>OZ053306.1:21274161-21936499 GCA_964056655.1 Arabis hirsuta | reverse complement strand
GCTCCAACGTAAGAAAATGGAAGAGGAAGGATGGGTGCATGAAGGACAATTATCAGAGAAATCTACAAAGTCGACAGTCGAAAAAGAGAGAGCAACCAAAGCTGTCAAGGATGCTTCTCAAACAGCAACCAAGTTAGCAGAGCTTGAAACACAAAAAAGAGCCATAGAAGCTGAAGCTTCTTTCTCTGATTCCAGTTTAAGATACCGGAGGTATGTTATTGGTGAGATTGAAGAAGCCACAAACTCTTTCGACAAGGCTAATAAGATAGGCGAAGGCGGATATGGTCCCGTTTATAAGGGTCACCTTGATCATACCCCTGTTGCTATTAAGGTTTTGAGACCAGATGCTGCTCAAGGAAGATCTCAATTTCAGAGAGAGGTAAAAGCTGACTCTAAAGAAAACATATACTTCAAAATCTAAAAAAGAATCAGACTGTGGTTTTGGATGTGGACCGACGATTTAGAGTTGTTGCAGGTGGAAGTTCTTAGCTGCATAAGACATCCGCACATGGTGCTACTTATTGGGGCATGTCCAGAGTATGGAGTGCTTGTCTATGAGTATATGGCCAAAGGGAGTTTAGCTGATAGACTGCATAGGCACGGAAGCGGGCCACCGCTCTCGTGGGAGCTCAGGTTTCGCATTGCAGCCGAAGTTGCAACGGGTTTGCTCTTCCTTCACCAGACGAAACCCGAGCCTATAGTGCACCGTGATCTGAAACCCGGAAACATTTTGATTGACCAGAACTACGTGAGCAAAATAGGGGATGTTGGATTAGCCAAACTAGTGCCTGCAGTTGCTGAAAACGTCACACAATGCCACGTCACGTCAACCGCTGGGACTTTCTGTTACATTGACCCGGAATACCAACAAACCGGAATGCTTGGTGTGAAATCTGATGTCTACTCCTTCGGTATCTTGCTTCTCGAGCTGCTCACAGCGAAAAGGCCTACAGGTTTGTCTTTTACCGTTGAGCAAGCAGTGGAGCAAGGGAAATTCAAGGAGATGTTAGACCCAGCAGTGCCTAATTGGCCGGTGGAACAAGCTTTGTCTTTGGCAAAGATTGCACTTAAATGCGCGCAACTGAGAAGGAAAGACCGACCAGACCTCGGAAAAGAGGTTTTACCAGAGCTCATTAGACTGAGAGCTCTTGCAGATGCGAATATGGAGTGGATTATGTTCAACTTTAGCAGAGGCCGTTCACCAAATCATAGCCAAACCACCTTGCCACCGGTTGTGAGTAATCGAAAAGGCTATTTCAACATTTCGGTTTTTATCCTCTTCTCATCTTTAAAGTAAAATAAAATCTTTGAATTGCAGGATGAAATGAGCGCAACCTCGGATAGCTCTAATACACATTCAAGTACTTTATCAGAAACAGAGAAGACCTCACGTGCATTAAAGAATCATATATACTTTCCAACAAATGACTAGTTTTTTTATAAATCATCTTCTATAACATTGTTATGTGTTTATTAACATTTGTTCTTCTTCTTGTATCAGACCAAAATGAAGAGGATTAGCGATCGTTGTCTCTTGAAAGAAAGATGGAGCGAGGTGAGGCTCTTCTTGTCTTTTTTTTTTTTTTTTTTGTAGTTTGCTTAAGCGAATTGTAACTATGAACATTTTTGTATGTACATATTGTGTATAAGAAAACAATAGAGAGAAACAAAAAGAAAAAGAGTAGGATTGTAATAATTTATCTGCAAGACGTAAACTCTTTTTAATATGTAAGACGAAATTTTTGGACCACATGATTCCTACTCTTGATCCTAATAACTTCTAAATCGAGAAATTTGGTAATTATTGTCTACTCAGCTCTCATTGATTTTAGTGGAAAAGTGAAGTTTACTGAGAACTATAGCCTCGATTTCAGGTAAAACCGGAAAAAAGTCGTAAACCCCCTCCCCCCTGCCCCCCCCCAAAATTTCATATCAACTATCATCGTAATATTTCTCCACAAACTAAAAATATAACGTCTCATTCTCCATAGAATGCAAGTTTAACATTTATTTCACCACGAAATAAAAATTAAAATAATATTCATCAAATCTGTTTAATCTCGGTTTACTATAAACCAAATATATCTTAACCAAATTAGCAGAAAACAAAACTATTTCTTAACCATATAATAACCCGATTACAAAATAGTAACCTGCTTAAAAGAACCAAACCTGATTCTAACCCAAATCATTATCTATATATTAATTAAGGAGACACTAAGATGAAAATCATATGTGTCTGAAGGTTTTAAGAAACATGTCATCTAAATTAACCAATGAAAACATTTCAATTAATTCTACATATTTTTATTAATTATTAGCATAAACCCATTAATACATGTTTTGCAAATCTAAGTCCAACTAAATGTAATATTTAGACTTACCATATTATCTATTTTAAAAACTTCTTTTATACTAAGAAATTTTATAAAATATTATTTATATTTTATAAAAATTTTATTATTATATTTGTGACAATATTATTTATTGTATATATATGTATTTAGATTAATATGATATATAAAATTTTAACACATTTCATTATGGAAAATTAAATATTGCTTTTCGTTTTATTATGTCCGACAAATTCATATAAATCTAAAATTTAATTGATTTATCGCATACTCTATAATTTACACGAATAATAAAAATTAATTTTACACTTAAAATATTTTGAAATAAATAACATTTTCATATGTTCTGATCAATTGCACATAAAAATATTAAAATTGATGGTATCAAAATATGTTTGATCAAAATTTAACTTGATTATACTTATGCACAATGGATATCATTTTGTAAGTTTATAAATATTAGAATTCATATGATTTGTTAGACATATTTACATATTAAAATATATTAAAAATATATTTAATTATTTAATCTCACGTTTGGCGTGGATCAAAATCTAGTTTACAATAAAAAAAAAATCCCCAGCTCACAAAATCCTCAATTCACATGTTATCAGTTTATCGTATGTTACATATGTATATTTCAAAGTAATAAAGTCTCTTTTTTTTGGCGCCGATTAGATAATAACACTGTTACAAGTCAAAAACAGAATGATATTTCAGACAAACAAGAGTCCACTCCACGTGATAGCCAGTACAAAACACATTATCACCGACTTGGACCTTTTTCAACTCAGTCACAGTTGGTCAGAGGAGAGAAATTGAGTTTCGAAGATGATCGGGTCCCTCGGAGATTTTTGAATTTAAGGATTTTTGATTTTGTATTTGGTTTAAATAAATGGGTAAACGGAGTGGGTCTGAGTCGGGTTTTAATACCATTCAGGTTACAAATTCGGTTTACTAACCGATTTATTTGGTTTACAATCGGGTTATGTAATAAACCGATAAAATTCAGAATTACGAGGAATGAGAATAGTTTTTCGTGTTTATCTGGAAAGATATGAATTTTTTTTTGGTGGAGGAGAGGGGGAGGAAATTACTACGTTTTCCCGGTAAAACCTGACGCAACATTTCGCAATCAAGATTCAATATTGGTTATTCATTTAACTAACCTAATGTTATTCCCCTATTTGTTTGAAGTTTGAAGTTTAAACGCCATCTTCTTCTCTTTTTGCTTTATAATAGAATTAATTTTTCCAATATCGATTTCAATATGATTATTTAGTTAAATTATTATTAGATATTATATCTAATTATATAAATTTAGATAGGAAAATTTTACCAACTACCACTTTGATGGATCAAAAAACTTTCAATGACAAAAACCACAATTTGAATAAATGTTATAATATGAAGGTTAACTTAAAACCAAAAACAAAAACAATTTATATTAAACGTTACCAACTACTTATGAAGACAAAATGATAACTTTGTATATAAACTATGCACAAGTTAGTTGTATTTTTTGCAAATTTCCCATTTAAAAAATGGTAAATATATTAAATATATAGAAAATATCAATTTTATTACTTTATACAGATATATATTATTTGGTAGTGTTTATGTGAACCAATAAGAATTAAGAAAACAGTGAAAGTTATATTAATTGTTTTCTGAAATTTCTCTTCTCATTAATCACCAATTAATATGCATTAAGTGAATTAGCAGAGGTTGGTTACAAGAAAACTAATGGTAAGAATAAAATAGGAAAAAAATAAAGAGCTAAGAAACAAAAGTAATCAACATTTCAAGGCAGTTCATCATGCAAAGTGCTTAGGTGGGACAACGTCATGCGTTACTTTTTACGTCCACACTCAAATTCTGAAACGCAAAACAATGTTTCTGGTAAAGTCATTTTGCTATATATATACACACACACACACACACACACACACACACTATGATTCAAGAATATACACAGATCAGAGAAGGAAAAACATTTTGAAAGTATTCTTCAAACAATGTCTTCTCTTGGTTACTTTCAAGTTCTTGTTCTTCTTTATGCTCTGCTTATTTTCTCAGTCGAATCTCAAAAAACTCAACTCCAAAACACTATCAATGATGTTGAATCTAGCGATGATGGTGTACAAGGCAAACGATGGGCTGTTCTAATTGCTGGATCAAATGAATATTATAACTACAGGCATCAGGTTTTTAAATTGTTTATATTAAACTTTTGATTATGATCTAAATAAAAATGGTCTCTATGAAACTAAAACCTACCGTTACTTGTGCTTCACAGGCTGACATATGCCATGCATATCAGATACTGCGAAAAGGCGGTATAAAAGACGAAAACATCATTGTGTTTATGTATGATGATATCGCGTTTAGTCCAGACAATCCTAGACCTGGAGTTATCATTAATAAACCCAACGGTGACGATGTTTACAAAGGAGTTCTTAAGGTTCTTTATCTTAATTACTTCTTTTGTGTATTTTTTTAATATATTTTTAGTTTTACATATGAATCTGTAATGTGTTTTGTCTTTTTGGTTGGATAGGATTACACTAGAGATGCTGTTAATGTGAAGAACTTCTTCAATGTTTTACTCGGAAACAAAAGTGGAATCACAGGAGGAAGTGGCAGAGTTTTGCAAAGTGGTCCTAATGATAATATCTTCATCTATTATGCTGACCATGGAGCTCCTGGATTACTATGTAATTTTTAATTTCATTTATTACCAATCAAATCCATATCTATAATGAATTATGATGTTTCTCGCGATACTAATTAAATCCGCGGTTTCTTGTTTCTCAGCGATGCCTAATGAAGAACTCCTTGCAAAAGATTTCATTGAAGTCTTGGAGAAAATGCATCACCAAAAAAGCTACAAGACGATGGTATACTAATGAATAATCTCTGGATTGATATATGTGTGTGTTGTGTTCTTGAATCTTTGAGGTGTTTTTTGTGATATTAGGTGATCTATGTTGAAGCATGTGAAGCTGGAAGTATGTTTGAAGGGACTTTAAAGAAGAATCTCAACATTTTTGCAGTGACTGCTTCTAATGCGAAAGAGAGCAGCTATGGAACTTACTGTCCTTCGACATATCCTCCTCCTCCTGATGAGTATGATACTTGTCTGGGCGATGTGTTTAGCGTATCTTGGCTTGAGGACAGGTACTGCCAAAAAAGATTCAATCTTTATGGACTATTTTGAATGGGTTTTGATTGTTCTTCGAAATGTTCTATGTTTTGTTGGGGACAGTGATCTTCATGACATGACCAAAGAGACTTTGAAGCAGCAATACAACGTTGTAAGGAGAAGAACAGGAGCTGATCAGAAAGAAGAGAGTTCTCATGTATGCCATTTCGGAACAGAGGAGATTCTTAAAGATTATCTTGTCTCTTACATTGGAACTAATCCTGAAAACGAAAACTTCACTTTTGCTGGACTCACTTCTTCTCCATTCTCTAACTCAAACTTGGTCAATCCGCGCGATATTCCTCTGTTATATCTCCAGAGAAAGGTGAGTTTTCTTCTTTTTTTCGAGTTTTCGATCTTTTAAAAGAAAGTGTTTTCGGTTTTTTATAAATGTTTATTCATCTCTCAGATTCAAAAAGCTCCAATGGAGTCACCTGAAAGACAAGAAGCTCAGAAGAAATTGTTTGAGAAAGTGAATCATAGGAAACAAATCGATCAGAGCATTATAGAGATTCTTCGACTTTCGGTTAAACAAACCAATGTCGTAAATCTCTTAACTTCCACAAGAACAAGTGGACAACCTCTTGTAGACGATTGGGATTGCTTCAAGACTCTGGTAACAAAATCTTGTTACTTGTGTTCTACGTAACAACCATTGAAGTAAATGTTAAACCAGTATATATCGAATGAAAATCGCAGGTTAACAGCTTCAAGAATCACTGCGGAGCAACGATGGATTACGGATTGAAGTATACAGGAGCACTTGCCAATGTCTGCAATATGGGAGTGGATGTGAAGCAAACTGTTTCAACCATTGAACAAGCTTGCTCTATCAAAGCATAAAGAATTCAAATCTATGCAAAATAATGTATTCGACTTAAGAAAATATATGCCATAACATTTTGATGTAGAGATGGTTTGATTCCTATTTTTACATCAATAAAAAGCTTTTTTAAATCAATGATAATGCGAAAGTCTTGGTCTTAACTTGTGTGAATTGGATGCACCAAACAATAACCTTGTACCAACTGTACGGTACGGACCGACTCTGTACATGAGTTGGTTCCAATAATAGTCTTTTTCCATAACGTGTTAACCAAGAAAAAAAAAGACATAAAAAGGCAGATACAGATCATTTTTAAACGAATCACACAAGAGAAAAAAAAAAGAACAAGAACAACTAGGGCTTTCATTAACCTAGCTTGTTTTTTTCTTTTCTTTCTATGAAGATATATATAAAAACTTTAAGATCACCTTTTCAGTTGTCTATCAAATGCAAAGGAATTTGACTTTGATATATAAATGAAAACGTTTTTTACTTTTTCTCAAGACACAATCCAGTTTGATTTTGCTTAACTTTTCAATCTTTATATATTGAAAAGTTTCTTGTGATATACATATACAACAAAATGATTTCGCTAGGCTTCATCATAGGTCTAAGGAACCAGGAGAACAGACGAAGCAAAAGGTGCGAAACAAAGATAAAGGATCGTCTTTTCTCGGGGGAACTATCGGATGGTGGCAACAGACGAGCCAGAGATCAAAATGGTGTCCCGAGAGGGCATCTTGCGGTCTACGTGGGGCGTGAAGAGATGCAGAGGTTCGTGATACCAACCAAGTATCTTGAATATCCTGAATTTAGGGTTTTGATGGATGAAGTAGCGGACGAGTTTGGGTATGAACATGAAGGAGGGATTCATATTCCTTGTGAGGAAAGTGTTTTTGAAGAGATTCTGATTAGGTACATGTCTTGTGACAAGAAGAAATAAATGTACAGACAATATAATTATATAACCATCTTTAACTTTTTCTTCTTCTTCATATTCTTTCTCCTCATTGGCCATTCACCGAACATCTTCTGAGCAACTCTGTGTTCTTGAACCATTCTCTACCAAAGAGATCAGGTTTCCCCCTCTGCTGCATAGGTAACAAAACGAAACACAGAACGTTCTTGGTAATGCAAATGGCAAGTCATGGATCAAGGTACAAAAACAATGCCGTGTTCCTTAATCGTATCGATCACAATCCCAAGCTTCCCTTCAATTCTTTCTCCCTTTCTTGGCTCATAAGACACGGCATAGACATCTGCTTCCTTCGAACGCTCAGCTATGAGCTTACCGATGAGTCTGCACGCTTCGTTATCGACAAGAGACGGTATATTTGTCCTTATATCTCTTGCGTTTGTGGTAGCAACCGAAATGACTTTGCTTGTTGGTCTATGCATCACTTTGGCGTGTATGAACTTCCTGGAGAAGAACACATTCAGTAGGAAAGGTCTCATGTACATGTCCGTTCTCTGCTTCCATGACTTCTTGTTGGGTCTTTTCGCTGCTTCACCACGTGATCTTCGAGTCCACGCAGATTGGATAAAAGACTCCTAAACAATCAATCATTCAAATAACTCTATAAGAAAGAAATCTGAATCATTGGGTGCTATTTACAAGAGAGAAAAAAATGAATCTTGAAATACCCAATAGATAAAGAAATAAGCTTTAAAGAGAATCAAGCATAAATGAAGAGAAGAAACAAAAAAAGTCCACAAAATTCACACTCGTACTCTCATTTAGAGCTTCTAGAACCCTATATTATACTTCAAAATCCACAAACCACAAAATTTCACCTTAAATTAAACAAAGAGCACAACATTCAAGAACACACACTAAAGCTACAAAATCAGGAAAGCACAAAACTATACGACACAGAGCAATTACAGAACTATACACAGTGATTATCCACAAGACAACGCAAAACGAGGGTTTTACCTTCTTGACAATGGGAGATGAGATAACGGAGCCGACTTCTATGGAGAGTCTAGGGAACGAAGATTGCCATGAAATTGAAGAGCCCAATTTGGTGGAACGAGTAGGCCGAGTCAAGCTCGAGTCGAAAGGGACGAGTGAGCAAGTCGATGAGACCAAGCAAGACATCTTCGTTGATTGTGTGAGAAAGTTAAATGGTCGGTCGGATAAGGGCTCTAGAATATACGAACCGTGTTCTGAGAAATCTGGACCGGACCGGTTGGTTCGAGAGGTCAAACCGAGTAATTTGGATTTTAGTCCGGTCAAGAAACAGAAAAAAAGATATTTTTCGAGAAAATAAAGGGACAGAAATGAGCCGTTTTGATTCGGCAAGTGGGGAGGTGTCAAAACCAACGCAGAAGAACATAAACCCTAACACTTTACAAAGTCACCTTCTTCACTTTGTTCCGAGTCTTCACCGACTCTGTTTCGTCTTTAATTCCTTTTAGGTTTCTTCATAATCTGAAAAGTTTTGTTTTTTTCCTGTTCTTTTTGTTCTAATAATGAATGCTTAATTGAATATTCTGTTTTTGCCCTTTTTGGAATCTCCTGTCTCTGATTATAAAATCAACAGAGACAGATAGAGAAAATGGCAATGGTTGTTCCAAAAGAAGGATTTGTGGTTATGGAGAAGGAATCTGTTTCTTCGTCTCCATCTGATTCTTCTCTTCGTCTTCAACCTCAGTTTCCTGACTTTACGATTCCTGTGAAAGTGAGTTTCTCTTTTCGAATTCTATAACATTTAAAGTCTCTCTGCTTCGCTTTTAAGGACATTTCGAATTCTGCTTTCATATTTTCTGTATTGTGTTCTGATTTGAATATGCAAATGAGAATCACTGTTTACATGAATGGATAATCTCATGAAACCCAATAACCCATTTTGATATTTCTCTCTCTGTTTCTGTTTCTTGATTCAGGATTTCTTCAAATCTAGAGAAGCTCGTGAATTTCTTAGTGGAGCTTTAGCTGGAGCTATGACCAAAGCTGTTCTTGCTCCACTTGAAACAATAAGGTCTCTATATAATATAGTCACTTGTACTCACCTTAGTGAAAGGTTTGGAAACTAACTGCATTGTGTTGTGTGAATTCTGGCAGGACAAGAATGATTGTTGGTGTCGGATCGAAAAGCATTCCAGGTAGTTTTCTTGAAGTCATACAGAAGCAAGGGTGGCTAGGTCTTTGGGCTGGCAATGAAATTAACATGATTCGTATAATTCCGACCCAAGCGATTGAGTTGGGGACGTTTGAGTTTGTCAAGCGCGCAATGACGTCAACGCAAGAGAAGCTGAAGGTGATTGAGAAGGCGAAGATTGAAATCGGTGATTTGAGTTTCAGTCCGTCTATATCGTGGGTTTCTCCTGTTGCTGTGGCTGGTGCAGCTGCAGGGATTGCCAGTACACTTGTTTGCCATCCTCTCGAAGTCCTCAAGGTTATTATTAGTCAATCGAAATCTAACTTTAAAGCCCTTTCTTTTGGTCGTTAGAGTTGAAAGAGGCTGATATTCTTATGATCTTTACCAGGATAGATTGACTGTGAGCCCTGAGATTTATCCAAGCTTAAGCCTTGCAGTTCCGAGGATTTTCAGAGACGATGGAATCCGTGGATTCTATGCTGGCTTAGGACCGACACTGATTGGAATGCTTCCATATAGCACATGTTATTACTTCATGTATGACAAAATGAAGACTACTTACTGCAAATCCAAGAACAAGAAGGCTTTAAACCGTCCAGAGATGCTTGTTCTTGGAGCTCTAGCCGGTAAACAAATAATTAAAACTTTCTTTTACGGTATTTGCTGGCTCAAATCATGTTTAGGACTCGTCGAGTTGTGAATGGGTTCTAGGTCTAACTGCGAGCACCATAAGTTTCCCGTTGGAAGTGGCGCGGAAGCGGTTGATGGTGGGAGCTCTGAAGGGGAAATGCCCACCTAACTTGGCTGCAGCAATATCAGAAGTAGTAAAGGAACAAGGAGTGATGGGACTCTACAGAGGATGGGGAGCAAGTTGTTTGAAAGTCATGCCGTCTTCAGGCATCACTTGGGTCTTCTATGAAGCCTGGAAGGATATTCTACTCGCCGCCAACACCAAACCACTCCTATAATGACGAAACTTGAAACCTAAATTACCATTGTTACTTTAAAGCCAAAGCTTCATCACATTTCAAAGTTATATGGTTTTAGGGAATGTGGTGGCTTGGCTTTACCCCATGAGATGTTTTCTTTCTATATTTTTTTTGGCACATGGGAGTGTTTTGATTCCCACGAGAAGTATGAAGCTGAGCTTTTTTGGTTGTTAAAGCTGATTCTGTGATCATTTTAATGAAAAGAAAAATGAGGAAGAAGAGAGAAAATCAATTTTAACCACAAATCATGTCCATTTCTTATGGATGATGAAGTCAAGAGTTATGGGTTTGTATGGCATGGGAGTAGGAAAGACCACCCTTCTCACGAAGATCAACAATAGGTTCTGCTACAAGAAGACATCCGTGAGAAGATAGGATTTAAAGGTGAGGAATGGAACCGGAAAAGGGAAAACCAAAAGGCAGTTGATATACTCAACTCCTAAAAAGAAAGGGATTTGTGCTGCTTTTGGATGAGATGTTGAGGAAAATGGAACTAGTCGAGATTGGAATCCCAAATCCAACTAGAGAAAACAAATGCAAAGTAGTGTTTACCACTTGATCTCAGAGCGTATGTGCGAGCATGGGAGTCCAATGTCTGACGACAAATGATGCATGAGATTTGTTCCAGAAATTAGCTGGACAAGTAACGCTAGGAAGCCATCCGGACATTCTAAAGATCGCAAGAAAAGTTGCTGAAAATTGTTGTGCCTGCCACTAGCGCAGAACGTCATTGGAGAAACTATGTCAGGCAGGAGAACGTCATATGCTGCAAATTTTGGTACTCTTGTTCATGCATGTTTGTTGTTGAAGGAAGCAAGATGTCATTTGTGAAAAGGCATGATGTGATTCTTGAGATGGTATTATGGATAGCATCTGATCTTGGAAAGCATAAAGAAAGATGCATTGTGCAAGCTGGTGTTGGTTTACGTGAAGTACCTACAGTCAAGGAATGGATGAGGAGACAGGGATATCAAATTTGTTGAGTTTGAGGACATTGGCACTAGGATATTCTGGAGTGTCGCTAGATATCAACTTAATGAAGGAGTTGGAGCTCTTAGAACATTTACAAGTTGTAACTGCAGATTTCAGGTCAAGTTGCTTGTTGTTCGCCCCAAACCTTATTGATCTAAACGTTGGTTCGATAAATCAACTAGAGGATATAATAAGCAAAGATAAAGTTGATGGTGACAGAGAGGAACAAGCAAGTATTATTATTCCTTTTCAAAAGCTAAAATGTCTCCACTTGATTGATTTGCTAGAAAGGGTTGTATCATATATGATTTTTGTAAGTTTGTAATAACATGAGACATCTCTTTCTTGGGATTCCAAACTTTCCTCGGATTCATTGTTTGCAAACTAAGGACAAATCTTGGGGCATGACTGGTAACAAGTTGTTTGAAAGTAAAGGAACAAGGAGTGACTTGGATTCCAAACTAACTGATTCTGTGTTCTTTATAATCAAAGAAAAGGAGGAATAAGAAAGCAAATCAAATTTTAACCACAAATCATGTTCCACATCATATACATATAGACATCACACTTCCATCCATAGATACAAGCATATATATATATACATAGGGATTTTCAAATATATATATTATTATTTGTCTCTAAGTCGAACATTGTCCAAATCTGCAAGCCAAATGAAACCTTTGTCTAACCTTCTTCTTCTGAGTCTTCATTCTCTGTAACAATGGCATATCAGAATGTTCAAAACATTTTAAGCACAAACTCATATTGACTGACTGCTCAGGTTTTAGTTTTTGAGAAAAATACCTTCACCAAACAGTTGCTCGAATCGGGCTACTATGTGTTTCCCATATGTGTATTTCCTCAAACTCTGGAGATGGATTTTCATTCGCTGCACCAAAATCTCCCTTTGCTGATCTTTACTGATCTCCAAGACTTTCTGGACCACGTAATTTGCATACTGATCTTTCATCATCGCCTGCGAAGTTAAAGTGTGTTAAATAAGTCCATTGTGGTTCCAGAGAGAGCTTTCTAAGGATTGTGTTCTTACCAGCAAGTGATTGTCTTCCTCGGATTTGCCCATTATCTCTTCAATCAGCAACTCTCTCTCAGTACTATCGGCGTGTTCCAAACACTTCTCCACAACATTTGACGCGTATTTGTGCTGACTCATTTGAACAACATTCCCTGTCAACTTCTCAATGATCTGTCTCCTTTCGTCAGGCTTCCCTCTCTCTAGGACATGCTACAAGCAAAATATAAGCCAAGCAAACGATTAAGAACAAAATGAGATACAAGAAAATGCCGGGAGTGATATTGCATACAAGAATAACCAAACCTGAGTGACATAATTCCCATACTGATCATGAGCAAGAGCATAGGCGGATTCCAATATTTCATCGATTATACAACGAGTCTCCTCATCATCTGAGCAATGCTCCAAGATTCTCTATAGCAAATCAGAAAGAAAATAGTGAATATTTCAAGTTCAAGACACAAGAGGAATGTGAAGCTCGCTCTTCTCTATCTACCTGGATAACGCGGCATCCGTAGGGATGAGTAGAAAGAGTGGCAACTTGACCACGGAAAGCTGCAATTACAAATCCAATCCTACCTGCAGGCATACTCTCGATACACTTTTGGATAACGTGATTTCCGTTTTGATCTCTAACACACTTCATCACATTCCCATCAAGCTCACGAATCAATTCTGTCTTTTGGTCAGCATCTATCACTTCAAGTGCCTATACATAGCATAAGGCACAAACAAGCACATGGAAACTTAACTACCATTTACTTTCAGATACTAACATTGATATATAGAAATTAATATTATTAATTTACCTTTTGTATCACACGACATCCATACATCTGCAAGCTTAGTGAAACCATCTGACCAGCAAGTTGCGTCACAAGTTCTTCCCTCTGTGCCGGAGTTCCGTGTTCTATGAACTGATCCAAAAATCACAAACTTATGTAAGAAAAAACTTAATTACTTGAAAGAAAGAAAGAAAAAAAGAGGAAAAAAAAGTGGCTCACTTTTTGGATAACATAATTTCCAAAAACGTCAGTCATCAATTTTGAAGCTTGTGGAAGAACCTCATTGAAAACAGATGCCTTCTCCTCATCGGAGCAGTGCTCTAACTTCTGTTGAATAAACCGGCTGCCATGCTGATCGACGCTGAAGTTAAGAAAATAAGTAGCAAAATCATATTATCATGACATCTTTCAAAGCTTTCAGAACACTAATTCAGAGAATAAGGAAAATGATAGATAACAGAGTAGAAACCCTGCCTGAATTCAACAACACGCCCTGCGATATCAGACAGCTCGAGCTTACGAGCGTTTGGAGACTTGAGTTCATCAAGAAAAGAATGCCTTTTTAGATCATCGACGACGCTGTTGGCTCCTCCTCTATTCCCTTGCCATCCACCAGGGTATATCCCAGTGTTTCTACTTGGCCCTTGTTGATGATACCTTGTTTCACTGCGTCTTCCAAAGTGGCTCATCATTCCACCAACTGGTGAGGATGGCATCACTGGACTAGCAAGAGGTGATCCTGGATACTGTGGCATGACTCTTACACCAGGCGGCACTGCAAAATAGTTTCCCATGTGCCGTGGACTTTGCATCCCGTAACTCGGACTCAAAGGACTGTTGTGAGGTTCATGATTTGCCATAAAGCCAGCAGCTTGTTGGTCTTTATGCCCAAAAGAATCCGTGCTGCTCTGAAACGAAGGAGCATATGCGTCTGCTTGAGCCTGTTGATAATATTGCAATTGAAAAGGATCCACGAGAGAAGGAACGTTTTGTCCTGTCGATGATACTCCAGACATCAGCCGAGCATTGTTGTAGCCCGGAGAAGTAGATGAGACATCATACGGCATAGGAACAGTCGCTTCATGAGATGGGTATCCACCCATATATTGAGGGAGAATATTAGAGGCAGGAGGGTAACCGCTATAATTATATTGCGGGAGGTACATACCCGAGGACTGAAAGTTATTATGGTAAAATGGACTCAGAGATGTCATATATGCTGCTGTTGATGTATACATAGGAGGCGGGGCCAAACCGTGAGGAGATTGGAAAGTCGAATGTACCTCGCCAGTTGCAATCTTTGGTAAGCTCTGCATCATGTCGTGTGTACCAACCATCCTCGGATAGGTCATTTGTTGTGACGAACTAGCTTGAACCTGATATGATGAAGGTGTATACTGCAAAGGCATTCTCCTTCCCTGAGATTGTTGGTCTTCTTGGTTCCTCCTCATTCTAGAAGCAGCAGAGGATGGAGGAGAAGCACCAAAAGCAGATAGATTGTTGTCCTCATTGCTCGCTCGCCTTGCGTTTGATCTCTCTTTAAGTGCATTAATAGAACTTTGTGAGCCCAAATCAGCTGTAAAAGGATCTTCACTAGCAATAGCATCCATGGAGAGCGTATTTGTCTCCCTCAGCAGATTGATCGAACTTATATCAGACTCCGGTAATCTTCGTATGCTTTCTGAAGATATACCAGAGGAAATGGCCTGGATTCCTTCTGCTATTGGATGATTCCCTGCAGAATGAGGCCGCTTGAACACAGAATAAAGTGTAAGACGGAAATCTTCCTTCGTGTGAAATGAAATTAAAGCACAGCTAAAAGATTAAAAGGTTAATATTTTAGTAACGTGTGATAGAATAAGAAACCATGTACCTGAATTATATCAGCAAAGCTCTTACGACGACCAGGCAAAGAAGCATAATGTTGTTGTTCACCCGATGATGCCTCATCCTCGGGCTCCTCTCTATGTGTCGAAAGGGCAGTTCTCGAAGAATGCAAGGACGATCTTTTCCCCATAGTATCCCAAGAGGCAGTTGAGCTCAGATTATTATCACCAATCCCACCCAAATGGTGCACCAAGTGCTGATTCTCCCGTGATATCAACGGAGGAGGGAGTCTTGGATTCAAGTTGATGTTTGACAAATAGTAAGCTACATATGCAGGATCGCTACGTATCTCTTCTTCCGAGTCATAATTCTCAATAGCCCTACTTAAAACTTCAGAGCTACTACCTTCCTGTTGTTTCAATAGATTCCTAAGAGCTGCAAAGGAACCTTCCATGCTAGGCGGCGCGCTACCGCTCCTACTAGGGATTTTCCCTGTATGCTCACCACTATCCAATCTATTTCTTTTCAAAAGGAAGCCTAAATCTTCAACCGCCATATCGAGTGAACCAAAGATCCCAGTATCCCTAGAAGCCTGCCAATTTTTTATATGATCACCCTCAACAATTCTCATAGCGCTCTGCGTCGTCATACTTCTATATCAAATATTTCAGACAAAGTTATCTCACAATACCTAACACATAGAAACCAAAGAAGTAAGTTAAAAAAAAACTTTTGACTTGATTATGCAAAAACC
Organism: Arabis hirsuta; assembly: GCA_964056655.1. Taxonomy (NCBI): domain Eukaryota; kingdom Viridiplantae; phylum Streptophyta; class Magnoliopsida; order Brassicales; family Brassicaceae; genus Arabis; species Arabis hirsuta. Next base: position 21,920,650 of record OZ053306.1, on the reverse strand, counting down.
ATAGTCCATAAGAGAACCAAAAGCTAACAACTTTAAAAATACATGATCCCAATTTCGTCTATCAAACTTTCTCTGAGTCTCTCTGTGTATCCATCCTCCATAAAAACAAAGTAATCAACCACAAACAAATGAAATCTACACATCAAGGATCGAATTTTCAGACACGATTTTCCCATTCATTAGCTAAAAATTTCAGTCAACCCAAACACCATCACCAAACAAAACCATTAAAAGACGCCACCTTTTTTAGAAAAAAAACACAAGAAACCATTGGACTCATTCATCAACCTCGTTACAAACAGTAAATCGCATCCAGAAGCTATAATCAGAGATAAAAAAACACAGACTTTACTTTATACTTTGTTTTGTTTCATAAAACTAGCTCCTTGTAGAAGGTGAAAAAAAAGTAGATAAACGAGGAAGATACAGAGAAGGAGAAGCAGAGTTAAGTACCTGATGGTGATATTCAAGCCTCCATGAAAGTGTTTGCTCGAAAATAAAAATGTCGCAAAAGAAGAAGAGACCCAGAGAAAAGAAAAGTAGAGAGAGATAAAAGAGAGATTAATACTAAAAACTAAACCCCTTTGAAAAGTTTACCCCAAGGGCTTCGTTCGTCGAGTCACCAAGTCAAGACTATGTTTTTTTTTTTTTTGGGGAGCAATTATTGGGATGTTATTAATCTCTAATTAATTTAATAGTACTACCGAGTTTTGAGTTTTCTCGATTATCGTGACTTTAAAAAACAAAACATTAGTACAATATTCAGGAGGTATCACGACGGATTCGCAAACGAAGAGGTCCTCGTTTCTGAAAATGACTAAACTACCCCTGTTTTGGTTCTTTAGTAGGAGCCCATTTTCGTCATTTCGGGTTGCCTCCAAATTGGGTGACTAGGTTTGCCACGTGTTGTCATTTCTAATTGAAAGAGATACGTTCACGTGGCTTTGTCTCTGTTGCCTGTTACTACTACCACCACCAAAAGTCCAAAGCACCACACTTTAGTTTTTTTTTTTGATGCACTTATAAGCACAGCTGCACATTACTAGTAGATTTTTAATTAATCCCTCCTTTAAATACCACAAACATTATTCAGATTTATATATAGTTTCGGAGGATTTCTTTGACAAATAGGTAGAGAGAAAGCGCAGTTTAGAAGAAGGATTTTATATGTATGTTTTTTTCGTAAATTTACAAGTATATATATATATATATATACTAAATCCGTAACTTACTATAGCAGACATAATATATTTACATCAATAAGATATGGAAATATCTTAAATATATTGATTCGCTAATATCCCCCTCAAACTAGAGTATGAAGATCAAGAATGCCCAATTTGGGTAGAAACCGATCAAACTCCTTCTTGCCCAATGCTTTGGTGAGAATATATGCTAGTTGATCATGAGAAGATACATGTTGAGTAACAACATATCGTCGCTGGATATCATCTCGAACAAAATGACAATCAACCTGTACGTGTTTAGTTCTCTCATGAAAGACCGGATTGGCAGCAAGATGAATAACTGATTTACTATCACAATGAATGATCATTGGTGATGTACGAAGAACCCCTAAGCTCATAAGAAGACCTCGAATCCAACGAAGCTCGCAATTAACCTCTGATAACGCACGATACTCAACGAGAAACTATGTCTTGCTTCTTAGTCTTTCAAGAGACCGGCGAGTTACCAAGTTGAACAAACCATCCAGTCAAAGAGCGACGAGTGAGAGGACACCCAGCCCAATCAGAATCACACCATCCATGGAGTTGAAGATCTGGATTGGAACGAAGAAGAATTCCCTGACCTGGACAAGATTTCAAATACCGAACCACACGAAGAGCAGCTTCCCACTGATTTTGTGTCAGAACATGCATGAATTGGGCCAATGTATGAACAGCGTATGACAAATACTTCTCAGGATTATGTAAAGCTTCACTTTCATCCAGCACGAAACGATGATTTTGCTCGATGGGAAAACCGCTCGGCTTAGCGTCGTTCTGGTCAAATTCTAAAATAATATCCAAAGCATACTTTCTCTGAGATAAGTAAATACCAGAAGAATTTCGAGCCACCTCAAGTCCAAGAAAATATTTTAATGGTCCAAGATCCTTTATTTTAAAACATTGTCCAAGATATGCTTTTAAATCATCCATAACATCTGATGAATTCGCAAAGATAATGAGATCATCAACGTATACGAGCACATATAGACATACGTTATTTCGGGCATAGAAAAACAAAGAGTAATCAGAATGAGATTGAGAAAATCTCATATTCTTTCAATGTCGAGCTTAACTTTGCAAACCAACACCGTGGTGATTATTTGAGTCCATAAAGAGATTTAAGCAACTTGCATACTTTTCCACCAGAGCTTGGAAAACCTGGGGGAGGTTTCATGTAAACTTCATCATCCAAATCTCCAAGAAGAAACGCGTTATGGACATCCATTTGGTGAACATCCCACTTACGTGCAGCAGCCACTTATAAGAATAATCTCACTGTCGTCATTTTGGCAACTGGAGCAAACGTGTCTGTACAATCATCTCCTGCAATCTGCTTATTTCCTTGAGCAACTAGACGGGCTTTATACCGTTCCATTGTACCATCAAAGTTATATTTTATAGTGAATACCCAGTGGGAACCTATTGCGTGTTTAGTAGACGGAAGATCAATGAGTATCCAAGTGACATTTTCTTATAAAGCATCAATCTCTTTTCTTATAGCCTCACGCCAACGAGGGTCCTTCATTGCTTTAGCAAATGATTGTGGGATGTTATTCTCAGTTATAGTAGCAAGAAATGCACGATGAGATACCAAGAACTGATCATATGCCACAAAATGTGTAAGAGGATACCTTGTATCACATGAGGCTTCTGTAGTAGAAGCAATATTAACCACATAGTCACGCAGCTTAGTAGGTAATTTACGTTCATGGTGTCCACGCCCTAACAGCATCGTATTTGACGTATCACTTTCAGTAGCGGAAACCATTAGAATTGGAACCAAATGAGGAGCCGGTACAGTTTCAGGATCAGCGTGAGACACCACACCTTCTGGGTGTAACACGACAACATCAATGTTAGATAAATCATTGTTTGCGTTAGACAAAACACTCTTTGTGTTATACAAATCACTAGACACTGGATAATCTTCACAAGAAATAGATTTTGTGGCACCAACGCCATCAGTCGTACGAGTTTTTAATCTTTCTTGTGGTACAGTAGAAACACGTGAATCATTTTCTAAACACAATGATGTATTGACGTCACGAACAGTTGGAGCAAGTATCGTAGAATCATTATTTTCAGAAGCTACCTTATGAGAAAGAGGAAACTCGTCCTCGACGAAGACCACATCCCTAGATATGAAAAACACTTCTTTCTCGAGATCCAAAACACGCCATCCTTTCTTGCCGTATGGATGACCAATTGACTTCTACTTTCAAACTTATCTCTTTTGGTATCCCGGTTGTGAACATAACACAAGCAACCAAGAACGCGAAGTTGTTCATATGTTGGAGCTTTTCCAAATAAGATTTCATAGGGTGATTTTCCTTGGAGTACCATTGATGGAGTCCGATTAATGAGATAGCTAGCGGTGAGAATGCATTCTCCCCAAAACTCGAGTGGAAACTTTCCTTGAAATCTCAGTGCACGAGCAACATTCAATATGTGTCGATGTTTGCGCTCTACTCGACCATTTTGCTGTGGAGTTCCTACACATGAAATCTCATGTATAATTCCATTTTTCAAGAAATAGTCACGAAGGCAAATAAATTCAGTCCCATTGTCGGAACGAACCGTTTTCACTTTCTTGTTAAATTATCGTTCCACTAATGAAACAAAGTTACGGAGATGTGTTCTAACCTCTGTTTTATCCACAACCAGATATAGCCACACACTTCTTGAAAAATCATCCACTATAGTTAAAATATAACGAGATCCACAGTGAGTTGGTACATGGTACGGACCCCAAAGATCGCAATGAATCAACTCAAAAACTTCTGAAGTTTTATTATCACTTAAAGGAAAAACATCACGATTTTGCTTGGACTTAAAACACACATCACAGCCTTATTCAAATGATCACTAATACCCAAAACACTAAACGGTAATAACCCGACAACTCGAGAAGACGGATGTCCAAGCCTTCGATGCCATAACTCACAACTCTGAGAAACTCCAGACTTCACAGCAGCTACACTTTCATTTCCTTTCAATATGTAAAGTCCTTCTCGACGTTCTCCCTTACCAATCACCATCTTCAAATCTTGGTCCTGAAGTACACAACCTTTTTAGTAAACACAGCATCACAGTCATTCTCATCAACCAACTGTGAAATTGATAACAAATTGCAATTAAGTGCAAGTACATAAAGCACATCATGAACTTTAAATTTATCACTCAAATACGCATCTCCCTGTTTTACCGCGAGTGTCTCTCGACCATCGGGTAAACCAACTGAGCATGGTGTGCTGAACTTTACGTTATTTAAATTATCCAAATTTCTAGCCATATTACTCGAAGCTCCTGTTTTAAGAATCCAAATTTTCTTACCGCTTAAACGTTCTGCACCGTCAATTTTGCTTGCATTAAGCAAATTAATCAAAGTCTGAACCGATTCTTGTGTTGCTCCATTTAAACCATAAGTCTCACCAATCTGCGTAGTCTGCACTGCATTTATTCTCCCAAAACCACGACCAGGTCCAGTTGATCGTCCTCTTCCACGACTAGTCCCTCGACTTGCATCAACACCACGTCCTCCACCACGACCAGTGGGGTATTATTCGAGATACCAGTTAGGATATCCATGTTTTACAAAACACTTATTGACATCATGTCCCATGCGCCCGCAGTGAGTACACGTTACATTCTTGTTTTTTTCATCTTTCCATGTCGTCGCTGTCCTGTTTGAACAGCAAAGCTCATTGCCTCTGTTCGGCTATCAGAGGTTCGTGACTTGGTTTTCACAGATTCTTCTTGAATCAAAGAGTTATATGCTCTATTCAAAGTAGGTATTGGATCCTATGCAAGCAAAGTAGTGCGCAATGATCCATACATAACTTCGTCAAGCCCAAACAGAAACTGATGCACCTTGTGATTTTCACTTTTCTTCTCAATTGTTTTGATCAAATCACACTTACAACCTCCACAAGTACAACCACCACATGAGCACTTTGGAAGCGGATCAATATGATCAAGATCTTCCCATAGTTTCTTCAATTTTCCATAGTACTCTGCAATACTCAAACCTCTCTGTTTGCAAGTCACCACTTCTGCCATTACATGTTGATATCTTGCTCCATTAGGAACCGAAAATCTTTCCTTAATATATGTCCACAAATCCTTTGCAATACGTGTTCGTGAGATGGTCCTACGAACTTCCAATCCTATCGTATTACGTATCCAGGAGATGATGAGCGAGTTATTCGTCCACCAATCTTCCAAATCAGGTGATTCTTTCACTGGTTCTGGAATTGTTCCATCCACAAATCCAAACTTTTTACGTGCCCTAAGAGCCATAGTAATCTCATCAGCCCATTCATCATAGTTATCTCCTTTTAAAACAACTTGAGAGATAATACAACCAGGATTATCACTCGGAGTCAAATCATACGGATCTATTGTCCGTCTTTGCGAAGCCGCAATTCTAGAGATCTTTGCTGGAACCATAGTCGAACTCATAGATGATTCAGTCATCGTAGTAATAAATTATCAAGCAATCAAAATCAATAAAGCAACCTAAGCTTTGATACCATGACAAATAGGTAGAGAGAAAGCGCAGTTTAGAAGAAAGATTTTATATGTATGTTTCTCTCATAAACTTATACTAAACCTGTAACCTAGCATAGCAGACATAATATATTTACATCAATAAGATATGGAAATATCCTAAATATATTGATACGCTGATATGATCCAAGACGGCGACACCGAGGTTCGGGACGACTCGAGCGCAATAGAGTTACCATAAGGACCGGTCACAAGAGCCAAAGCAAAGGAGCTCACGCAAGCCATTCAAAGGATGCTCAAGGAGGCACAAGACGGAGGACCGGCCAAGACAAACCGGATCGTGGTGCTTATACAACCGAAGGAAGAAGATCAAGGAAATGTCTAAGTGAACAAGTGCTTAGTTTGTACTCTTTTTCCCATGTTCGGTTTTGTCCCAACATGGTTTTTAACGAGGCAAGCTAAGTTACTTTCTCCATTTTCACTTAGTAATTTTTTTTTGATTTTACCATGGGTTTCTCAACATCTCAAATCCATGAAGACAAGCCCAAACCCATTCCGAATCTACATAAGACCCATTACGGTTTTGTGATGAGATTGTAATTTTCAAAGTCCTTTGCATGTTCTTCATTAAATAAGTAGTTGTATTTAATGTGTTGTTATTTCCTAGGAAGGTTGCATGTAATCTTCCCTAGGCTATATATATGTTTCGCCATTCTCATAATAAGATCATCCAAGATTTTTTTTCTGTTTGAAGTCAAATCTCTTTTCTCTCTAACTTGTGATCAAACCGCCGAACTTAAAATTTTCGGCTATTCTCTCTTCGAGAGAATTCTTCTTCTATCTTGGTGCGTTGTATCCAAGTACATCGAGCCTTCAATCCTTCACTGAGTTCTTCATACTCGTGTGATTGTAATCATCTTCCACCAATCTTTCATCTTCATACATTCCCATCTATATCCTATCCTTATTAAGATTCGGCTCCGCTTCAAAAGTTTCAATCCGTGATTGGGATCGTATCATACGCTAATATTCTTTGATTATAGTATATGAAATAAATAGAAATAATCATTCAAAAGACGCATCATCAAGGACTTCGTCAAAAAACAATGAAAGTGAAAGAAGAATCCATCATGATCATAGATTTTTAGTTTCCCATCAACAAGACAACATTGGATTCTTTCATCTGTGCTAAATCCAAACGACAACTAATTGAAAATGGTCCCTTAATAGTGAATCTAAGACCAAAAGCAAATGTTTCTTGGATTGGACCCTTTTAAGGCAAAGAGAATGAAAGCACATGGAACACACAATTGAACAGTTGAATTTGAAATCATTGTGTGTTTTTATATTATCAACAAGGGAAAAGAATTGGAGATGGCTGTCTTTGAAGCTTCCCAAGAGAAAAGTCTAGCTTTTTCATCTTTTCTTCACACCATAGTAGATGCTCTTTACTGATTTTCGCCATTCTCACAACCCGTGATGCGAGTTTAATGTCAATGGCTGCAAACAAGAGCTGAACACCTTCCCATGTTTGAGGCCAAGATTTCTTTCTCAACCCTTTTGTTTTCTTCGCAAGATCTTTCGCTTTTACCCTCTTCTGCAAATGTTTTTTCAGAGACTCAAATGTTGTTACGAGACACCAACAAAAACCATATGCATTGCTTCTTAAGGCGTAAGTTTGTTTTTACATACCTTTTCAATAGATGACTGAACCAGTTGCAAAGGGGTAGTAGAATTCATATGGTTGTTGTTGTGGTTCCCAAACAAGTGAATGACCCCATTTGGTTTCTTCTTATCCATTTTCAAGAAAACATTGAAAGTCAGGATCGAGTTCTCGATGATTTTGATGAGATCATCAGCAAATACTATGAAGTCCGTATCTTTCTCCATCTCCTTTTTGTCTGATCCTGAGATGTTTAAACAAATTAAAAGTGTTAATGATGCACATAAAGGTTTAAGTCCACAATGTTGAGAGCTGACAAAAATCACCTTGGATCTTGGGAGCTTGAAGTAGCTTAGGCATTGCATTTCTAGCACGTGCATAAAGTTCAGCTCTTGAGCCTTGCTCAAATGGTTCATTCTCTATATACCTCTGCAATAAGACCAGGAATTGCTGAAACAGCTGAGCTGTAAAATTGTAGCAAGTCGGGGTTTCGGGTTGGCATGAGATTAAGTGGCTCAGCTGCGTGTATTGACAGTGAAGTGCCTCCCAAGTGAGGCAGAGTTGAGCAACATATGCTGTCTCTAGATCTTGGTAAGGGTCAATCTCTGTCTGCTGCAAATGCTCGGTATCTTCCTCTGGAACATCTAACTTTTTCAGAGAAAGACATCGAAAAGGCGACGACAGTTTCTTAGATGCAGATCTTGGCGATGGAGTTGAAGGACTTGGAGCAATTCCAATGCCTGAGAGAGAGAGAGTAAAGAGTAACCAACAAATCCATGGAGAGCAAAAGTTAGTGACGATTCAAGTATCAAATGATCAAATCCAATTCAAGCTTAACCACAGAGAATGCAACATAGAAAAGCCATTGATAAACTCATTGAAACAGATCAAAGCAAGAAGCTTTTTTTACCAGTTTCCTTGAGTTGCTGAGAGCTTAATCGATCAAAGAAGAGCATACGTTCGCAATACTTTTCATAGACAGCATCAAAACCTCCCCACCATTGAAGTCCTTCAGCGACAACATCTCTCCATTCACTTGAACACTTGTCTCCTCCCTCATCTTCATCATCCAGATACGATTCCTCTTCTTCCTCTTCTTCTTCTTCCTCAGGTATCAACACCATGAAACTGTTTCTCCTTAACTCCTTTAGCCTTCTCTTAACCTCATTGGTGATGAAATCATCGTCGTCATCTTCGATCTCATCTCCTTTAGCCGAATCCGTCACACCAACTACAGTGTTCTCACTCCTTGCTTGCTCTTGCTGCGTCAATGTCTTGTCTTCTTTCTCCTTTTCTGAGATTGGCTTCCTCGACTTTCGAAATTTTCGAACTTTCAAGAAATCCATTTCCTCAAACACTTGGAGGGAGTGTGTCTTTAACTAAACCCTTTAGATCTAAAACTCAGATTTCTTTGCATGAACAAAACCAAAGAATGGGGGGAAAATGCATGAATCTACAAAGATCTCTCACAGAGTCATGATCAAAAGCCCTAGAGAAGAATCAACTGAAAAATGCACACTTGAACAAGCAAAATCCCCAAAAGATGAGTAGCAGCAACAAACAGCCCTTGTCTGAAACTTCAGATTCGTCGATTCATCTCTATAGCTGAGAACACTCGCATTCTAAGTGTCCACTGAAACTACACTGAGAAAGAGTGAGGAAAGAAAAAAAGGTTAAAACTTTAAAGTAGACAAACAAAATTGAGAGATGAGAGAAACCAAAGACAAAGACAGGAGAGAGAGAGAGAGAGAGAGAGCAAATGTGAGACTTTTTACTGTATTCAAGTTTTGTTTTCAATAAAAAGGGGAAGAGAGAGCACAATATAAATGTGAGGGAAGACAGAGAAAAGTATTGATTTCAAGAACAGATCTCATTAAATTCCTAATTAACTTTCTGATTTCAAATTCCAATAATTTTTTTTTTTTAAAACCCATTTCCTCAAAAAATTTCCATTTCTGGTCAAAAGCTTTGAAAACCCTTACCAAGAGGTTCGTGGGTCAATTGACCTTTTTTTTTCTTTCTCTCTTTGGGTCTAACGAAATCTGTCTTTAGCTTTTTGGGTTTTTCTTTACTTTTTCTGAAACTTATTTTTTTTTTTTAAATTGATACAAACAATTAAAACTGAAGATTGTACATAATTTGAAAAGAAAAGTTTTTTCCTTTTTAATACTATATACAGTATTTGGTTTGGATTGATTTTGAAGAAGAGAGATCTAGAGCATCTATGAATTGGAAGAGAGGAGCAGGAGGAAGTAAGTGGGGGCATTGGGAGAAACAGTAGAGAGAATATTGTCAGAAAAGCCGCGTAATCCTCCATTTGCTCACTGCTCCTTTCCTCTAAGTTACCTTTTTTACCCTCCTCCATTCTCTATATTTACGAATTTATCATGGTTTGGTTTTGTGAAAGTGTGTGTATATTTTGGTTACGGTTCGGTCCAAGTGTGGTCGGATTAAACCGAATTAGTGAGTATGTGGTCATGGGACATTTCCCTGTTTGTCTTGTCACTCTTTGTCTCTTCTCTTCTCTTCTCTCACACCACTCTCTTCTTCTTCTTCTTCTCAGGGACTCTTCTGGTAAGTTCATTCGATCTTCACTCGATTATAACTCAGTTGCTATGATCTTCTGGATATCTTTGTCTTTTGTTTAACTAGAGACTTGTGTCTTGTTGTTATATCAGGCCTATAATAATCAAAGTGGTTTTCTTGGTTTTTGTTGAATTTTAACTCAAAGTTCGTCGCCTCTATCCTTTGTGAATTGGTTGCTTAGTCTTAGTCTTGAGCACGCAAATACATGTAAAACATGTGTTGTTTGTATTGCAGGATTGTAATGAACCAGAATAAAGATAACGTCTGTTCCGAGGAGAATGCTTGTGGCAGACTGCTCTTAACCGGACCTATCCTCTTGCTAGCAGAACTCAGAGATGGATTAGACCAATCCGGCAAGGATTAAGCAAACGGTTGATATCTATGAAAATGCTAGCTGATAAATGTTGTGATCGAATACTCTCTATTACTTAGATTCAAGGAACTTAATAAGCCCTTTTAGCTGCAGGAGATTTGTGGCTTTATACATCAGCAGAAACATGTTATTAGGTGGATACAGACGTAGATGAAATTCTCGGACATATTTACTTATTCTTGAAAGATCAGCTTGAGCTTTCTACTACGCCTTCTTCGGGTCTTCTGATCGGTAATTATGTTTCTTTCTTAGCTTGTTTGGTTTGCAATTAACCGCTTAGTCAGTGAATCCCAAATGTTCATTGCTAGTGACATTTTATCGATAATTCTTGTGGCAGACCAGTTGATTGTTAGTGACAAAGGTTTGGCTGACTCTTCTCGATAATTTAGAAGACACGAAACATACATTTTATCGTGCTTAAATCCATTGCGCAAGAATATGATAACAAGGAAGTTTTCATTAATCCTTTCTTGTAGAAAACTAACTAACTCTTCTAATAAACGCAGGGTTTTCTTCCGTATCCATATGCAAGACCGATCAAAGTCCAATGGAAAGTGTTTGAGAAACTGTTTGTAGATTTCCGCGATACAGAGTACTGCGATCTAATAGGAATCGCCAAGAAGAAGTTTCAAACAATACCATATCTTTGGTTAGGCTATTAAAACATAACTTAGCTGCTGCTTTGTGAATTGTGATGATGCGTTTTACACAAAAATCTGTATCTTGTAAGAAAGACGTCTAAAATGCATATTCTTGGCCATGTAAAATTCGTGTGGTTTATTTAGTTTCTAAAAGCAACAAAAAAACTCAAAACTTATCAACGACTCTTTGTTGACTTATTTTAACCACTTCGCTACTTACCAAAAACATTGCTAAATCATTTCTTTCTTCTTCTTCGAAATGGCTCTTGCGAAACTCGTCACGATTCTCCTTCTCATCGTCTCTGTGTCACCGACCTTAGCGGAGTCCAACGGTCGTGGACACATCTCTGTACTCGTCTCAAAAACTGGTCTTGAATTCGCGAAAGATTACCTTATCAACGAGGTGATATCTACGACGATTCCGCTTAAGCTACCAGACATCGAGAAGAAGGTTAAGATCCCTTTAATCGGGAAAGTTCGAATGGGTTTATCGAATATCCAGATTTACGCGGTTCATGTTCAGTCTTCGAAGATCGAGACTGGAGAAAACGGAATCGTTTTGAGTGTTTCAGGTGCTACCGCAGATTTGATCATGGATTGGTCTTATACCTATAAAGCTTCCTTCTTTCAGATTTCTGATCATGGAGATGCTTCTGTTAAGGTAGAATTTCGTTTTTCTTTTTGAAGTGGGTTTTTGATTTTCGAAACCAAATTGGGTCTTTTTTGTGTTTCTTGTTTGTGTTCATCTCATTTTGTTCCTCTTCAAACATTCTTTCATCAGAAGAAGAAAAAAAGCTTAATTGGGTGATGCTTCTGATTCTGATGATGAAGGTTAATGGAATGGATGTGAAAGTCAGTGTCAATCTGTTTAATGATGATGGAAGTTTAAAGATTGCATTATTGGAAAGTGGTTGTACGGTGAAAAGCATTGGTATTCATATCAATGGTGGTGCTTCTTGGCTATATCAAGGGTATATATATATTGCTGAATACTCATTTACAGTTTTTTCTTTATCTCTTTGAAAAAGATGAAGAAATTTTGTTATTCTTTTTGTTTTGCAGAGTGGTTGATGCATTTCAGAAGACGATACTATCTACTGTTGAGAACACTGTCTCTAAGAGAATTGCTGAGAAGATGACAAAGCTTGATTCTTTATTGCAATCACTTCCTAAAGAGAGAAAGATCGATGACTCTGTTGCGGTGAATCTCACTTTTACAGGCAACCCTGTATTGGGTGATTCGTCGGTTGAAGCTGGAATTGATGGTTTATTCATGCCAAATGGTAATGATGTTAAAGTTTCAGGATCTCGGTCTTCGTTCTTCGGTAGCGGGGTTAACAGAATGGTGGCGATTTCATTAAAAGAAGAAGTTTTCAATTCCGCAACACTTGTCTACTTCAACGTAAGTTCCAAAAGTTCGATATATCTTTACGTTATCTTTACATTAAAGATTGATGATTTTGGTGGAACAAATTTGTGTAAGCTTTTTGGATTGGTTTGATCAAGGCAAAGCGGATGCATATGGCTATCGGAGAATCGAGGAACGGGTCGGTTCTAAGCACATCCGACTGGAAACTCATCCTTCCACGACTGTACAAACAATATCCAGATGATAAAATGATGCTTAATATGTCGGTAACATCGCCTCCTGATGTTAAAATCACAGAGAATGGAATTGATACGACTATTCATTTAGAGATATCAATCAATGTTCAAGACTTTGGCAAAGTCCTATCCGTAGCACGCATATCATCGGTACGCTAACATTCTTGATCCACAGAACAGATCTACTTAAGAAGCAATCCATGATAAGTAAAAGCCATATTCTGATTCTTGTGTTGCAGGTTCTGAATGTTGCGTGTTCTGCAGAAATCGCAAAGAGCAATCTAACCGGTAGCCTCAGGCTAATAGATTTCAATGCAACAATGAAGTCCAGTAATATTGGAGAGCTTCAAACCAAATATATACAGGTAAAGTTAGTTAGTTAAGACTTAAGACTGAGACTCTTTTGCTTGTCACTGAACTGGATGATTCTTGCTCTTTGTCAGGCTGCGACATCGACGGTTCTTGAATCCTTGTTTTTGCCATATGTAAACACACGGCTCAAGAGAGGATTCCCGTTGCCTATTCCACACGGTTTCACTATCAAAAACGCAGAGATAGTCTTTGTTAAAAACGGGGTTATGGTCTGCACCGATATAGCTTCTTATTCGATATGAAGGGTCTCAAGTTGATTGATATACTTCTGAAGCTGTTGCTTATTTCACTATAAGCTGCGTTGTATGTAACAGCATTTATTTATTTCTTAGGTACTTCAAATTCCCTATGTTCTCTGTTTACATGCTGATATTTGTAACATTTATACACTTTAATGTGTATATGTAAATATATGTATAGTTGTGTTTCTGTGACCATGTAATTTAGTTTCTTTTTGGAATGAGTTCGCTTTTCCCCAATATCTTAGGTACAATTATCAACAGCTAATTAAAACGTAATTGATGATCTATATTTGGGCTTTATCAATAATGGGCTTACATTTCATATATATGGCCGAACTTCATTTCCTATACTTTTTTTAACAAAGCCCAAAACAAATTCATAGATTTATTTCTTCAAAAAAAAAAATTATTTATTTATTTTATCTCTCTAGAAAGAAAAAAAAAAAAAAAAAGAAGTATCCTCGTCTCTCTCTCTAACAATGATCGCCTTCTGCTTCATGTAATTGGGTTCGTGTAATCAAACGCACTGAGTCCTAAATTTTACCCGCGAAAATAAAGGCTTCTTCTTTCTTCTTCTTCTTCTTCTTCTTCTTCTTATATTCTTTTTCAAAATTTTAAACCGTTCTCTGACAATGGAGATCTCCCTCCCTCTCTTCTTCTAGGGTTTTCTCTCCTCTCTTCTCTTCCTGCTCTCTCGTCTTTCTCAGGTTTTTTTTTTTTCCATGGATGCGGCGGCCTTTAACGTTCCGATGAATCTTGAATCTGTCGCAGCGACTTTGATGGTCGACGAAGAGAACGGAGACGGAGGAGAAACGGTGGCTCCACCGGCGAAAAAGCAACGTTTTTGCGACGAGATTAACAGAGTGGCGGAGATTGTGCTGGTTTTGTCGGCGTTAGGGAGGATTCGAGGAGGTAAAACCCCGACGGAGTTGGAATTAGAGCTTATGGTGGAGGCTAGGTCGATGTTAGCTGCCATGTGTGAAGAGTTTACCCCTATGGATATCATCGGTAAGGATGATGTTAGAGCTGTGATTGAAGATCTGGGTTTGAATGATAAGGCTAAAGACCAGAGATTAGGTTTCCGAGCTCCTAAGCTTACCATCTCCGAGAAACTATCTCTTGGGAAAAGAAAGGTAATGTCTTTGTCTTTGAAATTGCTCCCTTCAAATTGGAATGTTGCTTTTGAGAGTTGCAGTTTTCTGTGTGGCCTTCGTTATATGTTTTTTCAATTTCAATTTAACTTTTGTTTCAGATGGAAGAAGAAGCAAAAAAGTATCTTACACCTACAGTTGTTTCCACTGGATATGCATCTCCTGGTTTTGGTACGGCTACTACACATACTGTCTCTGCATTTCAACAAACCATCAACCTTTATCCTCAAGCATAGTGAGTGTTTCTTCACATTTTTATTTTCTGCAGCAAAGAATGTTCATGTGGCACATCAGTGGCCTAGTGGTGAAGTTAATTCAAGTGGAAGCCATTTCAGAATGGAGAGACCACCTCAGGTGATGATGGTTAACGGTGTTTCTCAGGGGACTGGTAAGTCCTCCTATCTTAACTCTTTATATTCCCCCCTTTTGTTTTTCGTAGATGCAGTTTGCGTTGATTAGATATTGTTTGCCTTTGATTTGGAAAATAGCACGTTTTTTGTTGTGGTTAGTGTATCCTGGTTGGTTTGCTATGGCTTTATTCGACAAGAGTTGTAGTCATAGACTTGCTCGAGATGATTATAAAAGCCAAATCCAGATGCTAATTTAGGCCTGTAGCTGTGATTATTGCTCCATGCTCAGAAAGCAAATACTACTTTTTGTGAACACGGTATTTTCCTTGCGTAGAAGTTTCCTTGCTGAATTTATATGTTATTTTTTCTACTTCTTTAATAGTTTCTTACCGTTTATGTCGAGTTTGTTTCATATGTTACTTTATTCTGTGTTCCAGCAACCTCTTCTGCAAATTATTATGCTGCATCCTGGTCTGCCCAACCTCAATCCACCATATCATTCAGTACTGCACCAGATAAGAAGGTGCCTGTTCAAAGTTCGGTCAGGGCAGCAGATACAAGCTTTAGGCCATTCGTGTCTCAAAATCCGCATGGTACATTCCCGAGCACAAATCAGCCGATGCAGGGAATGCATTATGGTCACACTTCTTCGTTTGGGAACAACCATAGTGTAATCGCTAAGATAATCCACAAAGTTCTGCAACCACTGGTTAAACAGTATGCTTTGTGGAATCCACCTTCAAGAGATTATATGAGCAGAGCAATAGCATGCCAGATGTGTGAAGTTACCATCAATGAAGTGGAGACTCTACTGATTTGTGATGCCTGTGAAAAAGCATACCACTTGAAATGTCTGCAAGGAAACAATATGAAAGGGGTTCCAACATCCGAATGGCATTGCTCAAGATGTGTGCAAGCATTCAATGGGAAGCCATTTCCTCCTAAATATGGTCCTACCATAAGTACGACTGCTGCAAAAAGGCCTTCTAGTACGGCCGGGGTTCAATCATCGATATCGAAGAAGGTTGGATCGATGGATATGAAGGTTAATCAACAGAAACCAATAGTAAGTATGGGTCCCGGAGTACAAAATTTTCCTGCCTTTGTTTCTGGAGTAGCAAGAACATCTCATTTTGAGACTGCTAATGTGACTGCAAATACAACTGCAAGCGCAGCAAAGACTACTAACACTGGACGACAAGGCTTTAGGGAAAGTTTAATCTGTGGTGCCAATTCAACAGCACTGGTATCACTTACCGTCACTCCAAATCCTATAGCAATTGCAAGTACAAGTGCAGTGATAAACAATGGCCTCGCATCAAAACCTTTAACACCAGTTGGCACTATGAGCAGCACTTATCCATTGCCTGCTGGTAACCAGGTTCCCGTGAATGGAACCTCAAACGCTATGACTGCTAGTCTTGCAGCACAAGCCCTAGCAGTTGCCGAAAATGGAGACAGCAGCTCGGTCGCCTCTGGGACTGCTGACCATTCTATATTGAATACCGACCTTACCACTCAAGTCCATGCATTGACTGTTACTTCTGATATTAACTCTCAGTTGGCAGTGTCACATTCTGAGACTGTAAAAGCAATTGAAGATGTAAATCCATCAGAGTCTACATCTCATTCAGACTCTCACTGTCTGAATGATAAAACAACATCAGAGAATGGTCAAGAATTGAGCAAGGATGGTAGGAAGAAATTCGCTTTGGAAACTTGTCAGAACCACCCAACAGATTCTCCAGCCGCAGTTATATCAGATCAAGACCGAAAGATTACTGCCAAACCATCTGTGCCACAAGAGAATTCAGCTTACCAGACAGAGAAAAAAGCGTCTCAGCCTCCTTTGGTGCCATCCAGCTATCATTCTCAGAGTGAGAAGGAAACACCAAATGTCCAAGAGTCTTTACAGAATGTCCCCCCGGGAGATTCACAGAAAGGCGAAGGGGTAAATGGTTTAGATGATAGACATAAGGAACAGCCTTCAGAGCCGGGAATTGATAAGCCAGCATCGATAAAGGAAGCAAATGCTGCCTAAAATTCTTGTTGGCCAGCAACTATCGTCTTCTCTCACCTTTAATTCTATTTGTTAGTGAAGCCAGGACAAACTTGCCAGATCAACTGGAACATTGTAGGGGAAGGCGATGATGATTTCAATATAACATGGATTTATGGCATCTTTCTTCCAACTCTGTGAAGCCTCTGTATTTTTTAATTTTTGGGATTCTGGGAATTAATAGAACCATGATTCCGGTCTAGCTTTAATTAGTGCAGTAAAATGATTCCTTATTCATTTTAAACCAATCTGGATCCTACATCATGATGATTCATATACTCAAGTACTACATTCCTTTCCTTTCATAGTAATTTTTTGTCCTCTGTCACCACTACTTCCGAACTGTGCTATATTTTTCTTAGAAGAAATTGGAAATAGTCTATGACAGTGTGCTTCAGAAACCAAACCAAACAAACAAAAAAATTATTTGATTCTTAAAATTTCAAACAGATGTATAATCGAAAAGTTATCATGTTAGACTTGATATCGACAGTCAATACTTTTGTTGTGTGATATATAATAAGCCAAATATCAAGTCAGCACTCTTTTTTTTATGTATCTTTATTTGTCTACAAGTCTTTTAAGAATACAAATGTGCATTTATGCTCAGTTTTAGGCCAAAGGTGAATGTATACTTAGGATAACAATAACAACACACCTAACGAAAGGATCAAAGAATCAACCATAAGGGTTTCCGAAAGTTTTCAAGAGCTCTGGAATATCATACCCCAACATATCGTCCACAGTCTGCAACATTTTCGGCTTTAGCTTCTCAAACTTGTCGATGTTGTAACCGCTTAGCACCTCCCTGAAGTGCTCCACGTTTGGGAAATCTCCTTTTGGTAAGAGATGCTCTCTTTGTACCTGTTTCAATGTCATACACAAAGTCGAAAACACATTGGTCAAAAAGATTCTCAGAACCAGAAAATCGCATTTTCTAAAGATCCTCGGGATCAAATCAACCTTTGCAAAGACGTCTTCCAAGTTATCTATCAGTTTCTGCTGAGCTTTAGCTTTTCCCATTATGGCTGGCATCTCCTTCTTCAAATGGCTGATGATGTACGCATGAATCTTTGCAGCTCTTGCCCGTTTCACAAACTCGTTTATCTGTATTAAAGAAAATATTGTTAGATCTGATGAGATGCGATGATGTGAAAGAAGTAAGGTTCACACTCACTCGACGATCACAAGCTTTCTTTGGAATGTCTTTTAAATCAGAGAGAAGGTCATCTTGCTCCATTTCAAACAATTCTCTCCCAATTGGACCAGTCAGAGATTCGTTTATGGGTTTATCACTGAAGGAGCTGTTCAGAGCAAGCAGACAAAGACATCAAACATCGACTTCAGTTACAAGCGGCTTTTACCTCTAACAAGTTGGAGAATCCGGTATACTTACCCAATGTAGACACGGACAACCTCGGGAGTATTGAGAACTTTCCCAAGTGACCACATCAGAGCTCCATAAACCCTCATCAGCTACACAGGATACAAAGACAGTTATTTAAATGTAAAAGGATATGTTAAACAATCAATCAAGTGCATGAATGAAGGAATGAGACAAGAAAAGACAACATATCGGGCACCAACCTGCTGAGTGTCCACTTGGTCAGCTTTGTTCAGAACAACGCGGATCTTGTCATCATGACCACGTAAAGATGATATAACACGCTTGAACTCATCGCTTACATCCAGCTTGTGTGGGTCAAATAAGAGGAGGATGAGATCACACTTAGAGGCAAACCATGATGTAACACCAGTGAATTCATATGCTCGCTGTGTCCGTTGCTTTTCCCCTGATAAAACTCCAGGAGTGTCAACAAATGTTACGTGCTCCAGCAGCTTCACAAAGATAAATGGATCAGCAAAGTAGTATAAGAATAAACAAAACCAATCTTCATTTGGAAGCAGGAGGTTATACATACAGGGTGAGGCATTTGAGAACATTCAAACTTTGACAGAAAGGCAGTCCCAAAACTTGTAAGACCACTGAATGGCATATCTGCTTGAACTGCTACTGTGTTACCAGGAATGCTTCTTTCATCAGGTCCAGACTGTAAACGTAATCAACGGATCAAAATTATTCTTCATGAGGGATGAGAGCAACCATTGTCACACATTTGGTTCAAACAAAGACAAAAAATGTTTAGCAGTCGATAATGGATTAACATTGTAACGGACTAATACAACCCCCCACAAATGAAACACTTCGAAAATTACAAGATAATATACCATGACAACAACAAATCTGTCAGTAGTCGGTTCTGGTCCAATATGAGCTCCTGTAAAACAAAATGATAGCTGGAGTTATCAGGAAGATGTTTTATTGTTAATCATTGACCTGATTGTATGTTCAAGGGGTGGTGAAAAGAGATAAGATGGATAACTTGCCTGGATAACTAGTTTTAAGCAAATGCTTAATGAATGTAGTTTTTCCTGTGGAGTACTGACCCAGAAGCATTACCATAGGTTTGGCATCGAAATCACTGTTAGTCTAAGCAAAACACAAGTAATTAGTCAAATGGTCCAATATTGTTTAGAATTTAATATATTTGGAAAACAAAACAAAAATCCGCTTACCAACAAAGGGGATACAAAATCGTTAAACTGATATGCAACTTCAAGTGGCTTCAGCTTCTGAATGTACAACCTCTTCAGTCCATCGACTATAGATGTTACTGAGGACAGAGAAATCTGAGAACAAGATATTCGGTTTACACAAACTGTATATGTAAATTTAACTTTAAAAGTTCTAAGCAGCAAAGAAAAACTTGACAGAAACTCTAGCAATGATTTTGAATACATAATGAAAGTTATAGGTAAGAACGACCAAAAATAAATATTTACTAAATATGGCCTAAATGGTTGGTAGTTAAATAGACAGCTTGGAGCAAAACAAACCTTTTTTGAAGATTTTGAAGAGAACCACTGAGCTGTAAGTGATGTATCTGCAGTAGGACTACCTGAAAAAAATTGAATCAAAAAAGGTATATGTTTACAAAAGTTCAACAGCTAGCTTTAGTATAAAGAGAATCTTTGTACCATTAGGATCACTCGACTTTGATGAATGCTTCTTCTTCTGTGTTAAATGAACAGTTGTAAGTGTAAGTAGTAGTATTTATTTAAACTAAAAGATATAAATTGGAAACTGCAGGCCCAATACTAACCGCCATTAATACACCCAGACCTTCCATGGTAGGAGGATTCATATTTTTGAAATCAACTACAATTAGCGAAAAAAATGTTTCAGAAACAAGAACAATATATTAACTGTTGAAGCAAGGATAGCTCTTGGAAGGTACCACTATACACTTAGCATATTGAGATGAAGAAAGACACCACTTAAGCATGAGCTCAGAAAAGAAACAAAGTATGGATTCATGCTTTAATCACCATACCGTCGCTATGAAGAACTTCATGTGATATTTCATGTCCAGTTTGAGCCAAAGAAACGAGCTGTAATGTTCAAAAAACAACAATAGATTAGATTCACAACTAGCCATGGACATTTATATAGGAGACGTAAATTGGATCTCAACCTGCATCGCAACAATAAATTCTTTGAAACCAAGAAACCCCTGTCTCTTTGAATCTGCAATTGCCCAGACCTATCCAAAAAACCAGAAGAGAATCAGCAGCATATTTATCACCTTTTAACCAAATTGAGATGAATCAACAACAAAAAAAAAACTAATAAAATGCTTTGCCAAATGACACCAAAAATCTATTAAGCCTTGGATTCAGAACGCAAAACAACGTAGGGTTTGAAGTCACCATAGCATCTTCTCTATCGTCAAGTGAAGTTGTTCAATCATTGGATAAACCTCAGAGAATAATAGCGGCCAAACAAGCGAACAACGCATTCAATTCAAACCCCAAATCCTTACCTGCTTCAACTCAGGTCGAGGCAAATTCGACATAGAGAAAAACTTGATCGCATCGTTACCAGTAATGCGTCCATCGCCGTCTGCTCATTACACAAAACAGAGAAGCACTAGCATATCAAATAAATTGAATAACAACAAAAATCGTAGATTGTGAAAGAAGCACTAGTATATCAAATGAGACCTGAATCGGCGAATTCGAACCATTCCTTGTAGATCAACTGATTCTCCTTTGAACATGAACCAGCTGCGACGGAATCGATCTCCATCTCCGATTGCAAAAATCTAAAGATGTGCGGATTAACAAACTTCTGAGGAATGAATCCAGAATTTGGGAATTTACAGATACCAGAATTTAGAAGGAGAAGAAGATAAAGCAGCACAACAACAACAACAACAACAACAAGAAGTCCGTTTTGAATACGTGAGATTACGGTTTCAGAGAAAGCGGGTTCTTCGTCTCGACGGCAAGGGAAGGAGAAAGAGAACTAGCAATGCAAGAAACTACCCCTGTATTTTCATTAACTTGAAAATTTACCCCAATACTATTAGATGTATATTAATAACCCACTATTTAAGTACCGATTGTGAAAGATCCCCAATTATTTTGCTTTCGAGGATCGATTTTGATTGATGCTTATCGAAGAGCAATAAAGAGGAGTTTTTGAAGACCAGAGCGCGTGTGCTTGGATAAGTCATGGTAAAATAGTAAATACTACTATCTTTTTTGCCAACATGGTAAATAGTCTTTTAGTAAATACCATTAATTTTTAATACTTTTTTATTTTTAATTTAAAATACAAACTTGGGTTTATTAGTTTAAAATACTGAATGATGTATATGAATAAAACTTTGTGGATTTTATTGAATTAAAGTGAAAATACAAAAGTTTTGAAAGTAAGAAATTAAAAATTACGCAGCTTGAAACTTAAAGATTTAGAGAGTTTTAGAGAGTTTTTTTAGAGAAAGAAATTACAATAATTGCTAGTGTCCCTTGAATGAATATGGGAGTAGTTATTTATAGAAGAGTTGGGAGAGTTTTGAATTATTAAAGTCATATTTGATGTCTGATTTTGTTTTTACGTGCTTGATCTTTATTGGATGATGTATTCTCAAAGTGATAACGTTGATTCAGGGTTGTCCAACCCTTCTTGTTGTATAGTTTGTGTCTTGTCTTCTTTTGTTGCATCACATCTTGTGTCTAGTCTTCTTTTATCTTGAGTCTTACTAATGTGTTGAGTAAAAGTTATCTTCTCCTTTTTTGTTGTGTAGCTTTGATTGGTGTCGTCATCTTTAGGTGGGTCACATCTTGTCTGCACGTCTATGTCTTAAAGGATTTCTTGATATTTTATGAGTACATCATATACAGATATACTATGTATGTTATTTTTGCGTATACAAGCGGTATATACAAACAGTGTATACAAATAATAAAGTGATAAAATAATATACAGAGTCTACTAGAATATACATTATTCGAAAGTGAAATTTAAAGCGAAAATTATACAATTTTTTTTAAATACCTTTGATTTATATTAAAATGAGAACGGATTCGTAAGGATCTGCTGCCAAAAATTAAAATAAAACAGGATTTAATGGTATTGGATGATTTTATTTACATGTGGTGTAATAATTGTTGGAATAGATTCGTTTTCTATACAAGAAAAGAGAATATCAAGTAAAAATGAAAATCAAGGAAAATAAAGAAAAGGGAAAAACAAGTAAAAGAAAAATCAAGCAACAAAGAAAATTAGAGGAAAAGGAAATCATGAAAAAGGCAAACATTAGTAAATAGCAATTTACTATATTGTTTAGAATCCTAACTCTATAAATAGAATTCTAGTCTTAAAGTTCTATGTATCAAATAAATATCAAACAAAGATAAAAAAACAAAGAGTAAGAAAGAGAGAATTAATAATAAAAAAAAGAGGTTCAAGAAAAAAACATTTCTATAGAGAAAATGCCAACATGGTATCAGAGCAAGGTCCTGAGTGTTCTTAAGAAAATTCGTTTCGTGCAAAATTCGTGTGAAACTAACTCCGCTGCAAAATCGTTCTGAGCATAATCCGGGTTCGTGAAAAGAAACCAGTTCGTGCAAAGTTCGTCTATGTGCAAAATCCGAGTTCAACAAAAATCGTTCTGTGCAAAATCCGGGTTCATGCAAAGTCTGGGCAGAAGCTAAAAGATGACTAAAACCTTGCAAACAGTAACAATTCCAGTGTTTGATGGGCAAAACTATGAGTTTTGGGCTACAAAGATAAAAACTACTTTAAGGATTCAAGAGCAGCAAAGAAAAAGATATGCAAGATATGAAAACTCTACAATTGTTACAGATGGCTGTGACAGATTTGGTTTTAATGAAAGTAGTTGCTGCAACTACATCTAAGGAAATTTGGCAAAGGCTACAAGAAACCTATCAAGACAACGACCAAACGAAACTTGTGAGGCTAGATTATTTGAACAAGGAGTTCAAAGATCTGAAGATGAAAGAAGGAGAAAAGATCTGAGATTACACAGATAAAGTACAAGAGGTGGTGAACCAAATGAGTTTACTAGGAGAAGAGAAGACAAATCATCAAGTGATTCGGAAGATGATGCCAAAGAGTTATGACGGGTTAGCAGCTTTAATGCAAGAAACCAAAGATCTAAAGAAGATTACTGTGACAGATATCGTTGGATCACTAATCTCACATGAAGCAAAGTACCTACCAGATGATGAACCTATCGAAGGAGCTTTTTATGCAAGAATCAAAGGAGCCAAGTTTGGCCAGAGATCAAATCAACATCAAAGAACAAAGAAGTGGTGCAATACATGCAAAAAGGATAATCACAATGAAGAAGACTGTTACTTCAAGAAAAGAAATTCACCATGGTGTGACATCTGCAAGAAGAATAACCACAATGAAGACGTTTGTTACTTCAAGAACAGGGAAGGAAAGCCCCATGAGAACAAGCAAGGTCAAGGAGAATGCTATATGTGTGGCATGTATGGTCATTATGCAAAGTACTGCAAAAGCAAAGGAGAAACTAACTCTTGCCAAATCGAAGAAAAAACAGAGAAAAGGTTTAGGGAGTTGTCTTTCACTGCAACAGCTTATGATGCAAGTCAAGTTTATGAAGAAGGAGCATGGCTGATTGACAGTGGAGCAACATGCCACATGATTAGAGATGAGAAATTCTTCACAAGATTAGACAAGACTTACAAAGTTCGAATCAAATTTGGATGTGGAGTAATTCTTACAAGTGCAAGAAAAGGAGATGTTAGCATGGAGACAACAAAAGGGAAAGTTACTATCAAGGATGTGTTACTAATCCCAGGACTTGACAGAAACTTGTTGAGTGTGCCACAATTATTGGCTAAAGGTCACAAAGTTCTATTCGATGTGAAGACATGTACAATCATGGATAAAGATTGGAAGAAGTTAATAGAGGTGCAAGAGGATAATCAAAAGTTCATTATTTGAAGAAAAAGCAAAAGAGACAAAAGAAGAAAAGACACAACCACAAAAGACTCAAGATTCAAAATCAGAGTCAACCCTAAAATTTCCGGTCAAGGAAGATTGTTACAAAGCAATGGAGATAAAAGAAGAAGAGAAAGATTGCTACAAAGCAATGGAGATAAAAGACGAAGAGACTACAAAGGATGAAGATGAAGGCGTTTTGTTCAAGAGGGAGAAAATGAAAACTACAGCAAACGAATCTAGAATGAGTGTTAGAATATATTCGTTTTCTATACAAGAAAAGAGAATATCAAGTAAAAAAGAAAATCAAGGAAAAAAAAATAAATAAAAAATAAGGAAAAGGAAAATCAAGGAACAAAGGAAATTAGATGAAAGAAAAATCATGAAAAAGGCAAACATTAGGAAATAGCAATTTACTATATTGTTTAGAATCCTAACTCTATAAATAGAGTTTTAGTCTTAAGGTTTTATGTATCAAATAAAAATCAAACAAAGATAAAAAACAAAGAGAAATAAAGAGAGAATTAATAATAAAAAGAAAGGTTTAAAAAAAATATTCTATAGAGAAAATACTAACAATAATAATGTTTTAAAATCTGACTTTTTTTATTACAAAAAATCTCATTGGGTTAAATATTTTAAATGTTTGTGACACGCGAAATCTTGCAAGTAAATTGACTTAATCATATTAACAGACTACAAACCAGAGTTCTCATAAATTTGGATTAGGTAATGGAAAACAACAGATAGTTAGACTGATTTAGAAAGCAATATCCAAAGTTAAATATAACAAAGTACAAAATCACAAAACAAAGATAACTACAAAGACATGAAAATTTCAAGACCAATCTAATTTACTGTAAGATCACTCGTTGAACACATGAAATTTGTTACAAAATCGACGTATGAAAAAAGAACAAATAAGATGATTTACAGTGATCAAAAATACTAGAAAGTATTATTTTACAAAGCCTCTGTATACACATAGAGCAACATCATCCAACAAGTGAGCCAAAACTTTGAGAGCTTTTTATGATCCAAAGAATGATTCAAGAAATTCCAATGGTCTTTCCCAAAAGCCAGAGAACAAGTGACATTTCGATCCCGAAGATCGTATGCAGAGTACTTCTATCGAGTGTAAACCCAAACACGGTGATTCCTGCTCTGTTGTTCTCAAAGTAATTCACTACAAACAATAAAAATATGAAAATTGGTGAGATTGGTAAACCTAAAGTTGTGAAGAAATGAGATTTGATGCAAAAATGTACCTAGAGCTTGTCGTTTTTGGAATGATATGGTGCTATAAGCATAAGCAGGGATGAGATTGTTGTTATCGAAATCATCTTCTTCGTCTCCATAATCCTCACTATCGTCTGATCCTCCAGTATCAACATCTGTTGAATAGAATCCGTGTCCGCTTGCTCTATCAACTAACCTTGGAGTCTCTCCATCAACTGTCTCAAATGATTCTATTGTCGCGCAGACATGCCATTTGGCTGCAAGGCAAGTCACCGCCTGAGCTTTGTGCGTAATCTTTGAAGCACTTCGTAGTAGAATGAGCAACGCAGTAACCAACGTCATCGAACATAGCTGAGATTACCACAAGAAAATGGTTACAAAAGATGCAAAATTTGTCTCCAATAGAAGAATGTAATAAACAAAACTCACCGCGAGTTCTCCAGCTCGATAGATATTCAATTCGGCATAGGCCTTAGTGGTAATAAGCAGAGAGTAAAACTGACTGCCAGTGACAAGAATCAAGGACAACAATATGAATGTTCGATATCGGTGGCTGATGATTCTCAAGTGACGTCTGATTCGGAGATGCTCAGACAAAATGGAACCAACATCTGAATCCATTTGAAAGACTTGAGCAAAGTCTTGGAGCCTAAGGATCTGAAGATGGCAGATTAAACGGAAGAGGACACAAACCAAGAAGATCACGGTAGTTCGGTATAGCCACGAGCAAAGTTCCATCAAACAAGCGACTGTATCACTCAAGATAACATTACCGAGGAAAGGAATCTGAGAAGCACCTGAAGCATACCACCATATCTTGTATGAGCTCATTGCTAAGAAACAAGGGGTAACGAAGTAGGAAAGAATCTTGAGCGATCTCTGCGCATAACAAAGAGTTGCGATTTCAGTTTTGCATAAAACAAAAGCAAAACATTGTAGTAATGCTTGTGAAGCAAGTAAAAAAGAGGCTTTTGGAGATTTTAACACCAACATTAAAGAATTATTGGGTTCTAAGGTTTCAGATTGTTAATTTGTGTCGAATGTTACCACCATTCGGTTGTCTTTGGGTTTTGGATTTTCAGGTAGAGAGATATACGAACCTTTCGGATATTTATTAAATTCGGGTCGGGTTCAGTTCGGGTCGAGTATTCAAAATAGGAACTAACCGGAAAAATAACCAAAAAAAAAACTGTTCATAGTGACAAATGATCTGGAAAGATCCAAAATTTCGACACAAAGCGACAGATTCGTACTTTTTTGGATCGACGTTTAAGGAAGAAACCAATAATTTCAATCATAATTCGAGAACCCAAATTCAAATTGAAAACGATAAACAAATTACCCACAAACGGAAACAATCAAGGAGGCGAAATTCGAAACGGAATCGGAAATGAAGAAATTGGAAACTCACGTTGAGCTGATTGGTGTATCCACGGCGAACAGTTTCGCTTTCGTCCCAAAGCTTATCGAAGAAGAGGAATCGTCGGAGACCATATTTGCTAACGAATCTGGATAAACAGAGGAAAGAGAGAGCAGCGAAACTGCTAAGAGACAGCTGGACCACCGAATCGTACGGTCTCGAGTGATGGCTATCGCAGTCAGCACAAGCGAGCATGAAGTGAGACGTCGCCGGAACGACCAGCGTGAAAACGACGAACATCGACCAAGACAGAACCGCTGTCCAAGGGCTCGACTGATCCACGCACATCCATCGGAGGTATTTCCGGAAACTATGGAGCTCGTCCTGCGCGTGTGAAACGCAACGCGTGAACTTGTTTTCACGGTTAATCAAAGGCTCTCGTCTTCCGTCGCTTCCTGCGGCGGTTCCGATGTCGATGTCCGCCATTGGACGATCTCGAGAGGCTCTGTTTTTTTTAGTGTTTTTCCAAATATATTTTTTATTTGGGGAGATTTTGGTGACGCGGTTGGGAGGAAGGGAGAATCAGGAATTAGCTAAAAATTGTTAAAGGTTATTTATAAAAGGGTTTTGATGCTAACGTGGGCTTTGACAACGTATATAAAAACTAATTGTAAACCAATTATTAGTACTATGATAGTATTTCAGAATAATTTGTATTTTTGTTCTGTTTTTATATGGCGGATTCATAAGTTATTTTGAGGGTGATTGTTTTCGATTTTTATGTTTACAAGTTTTCTGTATATTTTTTTTTTTTAATAAATGAGTTTTTGTATAGCGTTTATATATATATATATATAATTGATTTAAATTATGACCGAGATTTGTGGCATAATAGTTTTGTAATTATATTATTAACGTATAGTCGGATAAGAAGGATAAAAATGATATTGGTTATATTAAAAATACTTTTGAAATTTATACTTCCTTTTATCTAGAATATGATGCTATTAATTTTTAAATTATAAAGTTATTCGGTGATAGTGTTGATTGAAATAAATATTATAAATTTTGAATGTTTGTTATAGCGTTTATCTCTATGATTTAGGTTATTGTGTACTTATTGATGAGATATCAAAACAAAAGGTCTAAAATTTGGGTTTAACTTGTAAGGTTGACTTTTGTTTCACAATAAAACAAAAAGGAAATGTAGATTTGTGTTCATGAGAAAATCATGATTTGACAATCACGGGGTATTGCTGATAAAGTATTTTTATCCTAATAACAAAATTTAGGAAAGTTTATATTTTTAAAAATTAATCTTCAATCAAAATTTTAGATTTCTTTAAAATGATACGGATTAACCGATTAAATTGTTCAGATTTGTTATATAATTTATTTTTATTAGATAGTTATTTTTATATGCATCGTAAATAAAATTAAAAAATGGTACTATTTACTTCTAACAAAATTGATGTAATCAGTGAAACTTTTCAAACAATTTTTCACATTTCTTGTAGTATTTTTTTTTTTTGTTTTAAAAATCTTCATTGTCTTAAAAGACTGTAAATTTAATTATTATCCGTTTATCGGCGGGAAATAAAATACTACGTGGCAACGAAACCTGAATACAAGAACCTAGTGAACAACAGGCTGTAGGATGGGCCCCACATTGACATGTGATGTGTAGAATTGAAACCGTAGATTACGCAAATCACCGTACTTACGGCGCCACGTATGTTGTTAAGCTGTTCCTAATTACCATTAATTTTATATCCTAACACAAGAAAAACAAAAGATAATTTAGATCAACTGAACTAGTAAACTCTCAATTTGTTCACTTAATTTTTTAATTAAACGATCACTTAAAGAAAAATAAGTCCCGGGCGGTTGTCTTAATTTTATTGGAAGGATGATCGAATTTATAAGTTCAAAGTTCCTAATTAAATCAACAGAATAAAGAATCTTTTACCATTTTTTTTTTAATAATGGTTGATTTATTCGAATAATTCATAGGTTTGGTTTTGAGTACTTGTGGCTTTGTGAATGGCTATCCGTTCGTGTCAATGTAGTGGAAAAATTAAGACTTTTTTAATATCCTCAAGTCAAGACTTTAAAGATTTCAATAATACTAACAGTCAAAAATGTTGCATCTGTATTTTCGATTGCTAAACATGTTGAATTGTTCGAATTAAGTTTTGTTGTTGTCGTAGAATCGAAACCGCAATATGTATATATCTTTTTTAATATGGTATGTACAATTTTATCAAAACATATAATATACGCGTTTTAATTTGGTGGTTGATACAACAACAACAATAACACAATAAACAAAAAATACATTATCATGATTTTTCATATGATATGTTTATTACCGTATTTTCAAAAAAAAAAACTTTTACATTCGGTTATTAGAGAAACAGATTTTGCAATAAAATCGAAAAAAATTTATATGTAATTATATATTATTATCGTATATAGAATTATATGAAATAGATAGTTCTACAGTACATTGGTAATCTGCAGGATTTAAAAAACAAAAAAAAATCAAACCATTAAACTTAAATATTTTCCGATATGTAGTACTAATCACAAAATGGTGGATGGTATATAAAATACAAATTAAGCTTTGGTTTGATGTTCTGAGTTTTAGATGACCTAAGCTTTGGTCTAGAACAAGTGATTGGTCTTCTTGTATTCCATTGATATCTTTTCGATATTTGAACAAAAAATAATTTATGTCTATACATTCGGTGAATCCGGATCGCATAAGCTATTCGGATTCTCTCCAAAAAATTGAGGAACTAGGTTTTCTAAGTAAAAATTCAAGAATAATAAGATTGATGAAGAGAAGAAGCAATATGTCTTTGTATTGATTAAAGTTGCGGATCCAAAAAAAAAAAAAATTCATTGTATACTTATACAAGTTTAAAGTCTATTGGATAAACCCTAAAAATATGTGAAAAATCCCTTAATCTTAATCGATTTTCCATTCTTCATGTTAATCATTTCTTTTTTACTCAGAGTCTGCTAGATCGGCTGAACATCGTGGTTCTGGCCCGAACTCGTTTGTTGGGGCCGAGATTGCCTTTGTGGGTCTAATCTGCTGCTTTCCTAGCGAAACTCCAAATTGGTTCGGATTTGGGTTGGGTCTTGATGATAAGTGCTAAATCTGGTACCATCAACATTCCTAGCAAATAGCAATGATCCCTAAACTTAAAAAAAGTATATAAACCTAAAACTCATAACTCCCATCAATAAAGAATATTTTTAAAATGGCAAAGGATGAGATGGTAGAAGAGGTAATGGGCTGGTATAAGCTTTTATGGGCTGACAGAAATACAAGTTGCGCTCGGAACACGCAAGAAATCAATTGTGTTTTGACATATTTCAGACGTTTGTCAGAAGTTTTATCTTCCAAACAATAGACATTTCATTAATAGTTTTGTTTTGTTTGTTAGTTTTTTTTTCAAAAGGGAAGTTAGAGCACAAAATAATGAACAGATCCTCTTTCTAGGGCTAAAGAGAAAGTCTTCAAAACGTTAGAAAAAAGATAGAAAAGTTGTTTGTAGTCGATTTGCTCACTTAAACTATAATGGAGTTCAAAAACATTTTCAACAAAAAATGAGGTCATTGATACATTGTTGAACCGAGTTAAAACATTTTGATTTAAACTGAATCTAGTAAAAAAAAGGTTTTAGATTAGGCTAAGACCAATATATTCGAACCTACACATCCAAATGGTATCAACTATCAACCCCTCAATTCTCAAAAGGTTACAACAGTGAGAGATCACTGTAAATTTATCTCAGTTATCTAAAATTTGAAGATAAAAAAAAATCACAATCACAAATTGGAAAACTTAAAAGCAACTTGAGAGTTGAGATTGGTTCTCGTCATAAATATTTTCAGTTAAGACACAAGACACATCATATGACTTTAATAAATTCCACAAAATCTTCCAACTTTCACCAGAACAAGCCATTCCCCAAAACAGTAAAAAAGCTCTGTTTTGCTTCAAACCCAAAGATTCACTGTCTGAATCCGTTACAGAGAAGCAAAGTAGATACCAAATTTGGGACAACTCAACCAGCAAAAGTTTTAAATCAAATGGTCAAACACACAACAGACTTGTTAAGCCACCCAACAGCATTTACAGTTCAACATCATCTCAGCCACCAAACTTTAACCTAAAGTTTTGGCCTTTGACACGTCGGGCTTTATCGATCACCCGAATCCCTTGGCCGACCATTGACCATATCATCTCTTCGTTGTTCAAAATCCAAACGTCGAAATGGGTACACGAGAGGGAAAGCCTTTCTTGTCTTCCTGCCGCATCTAAAAAGATGAACCAAAAAACTTCAGGCTCCAAGCAAATGAAGCTTTTCTTCCTTTAAGCTTTTTACTACATAGTGAAAAGCCTTCATTCAAAATCTTGATGAACATAGAACCTGAAAAATTTATACTTGTTGAATAGAAACACCAAGAGAGAGACTACAGACAAACAATTGTTTGTGATTCTGTGTAGTTATGTTACATAGGCAATGTAAAGTGAAAATGCAGCTTCCTACTCCAACACCATATTATCAAATCAATGATGAAGAGAGAAGAAATCAAGAGATTCTGGATTTGGATCATTAAGAATCATCAGCTTTAGAAATGTTAAAATATGTAACAAAGGGGTGGATCTTATATAAGAAACAGATAAATGAAACCCAGATCTGATTCTTACAGTAACAGATCTTAAACACAAACTCACTCTCTCTCTCTCTCTCTTTTTAATCGTCATCATCATCTTCCTTGTGATATTGATGAGATCATATCACCATGTTCACATTTTTTTCTTCTTCCTTTTTTTTTTATATCATTCCTTATTTTTTTTCTTTCAATATAAGATCAAAGGAAAATGAGAAAAAAAGGCTTTCGTAAAATTGGAGATTTTTTTGTTGTTGTATTGTTTTTTTTGTTTTACCCTTGAAATCAGAGACGTAGATCGGTGCAGTGTAGATCATCTGTGCCAGCGAATAAGTCAACGCCATCCAACGGCGGAAAATTAAGATCAAACTGAAACGGCGGTTTCCGGCGAGAAGAAGACGAAGCGATATCGTCTCCGTCGTCAATAACCGAAGACGACGAATCGCAATCGCTGTGACAATCCTCCGGAGCAACCGGTGGAGTCCGTGGATATCTCTTCGTCGCAGGAAACGGTTTCGCCACGGAGGAAGACGCCGCCGCCGCCGCAGCTTCCATCGTCGTCGGTCTAGGTCCGCTACACGATTTGACGGTGCTGCTCATGCTGCTACTCGCCGGCCGACTGATAACCTGTTGGTTTTGCTGCTCCTGGAAATTACCTCCGCCGTATAACCGATGATCCATAAACGGATCGATCTGGTTCTGATTCAGAGCACCGGAACAGAGATTCCGATTCTGATTTTGATGATTGTGGTAGTTGAGTGGTTGGAGAGGAGAAGAAGGAGAAGAATCGATGGGGAAATTGGTTTTGGCTTTTGGGCCACGGAGGTTACGAGCGGCTGCGTCGTAGGCTCGAGCAGCTTCTTCGGCGGAATCGAAAGTACCGAGCCAGACACGGGATTTCTTTAACGGATCACGGATCTCAGCAGCGAATCGACCCCAAGGTCTCTTCCTAACGCCTCTATACCTCGGCTCTTTCATAGATCCGGGAAGGGCGGGTCCAGCCACGGAAGAGCCTCTCCCTTTCCTCATCGAGAAGAAGAAAGAAGATTATCAGAACCCACAAGTAATGTGATGAAGAAGAGATCTGTGTCTGTGTGAAGAAGAAAATGTTGAAAATGAAGAAAGAAAGATGAAGGAAGATGAAGGAACAAGGGTAGGAATTGGAAAAAAAAAAAAAACTATTTATCATTTTCTTTTTAAATTTTACTGAAAAGATTTTTTTATTGTATTAATAAATAATTTATGGTTGGAATAGCTTTTTTCCTTTTTTATTTTGAATTTTTTTTGGTTCAAATTTTCTTCTCTACCTTCACGCCCGCCCCACAAGACCGACCAATTCGATTTTTATTTATTATGGAGGGAGTATCATTTTCTAAACCCTCGATTCTTTTTTTTCTTTTACTTTAAACTTTTATTCGATAAATAAATAATTTAATTTTCGATTTTTTTTTTAAAATCTTTTACGAGTTTCACAAGAGAAGTCTCGAAATGCGAAGAAAGCAAAAGAGGAGGGTAGGCACTTGCACTCTCTGTCCTGACCCCTGACCACAATCTAATAATAAAATCTTTCTTTAATCTAATAATTTATTAAATGAAAAAATCGACTGAAAAAGACCAAATAGTCCATATGTAATGACCAAAACACCCTCGTATTATTTTATTTCTGAATTTTAATAAGAAATAATACACCTCGAAATTATTAAGTGAGGTCTTCTCCTTCCTTGGGACCCTACACAAGACGAGACGCGCTTACCGGCATCGTCGTCTCCGTGTGAAAAGTAAATGCTGTTTTCAGGGAAAATTATGCCATTAATGGAGACAACACATACTTTGTTCCTATAAACTGAATTTGTCTCTCTCTCTCTCTCGTTTCAATCCAAATTAAAAACAAAAACAAAACCCCTCTAAGGAAGAACACACACATTTTTAAATCAACTTGCTCACCTTTAGATTCTGGTTTTACCAGACTAAAGTTCTGAGATCATAATAGCCTGCTCAGGGATTTGATGAGTAGTTTAAGGTTTTTTCTTGTGGCTTCATCGCCTGTGAATCCCAGAATATCTGAGCTTATACTCTACAATTAACAAGAATCAAGAACCATGTTAAACATTTTTTCTTTTCTTTTTAACTTATCTTATACTCCATTTAAATAAAAAGAAACAAAGTTTACCTCGACGTTCTTCAATGTGTAAACCAGAGTGTAGATTGACTTCTGGATTAGTTCTGTATTCTCAGGTGTCATAATCGACGAATGAACCTTCCTGAAATTTAACCAAAAAATGAAAAAGAAAATACGGTCAAGAAGATTACATTCTCACAGTTTTTCTACCATACTTATCTAATCACAGAGCTAAGCTCTAAGTCAATGTAAACGAGATTTGACATAGATGTGGTCCTAGTACTAGCATTAAAATTTGTCAGAGACAAGTTTCAACTCCATCCACGAACATACATTGAGTGATAGAAACAGCAGGATTCGGTTTCAGAAGATAAAAACGGCAAAACAAGATCATCAACTATTCCAGATTGTTAAACAATAGATCAAATCGAATGAGTGAGTGATGATGAGTAAAGCACGTAATTTGACATGGAGCTAGTATGATAGACACAGTTAAGTTATGTAATTTGTTGCACGGAATGTACTAAAACCTGAGATGCAATTTAATTTGGTTTTCCCAGTTCCGAGTGATGGAGTAACTCGAAATTACTGCGTTTCTCTCTACATTATTGTCTATTTTCCTAACGAGGTTGTGAATAGTTTGACAATTCCACTGTGAACTTCCTCAGAAGACTATGTAAAATGGCTTCAAAGATGTACAATCAATATTGCCGAGGTTATTACCAAAAGCTAAGGGTTGGTGGTGATTAAGATCTATTACCTCATATCGTCAGAAGCTTGGGTCAGGCTTCGAGTAAGACACTCAACTTCCTTGAGCAAGCCGCTATCACGAAACTCAGAGAGCAAAGGTTGAGCATCTTCAGCCATGGCTTGAATCTGTGACATCACTACATCAAAACCCAACGCTTAAGCATGAGAATACATTTTGTTTTATTTTTCTATTCAATCTTAATATTCACCTATTGAATCTTTCTTTAATAATAGAACAAATTAGATCCAGCAAAGGCCGCCAAA
Source organism: Arabis hirsuta (assembly GCA_964056655.1). NCBI lineage: Eukaryota > Viridiplantae > Streptophyta > Magnoliopsida > Brassicales > Brassicaceae > Arabis > Arabis hirsuta. The sequence continues at coordinate 21,886,104 of OZ053306.1, read as the reverse complement.
ATTACTCATATCACCTTTCTGAGCAATGGTTTTGCTTCTTCAATAACCGAAGCCGCTCGCTCAGCAAGCGCATATGTATTGGCAACACCAATTTCCTCTACTTCGCGTCCAATACGAGTAAATATTCCAACCAGTGCATCTAAACTTACTCCTTGCTCTCCCTTTATCTTCTGCCTATCACAAACAATCAGACCTTCTTTACCACATTCCGGATGCAGAGGCCCTACTGAAGGTTCCGGTATTGGATTCCTCGGTGTGATGTCGATCAACGTCTCCATTAAAAGACCAGACTGGTTCACCTCTACTAGCGAATTCTTGGGGATAATAATCTTATCATCTTCAATCTGCAAAAGATGGCAGGAGCCTAATTCAAGAAACAATTGTCACTGTCAAAACTAAGATCAAAGCAACAGACCAAATCATACCTCGGCAACAGCTTCGATGTTCCTCAACGAAGGATTAACACGGATCACAGTTCCAACAGTCACACCACGAATCCTAACCGGTGTTCCCGTACAAATCCCTGATGCTTGACTAAGCTCAAACACAGTCTGATATTTTCTAAACTTGGACCGCATTTGAAACCCTCGTAACCAAGCCCAGCTAAGAGCAAGAAGTGTAGCACCAGAGACAATAAACAAACCAACCCCACCTTCCCAAACACTTCTCTTACCAAACCCAAAATCACTCAATGGTTTCAAAGTCTGTCTCCATATATTCCTCGGCACATCCAAAACAACCGTAAGCGGATTCTTCCCTTCACCGGACAATGGTTGCGTATGTCCGACGTCGGAATTGGATGCAGCTCTGACCACTAAATGCCTAATTCTAGGTTTAGGTGGGAGATAAGGAAGCCCATTGGGAGAAACTCGAGGGCAAGCAATCATGGAAGACGATGGCATTAGTGATGACGGAAATTGAATTCCCGGATTCCCAATCATCTCCAAAAAAAAAAATCAAGAAAAAAACGAAACTTTATGTGATAAAGTTCCAATTTTTTTCCGAGCTACAGCTGAAGAACATGTGAATTGCGTGAGACTTCTACTTAATAGATCGAATTACAAGTCGAAATTAGGGTTTTAAGGGGGAAAGAGAAGATACCTGAGCTCGAAGTTTATTGACGAACTTTGTGTCGTGAATCTGAGAAATGGCTTCGATAAGCTTGTTGCTGTGATTTAGACGGCAAATAGAAAAGACGGAAAATCCCATGTGTTTAATTTTAATTAATTAACTAATTTCGAAATGTAAAGGAAGTGTAAATCTCTCTCTCTCGGGCCAACGTAGAAGGTGGAGGAGGGGCATTTCCGTAATAATCAGATGAATACACAGTGAACTGTACTTTTCTCTCTATGCTTCGCCCTTTGGAGGACCGGTAAGCCATCAGCGTTTAGCGTTTTGCGTTTGCGTTTGCGTTTGCGTTTGACCGCAAATGAGGAAAGTAGCTCAAATCTAATTATTCATTAAGTTCAACAACAACTCTTCCTCAAATCAGTCTGTTACTGTAATGTCAAAATTCAAAACCAAACAAAGCAACAGCTTTTACCATTATGTTCTTTTGAGTGAACATCATCAAGATCACAGCTTTTGTGCTGAAACACGCACTGACACACAAATTTCGGAATTTATTATTACGGGACTGATGATGAATACGTCTCCTGTTGTCATAAGGCTTGAGACTCTGTTCATTGAAGGATTTACCTTGAGGATCATCACTATCACCAGCCAACAAGCAGTAGCTTTAGAAGAGCCATTCTAATGAACAAACCGTTCTTTGCTTGTCTGAAGTAGGCAGCTCTTGGATCAGCGTCAACGTCTGGAGTGATCTACTCGAATTGACATACAGAGATGAGGATAGTGTTGCGGTTTATAGCAGGAGTAAGTTAAAGAAAAAAGAGTTTTAGAAACTTACTTCATCCAGTCTCGGTAAAGGGTGCATGATAACAGCTTTTTCCTTCATCACTCCTAGCAGATCCTTGTCTACGATATACTTCCCACGAGCTGCTTCGTAAAGGTCAAGCCTTTCTCCAAATCGTTCTCTCTGGATTCGGGTTTGATAAACTACATCGCACTTGGATGCTACTTCCATTAAATCTGAACTTTCTTCCCATTCGACCGCATTTGATGTCAAATAGTCTTTTATATCATCCTACCACCATTAACAAAAAATAAACATCTTAAAGAGGATAAACAACAAACGAAATTATGTTTTTCGAATAAATTAATCCATCTTCTTCAAGTACTCTCAAGGAAGGTGGGAAGTTTAGTTAAAAACAAACCTTCATCTTAACAATTTCAGGGGAAACAAAGTAGATCTTCACGTCTTTGAATTTGGCAAGCAAATATGCAAGTGACCGGACTGTCCTTCCGTTGGCAAGATCTCCAACTAAGGCCACAGTGATGCCATCTAGTTTTCCAATTTCACTTTGGATGGTATAAACGTCCAAGAGAGCCTTCACAACAGCAACAGTACCAGACAGAAGAAATAAGGATGTAAAACGAGAATATTAAAGAAACGACAAAAATCTAAAACACTACAGGTTACCAACTCAACACACCTGAGTCGGATGCTCTCCAGGACCATCACCTGCATTAATTACAGGTATATTGGCAGTAGCTGCAGCTCTTCTAGCAGCACCACTTTCAAAATGACGCATCACAATTATATCTGAGTAGCCCTCCACCGTTCTTATAGTATCTGAAAATGCCCCAAAGTTTGCGTAAATTAACACAATCAGCATGCCAAGTACTAATAAGATACTAGCTGGCAAAACTGAATACCTTCAAGTGTTTCCCCTTTTGCCGCAGACGAAAACTCTCTAGCATTCTCAGTAGTTAACACTTCACCTCCAAGGCGTTTCATGGCAGATTCGAACGAGAGCCTGGTACGGGTAGAAGGCTCATAAAAGAGGGTAGCCATCAAATAGCCCTTGAGTATTTCACTTTGAGATGAGCTCTTTTCTATCTTTTCCATTTCGCGTGCGACATCAAATATAGCACTTAGCATCTCCCTATCAAATTGTTGCCCTTCAATCACATCACTAAGCTGAAATTTCTCCCCAGTCATAAACAAATCCCTCGTCCCAACAGGCATAGCGTGACACCTGTTTCCTTGGATGGGAGCAATACTTCGAGTCAGATTCAGAGTAGCATTTTTCTTGAGATCCCTAGAGGCAGGAAATGAAGTTAAGCAAATCTTTGCACTTGCGAAAGGGCTCGACAGATTGCTTGGGAACTCAATGCTGCAGGCTAATGCTTTGGGGAAAACTGAGGCCCCGCAAAGTGTGGCTGAAGTAAGTGATGATGAGATAGACATTCTGGCAGGAAGCTAATTCGTTTAAGGGAGGTACTGAGATACAACTTCCAGTATCTGCTACGATCACCTAAAACTGCATGTGGAAAAGATGCATTTAGGTTAAGAACAATCAAAAACCAACAAGAATCCATACTTATCTTACATAACAGAATACAGGGACTCCCTCAAAACATCGAAAAAACAAGCAAAATGAACTACCAAGTGAAACATAGAGATATTTGGTATATTATCAACTTTCTTCTGCATATTACGGAATTAACCATGCTTTTTCACATTTGTTTCCAAATGATTTTTCTAAGAAACCGAACAACACTTAAATCCTGAATACAAGTGTACTAGTTAGAAGAAGGAAGTTTCTTCCGGCTAAACATAAAAATTGTATCTTTCATGGAAAACAACAAAATCAAAACTTTGGTTACTCTATCAAAAATATTATACCTTAAAATCTCAATTATGATAAGAGAATGTGATGTAGCAACAACTTATCATATTCCGAATTCCGAAATAACTAAATTTCAATTTCAATCAAATCATAAACCAAAATCAGAAAACTGATCCGCATAAATTTCTAAACCTGCACGGACCTAAAAGAGCGCTTGAATCAGTAGGAGCAGTCAGGTGGGGAGAGAGTGTAGCTGATCGATGTAACGCCGGGAGAAAACCCGACGGCGAGATGAACAAAAATAGAAGAAATCAGTTTCTTTAAAGTCGGAGATTGACGACGGGGGAAACGCGGCGGCGGCCGGAGGAGCGTAGGGTTTTAGAAAGGAAACTAGAAATGATGATTTCGAGACGAAATTGGAATTGGGGAGGGAAAATAAAACGAAACGGATTTGGGAAAATTTAATGACACTTTTTAATGTCTGATTTCTTTTTGTTGGTAATAAGCTAACAAATTGGGCTTCTAAGGCCCAAACCGTTTCCTCTTCTCCTCCTCCGGTGAAGCCCAACTAGAAGAAGCTGTCATTCCGGCTAATCAAGTAGTCCTGGTTTTATTATCAATCAAGTTTTTGGAATCTGCTGGTTTATGTTCATTCATATATTTACAATCTGAACAAAACACAACGAAAAGACAAGTGTTATGTGTAAAAAGAGAGAGATCAAACCCTAAATCCTAAGCCCTAAAAGCACACATGATCCTTTTACATCAAGAAAGTGACTCTGAAGAAACCCCCTAGGAATATATATATACAACAAAGATATGTCCCATCTCTGAAAATTAATCTCAATTAACCTCTGGTATGCTCTGCAAAACCGGTCTCCAAGAACGTTGCAGCTGATTGGTTTCTTCATACTGATTGATCAGATTTGGACAGGAGAAAACATGCTGATGAAAGGTGTAATGATCGAGGACGTTGACTTTACTTAGTAGATCTTGGAATTCCTTCTTCGTGAGCCTGATCTTGATCTCATGAGATAGATCAGATGACTTACTATCTCCTTTAACAATTACTGTTTTGGTCTTATTGGAGGTTTTAGAGCTATAATGATGATTATGATGTTGATAATCTTCATCTTCTTCTGTGGTGAAATCATCCCAATCTTCACCAGCCCAATGCATTTCTGATTCGTGCCTTAGACAATTCCCCATTCTTTTTTTCTTTTCTTCTTTGGAGGCAACTGGTAAAGTAGTAGCTTATATATTTATATATAACGTAGTAGAACTTATTAGAAGAAGCTGGTGAGATATTAAAATCAATAAATAAAATGGAGATAAAGATTAGATCAAAAGAACAAGAGAACATATACAATTTGCCACGTCAGATTTTAGAGTACTTTTTATCCTACGTGGACATGTGTTTGTTGAACTCACCGTCACCAGCTTTTGTCCTTTGGAGCTTCGTCCATCGTTCCTCGTGTCGTTCTCGGCTCATTTCAGCTCGGCTTCGATATTTTTCTGTTTTTTTTTTACTTGTTTTTATCATTTCCTGATATTGTGCCGGTGAAAATGCAAATCCAATTAAAAGAAACACAAAGAAACAAGAACTATAATAATTGTATAATACCTAACGTGACGTATATATATAGCACATGGCTTATAGAGAAACATGTAAAGCATGAATAATCGAGAAGATTCAATATCCAATACTCCCATGCTATTTCTTCGTCATAGAAATATGAAATGTATGAGTTTATAAAACTGATGATCGTATATGAAGAAAATGTCATTTATCAATTTCTAGTGCGTGTAACTCTTGTTATGCGATCATCAATTTCTTAGCTTCTTTTCCGAAATTATAATTATGAGAATGAATAATATTAGTATAAATAATCACATTTTTTAATGACAAATATTCTATTGTAACAATTTTTAGAATATTATCATGATTTTCGTTCAAAATTATTATAAGAAAAGCAAAAGTTTATAATCATTTTTTTTTGTGTGTTTATAAACATGTAAATCTATAAAATGGTCATTAACAATGCACACATCTTTTTTCTTGAGATTTCGTAATTTTATTTGTTAAAAGTTAGTCGCAACAAATACTCTCTCAGCTAATTTTAGTTAATCTCTATATGTTTGATTTACAAACTGATTATTTTGATAGAATAATTAAGTTTGGATGAAGCCGAGGTAAGAAGAAGCCGAGTGTAGTCAAGTGTGAACACGGCACTTGGGAGGGATCTTCCAAGTGTGAACGCAACCAAAGGGAACAGAATATGTGAGGCCAAAGATGCCCCCACTCAATTTTCAATTACTCGATTAAGCCATAATATGTTATACACACGCACGTCTCCCACCTTTACTTTACTTCTATAGTTTCCATTACCTTTTCTCGTTTTTAATTATTAGTATATGGTTTTGGATTATTCCGTTTACATTTTTTTTTTTCGTTTTTCGGTTTAAAATTATGTAAATAGTTACGATTTTTTGCCGGTTTATGTAATATCAGTTCCAAATTTCAATCAAATCTTCCATATCACAAAAAAAAAAAAAAAGTTACGATTTTTTGCATAGTTTGTTCTACTATCACCATTAATTTCACATTTTCTTCGGTTTCCACTACAAGAAATCAGCCTGTATTCCGACGGAAATTCCGACGGCCAATATTTCCGTCGGAATTTTACGACGGAATACCGACGGATTTCCGATTAAAATCTAGTCCGTCGATATTCCGTCGCAAATTTCCGACGGAATACCGACGGTCTTCTCTGCTGTCGGTATTCCGTCGGAAATCCGTCGGTACAAACGACGGATTTCCGACGGAAAATAATCTGTCGTAATATTCAAGACTACTTTCCGACGGATTACCGACGGAAATCCGATATTTTCGATGTCGGCAAATTTGAGTGGTTACCAGTCATTAGCGGTGGCCGATGGGATTGGTGGGGTGTTATGTCGGAGTTTTGTGACGGATTTCCGACGGAATACCGACGGAAATCCGTTCTATATAACAAACATCGTGTCTTCGTTCATTCATAACACAATTTTACAATTCAAAAAAATTTGTTAGCGATGAGTTCATATTTTCGGTCTTGGATGGACGAGCCAATGATGGATATGGGCTCGAACTTATTAACATCCGCTTACGCTGCAGGTATATGCGAGTTCATGAATTTACCCAGAAACCAAGATGCAGCAAAAAAAGGTCAGGATATCAAATGTCCATGTTCTAATTGCTGTAACAGAATTAGTGTTGTGGTTCATACTGTTTGGAATCACTTATATAGATATGGATTTAGGCCGGGATATAAGGTTTGGTTTTTACATGGAGAAAGCAATTACGAATATGGTAGTACTAGTAGTAATGCACCTTATTTTCCGGATAGCGTAGAAGAACGTACAACGGAAGTAGATGTTGGGGTAAGTACGGTTGCGATGGTTAACGACGCGTTTAGAGAGAATTTGCAGTCGGGTGGTTATGAGGGTGATAGGGTTGAAGAACCTAATTTAGAAGCTCGAAGGTTTTTTGATATGTTAGACGCATCAAAGCAACCACTGTACATCGGTTGTAGGGAAGGGCATTCACCGTTATCTTCTGCTAGTAGGATGATGAACATGAAGACCGATTACAATTTGTCCGAAGAATGTGTTGATGCATTCGCCGAGTTTGTGAAAGATGTTTTGCCAGAGGATAATCTTTCTCCAGCATCATACTACGAGGTCCAGAAACTTGTTGCCGGTCTTGGTTTGCCCTACCAGATAATAGATGTGTGCATCGACAACTGCATGCTATACTGGAGGGAAGATGAGAACAGGAAAAAATGTAAATTTTGCCGTAAACCACGGTTCCAAGACACAAGTGGCAGAGTGAAGATTCCTTTCAAACGGATGTGGTATTTACCATTAACAGAGAGGTTGAAGAGGCTGTATCAATCAGAACGCACTGCTAAGGCTATGAGATGGCATGCAGAGCATAATCAAGATGGAGATATTACGCATCCTTCTGACGCATAAGCGTGGAAACACTTTCAATCGGTATATCCAGATTTCGCATACGAACGCCGAAATGTATACCTCGGCTTATCCACTGATGGTTTCAACCCATTTGGAAAGCATGAAAGAAAATATTCATTGTGGCCGGTCATCGTAACACCTTACAATTTGCCTCCTTCTATGTGCATGCGGCGAGAGTTCCTGTTTCTCTCAGTTCTAGTTCCTGGGCCAGATCATCCAAGACGATCACTCGATATATTCCTCCAACCATTGATCTATGAGTTGCAGATGTTGTGGGAGCATGGTGTTGAGGCATTTGATGTTTCAATCCAGCAGAATTTCAACTTGCGTTCGGTTCTTATGTGGACCATTAGCGATTTTCCGGCGTACGGTATGTTATCTGGATGGACAACGCATGGAAGATTGGCATGTCCTTATTGCCAAGACAATACTTCAGCATTCCAATTGCAGAACGGAAGGAAGACTTCATGGTTTGATTGCCATAGGTGTTTTTTGCCGGCAAATCATCCATATCGTCGGTCTAGAAGACATTTTAGAAATAATTTTCCAGTGTTTACTGGTCCACCTCCGGAGATAGATAGTCGCAGCATATTGGAACAGTTACGAGATTTTGGTGCAGAGCGAACTCCTGAATGTAGGGGTAATGGCCATCACCCCGTCGACGGCTGTGGGGAATATCACAATTGGCATAAGAAAAGTATTTTTTGGGATTTGCCTTATTGGAAAGATCATCTACTGCGGCATAATCTAGATGTCATGCATGTTGAAAAGAATTTCTTTGACAACATCATGAACACCATTTTAAATGTACCAGGAAAGACAAAAGATAACTGGAAATCTAGATTAGACTTGCCATTGATTTGTTCAAGGGCATCCCTTCATGTTTTGCCTAATGGTAGATTGCCGATGCCTGCGTACCGGTTAGACGCGGGTAAGAAGGAAGTTTTCTTTGAATGGATTAAAAATTTTGTTAAATTTCCTGACGGCTACGCATCTAATCTGCGTAATTGCGTGGATTCGACAGAAGGGAAGTTTATTGGAATGAAGAGTCATGATTGTCATGTTGTGATGCAACGTCTTTTGCCATTTGCATTTTCTAATCTTTTTCCTCAAGACATCCATCAAGCAATTGGAGGTATATTTCATAATTTTCTTTAGTTTATTACTAATATAATGTTATTATATATGTACTAACTTGATAACTTTTCGTTTGTAGGAGTTGGGGCTTTCTTTCGAGATTTATGTTCACGGACACTAACAGCGTACGGGATCCGGTCTTTCGAGGCCAACATCCCGGTGCTCCTTTGTAATCTTGAGAAGATATTTTCACCGTCTTTTTTTGATGTTATGGAACATCTTCCTATTCACCTCCCACGAGAAGCAGCATTAGGAGGCCCTGTTCAATACCGATGGATGTACCCGTTCGAGCGTTACATGTTCCACCTGAAGAAAAAGGTAAAAAATTTGAGCAAAGTTGAGGGATCTATTGTCGCACAAAGTCTAAACGAAGAAGTATCACACTTTGCCGAATATTACTTTCCTTCGGATGTCCGGACTAAAGGTAGACGGCCGGCGCGACATGATGATAGAGGTGAGAAAGCAGTGTATCCGGTGGTTGTACCTGAGTTGTTTGCGCAAGTGGGCCGCGTAAGTGGAAAAGGGAAGAAACGCATACTATCACCACAAGAGGTCACACATTTGCATACATATATCCTCAGAAATTGTGACGAACTTGGAGAGTATGAAAGGTACACCATTTCTCATACTAAATTTGTGCAATTATTTGTCTTCATCTAATAAAGATTGTTATGTTACAGGATATACATGTCCCTAGCACAAACTTACCATGCTGATAAGACAGATTCCGAACTTGCTGTATTAAAAGATGAAGAATTCCCGGAGTGGTTGAAATTTTTTGTACGTTAAATATAACTCCTCACTCTTATTTTATAAGTTTTTCACGTTCATATGTTATTGATTGCTTACTTATATTGTTTTTAGGTTTCCGAAGGTTTAGCAAGTGGTCAAACCCTCCCGACATGGTTAGTGGAGTTTTCTCATAGTTTACGCAGTACCGCGACTTCATATCCGAGATTTTGCACTAGGGGATATTCGTTCAGAATTCGTGACGAAGGACGTCAAAGGCCAACTTCGGACAATGGTATTTCGGCGAAATCAGGTGATACCATGTACTATGGCCATTTAAAAGAAATCTTGGAAATCCACTATCCAGGAATGTTGGACTTGAGGTGCATTGTGTTTATGTGCGATTGGTATGATCCATCCAATGGTAGTGGGGTTCGAATTGACCGTCTTGGTGTTATTTCGATAAATTCAAGCCGGAAATTACATCATTACGATCCATTTATCCTTGCATCTCAAGCAGACCAGGTATCAATATATTGATAGGTTTTCCGTTATATTTATACGTTAGGTTTTGTTATTCTTGTATATAAACAACATCCACCGTTTATGAATAGGTTTGCTACATTCCATATCCTCGAGTTGGGCGGAGGACAGATCCTTGGATGACGGTAACTCCAATTAATCCGCGAGGAAAAATATATGGAGTTCCGGAACATGATGCTCTACAAGTATCGCGAACCAACCAAATGTCACATGTTGAGGAGACGGATAACATTGACCTTGTCACTGATGTCACACATATCGGCGATGATCTAGTGCATTCGGATGAAGATGAACTACGTGAAGAATTTGACGACGATTCCGACTCCATCCCTAGTGAAGGTTCATCAGAAGAGTCAGATTAAACATTTATGAATAAATGTTTATTTGGAGCTGTTTTGTACTATAACCCCTATGCGTTCCCTCTAATATAATGTACTTTATGGTAATATTCGCCAGAATCATTTATTAAATTTGCCGCCGGATTTCCGCGCGAGGGATAAAAGCTGTCCTAATTTTCGGACGACATAACGACGGAATTAGTTCCGTCGGAATTCCGATGTCGGCAAAGTTTGAGTGGTTACCATTGCGTTATCTGCGGCCGATGGGACTGGCGGGGTATTATGTCAGATGTTGCAGACGGATTTCCGACGGTTTTCCGACGGTTTTCCGTTCTATATAAGGTTCCTCATACGTTCATTCCTGTCAACAACACAAACAATGTCTTCTAACTCTCCTAATGAAGACTCAAAAATCGTCGCAAACCACTTTCTACTTCCAAAATACTCGTGGGAAACCGAAACCCAATGCGACACACACACTGAAGAGATACCCACTTACTCGTGGGAATTTGATACGGTCTCACCAATCTCAATCGGAGATTCTTCATCAACAATAAATCCGGAGAGCCAGTGCTTGCCAAACGTCTCGTGGGAAACGCAATCGCAGTGCGACAAATATCCAGACAAGAAGATTCTTCTCGAAGACGTACAACCATCTCGCTTGATTGAAACGTCAGATACTTACGGTGGAAGTACTTCAAATGAATGTAAGGATAACTACTATGATTATGAATTTGCCCAGAGACCAGAAAGTCCGAACTTAAATATAGATGTTGATGCAATCAAAAGAGATGTTTGCGGCGGATATTTAGAAGGTACACCGAAGAATAAAAAGGATCAGTACAATGATGATGAATTTGCCCAAAGACCTGAAAGTCCGAACTTAAATATAGATGTTGATGCAATCGAAAGGGAATTTTGCAAAGGATATGTAGATTCTCCGCCAAAGAAAAAAAAGGGAAAAAAAAGTTTAAGGTTCTAAAAAAGGTAAGTTTGGAACGGATACAGAGACATATGTGTTTCAAACTGTAAAATAAATAAATTTCCTGTTATAAAATTTCGTTATGTAAATTTTTTATTCAATTCTCGGATATATTTAAAATAATTTATGAAAAAATGTTTGGACATTTTTTTAATTAACTCTGCAATCGGGTCAACACCCGGACTTTTAAGCGATAGATTTTTCACAGTTTTCCGACGGATTGTAATTTATATTTTTAAAACAGATATCTGTGATATAAAAAATATTACACCCGTTTGAAATCCGTCGGTGGTTTTGACGGATTTCCGACGGGTCTAATATTTTTATAATATAAAAAATTTCAGAGATAAAAAAAATTAAATTAAATTAATTAAATCCGTCGGAAATCCGTCGGAAATACCGAGGGATTTCCGACGGATTCTAAACATTTATATATAAAACCGCGTAAATTTATTATTTTTTATTAAATAATTATTTATTAAATTGAAATTTTTTTATAAAATTAAATTAATTCAATCCGTCGGAAATCCGTCAAAAATACCGACGGATTTCCGACGGATGTTAATTTTTTTTTTAATTATATATTTTTTAAAACGGTTTTTTTTGTTATATTAAATATTAAATATTAAATTAAATTAAATTTTTTTATTAAATTAAATTAATTAAATCCGTCGGAACTCCGTCAAAAATACCGACGGATTTCCGACGGATCTAATATTTTTTTTAATTAAAACCCGTTTTAAAAAATTTTAATTTAAAAAAAAATATATTAAATCCGTCGGAAATCCATAATCCAAATATCCCTAAATACCTATTTAGAGAAACCTCAATTTCCCAAAATCCCTAACTCCCTAAAACTTAATTTATGAAATCCTGAAATTCCAAAAATTAATCTCGAAATTCCAAAATCCCTACTTCTCAAAATATCAATTTACATTTATTTATATTTAATATCAGAATTTATATTTATATATGTAAGTAAATGTCAACGGTATGTAAACATTTTGGAAATCGTAGGGACTATGGCCGATTTCATCACTCTACTGGATCCGGTACTTCCAGTAGGGGAGGGAGTCAGTCGCAAATCCCAGATACTAGCTTCCCGGATCCCCAAGACCCGTCTCCTCCACTGGGTACACAGCCCTCAGCTCCCACGGCCATGTCCGTTGAGGAGTTTGTTTCGCAACCTGGACGGGATAGGTTGCCTCGCCTAGATCCCGACTTGGTACCTAACACGACATGGTAAGTTTTATACTAAAAATGTATTTGATTATATTAACTTAAAAAAATATTTAACTAAATATTGTTTAGGTTTCAATTTTCGGGAAACGGGATTACGAGTTCGATCAACGCAATGACTAATTCGTTGATCACTTCCCCGTATCCCACATTTACTTCGATGCCGGTGGCAGACCAGGAGATCTGGTTTCGGCAATTTGCGGTATGTTTTCTTTTCCTATTTTGTAATTTAGATTTTTATTTTCATTAAAATTGTCAATACTAATATGGGTACGTTTTTTTTTGCAGCAAGAATTTACTTGGGACCCACAGTTGACTTTCCGGGTCCGACGGGAGTTCTACAAAAAAGCTTCCCGGAAATATTCGTTGAAGATAAACGAATGGAAGGACTTGTGGTACAAAGAGGGAAAAGTGCCGCGCAGATTGCAAGATAACCCCACATTATGGGGTGGACTACTTGCCCATTGGGAGCGGGAGGAGACAAAAGCAAGCTCCGGAAAGAACTCGTCTAACCGGAAGAGCGACCGGAAGGGGAAGGGACCGGCGACCCATAACCTCGGTGCGACGAGCAAAGCGTCACGTGTTCAGAAGCTGGTACGTAATTTTATAAATTTTACAAAAATTTATATTTCTAACGCTTCTCATATTTCTTTCATTATCTATGCCAACAGATGGAGAGGACCGGTGTGCGTCCGTCACATCTTGACTTGGTCAAAGATGCGCACACCAACAGAAAGACGGGGGAAATTCAAGATCCCATTGCTCGTGAAATCGTGGAGAGCGTGGAGAGGCTGGGTGAGGAGTACCTCCAATCCCAACCGATCGTCGAAGGAACTCCCCCGGCCACGGAAGTTCCTCTGGAGATGATCAACGAGTTTACCTATCAGGTTAGTAACACTGTCAATTTTAATTAAATTTTAAATAAATTTAAATATAAACAACTTACAACATTTGTTGATTGATTTTTTTTCGTAGGTTGCGCCTAAGCACAGAGGTCGTGTGTTTGGCCTCCCGGAAGACAGTTCTGCCACGTCCGTCAACTCTTACCGCATTCATGCAGATAGCGCGTTGAGGGCACAGAATGCCGAGCTTCTCGAGCGGGTGACCGGGTTGGAGTCCCAACGCGCACAAGATGAAGCTCGCTACGCGGAACAGCAGACGCTCTTGCAGGAACAAGTGGAACGCGTTCGGGCAATGGAAGATCAGGTGGGACGAATCCGGGATATGGAAGAGCAGATGGCACGAATGCGGGAGATGGAAGAACGGATGAACGAGTTCTTCCGTAACCGATAGATAATATGTAATATTTTAATTTTCTTAAAAATATTGAAACTTAATTTTAAATGTTGTTTTTTTATTTTTATTTTTATTTTAATCTAATTTTTAATTATATTTAATTTTATTTTAATTTAATTTCTTTAAATTTAATTAAATTAATTTTTTTTTTTAATAAATAAATTATCCGTCGGAAATCCGTCGGTATTTGTGCCGTCGGAAATCCGTCGGTATGTGTACCGTCGGAAATCCGTCGGTTTTTGTTCTGTCGGAAATCCGTCGGTATTTGACATACTGACGGATTTCCGACGGAATTCTGACGAATTACGGTTATTTCTTTTTCGTCGGAAATCCGTCACTATTTCCGACGGCTTTCCGACGGAATTTTATTTCCGACGAGATAGAATCGACCGGTTAAAACCGTCGGAAATCCGTCGGAATAAGCGATATTCCGACGGATTTCCGACGATTTTGACCGTCGGAAAGACGTATGTTTTCTTGTAGTGTTCAAAGCCTATAATTTTAATAAATATCCTTGTAAGAAAAGTTGTCACTATAAAAACTTAACAACATGTGATTTGTTTTCTTACAAATCAAATGTATATAACTTAAACTTGGACATGCTCCAAAGAAAAAAAAACTTGGACACGACAAATAATGTAAATCATCATTCTAACAATTTGAACTAGTACTTTTTGTTATTATTCCTCGAAAAGATATCGATTTTCACATACCAACTGTAGGGGTCGGATTTCACCCCTATGAGATCGATATAACGACAAGATCAACTGGGCAGCATCCTAACGAAATCGGAGCAAGTCTACAAAGGCCTAGTCTGAATCTAGGCCCAAAATGACATTAAACTCATTAACAAAAATGGGCTTAATGTCATTTTGGGCCTAATTTTAATATATTGCTTAATGGGCCAGGTCCATTTATTAGCTGGCCCATTTTACTTAGAAACACTATATATAGTTCATTATCATCTCCCAAAAAGGGGATCGAATCATTTGTAATCAGAGCTTAACAGAAACAGCAATAAAACATATCTTCGACTTTTGCTTTGTGATTCATACTCACAAGACTCAGTTTCTCTTTTCGACCTTCGACAAATTCAATTGAGTTGGTTTCGACCTCCACAATTTGGCGCTAGAAGGAGGGCAACTTGAGATCTTCTCACACTAAGGAATCACTTCGCACACTAGACAGAAGAAGATGACTAGCAGCGACAACAGCAGTGGACACGGCAGCGAGGACTCCTCGGCATCACGGCCAGACAACACGGCAGCAGCAACAGCAGCAGCAACAACAACAAGGATTCCTCGGCGTCGCATCACAACACGACCACCAGGAGCAGCCAGGCAGGCGACGACGATGTCGACGTTCATCACCAGGAGCACCTCAGCAACGGCGGCAGCAACAGCGAGGACTTCTCGGCATCATCGCCAGACAACATGACCAGCAGCGGCAGCAGCAGCAAGGACTCCTCGGTATCACAGCTAGACAACACGGCCACCAGGAGCAGCCAGGCAGGCGACGACGCTGTCGACGTCACCGTGACGAATCAGACAACCTTCGACGAACTGAAGGACTTACTGAAGACGTTTCTCAAGAAGTCAGTGGAGCAGGAGGACATACAGAAGGCTCTTACGACAACAAGTAAGGTGCGCAAAAAAGGCGGAGCACGACGATCACTTGGGCGGTTCAAGCTACACGACCTCAGCTTCTCGACGCCATGCACTGTACGAAAAACCAGAACTGACATACCAACTCCAAAATGAAACAACGGAACAACGAGCACAGGACCAGCTGCTTCAAGAGGGATTGTGCAGAAACGCCAAGCTTCTTCGGCAAGGATCGCGCAGGAACGCCAAGCTCCTTCAAGAAGGATCGCACAGGAACGCCAAACATCCTCGGGAAAGATCGCACAGGAATGCCAAGCTCCTTCAAGAAGGATCGCACAGGAACGCCAAGCATCCTCGGGAAGGATTGCGCAGGAATGCCAAATTGCTTCACGAAGGATTGCGGAGGAACGCCAAGCTTCTTCGGGAAGGATTGCGTAGGAACGCCAAACCACTTCACGAAGGATCGCGCAGGAACGTCAAGCTGCTTCAGGAATGATCGCGCAGACGATCGGCAAAGCTGCTTCAGGAGGGATCACGCAGACGGTCGGCACGGACGACGACCCCCACAGGACACGCACCCCAAGAAAACGCAGCATACCCGCATGGAGAGACCGATCCCAGGCTCGTCAAAATAGCACGGAAATCGAGCGCGACCAAGATCTCGCTGACGAAGAAAGAGATCTCTACTAGACCAAGAAGTTCAAGCTCGAACAGGAACGCAAGGCCCTGCTCCAAACTCAAAACGACGAGATGGCCAAGATGCAAGCACAGCTGGAGCGCGTCGCCTCCGACTTTAGGGTCGCGCAGTCCCAGATGTACAGAGAGATTACGAGCACTATTGAGCGCATTACGGAACTTTCAACGTGCCTTAACGTCACTGCAATAAAAGCTCATAAAGCCGAGATAACATTGAACAGAATAACCAACTACCAACACGATGCGACTAAGAACTACAAATTCGAAGTTAGAACGACACGTTTTCATGAAGGAGAGTTAGTCTTACGGAAAGTCTCCCAAAACAAGGTAGAACTCGAAGCCGACAAACTTGGAGTTCACTGGGAAAAACCTTACAAAGTCACCAAGGTGGTCAAACCAGGTGTCTACGAATTGGCTAACATGGCAGACGTTCCAGTCCCACGATCACGGAACGCTAGGCATCTCAAGAAGTACTACTACTAAGTAACTTCACTTGAACTACGAGGCGGATTGATCCCTGCAAAGGGTACGTAGGCAACCCATTTTCGGATGGGTACAGCTGTCCCCCTCCTTAAAAAGGGGGGAGTGGGTACGTATACTCGTATACTTCCCTTTTCATACACGGCTTACCGTTCTGAATAAATCAAAAGCCAAGTGTCTACTTGCACATTTATCAAAAGCCAAGTGTCTACTTGCAAATTTATCAAAAGCCAAGTGTTTACTTGCAAATTTATCAAAAGCCAAGTGTTTACTTGCAAATTTATCAAAAGCCAAGTGTTTACTTGCACATTTATCAAAAGCCAAGTGTTTTACTTGCAAACTTATCAAAAGCCAAGTTTTTACTTGCAAATTATCGAAAGCCAAGTTTTTACTTGCAAATTTATCAAAAGCCAAGTTTTTACTTGCAAATTTATCAAAAGCCAAGTTTTTACTTGCAAATTATCGAAAGCCAAGTTTCTACTTGCAAACTTATCAAAAGCCAAGTTTTTACTTGCAAACTTATCAAAACCCAAGTGTTTACTTGCACACTCACTCAAAGTCTTTAACAGACTACTTCTCTTTATCATCTTTACATCCCCCAGTGGATAAAGCGCGCTATATAAATTCGGTGTTCATTGCTGGAGCGGTGTTGTTCACGGGAACATATCCGTAAACCAGAATGTTCAACTCAGAAACCCAGCACACAACAAATCGCTGGTATAAATTCAGTGTTCATTGCTGGAGCGGTGTTGTTCACGGGAACATATCCGTAAACCAGAATGTTCAATTCAGAAACCCAGTTCTCCCGCGGACGCGCGGACACAACAAATCACTGGTCAAAATCTTGTGTTCATTGCTGGAGCGAATTTGTTCACGGGAACATATTCGTAAATCAGAATGTTCATCTAAAAAACCCAACAACTTTGTTGGTCATTACGCAATAACATGTTCATCTTCAGAGCGGGCGCGTCGACGCAAACTCACCTTGAACCAAAACGACCATTCCAACTCAAATCAATGTCTCAAATAATGCAAGACAAAAATGATGCTGAACAAAAAGACAAACATCATAAGCTGAATCGAATACTAAGTCTGAAATCTAACTAAAGCGCGATCTCGTCAACGTCGTCGACAACGTCATCGACAATCTCAACAGCTTGATCAGAAGGAATCGCCACCGCAGAGTTCGACGAGTTATCATCGCTTGACGAACTCGAAGAATTTGAATCTGAGTCAGCCACCTCTTCAACGGCATCAGCGTTCGAGTCGACAACTCGATCATCAGTCGTGCCAGCAGGCGAATCCTCAAGGATCACCCCAAGTTCGCGCACATGCTTAGCAAATACCTCATCCGCGAGCGACAGGTCTGCCTCCTGCTTCACAAGGTCAACGAGTTCTTCACCGAGATCAGGCGCCTTGTCACTCTGAAGCAGCTTTATGAACTCAATGTTACTCCGGACTTCAGCAAGATCAATGATATCAATCCTCGGCTGGTCGTTAATCATTTTGATCTTCTCTTTGGCACGATCGATCTTCGCCTCGTACCTTGCCACCAGCTCGCGCCTTGCTTCTTCTACAGCCCGCTGCAAAGCCGTATTTTGAACCTTAGCAGCAACATCTAATCGGGTGGTAAGATCACAGACTTCCTTCTGGAGGCGTTTTCTCTCGGATTCAGACTCCGTGAATGTTCCATCCATCTCGCGACGTCTATCTTCGGTTTCCTTCATAGCAGCTTGATGAGTAGCAACGCGATCCTCTGCATCCCTCTTCTGCTTTTTATTATCGTCACAAGCCTTCTGAATATTTGCAAGTTGACGAGTCAGCGAGCGCACAGTCACCTCATAGTCAATCGCGAGCTTGTTAAGCGAAGAAAGGAACTGCCGAACCAAGGAACAGATCACGAAAAACAAGTTACAAGATCAGGAAGAAAGACAAGGCAAATCGCTATCTCACAAGAGTTGCCACGAAGTCGTACCGTCATACAATCGAAGGCCATGCTTGAGTAAGATCTCTTCTTCGACATCTCTCCCGGAGGAGGAAACTTAGTGCCTGGGAAGACAATCTGGGACAAATGCGACGCCGCCCGCGCAGCATCACCAAAGGACTCCTTCGTACCAAAAGGAATAGTGGAAGTCGTCACCACACGATCACATCGAGGAGTTGAAGCGTGCCTCGATCTGTTCAAGTCCTCTTTGCCAGCACTGCCTTTCTCCTTCTTTTCTCGCGAACGCATACGACTTGCTCCTGCGCGATCATCCCTTCCCCTCATGTCAGCGTGACGCCTGTGCGATGATTCAGATCCACGATCGGTGATGACAACAACATTTCGCTCTAACTCAGGACGACGCGGCCTAGGTGCAAGGGTTCCAGTAGTGCCAGCTCTGGGGACTGACGTCAATGGTCTAGCTTGTTGAGACACTCTCGTGTTCAAATCTGTCCTGGCTTCGGCAGCTCTCCTCTCACGAGCAGATGGTTTCCTCGCATTGTCTGACATCTCGAGTGACGAATTCAACAAAGACACTCCAAAGCAACGAACAAGCAACTCAATTCTCCTCTCCGCTGCACCAACAAGCAACGATCGAAGTCAGTTTTTCTCCACAAACTTAGCCTTGTCATCGAGCCGTCGAGTCGCAAAAAAAAAAAAAAAAAAAAAAAAAAAAAAAAAAAAACTCGACCGAGTCAACTCAGTGAGTCAACTCGGCCGAGTCAACTCAGTGAGTCAACTCGACCGAGTCGACTCACTGAGTCAACTCGGTCAGATCTCAACATCGCTTTTTCCTCCTCGATCTCGCTTCGCCTCGATCCGCCGCGCCCCGCTTCGCCTCGATCCGCCTTGCCGACTTACTTTCTGCCTCACATCGCCGAACTCTCTCCACCTCCCTCGATCTCAAGCCGCCGATCGCTCGCCGATCTCTCGCCGATACACGAACAACGAACCACGAACGGGAGAACCACGAACCGCGATTCACGAATCCGACGATGGCGAGGCGACAGTGACGATGACGGAAGACGCCGCCGGCGGTGACGATGAAGGGCGGCGGCGGACACGATCGGAGGAGAAGAAGACCAAAAAAAAAAAAAAAAACCAAAAACCCTAAAAAAAAAAAAAAAAAAAAACAATAAAATAAGCAAGCACAAGGGAGGATGATTTTTTACCTTCTTTCTTCTGAGGGAAAGTGGTTTGGTAAAAAATAATGTCCTGGGAGCAGGCTTATTTATACCTGGAAAAATTCATAAAATCACTTTGTTCCAGGAAAAATTCTAGAATTTTTCCAACGGGCTTCAAGGCCCATTACCGCAAAAAGACCAGCAACCTCCTCAGTATCCAAAGATAATGAAAAAGACACAAATCCAGGGAAACGCGCAGGCATCAGCTCAACGCGGAATAACAGAAACTTCCCGAGTTCGATGATAAGACGTTCATGCCTGGCGATTTCGCTGTCGAGCATATCGATCTCAGACTACGACAACTTCTACCTTGGCACCACCGCGACTCGATACTGCCAAGCTGGGGGACTAACCATAGGGGTCGGATTGCACCCCTATGAGATCGATATAACGACAAGATCAACTTTGCAGCGTCCTGACAAAATCAGATCAAGTATTAAACGAGGAGCCCAGGAAAACATGTTAACATCGGCTCAACGCGGAATAACAGAAACTTCCCGAGTTCGATGACAAGACATCCACGCCTGGTAACTCCCTCAGTCTTCTAAGTAACATAGCAAGAAAACAAGCACATGAAAACACGCTGACATCGACTCAATGAGGAATAACAGAGACTTCCCGAGTTCGACGATGAGACGTTCACACATGTGACTTCGCAGTCCAACATATCGATCTCAGACTTCGACAATTTTTACCTCGGCACCATCTTAACTCGATACTGCCAAGCTGGGGGGCTAACTGTAGGGGTCGGATTTCACCCCTATGAGATCGATATAACGACAAGATCAACTGGGCAGCATCCTAACGAAATCGGAGCAAGTCTACAAAGGCCTAGTCTGAATCTAGGCCCAAAATGACATTAAACTCATTAACAAAAATGGGCTTAATGTCATTTTGGGCCTAATTTTAATATATTGCTTAATGGGCCAGGTCCATTTATTAGCTGGCCCATTTTACTTAGAAACACTATATATAGTTCATTATCATCTCCCAAAAAGGGGATCGAATCATTTGTAATCAGAGCTTAACAGAAACAGCAATAAAACATATCTTCGACTTTTGCTTTGTGATTCATACTCACAAGACTCAGTTTCTCTTTTCGACCTTCGACAAATTCAATTGAGTTGGTTTCGACCTCCACACCAACCAATAATTAACATTAGTTACCTTACGAAATATTTTTTTAATTACATTCAAATGTAATCATGCAATCAACAACTAATATACCATTATAATTCATAAAAGTCAAAATCCCGAAGTTGGTGTTACATCAAACTTATCCCATTATACTATACGTACTAACTTTTTATCTGTACGGTACCGATCAGTAGATCGATAAACCCCAATTTTTTTATTTTTTTGTTTATTATAAATGATACTGACTTGTATTGCATTGGTTGATCTATCGATATCTCTAATCTCTTGATTTAACTGTTTGTTAATTCAAACCGATTTGTAAATAAGATAACAAGATATAGATAGAATCTTTGGTGTTCATACCACTATATATCGGTTATTGGAATTAACGAATCAATACAGTGTGTCTATTTTCAATTTTCTATGTGTCATTACATACACGTATATTTAATTATTTTCAGCTGCTCTCTGATACAACAATACTTCCACCGTTTTTGTATGATTGTCAATCATTATATTCAAACAAAAAAATTTGTCGACCAATATTCTATTATTAAAGATTTCTATTAATTTGGTGACTAAGTCCACAGGAAGACTTTTTTGTTGGATTGCTTTGGTTTATACGGTAAAGAATTGAAATTTAAGATGCAAATAAGATAAGAAACACTTCCTGCTACTCAATATGCGTATTAATATAATATTTCAAGTTATATCAACAATCTTATTTATTCTACGTACACAACATTCACACGTACATTGGGTGCACACACAAGCACATTTCCATTTATCACCTATGTAATGAACGATGGCGAATAGATTTGAAAGAGTTGGAGTATTGACAATGACATGGATTATAGGAGTTGTTATGTTTTGTGGGGTTTTGATTCAAAATAAATTGACAAATAGTGGATTGGTCTATACTATAATATGGATTAAACGAATTGTTATGTCATATATGCTATCTCTGTAAAATTGTTTACTGCGAGAAGTTATATTACAATCAAAACCATAAACGAACTAAATTCGTAAAAATTCAAGAAATGACAAAATAAGGAAACTGCAGAATCCATGTGGAGTGAATGGGAAACCCAACTATTCGTTCCGACATCCATCCTAATTGGTTTGTTCGTTTTCTCTTCAATTGTATCAATATGCATATCTATCCATTTGCTTAACAAAAAAAAAAAACATATCTATCCATTTAATTATTAAAATATCTTAACATACTACAAACCGTGAAAACTCTTTTATCTCCGGGTCAAAGGTTTAAGCTTTAAGGGTTTAGTATGAGGTTATGGTTTCTGCTGATTAATAAATGTTATTTAAAAAAAAAAAATTATCAAGAGGTGTGAGGGATTCGAAGAAGTTTACGACGATGATTGCTATGTCGAAAGACTGGCCACGATTTCAATCAGATGTGCAAAAGTTAGCCCAATTGAGGAACTGGTTTTCGGAGTTTCGGCCGGCTTATCAACCAAGGGACAAAAATGTGTGAGAAGACTTACTCGCATAGAATGCAACTGTTTTTTTTCTTTCATTGGCACATCTATTCCGGTTTGGTTTGTAGATACATCTCATGTATTTATTTAGTTAGGTGAAGAAGTGTGTTCGTGACAAAAAAAAAAAAAAAGAGAATTACCAAGAGGTTGTGGTGGGCCGAAACCCGTAATCTTTTATGCTGAAATCACAACATGTAATATTAGTAAAATTTATCGAAACTTGTACAATGTTGTAGTTAAAATCGTCGGTTGTGGTCTCGTTTGTAATAGATTCATATTTTACGGAAAGAGCTATATTGTAAAATCGTTGTTCGTTATCATAATTGTATTTTGCATGTGATGTAGTTTCTAGGTAGTTAAACTCAATCGATTAACAGACGAAAAAAGAAAAACATACTACAAACACTAATTTACATTTGATACATTAACTATTTACAAGGTCCAGTCCGTATAACACATACCACAACACTCATACTCGATAATCAATCAGGTTTTGAACCCCATAAATAACAAACAACATTTAATCCTTTTATAAATTTACCTTTGTAAATAGATGGGCTTTGTTCTATTTTTTTTGTTAAAAGAAAGAAGAATCTAGCACATATAAAAATGTGTTCCATTTTCAGTTTTCAATACAAAGAAAACAAAAATTTGGACATGTGAAACTAATCAATATATACACTGTACTTGTGCATTTTTCGTTAACAGTACCGAATCAAGTTGCATTATCACGAGCTCTCATTCATCTCTGGACTGATTCTCGCTCACGCATTTTCGGCTGATTCTTCCGGCTATGGTGGTTCTTACGTAGATGAAGTTCACCGGAAAATCTGATTCGACGGCTACATTACCCGCCACAGTCCCAAATCTCAGGGGTATTCATAGGGCTACTGTAAGAGCCCGGAAGCTTAGACCGAGCTTGACTCGTCAGCGAAGATCCGAGGTTTCCGGCAGGAGGCGGAGGAGCAAGCCAGAGACTCCTCCATTGAAATGGGAGGTGGAGGATCGAAACAGAGCGGTTGAAGATGATGATTGTAATAATCAGGTTGATAATTGGGCGGAGATATTCAGCCAGGAACGAAGGAGAAGTGGACTACCGTAAACTGTAAGGAAACTTGCCGCCGGAGTGTGGCGGTTGCAAGTGTCCGATGCGGTTTATAGCGGCGGAGATAAGAGGCGCAGAGATGAGTTAGGGTTTCAGGTACAGCTTTAATTTTTGGATTTTTTTTTTTATATCAAATCAAAAAGAATTTACAGGAATTGTTAATTTTGCTTAGTTTTGGATTGGTTTAACTGGGTTGTATTGCTTTTTCGGTGTTTGATCATGTTTCTGGAATCTGTTCACTCTGTTTCTTGTGTGTTTGGATCTCTAAAACTTGGTTTTAGTTACGTTTATATGGAAAAAATTAAAATTTCTTTTCATTTTCTCCAGGGAAGTGTTGTTGGTCCTGCTACTGGACATTTGGGTTCTCTTTTCAATCATCACCATGATGACAATAATTTTGGCATTCAAAGCAACCGTTTAAGAAACAATCATAGTTGTGTTGCTGCAACAAAAAGTGGATTCTTGCTTAAGGTCAGTCATCTACAGTACTTATTGCTTGAGTAGTTTATAGAGTAGCATAGTTAAAAGTTGTGGTTGAGATGAAGGTTCTGAGAGTTTAGAGTTGTTACTTAATCTCTGGCCTTTGGGATCAGTTTTACATTTTTGGTGTGAGTATGATAATGCTGCCTAGCTTATCTATAATTTGTTAACTTGACCACTTTTAAGACATTGACACTAAGCAGATTTCTTTGGTTGGCTTTCCAAATCCGAGTCCTTAAAGGTCCTTTTTTTTTATGTGACTGTTTTCGTCTAATCATCTCCTTCTGTGTTTCTTGATCTGAATTCTTCTTTTATCTTTTGCTGTTAGTATGAGCCTTCAATTCCATTTCCTCATTGCGCGATGGAGGGGGCAACAAAATGGGATCCCATCTTCTTGGACACAAGGGATGACTACAGCAATGTGAAGCTGAGTGATCAACAAGTGAATGCTGCATCATTGGCTTCTTCTATTGAGTTGAAACTGAAGGAAGCTCGAGCTCGCATTGAGGATCTTGAGGGTGAGAAGCGATCTCAGAGACAGAAGCTAGAGCAGTTCTTGAGGAAAGTTAGCGAGGAGAGGGCGGCTTGGCGGAGCAGGGAGCATGAGAAGGTCCGAGCAATCATGGATGACATGAAAGCTGAGATGAACAGTGAAAAGAAAACTCGTCAAAGATTAGAAATTGTCAATCTAAAGTTAGTCAATGAGCTTGCAGATTCAAAGTTGGCTGTAAAGCGTTACATGCATGATTACCAAAAGGAAAGGAAGGCAAGAGAATTAATCGAAGAAGTTTGCGATGAACTCGCCAAGGAAATAGAGGAAGATAAAGCTGAGATTGAAGCATTGAAGGGTGAATCCATGAATATCAGAGAGGAAGTAGACGACGAAAGGAGGATGCTGCAGATGGCTGAGGTTTGGCGCGAGGAACGTGTCCAGATGAAGCTTATTGATGCCAAAGTAACACTCGAGGACAAGTATTCACAAATGAACAAGCTTGTAGAAGATTTGGAAGCCTTCCTCAAATCAAGAAATGCAACTACAGGTGTGAAAGAGATGAGAGGCGCGGAACTGTTAAGAGAAACTGCTGCATCAATTAAGAATGTCCAAGAAATTAAGGAATTTACATATGAACCCGCAAAACCGGATGATATCTTTATGTTATTTGAAGAAATGAACTTAGGTGAAGCCCAGGATAGAGAAACCGAGCAATGCGTTGCCTACAGTCCGGTCAGCAACATTTCAAAAGGTCACAGGGTAAGTTCAGATGTCAATGTGATTAGCAAAGGGAGACAATCGAATGCTTTCACTGATCAGAATGGTGAATTTGAAGAAGATGACAGTGGCTGGGAAACTGTGAGCCATTCCGAAGAACACGGATCCAGTTACTCTCCAGATGAGAGCATCCCTTGTAGTAGCAACAATCATCACCGTGACAGGAATGTATCCATGAAGGGGACAGAGTTTCAAAAGACTCCATTGAGAGAAATAAAAGAAGTGTGCGCGGTTCCAAGAAGACAATCCAAAAAGGTATCGTCAATGGCAAAACTCTGGAATTCATTAGAAGGTATCAATGGAAGGGGTTCAAACGTGAGAAAATCAACCGTGGGGATGGTTTCACCAGAGAGAGATGCAAGCAAAGGCGGATTCAGCACGTTGGACTTGGTGGGGCAATGGAGCACATCACCGGACTCGGCTAATGCTAATGTAAACCGAGGAGGGATGAAAGGGTGCATAGAGTGGCCTAGAGGTGCACATAAGAACAGCTTGAAGACAAAGCTCATAGAAGCACAAATAGAGAGCCAAAAGGTTCAGCTGAAGCATGTCCTTGAGCATAAGATCTAGGCCACTACATACTCTGAAGCTACCTGTCCAGATCAAACAAGTCTTTGTGGCTGAGCAGCAGAACTCGCCTGCTATTGCCATTGTCCCGTGATGTAGCCGGTCGAGCCAATTACAGTGGTATATTTTCGTTTGCGAAAATGATATTTGTGTTTAGTTACTGTAATAGGCTTGCTGGGCTAGCATCAGCCACTTCCCAACCCCTTGTTGGCTGCTAGGAACAGAGACCCAATGGTGTTATTTTTCTTTGATAAATTTTGTCTCTCTTTAGCCCAAACTCGGATGTGAGGTCAATAATAAAAAAAGTCAGCACAAAGGTTTCAAACTTTCAATACGAAACATGATATATGAAAGAGGTAACAACATTTGACTACTTGGTAACAACCTTTTTTACTTAAAAGGTAACAACATTTGTCCCTGATAATTGCATCGTTTGTATGAACTCCAATAATGATAGTAAAATTGAAAAAGCTGGCTTTTTCTCATGATTCAAGAATATTGATAAAGAAAATATTCTAAAGTTGAGATAGATCGAAAAGTCAATTAAACAATGTTATTAACCCCAAAAATAATAATTCAATTTCAATTTTAAATTTGCTATTTGCACAAGAGGCAACAAAAAAGTAACATTATCATGACAAATCTTATTCATTTCTTGATTCTCCAATAGCAATCATCTATAAGTCTCATTAATCCCTCTTCTGTACATTTCGTTCAGATCTATAACCTTAAAAGATGGCGACTTACTTCACAACAAACACTATCTTTGTTGCTTATCTCTTGTTCTGTCTCTTCATCACATCTTCGTCTACACGTTCCTTCATACGACAATTCACTGATGACTTCAACACAACTCTGCAGCGTATGAAAATAACTCTTTTATATTCTTCTCTGTTTGAACAATCTTCTGTCTTCTTTTTCTCAAGTGCTCTGTTTTTATTTTATTTTGGGTCTGAAAACAGAGGAGGTAGGAGCAGGACCAATCCAAAAGCTGAATCATGAGATGTACTCACGTGATTATAAAGTCTCAGCTTCAAACCCAGTGAAGGGTTTTAGAGATAGTCGTCCATCGTCTTACTCTATCCAGATTGATTCTTATAACACACTCTTTAAACACAACGCAGCTATATACGAATCTCGTCCTTTTGCAGTTGGTGGATACAACTGGTAACGTTGGTAATATCTGATATTCATTTTCTCGAACCGAATCTTTTAATGGATCTCAAAGGAATATATTCATACAGGAAACTTATTGTGCACATCGGGAACCATTGGGATATGTATATTTCGGTTTACGTAGCCATAGACTCCTCGACCCCCATTGCTCCACAACAAGAGGTTCACGCGGATCTCAGGTTTTATATCTACAACAAGAACGAGAGGAAGTACTTCACCATTCAAGGTCTAATTTTAACCTAAAAAAATGTGATCTTTTTTAATAAGAGTGCATAATAGTAACATCGATCTATCTTTGTTACTATCTGTCAGATACCGATGTATGGAAATTTAGTGCCTCCAAAAAGATGTGGGGATTCCCTAAGGTCTTCTCTGTTGACACATTCAAAGACCCGAAAAACGGATACGTCTACGGTGGAGATCACTGTGAGTTTGGCGTTGATGTGATCATTCCTTCGGTCTTTCAAAAATCAGAACTTGTCTCTATCACAGAGAGTTTATTGAACCCGAGATTCACCTATGGGATTCAGAGATACTCCATGCAGCTCAAAGATAGTTACTTATCAGATGTGTTCTCCATCGGAGGAAGAAGTTGGTGAGTCCATATATTATTTCAACATATATAATTAGACTTTAGAGTAATGGCATAGTAACAAGTTTTCAATATGATGATCAGGAATCTACAAGTGTATCCAAACGGTTATCGGGACACACCGGTAAAAACCTTGGCGATTTTTCTTTTACTTAATTGGAACGCGAAATTCAGTCTCTATGAGAAAGTTTTTGTTGAAGCCATTCTTCGAGTTGTTAACCAACGCAACCTCGGTGACCGTCGAATTCAATGTACGTAAATAATATATATATATATATAGATATGTCCATCGATGTGTAGTACACATACCATCTCGTCGAGATGACGACTAACGAGATCTTTTCCTTTCTCTTTGGCAGTCTGTTTTTGGTACGGTCAGGGAGCTATGATAATGGGTGGCGACGTTATCTCTCTTTCTGATCTGAGAGATCCATCAAAGGGTTTCATTGTGAATGATTTGTTGAAGGTTGAAGTCGAAATTCTCGCCATTTCTTCAACCAAGTATCTCCCTAATTAGTTTTCTCTAAACCAATGAACTTCCTGCTCCATGTTTTTACTTTGTTATCAACCACCTAATAATAAGGTTTTGTGTTCCTTTTCAAATAAATGTGTGTGTTTTCTGTTTGTTCCCTTCGGTTTTATGCTCATAGTAATATCAAATTATCATTTCTCTAATTCCGACGTTCGGTTATAATTATTTTCTCAATTATTTTTTACATTCAGCACAAATCTTGTCCTCATAGCGATAACCGGAAAACGAAACTGAGTTATTCATGACCATACTAATTCTGTTTAGTGTCTTGTCTCTTTCAAGCACAAGGGTTTTTTTGTGTGTCAAATATTGAATAAAATACATATATACGTCAACATAGAATGAGGATGCAAACAAAACACTAAATACTTATCCTTGAACAGAGACTTTCGATTAGTAAACCTGGTTGATATTCTGTAGTGCAGCAAATGAAGAATACTTGTTTGGATTTGGACCTTCGGTAAAAAAGACCAAAACGATTTATAATGATCGGGGAAAAAAAAAAAAAAAACTTCATTTGGCACAAGGCCCATAACACCGGTGGGCCGGACCTGTCTATATCTAGAAAGATAAACATGAAGGATAATATGCACTCCGTTGATTTAGCTCCAAGGATTCATCCGGTTTCTTCATGCTTTAGTAATGGGCTTTTGTTCACTCTTGGCCCAAAACCAATCTTGTATTCTGATGCAACCAAGCATATCAATATATCAATCACAATTCACAACTAAACCCTTTGATGAATCTCTCAGATTAGAAAGAGGCTCGAGATCAGCCAACCCGAGAAACTGAGGACTGAACAATTATCAACTGCCAAAAATAAGATATGTTAGAAAAACTCACATTAAGATAAGATATACATCACATTTCTAAGTTTTTGCAATCACCACTTTCGTTGTCCTACCACATCGTTATTGGATTGTCGTTGGTTAGGAACACGAAGCTTGGCTCGAGCATAAATCTTGTCATAAGGCTTCGTTTTTAGCAGCTCTTCTTGGCTAAGGTAAAGTTAAACCGACAAACTTTTGCCTTCTTGAGCGCTAACACCATTTGGAAAGACTCGTAATTCCTAATTAATTATCAGCTTTTTAAAACTTTTTTATTTACAACAACCCAATCACCATACTTACACTTTTTTGTTTTTTTTTGATAATCGGGGTTGTCCGGATTTTTACCACCCGACTAATCCCTCAAGATGACTCATTCCGGAAGTTCGTATCTTAAAAGACTCATCCTTTGTCTTTCGCCCGGCCGAGCTTTTGCTTTCTATTCTTACTCTCTCTCTCAGCAGCAAGACCATAGAATAGGAGACCACTAGATCCGCTGCAATCCTAGTTGCCAGTTGACTCAACAAAGAATTGACTGTCTTGTTCTCCCAATTTGATTCCTATTTTTTGAAGTCCAGCTAATTAGTGAAGGAAAGTGGTAAGACTGTACGCAACAGTAGGAAGTTAAAGGATTTCAAGTCCGTGTAGCCGTCGAGTAGCTCACTCACCGGGTTTTCTAATAGGCTTAAAGCATGACACCGTTTCGATTGGCCAAATGGAAGTGAAAGTATTCTCAGGGGAATCGAACTCAGGTTGGAATTGTTTACCTCATTCCCTAAACTTTTTTACCACTAGGTCACCATCGCTTGGTTACGTACTGACACTTATTACACTTGGTCTTATATTATATGGAATTAACATATAATTTGTGGAACTAACCAACTTTTTCCTCCGATGATGAACTCCTCTGATAGGTAACCGTTAGACAGTTTGAAAAATTCCTGAATAAACCAGGTGAATTTTGGGTTTGGAAAACTCTTGGCAACGGAGAAAACTTCCAAGTGAAATTCACGGAGAGATGGCAGGATGACATCGACACCAAACTCGAATTGATCGGTATCGTAAAGATATCCATTCTTCAAGTTGTTAAACGTTAAAAGAGGAAGAACCCTACAGAATCCCCCCATCGTTTTCGTTGCGCTGAATGGCCATACTTCCTAGTCTGCACGGTAACACAACATAGACTTGCATAAGAAATATAGATTAGATTAAATTTTACTACTATATGGGTGTGACTGTAGTAGAGAGGAAATTTTTTTCTTCCCAATTCTTCTGAGCCCACACATGAAAAGGTAAATATTTTTTTTTTTGTTATCAAACACTATAGATTTTTGAGAGAGGAAAACTTTCCTCTGGTAATTTAGTAGTGGAAAAAACTGTTCTATTCTCTCTCATATTCTCTTCTCGATAGAATTTTGTTTCTTTTCTCCTTTACCGGTCACACCCCATATTTATATATAGAGAGGGAAATGACATTTTTTTGTTATAAATGATGAAAAAACAAATATAGAAGGATTTTCTTTCTTGTTTTGTTCACAATGACAATTACATAGTTATATAGTACAACACGAGTATCTAACTTTCCTAAACTAGAGCAATTACAATTGATATACAATCGTGCGTTAAGGAAAGGAAATAAAGCAGAAATAAAGCAGTAGCATAACTGATGGGATACAATTGATTGGAATTGATATCCCATTACCCTCCCTCAAACTGGAGCATGTAAGTCAAGAATGCCAAGTTTGTGTCTGAAGTCTTCGAACGCTTGTTTACCCAGTGGCTTGGTAAATATGTCAGCTAATTGTTGTGTTGTTGAGACATGATGGAGAGAGATGTTACCTGATTTTATTTCATCACGAACTGAATGACAATCGTTCTCAATGTGCTTTGTGCGTTCATGGAAGACCGGGTTTGTGCTAATGTAGATCGCAACCTTACTATCACAATAAACATGCATTGGTTGTTTGTGTGACACACCAAGTGAAGTGAGGATCTTCTTTACCCAAATAAGTTCATCACGTAGAAAAGACATAGCGCGGTATTCTGCTTCAGCTGAAGACTTACTGACCGTGTCCTGCTTCTTGGTTTTCCAAGAGATAGGTGATGCACCAAGTTGAACAAAATAGCCGGTGACAAAACGTCGAGTAAGTGGACAGCTGGCCCAATCAGAGTCACACCAACCTGAAATCTGAAAATCTTTCTCTGAACTCAAGAGAATCCCTTGACCTGGAGTCCCTTTAAGATAACGTACTAGACGCAAGGCTGCTTCCCAATGATCCTCCCTTGGAATTTGCATAAATTGAGCCAGTATGTGCACAGAAAATGCTAAATCTGGTCGAGTAGCAGCCAAGTAGATAAACCTTCATATCAAACGTCGATATTGTGAAGGATCTGACAAAATGGCAGAGGTGGAAAGTGCCAATTGGTGATTATACTCCAATGGAAATGTCGCTGGTTTTGCTCCCAATAAACCACATTCAGAAATAAGATCTAATGCGTACTTGCGTTGGCTTAGATAAAAGCCTGAATTACTCCGAGACACCTCAATCCCCAAGAAATATTTCAAAGCTCCTAAATCCTTCATTTTAAAACAAGTAGAGAGATAATTTTTGAAGACCTTCAATGCTTCCTCGGAGTTCCCAGTGAGGATCATATCATCAACATAGATGAGTAAATTGATGTGAACACCGTTTCGGTCTAGGGTGAAGAGCGAGTAATCAGCTAGAGACTGTTGAAATCCATAATCTTGTAAAGACTTAGTAAGCTTCTCGAACCAACATCGAGGCGCTTGTTTTAATCCATATATTGATTTTCGCAGGCGACACACTTTTGTTTCATCTTTCGAATAAAATCCAGGCGGTGGTTTCATGTATACTTCTTCCTCAAGATCTCCGTGTAAAAAGGCGTTATGCACATCCATTTGATACACTGGCCAGTCATTACCTGCAGCAATTCGAAGAAACATTCGAACTGTACCCATCTTGGCAACTGGAGCAAAGGTTTCCCCATAATCTTCTCCCTCAACTTGCTTATTACCCAAAGCAACTAACCGTGCTTTGTACCGTTCAATTTTTCCATTTGAATGGTACTTGATCTTGTAAACCCATTTACTGCCAATTGCACGCTTTCCTGGTGGTAAATCTTCCATTGTCCAAGTTTCATTTTCTTCCAAAGCAGTAATCTCCTTTGACATGGCTTCTCGCCATTGTTTCAACTTAACCGCTAAATTGAACGATTTTGGTTCAACATTGACGGTAATAGCCACTTGGAAAGCCCGATGTGCTGCCGAAAAACGACTGCAATTGACATAATTCGAGATCGGGTATGATGAGGATACCTCAGATTTCGAGAGAAGCTTACTCTGTGCACTGTTGATGACATAATCGCGGAGCTTAATCGGAGTCATACGACGTCTCTGACCGCGTCCTTCCAACTCGGCCGGTGGTTGCGTTTCTACTGGAGACGCCGGAGGAGGTTGTGCCGGAGCTGCGAGCGAAATAGGAGGTGAATCGATGTCTCTTGGTGGCAAAGCACAAGTTGAAGACGAGACGTTTCTTTCATCGTGAGAAAAAGATGATATTAGTTCAGGCTCAAGCTGAATTGGTGATGGTGGGCCTTGAAGTGGGCCTGTATTAATGATAATATTAGAAGGCGTTGGAGTTTCTTCTTCTACAACCAACGTGGATCCAATAGAGGCCCATAATTTGCTTTCATCATCTCCACTGTGTATCGAGACAGGGACGTTATCTTCGACAAACGGAAACTGATCTTCATAGAAGATCACATCGCGAGAGACAAAAAACTCTTGTCTTTCTAAATCATACAACCGCCAACCCTTTTTACCGTACAGATAGCCTACAAAAACACACTCCGACTTCTTGATGCGAATTTATCCCCTTTAGTAGCTTGATTGTGTGCATAACAAAGACTACCAAACACTCGCAGATGTTCATAGTCTGGAGTTTTGCCGTATAAAACTTCGAACGGTGTTAACCCCTGAAGAACATAATTTGGTGTTCGATTTATCAGATACCCAGCCGTCAAGACACACTCACCCCAGAATTCAATTGGTAAATTTGATTGAAAACGAAGTGCACGGGCGACATTGAGAATGTGCCTGTGTTTTCGTTCAGCTCGTCCGTTCTGTTGAGGAGTACCGACGCAAGAAGTCTCATGATGAATCCCTTGTTCACGAAAATAATTCCTCATAGTTGTAAATTCCGTTCCATTGTCACTTCGAATACTTTGCACCCTTGATTGGAATTGTCTATCAACCATCGAAATAAAGTTTTTCAAACAGATTGGTGCCTCTGTTTTGTCGCTCAAGAGATGAAGCCACACACTTCGAGAGAAATCATCGACAATGGTTAGGAAATATTGTGCGCCACAATGAGAAACTGTCCGATACGGACCCCATAAATCGCAGTGAACTAATTCAAAAACTTTCGTAGTTTTATTAAAACTGGATGGAAACGAAGATCTTGTTTGCTTGGCGCGGAGACAAACATCACACGCCTTATTCGTAATATCAGAAATAACAAAAACATTCTTGAGAGAACCAATAACTTTGGCAGAAGGATGTCCCAAACGGTGATGCCACAACTTGAAAGACTTGTCTTCTTTAGTTTCCACCGCAGCAACTAGCTCCGATCTGCGAAAGTAAAAGGTTCCCGATTCTCTCTTAGCCGCTCCATTCACCATCCTCGAAACGCGGTCCTGAATAACAAGGAATTGATTAGCCAATTGGACCACACACTTATTCTCATCCATCAGTTGTCCTACCGCTATCAAATTAGATTGAAATCCTTCAACATAAAATACCGATTTCAGAATCAGATTAGAACCCAATACAATGGTTCCTTCCGTGACTGAAATTCTTTCACCACCATCAGCCATAATTACTAGCACCGGTGCCATTTTTCTAACATCCATTAGAAGATCATAATTTCCCGTTAAATGATGGGAAGCCCTTGTATCCATTATCCAAGAGGAAATATAATGCTTACCCGAGAGTTTTTCCGTGCTTGTGCTGGCTCCATTCAAGAGAGTCATCAATTTCCTCCATTGAGGGTCGCTCAGGCCATTGACACCGTCACGATCTTTCTCCGTGACTACATAGTTGGCTTGTTCATGTTGTTGTGTATTTGGAACATACACGGTATTAGCATAACTAACGTTACGTCCACGTCCAGCTGGAGTAGAAATAGCTCCACCACCACGACCTCTTCCCTCCACCATTCTTCCTTTGGGACGATCTCCCCACCATTCAGGATAACCAATCATAGCATAGCAGCTGTGAGAAGTATGACCCGAGCGTTGACAGTGTGTACACACAACACTCTTATCACGCTCACCATTACGGTATTGTGTCACACGAGAACGAGACTGTGTAGCATAAGCCGTAACTTCTGGTGATTTCTCAACGTTTCGATTTGAGGTTTTGAGATCTTCTTCTTGACGAACCACATTATACACCTCCTCCAATGGTTGTAGTGGTGTACGTGAGACGAGAGTTGATCTCACAGTTTGAAAATGGTCATCAAGGCCAAACAAGAATTCATGAACATTCTCTGCTTCACGATCTTGTTCTTGTTGAGTTCCCAAGTCACACTCGCATTTACCGCATTTGCACACATGTAAGGGTCGATAGTTAGCCATACTATCCCAAATCCGGTTGAGTTTTCCATAGTAAGCTTCAACTGCAAGCCCACGTTGCTTGCAAGAAGCCAATTCCGCTTTCAACTGTTGAATGCGAGGTCCATTGGTCACTGAAAACCTCTTCTTCAAGCTGTCCCAAAGATCTTTCGCAACATCACGATGCGAGATGTTGGAACGAAGAGCCGGATCAATCGTCATCTTAATCCATGACACAAGCAATGCTTGAATCGTCAACCAATCCTCTAAATCAGAAGAATCATTCTCTGGTCGAAGAATAGATCCATCCATGTTAAGTTTCATGGGCTTCCAACTCAAAACCAATTGGCAATGAGTGGATTGGCCCAAGTCCCTTATATATTGGATCAAATTCTTTCCCACTTCAGATGTGGGACATTCTTCACACGCCCCCTCGAGATAATGGTCCGTCTAACCATTAATCTCGACAATTTCCATTATAGGATTAAATTCGGGTTCGATCGGTCTGGCCATCTTCAGACCAGATCGATTTCGGTTCGGGTGGGACAGCGTGTGTTCGGGCTCTGATACCATGAAAAAACAAATATAGAAGGATTTTCTTTCTTGTTTTGTTCACAATGACAATTACATAGTTATATAGTACAATACGAGTATCTAACTTTCCTAAACTAGAGCAATTACAATTGATATACAATCGTGCGTTAAGGAAAGGAAATAAAGCAGTAGCATAACTGATGGGATACAATTGATTGGAATTGATATCCCATTAAATGAAAAATCTAGTAGAACTACTAAATCTTGAATCGTAAAGTATTTTTTCTCTTTCTTGTTGAAAACGTAAAATAAGATCTGCATGAACATCTGAATGTGGAACGAGGATAGTTGACTTGTCTATGGCGACATATAGTGAAATGTACCCTGTACAGGCCGGTATCGTTTTTGTTCTCTTTCGGATACACATAAACGTCCTGTTTATTTTATTTTTTTTTCTTTTTAAATTATCGATCAAAATAATCCAGCAAACGATACTCCATAATAGAGCCGCATATAAACAAAAATGGTACACTAAGGTCCTAGATTTTATGGACCAGTCAAAAATATTATTATCCTGGATCTAGATTATGAGACAAATGCACATAATTTTTATTTTAACTAAAAATAAAAGAAAAAAACACAAAGATGGTACATTACCAATTTGTATCTATCGATCGTGAAAGGACGATATTCGTATCTCTCGGCGTAAGTAGACTTCATGACTGTGTTGCAAGACTCCAACTTGATAGAATAAGACGATAGTGATCATCTACCCATTTTAAAAGACCACTTGACCACACACTCTTAGTTGCTGGATGGCTGTTTTTGCATTTTCGTTGGGTCAAGGGTAATTTGCCCCCCCCCCCCCGAATATGTATCTCGGTTGGTGGATACAACTGGTATGTTTATTTACTCGAATCGAATCTTATACAAGAAAACAAATCTTTTGATGGATCTCTCATAATGGAATGTGTAAATACAGGACACTTGTTGTGTACCCTAACGGGAACAAGAAGGATAGTGGTTCAGGGTACCTTTCGCTTTACGTAGCCATAGACAACTCGACCTTCGTCGCTGCACATCAAGAGGTTTACGCGGATCTAAGATTTTACGTCTTCAACAAGAACGAGAGGAAGTACCTCACCATCCAAGGTTTTTGCTAACTTTTTCAAACCCCCTCCAAAAAAATATGAACTTTTAACAAGAAATATTCTCTTTATGTATAGTAATATTTATCGATCTATATTTTGTTGCGGCAGATACCGATGGATGGAGATTCAATTACTTCAAAACGATGTGGGGATTCTCTCAGGTTCTCCCTCTTGATACATTTAAAGACTCGAAAAACGGATACCTCTACGATGGAGATCACTGCGAGTTTGCTGTTGATGTGACCATTCCTTCTCTCTTTGAGAAATCAGAACTTTTCTCTGTCGCTGAGAATTTCCAAAACTCGAGATTCACCTGGACCATTCGGGGGTTCTCCAAGTTGGACAAAAGTACTTACTTCTCAGATGTGTTCTCCGTTGGAGGAAGAAGTTGGTGAGTCCACATTAATTTCAAAACACAAAAGCTTTAGTTAGAGTATATAGTGGTAGTAACAAGTATATCGTATGACTATCAGGAAAATACAAGTGGATCCAAATGGTCGTAACACTGGAGAGGGAAAAGCCTTGTCGATGTATCTTAATCTTGATGAGAACGAGAAATTCAGACCATATGAGAAGATTTATGTTCGAGCAAAGCTTCGACTTCTTAACCAACGCCAACACAGTAACGTCGAAAGGCCACGTAAGCAGATGATATATATATCGTAATCACTAAGGACACATGCACGATGACTAATATGTGTTTTCATGTGATCTTTCATTTTTTTTGGCAGTCGATAATTGGTACAATGGTCCGGGATATGGAAAGGGATTTGCTTGGGGTTATAATGAGTTTATCTCACTCTCGGATCTCAAAGATTCGTCAAAGGGTTTCGTCGTGAATGATATGTTGATGGTTCAAGTCGAAATTGAAGCCATTTCTTCAACCAAGTACTTCCCTAGTTAGAATTCGCAGCTCCATGTTTGCTTTAATATCTACCACTTAATAATAAGAATCCGTGTTTGCGTTTTAAATAAATGATCTTTTCATAGAAACATCATTGAAAAATTATCACTATTCTTGAAAGCACCAATGACTTTTACAGTTTTACCCAATAAAATCGTTTATCGAACATTAGGTTGTTGATGCTTTGCTCAAAAATTTCAACATTTAGCACAAATCTTGTCTTTGGAGCATTAATTGGAAAACGAAACCGAGTTATTCATGACCATGTGAACTTGTTTGGTGACTTGTCTCTTAAAAGCATAAAGGGTTTTTACTCAAATATTGGACATATATATGCCTCAACAGCATATGAGGATGCATGTTGTTAGGCTATACAAAACTTCTGTCAACTTTACCCATTAGAATGATATTGTCCGTTTGAAAATCACGTGATCAAGTCCGCATGAATTTTGCTTTTTTTGTTCCTTCTTCCACAACCGCATACTAATTTAAATTAGACTTGACTTGTATACATTAAACCATCATTGTCTAATGTTGGATTTTGATTGATATCGTAACATGTGCGAACAAAAGTCTTTGATAAATTTTTTTGTTTTTGCAGAAAACATTTTTTTTTATCCAATCATAATTTTCAAAAAAATGGCACCCTAATTTTTAGGGAAACTAGTTTTTCCTCCCTTTTACTATTTCCTACACAAAACTAGAATCCATATTCCTTAGGTTTTTCGAAAAAATTGCAGAGAGTTTATTATTCTTTCGTATACACGTATACATATATATATATATATATATATAAATGGGAAAATTGGCTTGTATACCCTAAATCTTATTGAAAATTTGAAATCTATACCAAATTTGTTACACTTTGAAAAGTACCATATTTTAAGGGTTGAAATGATGGTTCTATCCTTACTTAACAAGATTAATATAGAAAAAAAATGATTTGATTTTCTTAATTTTTATTTAAAATTGATTTATAATATGTAAAACTAATATATCATCTATCTAATAATCTAATAAATTTGTTTGTCATATATAATAGTATGTCAAGTCGATGAACATAAAAATTAAGTCAATGGTTTAAATAAGCCGACAAAGTAAAAAGTCAATCAACCAATATATAAATCGATAGTTTAAAATAAATCGATCAAAAAAAATATTTAAGTCGACGAATTACAAAAGTAAGTTAGTGGTTTAAATAAGTCGATAATTTAAAATGTCAATCAAACGAAATATAAGTCAACAGTTAAAAATAAGTCGACGAAACTGAAAATTAAATCGACAAAAACTGAAAATAAAGTCAATGGTTAAATAAGTCGACAAAGTAAAAAATCGAGCAAACGATAATATATGTCAACAGTTTAAAATAAGTCGATGAACATTAATAATAAATCGACAAAACTAAAAAAATAAGTCAATGGTAAACAAGTCGACAAAGTAAAAAATCAATCAATCAAAATATAAGTCAACAGCTTAAAGTAAGTCGACGAAACTGAATATTAAGTCGACAAACATAAAAAAATAAATCAACCGTATAAATAAATCAATAAAGTAAAAAACCAACCAACCAAAATATAAGTCGACTGTATAAAATAAGTCAATCTTTATTTTTTATTTTAATAAAATTTTTAACTTTTAGATATTTATTTACTACCAAAATATTTTTAAAAATAAAAAATAAATACAAAACTAAATTTTGAATTTAAATTTAATAATTTTAAATTATTTTTAAGTTTTTTAGCATGTTAAATATGTATAAAAGTATTAACATATTTTTACATAATAAAAAAGTATATTTTTTTAAGTTTACAAGATTAAGTGTATTTTTCAAATTTAGGATACTTTTCAAAATCTCCCTATATAAATACTGAAAGAAACAGAATGGGTCGACAAGGTTTGAACCGGATAAGATATTGAATTCTTGGTCGGGAACGAGCTCAGAACGGACAGTGACAGTTCAGTACGGAGGGGTGGCTACTCGCTATACTCTCGGGTGGAAACAAGAAAATCTGATCACTAGAATGATATAGGATATTACCTCGAGATGAGATATATGATGCATAACTCTGTAATCTTGCACGTTTCGGATAGGCTCCCGCGAGGGTAGTTGGTTGACTTGGCCTTCCTGGCGTTTTAAATTTTTTTGTCTCTCTTCTTTGACTTTTCCTTTGAGCTCCAACTTCATGCTCTTGCTTCTTCTTTTACTTTTGGGTCCAATTCCAAATCATGCAATAAGCTCTTCTTTCTTCTAGGTTCGTCACCTTCAGAAGACCAAATAAACAAAAATGCATGCCACAATTCCTAGAAAGGCCTAGATGCAATGTGTCATAATCATTCCACCAAAACATTAGAGACAACCAAAAAAAAAAAAAAAAAAAAATTATAGGATCAAAAACGAGACACGTCAATTACTTGTGTAATTGTGTTCATGATTCTAATCAGAATAAAATTTATAAATAATTCTAATTGTGTTCATGTTAGCTAGTTTTCGATTTTTTTACTTAGAAGTGAGAACACTAACAAAACAGAAAACATACATTGATTTTTGGGACAATTTGCTAACTAACAAAAAAAAAAAAATTATAATTAAAAAATAAAGAAAATTATCATGTGTGGCAAAACATGAACCTTTAGATCTAGGTTAATTTTTTAAAATTTTAGTTATAGTTTTATTTTGTGTTATTCATGCTAATTTCCTTTGATTTTTTTGGCTTCCAAAATGACTTTTTTTAGAATCGTGTTTCATCCATGTTTTCGTTTTTCCGGGAACATCCTATTTCAGTTCCAAAGCTGGAATCACACCCTTGAAAAAAACTGCTGTGTCATGTAAGCTAGGTGTAGAGATTAGTGACACTTAGAAACACAAAGTACCAAGCTTGTACCCAAAAAACTTGTAGAAACGTTTCAAGAAAACTTAAGTACTTTTACTTGTTCTAAGATTTCACTCACACTCTCTCTGTTGTGTGGTTCACTAGTGTGTTTATAAGCAAGAATGAGAAAGCATAAAAATTAAAGAACACAAGCAATTTAACCAGTTCGGACTCTTTGGGAAATAGGAAACCTACGTCTAGCCGGAGAACTCTCCAGAAAATCCACTAAGCTCTTGGTTCAAACCGAACCCTTAATCGTTTACACACTTATCTCTCTCAAGTCTTACAACACACGTACCAAGACAAAAGAATCCAAGAACTGACTTTTATATGGAAAAATCAATTTGGTCACCAAGGAAAACTCACCATGAATTTAGCTTCCTTGTCCCTTGATTACTTTGAAAACGAGGAAGGAGAGATGGCTTAAGCAGGCCTGCTGAATTCTTGTCTCCTCCACTTTCAAGAATCTTGTACGATTTTGCAATGCTTGCATATAGAGAGAGATGTGGTCCTGATGAATTAAAGGATCTTATCTATAAGACCTTCTAATTCAGACATTGTGTTTGCTTTACTCTTTGTAGTTGAAACCTTCTGCTTCGAACAGAGTCACTGCCTTTGACCATATAACTACTAAATGACCAAAGACAAAACTCCAATGGTAACAACAACTTCAATCTTCAACAGAGAGTAAGGATAGCATTCAGACTAACCTTTCTTCAAAAAGCCAAAACTTGTACCCTTTAACTCCATTAGGATATCCAACAAAAATTCATTTCTTGGCTCTTGGATTTAACTTCCTTTGATCACTGTGAATGTAGGCAACATATCCGAATACTCTCAGCTCTTCATATCTTGGTCTTGATCATGTCCAAAGCTCTTCAGGAATCTCAAAACCAATTGCAGAGGATGGTGACTTGTTAATCTGGTAAACAGCCGTAGCTGCAGCTTCTGCCCAAAAGCTTTTAGGTAGACCAGACTCACTCAAGATACTCCTCACCTTGTTGAGGATTGTCATGTTCATCCTCTCTACAATACCATTTTGCTGAGGTGTATAGGCACAAGCCTTGTGCCTCACAATTCCTTCTGACTTACACAAATCATCAAACTCCTTGTTGCAAAACTCGAGTCTGTTATCAGTTCTAAGTGTCTTCACCTTCCTTTCAAGCTGATTCTCAACCATTCTCTTCCATTCCACAAACTTTTCATAAGCTTCATCTTTCTTTTTCTTCAGAAAATATATCAATGTCTTCTTTGAATAGTCATCAATGAAAAATATAAAGTATTGACACTTACCAAGTGACAAAGGAACATTTGGTGATCCCCACAAGTTTGAATGTATGTAGTCAAGCCATTCTCTTGTAACATGTTTTCCAGTCCCAAAGCTAACTCTGTGTGCTTTCCCATACACACAATCTTCACAGAAATCCATCTCTGAAACCCTTGCTCTGTCCAGATAACCCTTCTTAACCAATGTCTTCATACCATTCTGACTCATATGACCCAACCTCCTATGCCATAGCCTTGTCTCATCCTTAACCCCAACTGATACACTAACTTCCCCAGTCAAGACAGTTCCTTCAAGTATTTAAAGAGTATTTTGCTTCTTGCCTTTGACTAGTGTTCAACATCCCTTGATGATCCTCATCTTACCATCTCTAGACTGAAACCAGCATCCATTATCTTCAAGAGTACCCAAAGAAATGAGA
Source organism: Arabis hirsuta (assembly GCA_964056655.1). Taxonomy (NCBI): domain Eukaryota; kingdom Viridiplantae; phylum Streptophyta; class Magnoliopsida; order Brassicales; family Brassicaceae; genus Arabis; species Arabis hirsuta. The sequence continues at coordinate 21,844,196 of OZ053306.1, read as the reverse complement.
TTCTTTGACATTTTTGGTACATACCTCACATTAGTCAGAAGAACTGTAGTATTATCTTCATTTCTTATCCTTATATTCCCAATCCCTCTCACGTCTGAATATGTATCATTAGCCATCCTCACATTCCCAGTACTATTCTCATTTAACTCCAGAAACCAGTCTCGCCTAGGTGTCATATGAAAGGAACACCCTGTGTCTAAAATCTACTTGTCTCTCAGATCATCTCCCTGTGTCAGGAATGCCTCATACACCATAAGAGCAGCAGCATCTGTTATCTGACATATAACATTTGAGGATTCTCCACCACTATTGTAGCCTGGCTTGTTCTTCTCTTTCCAAACAAAACACTGCTTCTTGTAGTGACCCTCTTTCCCACAGATCCAACAAGTATTCTTATCCCTAGACTTTGACCGGCTCTTTCCCTTTCCTTTACTGTTACCCTTGTCTCTTCTTTCAGACCTTCCTCTGTCTTGAGCAAACAAAGCTTCTGAGCTGTTCCTAGAGAGCTTTCCATTAGCCCCTAGTTCCAGTTCTTTAGATCTAATAGCTCCCACAGTAGAGTCTAAAGACAGAGACTTTTTACCATACTTCAAAGTGTCTTTAAGCTGATCATATTGCTTTGGTAAAGACATAAGCATAATGATATCTTGATCTTCATCAGACACTTGAACCTTAACATGCTCCAGATCTGTAATAAGTCTACTAACGTCATTGATATTCTCCTCTATAGTAAGACTATCACTCATCTTATAACTATACAGCCTTTGCTTCAAATAAATCCGGTTGGAAAGTGACTTGGACATGTATAGTTTATCTAAGAGTTTGAGCATACATGAAGCTGTCTTCTTTTTTATGATCTTTCTCAGGACATTGTCACCAACACTCAGAATGATGGTAGACCTTGCTTTCTTCCTCTTTGCACTCTGAGCCTTCTGTGCTTCTGTTTCAACTTTAGGAACTTCGACAGCTTCTATATCAGTATTTGCAGTTGAATAGCCTGACTCAGAAACCAGATCATCTTCTAGTTCTTCTCCCTCTAAACCTTCCAGTAGATTTAGAATCTCAAAATGTGCCAGGAGCTTCTCTTTCCACAGCATATAATCTCCCTTTCCATCGTACTTCTCCATCTCTACCCTTGTTGAAGACATCTTCTTCAAACCTTGAGATGGAAACCCTCCAAACCTGGAGCTCTGATACCAATTTGTAGAGATTAGTGACACTTAGAAACACAAAGTACCAAGCTTGTACCCAAAAGACTTGTAGAAACGTTTCAAGAAAACTTAAGTACTTTTACTTGTTCTAAGATTTCACTCACACTCTCTCTGTTGTGTGGTTCACTAGTGTGTTTATAAGCAAGAATGAGAAAGCATAAAAAATAAAGAACACAAGCAATTTAACCAGTTCGGACTCTTTGGGAAATAGGGAACCTCGTCTGGCCGGAGAACTCTCCGGAAAATCCACTAAGCTCTTGGTTCAAACCGAACCCTTAATCGTTTACACACTTATCTCTCTCAAGTCTTACAACACACGTACCAAGACAAAAGAATCCAAGAACTGACTTTTATATGGAAAAATCAATTTGGTCACCAAGGAAAACTCACCATGAATTTAGCTTCCTTGTCCCTTGATTACTTTGAAAACGAGGAAGGAGAGACGGCTTAAGCAGGCCTGCTGAATTCTTGTCTCCTCCACTTTCAAGAATCTTGTACGATTTTGCAATGCTTGCATATAGAGAGAGATGTGGTCCTGATGAATTAAAGGATCTTATCTATAAGACCTTCTAATTCGGACATTGTGTTTGCTTTGCTCTTTGTAGTTGAAACCTTCTGCTTCGAACAGAGTCACTGCCTTTGACCATATAACTACTAAATGACCAAAGACAAAACTCCAACGGTAGCAACAACTTCTTAACAGAGAGTAAATATAGCATTCAGACTAGCCTTCACACTAGGTTTTCACTAACCAACAACACTTATTGCTCATTAGAATTTTTTTTTTTTTTTTTTACCATACTTGCAAAGATCGTGACAATAAATTATCCAAACAAACAAAAAATTCGTGATAACACCTCTAATTTTGATTCTAAAAATCTGAATGATTCTTTTTATGGAAAAATCTGATAATAATATTCGAAGGTTACCTGTACACACATTTATTGTATGAAACGTGGTGACGACACTTTTTTATTTTGGAGCGAAACATTGATTTTCTAGATCTTTAATCGTTTAATCGTCATGTGCATTTAATGGAAGTCGTTCTACGAACAGAATCAGCGGAAAGACGCACATTAATTTGGTTCGGTCAAAAGGGGAAAAAAAAAAACTAAACTCAACTTCAATTTTTCTTATTTTAAACGCAATCAAGAAAATTAGTTTTATGAAAAAATACATGCATGCAGTATTAACAAGAGATGTTACATCAAATCAATTGTATTAAATGATCATATATATGTTGGTAATTTAGACGAATGATGATATAGTAAAAATATTCAAATTAGCACAAATCTGATTTTAGACGAATGTTGGTAATAGAATTTTTACAGAATAAGCATAAAACTCTAAGAAGCTGATTTTAGTAGATTAATCACTAATTGTATTTTTTAACACCCCAAAATAAAGAGTTAATGAAACACGTAAAAATATATAGATATATGGTATACCACTCATATAGCATTTGTTTAATCGATGTACAATTTTTTTTGTGATGGATTCAAAAACCAATGATGATATAAAACCACCTTTTTCGACCCAAAAAAAAAAAAAAAACCACCTTATCAACCAAAAAGATACGAGGCAAATAAACAACATTATCATGTGATCCTCATTGATTATGTTTAGCTTCCCTAAGCATCTCCTCGCTCAGTATATATATACATATAAGCCTCTGTTCTGGAGACTTCATTCACAAAACTTCAAAAGATGACGAGTCACTACACAAACATCATCTATGTTGGTGTTGCTTATCTCTTGTTTTGTCTCTTCATCACATCTGCATCTGCACACTCATCCTTCATACGACAATTCACTGATGGCTTCAACACAAATCTTCTACGTATGCAATCTTCTTTGCTCTTAAATTTGAACCAATAAAAAATACTATCCAACCTATGTCTTTTAGATTCTGTGGATTGACTGTGTATTTTCAAACATTGTGATGCATCCTCTGTTTTTGTTTTGGTTTTCAAATGCTCTGTTTTCTGAACAGAGGATAATGGAGCAGGACCCAATCCAAACCTGGAAGACGCACAATACGTGTTACATGAGCATCAAGAGATCTCGTCTCGTGATTACAAAGTCTCATCTTCAAACAGAGTTCAGGGTCTGAGAGATCGTCCTCCATCGTCGTACTCTCTCAAGATGGAATCTTTCAACAGACTCCTTAAGTCAACGACAGACAAATACGTATCTCGTCCTTTTGCGGTTGGTGGATACAACTGGTATGTTTATTTGCTCGAATCGAATCTTATATAAGACAAATCTTTTGATGGATCTCTCATAATGCAATGTGTATATACAGGACACTGGTTGTGTACCCTAACGGGAACAAGCAAGATAGTGGTTCAGGGTACCTTTCGCTTTACGTGGCAATAGATAACTCGACACTCGTCGCTGCACATCAAGAGGTTTACGCGGATCTAAGGTTTTACGTCTTCAACAAGAACGAGAGGAAGTACTTCACCATCCAAGGTTTTTAACTTTGTAATTTTCAATGCAAATATGGGTTCTTGTGCATAATAGTAACATCTACGTATTGATCTTTGTTATATTCTGCAGATACCGATGTGTGGAAGTTTAGTGTCTTCAAAACAATGTGGGGATTCTCTCAGGTTCTCCCTGTTGATACATTTAAAGACCCGAGCAAGGGATACCTCTACGATGGAGATCACTGCGAGTTTGGAGTTGATGTGACCATTCCTTCTCTCTTTGAAAAATCTGAACTTTTCTCTGTCGCTGAGAATTTCCAAAACCCGAGATTCACCTGGACCATTCGGGGATTCTCCACGCTGTTCAAAGACGTTTACCTATCAGATGTGTTCTCCATTGGAGGAAGAAGTTGGTGAGTCCACAGTATCTCAAAATTAATAAGCTTTCATTAGAGTATATTGGTGTGTAGTAACAAAGTAATTTGTATGATGATCAGGCAAATACAAGTCAATCCAAATGGTCGTGCCACTGGAGAGGGAAAAGCCTTGTCGATGTATCTTAATCTTGATGTGAACGAGAAATTCAGACCTTATGAGAAGATTTATGTTCGAGCCAAGCTTCGAGTCCTTAACCAACGCCAACTCAGTAACGTCGAAAGGCCACGTAAGCAAATGATACATATCTAAATATATTTAATGGCTACGGAAACCTTGGTGATGACTAATGAGTCATTTCTTGTGATCTTCCTTGTTTCTGGCAGTCGATCTTTGGTACAATGGTCCGGGATATGGAGCAGGATATAGCTGGGGTTACCCTGAGTTTATCTCTCTAGCTGATCTCACAGATTCATCCAAAGGTTTCATTGTGAATGATATGTTGATGGTTCAAGTTGAAATAGAGGCAATTTCTTCAACCAAGTACTTCCCTAATTAGTTTTCTCATAAACCAAGGAACTTGCAGCTCCATGTTTTTGCTTTCTTATCAACCACCTAATAATAAGAATCTGTTTTTGCGTTTTTTTATTTTTATTTTCTCTCATAGAAATATCAAATAATACCCTCTTTGTCAATGAGTCTCTTTGGTTGTTGGTAAAAGAGTACTAAATTACCTGATCGATATCAAGATCTCAAGATCTATCTCAGAATCAGTTGGTTATAAAACAGAGTAAATCTGCTTTAAACAGAATAATGTGGACTCATGGTTTTGCACTTTAGCTTAACAATCTGACTTAAGGGTGCATCAACATTGTACTCAATACATACATACCAAGTCAACAGCACATGAAGGTCCGAACAAACCAAAAAAAAAAAAATACTAAATGACTTATTCTTCAATAGGGGCTTTAGGTTTGGCAACCAACCTAATGGTTGATCATGCACATCATTTTTTTTTTTTTTTGCAGTGCAGCAAAAATGGAAAGTAGGTTAAAAATGGGTTTGATAAGATAAGCCCCCAAACCATTGTTTCTCTTATTTGTTTTGACATCTTCCAAACCGAAAACCCTTCGTAGAGTTTGATGTTGTTCTAGAGTGTTGCAATACATTCGATCTCGATCTTGGCATTTAGAGGCAAAGCTGCGACTTGATATGTCGATCTTGCTGGAGAAGGAGCTGGGAAATCTGCACCAGAAACAAAAAATGTTCAAAATGTTTCACACCAATTCTTAAGCCACTCCACAACCAGTAGGAACACTAACAATCTTATTAAAGAACTCACATTTGGCGTATATCTCGTTCACTTTCTTGAAGTCACCCAAGTCAGCAAGCCTGTGACAGATAATCAAAGAGATCAAATTTTGTTTTTTAGAATGACAATTCACATGAATAATAATTCTGTTGAACAAAACGTACATGATTGTTGTCTTCACCACGGAGGAGTAATCAGCACCACTAGCTTTCAATATCTCTCCCATGTTCTTGAGTACCTTCAACATTCCAAAAAAAATTGTAGAAAGCAAGCAGACAACATCAGGAAGGAAAAACAGATAAACTTAACCTTACTACAACAACACTGGAATTTAATTTGAAGACTACTAATACAGTAATACCAAATCAAGACGTTCAAAAGTTTCAGAGGCTTAGTGAGTTTTGTGTTGTGAAGATCGATATCCCATTAAGCTCGGTTTAAATTAGGCACTATAGTTACTTATTACATCTTCACCGATAATCAAAATCTCCGTGACGTTTGATAAATCACGCAAACAAACCAGAGAAGAGAGTGACAAGTAATGTAAACAAAACCAATCTTTACAGAGACTCTGATAAAAGTTTGAGAGCTACTTCACCTGCTCAGTCTGATCTTCAACGCCGTCCGAAACAAACTTTCCAGTCTATACACACACACACAGAACAAAAAGAGAATCTTGTAATCTTAGAACTCAGAGAGTATTGTGAATTTTTATTGAGCAGCTTAAAATAAACCAAAGCCGTGAAACAAACCTCAGGGATAAGTCCAAGAACACCTGAAAGGAAAACAAGATTATTGGCTTTGATGGCCTGAGAGTATGGTCCCAATGCAGCTGGTGCTTTCTCTGTAGCCACAACTTCCTTCTTACCTGCATTTTTCATTCATCACCAACTCTCATTATCCTCCTAAGAACTCACATTTGTATAGTAAACCCTATTTGTATACAAAATCAAAATGTGGAAAGAACCAAGACCCAAGACTAACAAGCAGACGCATTGAAGATAATCGAAATCAATTTCGAATTTCCGACCCGGACATTCATCAAAATCAAAACTTTAGGAAGTAGAAGAGACACTTGGAAGCCAATTTTAGGAGAGGAGAAATCCAAATCGGAGAGAAGAGAAATGAAGTCATTACCAGAAGCAGCGGAGAAACTGAGAGAAGCGAAAGGAGGAGATCTAGAAGAAGACATTCGGAAGAGTGAAACACCAGCGAATGTTGCGCAGCCGACACCGGCGGCGACCAATGGGCTACGTGGAGAGCGAAGTACGGAGGAGAGGTCGAGTGTCGGAGAGTTTATGGATCTGAAAACCGACCAAGTCATCTCAGTCTCTCCGGCGCCGGCAAGAGGTAAAGGACCAAATAGCAGAGAGAGAGAGAAAGGTAGGTGAAGAAGAAGACTGAGTTTGATGCGATTGGATTTTAAGCAGATGATTCTCGTGTCTCTTTTGTCTTCGTCTCCGTCCAAAACGTTTTTTATATTTCCGATTTTACCCTTAGTTAGGTACATATATTACTAAGATATTATAAATTTAAAATATAAAGTTTGGACCCACTGGGCCATAAAGCCCATGGCAATCCAATGAGTTTATCCATAACATGTTATTTATAATTCCTTTTTTTATTTGTACAACAATTCTTCTCACATGCAAATTGCTTAGGAAATAATATATACAAGCATTTTTTTAGTTATTAAAACAAAAAAATATATGGAGATGGACTTAAGTAGTTGAAGTGTAATATGAAAGATGGTCTCTACACATGGGACAAGTCTCTTGCCTAAGCAACCATTCATCTATGCAATTCATATGGAATGTATGGCCACATCTCTCTAGCTTTCTTCTTACTTCCCCTTCTTCCCAATCCTACAACAAAAATAAAAATGAGTGATGAAATTATATTAACATTTTAGTAATCCGATTCGTATATGATCTCAATTATAGTTCATTTACCTGTAAACAAATCGGACAACTCGTGGTTTGATGGTCTGAGCAACTGTAAAACTTCGGAATGTTTTGAACAAAGTTTCTCGACAATCCTTTTGTTTCTTGGTCAAAGTCGTACATGTCTGATATCTCCATGTAACTTGTATCCAAACCACTTATCTGCATTTGTGTTGGCTAGTTAGATTTTTATTTTTTTATCGATAACTCACATATATATATTGAAATCAAACTCAGATGGTAACACAACACCATTACTATTACAATTATAATGTTACACACGGTCAAATTGTATCACATAATCCTGTATTAGGTTTAAACCCAAACAAAAAATGTGAATCAGAAAAAAAAAAAAAAAAAAAAGTGGAGAACTTACTTGCCATTGATATGCTTTGAGAACAGCCGGTCTAACCAATCCCATGATGGCTTTCCCACTCACTACTCTCCTCAGTAAAGCCACCTGCTCAGATTTCTTATTAATTATTGTCACCAAACTATTTTAACCACTAATCTTATTACTAAAATAGTAAAATAAAATATCATTCATTCTTTGTTTTTCTTCACAAGACCACCCCCACTTTCTAATTAAAAGCATATGATTAATTACTTTTATAGTCTAGGGTTATATATAGAGTCACAATCACCTTAGACAAAGGTTGATCATCATGTAGCATCAGACCAAAGAGTTGGATCCCGGTGATAACTCCAGCCACCACGCCTAGCAAACCGCCTTGAATAAACCCGATATCTGTGGTGTGACCTTCCATTGCTCCTACAATGGCGGCTACCAAAACACTAGCTACATACATCCAAAAATTAGTGACAGTTAGTGATCTTATAAAAATGTTATACTTAAGAATTTGGCTGAAATCAACCCATGTGATATGTTAAATAATACATATATAACTAAACAATAAAGTGTCTTTGTGTAAAAGAACTAGAATTTAAGAGTAGAGAATCCATAAATGAGAAAAGTTATTGAATTCAATTAAGGTAGGCATGAATACATAGTGGGTGTGACCATATCACACACATTTTGGTCCCCACCATCTTAATTGTATTCATATGAATAAGTTTTTGTACATTCTTGCCTTGTTATTTTTTGTCAACTAAAATCTTATTGAATCAATTGTCTTATCTGCCTCGACAACATGTCATTAATTCAAGTAAAAGAATTAAGGCTAACGAAATGAAAACAAAAGATCCCCCCGACTTGTAGACAATTTTTGGAACAAAATTTGCTTCAACAACGCTCTACAAAATACTATTGAGAAGATGAAGACATTCACACACACATAATACACTGAAAGAAAAAAGAGAGTAAATAAATATGTAACACGACACCTAATGATGGTTTTTCACGTTTCATCTTTATAAATGCATTAAATTAATGGGCATATGTTATAAATATAACATTAAAAAAACGGTACAAAACCCTTAAATGATGATGATTAGCCATGAAGAAAAAGAAAGAAAAAGAAAGAAAAAAGCAAATCAAGATCACTTGTAAATACATTTCAAAAAAAGAAGAAGATCACTTGTAAATTTACCAGAAGCAAGAATGAAGATGAATAAGCCCATCAAAGCTCTCTTTACCGTTCTTGACATGATCAAGATTGCACCAAGAATCCAAATAGAAACATCATTTGTGAATTTTAGAAGAATAATCAGAGCAATGCCCATGAAGAACTACTAATTAATGAAAATCCTTTAACAAAAAAAGAAGAACTACTAATTAAACCTTTTTTTTTACTTATGGATATTATTTGTTTGGTATTTGTTTTTATGGACTGAGAGCTTGAAATGGACAGTAGTGTGGAGAGTGAGAAAAAGAGCAATTTATAAAGAAAGGAAAACAAGAGAGAAAGAAGGAGGAGTTGCATTTAAGAAGCTGAACTACCCCATGCATACCCTTAAATCCAATCTTACATTGCATAGAGCCACTCTATTGGCGCATGCATGAATTCGCCCACAGAATCTTAAATTTAAAGAATAAGGAAATTAAATGGAGGCTTTAATGCACTTTTCAAAATGGAATGGGTAAGCTTGAAATAAGCTTGAGATGAATCCAATTCAAATTCCAGTATATAAGATGACAAAAGACAAAAAGGAGAGGAGCTTGTGACGCCACATTACAAGTTTGATCCACATGCTATGCGAAACTAAAAATACATTGGTTTGGACACCCACATGGATATGGACCCCTTGCTTTCGGCACATTTGCATATCCGAATAGAGGGTCTATCCATAGACTGTACCTCTCCTAAAGATTAGTCTGACCCTCCATAGGCCTAAAATTTACCCTGAGTTATATAAAAAAAAAATTGTCACCACTACCATATAAGCTACTTTTGTTTGTTTACAACAAAAACCCGGTGTGAATTTTTTACATCAAAAACTTGGTTTGAACAAACTTACTTCGGAAAGGAGACGAATTTTTGGTGGTTTGAACCAGAACAATAGGTAACCGAAACCTCATTTTATGAATCTGGAGAAAAAAAGAGCTAAATCAATACTCCAAAAGTATCTTGGTGGTAAGAGACGTGTCTTGCTGTGACTTCTTACCAAAAGATTACGTTACAAATTAGACTAATCCACTCAAAAGATTTCTACTGGAAACCAAGATATAAGATTCCTACCTTACAAAGACAATGAATCGAAGACTATCCACGGCAGAGAAAGGAAAGGGGCTGGCCATATCTGTGGAACCTCTGAGAGCAGCTAGAGTGAAGGTCCCAGAGTTCGATAGAGCAGAGCTAATACATAACCATGACCTGATGTTGGTGGGAAGAATTACCAACCCGAAAACACATAAGATGTGGGCATTGCTTCCTTTCTTAGCAGACCACTGGAAAGTAGCCTCAAGACCCATTGGTGCTGACCTAGGGCAAGGAAGATTCCAGTATCAGTTTGCTACAGAAGAAGATTTACAAAAGGTGCTGAAGAATAGGCCTTACCACTTTGCTCACTGGATGATAATACTTGAGAGATGGGAACCAATTGTTGCAAGATCCTTTCCATCGAAAATACCTTTCTGGATAACGGTACAAGGTATACCAAGTCATCTGTGGTCGAAGCCAATGTTGCTCAGCCTAGCAACGAACATAGGGAAATTTGAAACCTCTGAAATCACCAAAACATCAGCTCGGATGAGAGTGGAAATTGATGGACTAAAGCCCATGATGATGACATTTATCCTGAAGTTTGCCACAGGAGATGATGTGAAAGCAGACCTTATCTATGAGAAACTAGAGAGGCACTGTAAAGAGTGTCGTTGCCTTGATCATGATGCCAAAGATTGCCCTGAGGTACCTGTAAAAGAAGAAGAGCGTATAAGAGTAAAAATTAATAGGGTGGATCAGCCAAGAAGAAGAGACTGGCTCCCAAAGTACCCTAGAGATGAACCAAGACTGAAAGAGACCAATATCGCTAGAACCTACAAGGCATATAGCAGAGAAGACCAGTTACAGGATTCAAAAGAGATGAGGGGTTCCTACAACAGAGAGCAAGGAAATGAACATCACAGCTACATACTTGGAAGCCACCAGTCGAGAGAGTATAATTGTAGATACTCCCATAACCCGAACTACTCAAGGTCTTCGAATTCTGCCTACTCTAAGAGCTCTTTCCAGACTGAATATAGAAGGGAAGTACCAGTGCAAAGACCAATTTGGATGGAAAAGAGAAGGAAAAAGTTACATAGAGCATTATTATCTTCACAGGAGCGTTCTGATTACTCAAGACCAAGGAGGCCTCCTCTAGAGAGACAGGAGAGACCTAACCCTGATGAACTCCCTCAAGAAGCAGTCCAAGTAGCCCTTGGAGAACTCCGGGAGGTAATGGTACAATACTCCAACTGTGCAGACCCTATAGAAAGTGCTGCTAGGAAAGAGAGAGCTAGACTCTCAGAGGAACAAGGAGAATTTGTGGAAACAGCTGCTCAGATGGTGAGATCTTCATTAGAACAAGCTGAAGCTGCAAATAAAATAAGATCCTAAGAAAGAGTTCCGGTTAGCCAGAGATTGAGTCCATTGACCATAACTGAAGAAGAGGACCAGCCGGTAGGTGAAAATATACCCATCTCCCAACCTCTACCAAAGAAGAGATTAGGTAGACCTCCTGGTAGAAAGAGCTCAGTGAGTCCCTACCCTTGCCTGGGACGGGTCTGAAAAAGAGAAGAATAACGTCAATGCAACCTTCTCCTAGAGAAAGATAAAACAAAAAAGACTCTAGGAAGATAACTATGAGTAGAGATCCAACCACGGATATTCCAGGCTCAAGTGGAACTCACCTGGCAAACTTGATTCCAAAATTTATCCCTAGAAGGAGATCAAAAGGTAAGAAGACGTTGATGGATTTTCAGAATCCGTCTTCTCTCCTTCCTTAAAGATTGCATGTTGGAACTGTCAAGGGTTAGGGAACCCCGAGACAGTTCGTCATCTCCAAGAGATCAAACGCCAAGTAGATCCAGATATATTTTTCTTATCGGAGACTAAAAATCCTGACATCTTTGTCCTAAAGCAGGTGGAGGACCTTGGCTACAATTACAACTCTATGGTCTCCCCACATGGACATGGAGGTGGTGGCCTCTTACTCCTGTGGAAACAAGAGATTAACCTTGAAATTATATTCTCCTGCCATAATTTTATAGATTCAAAAATCTGTTATGAAGGAAAAGCTTTTTATTCCACTTTTGTCTACGGAAATCTAGACAAAGCATTGAGAAGACAAGATTGGAATCACCTTATAGACCTAGCCAGTATAAGGGATGCACCGTGGTTTCTATCCGGTGATTTAATGACATCCTTGAGAATGCGGAGAAAGAAGGAGGACCGACTAGACCTGAAAGTTCTTTGGGGGATTTTCGATCATTTTTCTCAGAAGGAGACCTTTATGACCTTAGACACTCAGGCTGCAGCCTATCCTGGAGAGGAAAAAGAAAGGGTCACAATGTGAAATGTAGACTTGATAGAGCAATATCCAACAATGCTTGGGCAGAAATTTTCCCATCAGGGAAATGCGAATACCTGAGATTCGAAACTTCTGATCATAGGCCTATAATCTCCTTTTTCGACCCTAAAAGGAAAAAAAGAAAAGGCATGTTCAGATATGACAGAAGGCTAAAGGATAATGCAGAAATAAAGGACCTAATATCTAAAACCTGGAAATAGAGGAGAAGCTTATGTGTAAAGAAGAAGATTGACCAGTGTAGACTAGCTATAGTCCAATGGAATAGACATCAACAGAGAAACAGTCAAGCATTGATTGAAGAGCTGAAATAAGAGTTTGAAGATGCTATGACAGATACAGAGTGTACTGATGAAAGACAACAAGAAGTAAAGAAAAAGCTAAATGAGGCTTACCAAGCAGAGTAGACAGTTGTGGCTGCAACTAGGAGATGGAAACATTGGCTTTTTCCATGCTTCTACAAGAAAAAGATTTGTAGTAAACAAGTTCTTAGTTATTGAGAATGAAGAAGGACAAGTATTACATGAAGAAAACCAGATTATCAAAGTGATTACAGACTACTTTGGTAAGTTTTTTTACCTCCCAAAAGCCTCTGCTGACCACAACTAAAGAAGTGATTGGAGTAGCCCTTAAACCGGTGATTACAACATAGATGAACCAAAACCTAATTAGTGATCCGACTGCAGCTGAGATCAAAGATGCTATGTTCTCGATCTACCCGGATAAAGCTCTTGGACCGGATGGGTTCTCTACTTGTTTTTTCCAATTATTGGGATCTTGTGGGTGAGGATATGGTCCAAGAAGTCACCGAGTTCTTCCAATCTGGCTGCATGTCAAGCAATATAAATGAAACTCATATTAGATTGATTCCAAAAATCAGAAGTCCAACAAAAATGACCAACTATAGGCCGATTGCACTGTGTAACGTCTATTACAAAGTCATCTCAAAGATTTTGGCAAGAAGAATGCAACATATTCTTGAGATCATCATCTCAAAAAATCAATCTGCCTTTATGCCTAAGAGAGCTATATAAGATAATGTGCTAATCACACATAAAATTATATACTTCCTAAAGACATCTAAGGCTGAGGAACGATGTGCGATGGCAGTTAAAACGGACATGAGTGAAGCATACGACCTTCTAGAATGGGGATTTATCCAAGAGGTGCTACTAAAGGTTGGCTTTTATACTAAATGGGTCAACTGGATTCTACAGTGTGTATCAACTGTCTCTCTATCCTTTCTAGTGAATGGTCCACCTAGAGGTTATGTGAAACCAAAGAGAGATATTAGACAGGGAGATCATATATCACCTTACCTATTCATACTCTATGGAGAGGTGCTGTCTAGAATGTGTCATAGGGCCCAGGAGAATGTCAAACTTTCTGGTATTAAAGTGGGGATAGGATGTCATAGAATCAACCACTTGTTGTTTGCCGACGACACAATGTTCTTATGTAAAGCAAACAATAGAAGCTGTCAAGAACTTAAAAGAATTCTGATCTCATATGAATCAATATCAGGTCAATCTATCAATTATCAAAAATCTGCAATTTCCTTCTCAAGAAAAACACTACAGAGAATTAAAGAAAGCATGAAGAAGATACTACAAATTAATATGGAGGGAGGAGCATGTAAGTATCTAGGTTTGCATGAGCATTTTGGAAGATCAAAGAAGGATTTGTTCTCCTCCATTGTTGACAAGATTAAACAAAAAGCTGCTAGCTGGTCTACAAAACTTCTCTCAGGAGCAGGGAAACTGGTTATGTTGAGTAGTGTGCTTTCGGCTATGCCAACATATGCCATAAATTGTTTTAAGCTCCCTCAATCTCTATGCAAACACATACAATCTGTCCTCACAAGATTCTGGTGGGATTCTTCTCCTGAAAAAAGAAAGATTAGTTGGGTTGCATGGGACAAGATGGCAAAACCGAAAGGTTTGGGTGGCCTCGGGTTCAAGGATATAAACAACTTCAACGATGCTCTACTAGCGAAACTAGCTTGGAGACTCTTAACTTATCCTAATAGCTTACTAGCTAAGATACTCATTGGAAAATACTGTCCAGAAGAATACTTTTTGGAGTGTACCGTCCTATCTAATGTATCACATGGATGGAGAAGTGTAATGATAGGCATGGACTTACTTGTTAAGCAACTAGGATAGGCCATTGGTGATGGTTCAGAGATAAGTCTATAGAATGATGCATGGTTGTCGACTTGTGAGAAAGTACAACCTATGGGTCCTCCTCCCAAGGACAGCCAGCTGTTGAAGGTTAGTGCTCTTATAGATAGACTCACATCAACCGGAAATATCACGGAAATCGAACAGATTATCCCAAGCCATAAACAGAGTATCCTTTCCTTAAAGCCGAGTTTGCTGGGAGCAAAGGATATGCGAATTTGGTTGAAAACCTCATCTGGAGTGTACTCAACCAAATCGGGCTACCTTGTAGCAGTAGAAGAACAAGAGAAGAAGCAAGAAAGGAATAATACCGTGGATGTCGACTGGTATGATCAAATCTGGAAGGTGAAAGCTCCCCCGAAGGTAAAGCTCTTCCTTTGGAAGGCAATACAAGGTGCACTACCGGTTGATGATCAACTGATGGTGAGGAATGTGGTTTCGAAACCAAAATGTGGAAAATGTAACGGGGCTGAGTCAATACTCCATATGCTCTTCACATGCCCATATGCACAAGAGATGTGGAGGAAGATACCATTTATAGAGAGCTTCAACTCGTCACTAATTACATGAGTGGTTCCTGGACTTGTTGCCGTAAAGAACTTATTCCCTCTCCCCCCAATTGGCATAGAAAAAGGAGCACTAAATCCCTGAATCCTCTGATTTCTATGGTTCACAAGAAATCAGAAGATCTTCAACAATAGGAGATTCACGTCGTCGGAAACCATCCTCAAAGCTATTCAAGCGGCTCGAGAGTGGAACTTGGCTCAAGTAAAAAAATCGAAGGCGATCGCACCAAAGATAGTTATAACTCCTCGTACTCCTTATCAGGAAAAGGAAAACCTCACAATTTGCCATACTGATGCGGCGTGGTTAGATACATCGGAGAGGGCAGGACTCGGCTGAACTTTTCAAGTCTGGCGAAATCAGAGATAAGATCAGGCCATGGCTCTCCTCAACGTCCCCTCTGCTCTCGTGGCTGAAGCACTAGCGATTAGAGAAGCGATACTACAAGCAAAGGCGATGGAAATCAATGATCTTTTAATCAAATCGGACTCGCAACAAGTGATTCAAGCAATCAATCGAGTCTCCCCTATCTATGCAATTCATGGAATTCTATCCGACATATGGATAAGTATCCCTAGTTTCAGATCTTTACAGTTTATGTTTATGTTTACAGTTCTTGTTGAAAACAATTTCGAAGTTTTAATGAAAAATGTTGAACCAAAAAAAAAAAAAGCTTACTTCATAACATATCAATCCGACATCAGATTTACTTACATGGAAAGAAGAAAATTTTGTGTATGTGTCTTCTTCGCGAGACAATCCGTAATTTGGAATCATACGATTAGAAAACCCAAAATTAAAATTAAAATCTTTAAACCATCTAAATCTATAAAAAAATTGGTCAATCATCAATTGAACCTAACATCTTCGAGAACCTCCAAACAATCCGATTTTAATATCATATCAATTACATTCTTAGCCATTACATCATCCAAAATAACGCTTCTAGTTCGATATAGAAAAGTGATAAACATTCACGATCCTTTTAATCCCAAAAAAAATTTTAAAAAATTTAGTACCAAATATATATTTTCTAGGTTTGCACCACAAATCAGCTCATTTAGATGCCATGAAACATCAAATTGAGACTAGCCCTGACTAAACAACTTTTAGAGCATCTCCAATGGTTTACACAATTTTTTTACACCAAAAATAGGGTAACACCAAAATAGTGTTGGGTTTTGCTCTAATGATTTACACCAATTTTTACACCAAAATAGAATATTTTTAATAGATTCTCTTTTTTCAATTCTTTAAAATTTACAAATCAATCCCATTTATTTTTTTAAGTTAAAAAAATTATGAAATAAATTAAATTTAACATTTTTTATATATAAAATATATTGTTACATATAAAATAACAAAATATATTAAGTTTTTTTTTTAATTATTATCAAACATATTAGATTTTGGGTTTAACAATCACAATTTGTATATATTTTTTATTAATTTTAATATTGATTAAATTTGAAGAATTTTTTTATAAATAAAAAAGTTCAACACCAAAATGGTATAAACTCATGTTTTACACCATTTTTGGTGTAGAAAATGAGTTTACACCAGTGTTTTGAAAATTGGATCGGATCGGCCGGTCGAACTGGAGAACTATCCGGTTTGGTTTATGTCTAAAAACCGGAACTGAAAAAACCGTTAAACCTAGTTAAAAACCGGTCAAAATCGGTAAATCGGTTCGAACCAGCAAACCACCAAAATCCGGTTTTGATTTTTTTCCTTCTCTTTTGATCGGTTTTGATCTAATAAATGCATAAAATGAAGAAACAAATAAACCAAAGAGTGATTTTTAAAAACAAATAAACATAAACTTAGCATTTGATGAAGAAAAATGTTGACGGAGAAGAGAAGAGATGAGATGGAGGCGGCACTTATGCAGAGGAAATAAAATATAATTCTAGTGATTTTTACGGTTTTGTCTATCATGTAATTGATAAAGAAGATATGAAGTAAATTAAGGTAAGATATAGTTATAATAATATATACACATAGCATATATATGTAGCATATATATGTATTATACGAACCCAGTTGAATCGGTTAGACCGGGTTGAACCATGATTCAGAAGATTTTCCGGTTCGTCATCCGGTCCGATTTTAAAAACATTGGTTTATACTATTTTGTTGTTAAAAAAAAAATAGATTTGGTGCTGAATTTTGTATTAGGTTGAAGATGGTCTTAGTTATCCATTATCCGACGAGTCAACATCCTCATCGTGGTTCTTTGAACCATTTGCGCAAGTTTCAATCATTGCCTCATCATGAGGTCCTCATGTATTGTTGAAAAGTATCAAGAGGTGGTATATCTTTTCCGTATTCATTAACTAAAGCCTATAATCTATATATTTTGACGACCATGCTAATTCCCTATTATGCAAAAAAGGTCATGAACTTTACAGATTTGTTTTCAACCAATAACAATAAATAATATAAATAGTAAAAAAATCATAAACAAGTAAAATAATGGACAATTCTCAAAAATACAACACTTTGTGAAATATATTATCCCACGTGGCCAAAACCCAAAATCATCCTACCATTATGATATTTTATTAAATCAGTCAGCCAAAATTGGGTCAAATAATCGGTTCAAGCAAGTATAGAATATAATTTTCTTTTCTCTAAAGTGAATGTTTGAACACTTTTTTTGTTTTTTTATGGAATCTTATGAATGTTTGAACACTAAAAAAGACTCCCAAACAAAATGGCCGATTAACACGCATTATGAAATGTTGAATATTGATACTTTTGTAAAGGAAAATACAACTTTTTTTTATTCTAAAATGAAGTAAAAAGTTTTATATCTAAAAAAAATAAAATGCATGTGGTTGAATAAGTTAATTGCTGATTAATCCAACTAAAAAAAATAAAAATAAATGGTCTAGTTGTGTGTAACACTTAGAGCATCATTATCCATGATACTGAGTAGGTTTCATGGGATTAAAAAATATTAAAAATAATTAAAAAAATCAATTTTGGGCTTAAAACAAGTGAGAGACGGATCAGTAGGCCGAGACCGCTGAGACGGTTTCTTCGTGGGCACGTGTCGTGGTGTAATTGGACGGTTGTTGAAACCTAAAAAGAAAAATCATCGCGATTTTTCTGGTTGCGATAATGGCGATCTCTCTCTGGTTCGAACACAATGAAACAAAAGAAAGAATAATTAGAACGAAGATTAACTGCTTCCGTTCTTCTCTGTTGTAAATCTTAGATGTGATAGTCGCCGAAGATGCCATGTCGCCGCCAATTTTTGATGACTATCGTTTTCAGCTTTGGCTCTTTCTCTCTCTGCAATCGGTTGGTATAATCACGAGGTCTGTCTCTCTCTCTCTCTCTTTCTCTCTGCAATCGGTTGTTATAATCATGAGGATAAAGGTTGGATTTCTCGAGGAATCTGAATCGCAGATTTCACGATTTTGATTGTTGGATTGTTTAAGGTTTCAGGGGTGTTTGGTTTGATGTAGTTTCGCTTTGATTGGTTAAAGAATTTGAGTAATTCTCGCTGTATGACTTTATGTTTGTTCGTATTTGATGATTCTTACGTTGTGTTGTATATTCAGGTGTATTATCCAAGCAGTTTTTGGGGATCCATAACAAGATCATTAGAGAAAGATGTTACTGCTTCTTCTAGTGTGTTTATGACCGCGAAACTGCGAACTTGGTAACTGATGTGGCCTCTTTGTTTTCTGCTTAACAAGTTATGGAACGGTTTCTTGGTGAACATGATAATGATAGAAGCAGGAGTCGAAGGTAGAGATGGACTTAACATATTACTTTCATGATTTTTTTGTAGAAATTGAGATTGATGAAGGTAGAGATGAGGAAGAATCTGATGTTGGAGAATTTGGTCATGGGTATTCAAACCATTGGGTACGTTATAGAGTTCTTTGCTGCTGTTTCTATTTTCATAATCAAGCACTAGAGATTGATCTCAAAGAAATTTCAACATGGTTTGAGATATGTGAACTACTCAAAAGAATCCCCCTGAGTTCGTCTCTAATCTCTTGGTATAGAAAGATGCAAGGTGAGTATTGATGATCTTGAAATCTTATCAATTGTTGTTGGCTCTCTTTGCTTCGTTTCCATGTTGGACTTATTGTAGTATCTAGCAATAAGTGACTTATTGATTAGTTCAAAACCAACCAAAGCAGTGACTTATTGTAGTATCTAGCAATCTCTAATCCTCATTTTTGTTGTGTTTTTTTAGGAATCAAAACTAATTTAGATTGTTGTTGTTGTTGTTGTCGTCGTCGTCGTCGTCTTAGGAAAGTGAAGCTGGAAGGTAGAGTGTTAAGAAACTCATTGAAGAGGAGATTGATGAGAAGAAGTGTGATTATGAATGCAGAGGAGGGACAAAGGTGATCAACAAAATGTTCGAAAAGAGCTCCAAAATCCGCATTTTTGCTCATGAAACCATGCGTATGTTTAAATTTGGTTGTTCATTTGGAATCAATATTTTGTAAACATTTAAAAAAAAAATTAAAGAAATTATTTTTAAATTCTTTGAAACCAGCTTGAGTATCACCATTGTACACAAAAATATTAACAAAAAGTAAATGAGTCTCAAACATTAACTTAATATTAAAATTAATATTAAACAATGTTTAAAGATATTTTAAGAGTATCATGGATAATGATGCTCTTATTATTTTCCCACAAGTCAGAAGATGATGTTACACACTGCACAAACACACAAAAACAGCTTCAAAAGCCTTCCTCACTCTAAGCAAATCTAGGGTCTAAATGGTAACCGCAGAATTTTTGCTGAATTTGCAGAATTTGCTGAATTACTGTTGATTTCTTGCAGAATTTGCTGAATAATATTAAACTTAAATGGTAACCGCAGAATTTTTGTTGAATTTGCAGAATTTGCTGAATTACTGTTGATTTCTTGCAGAATTTGCTGAATAATATCAAACTTAAATGGTAACAGGAGAATTTTTGTTTTATTTGCTGAAGTTGCAGAATTTTTTTTTAAAAAGTAATTAATGTTGAAAAAGTAATTAGTTTTAAAAAAGTAATTATTTTTTTTTCAAACTTAAATGGTAATAATAATTGACCAATCACAAAAAAATTGCAAAATACTAGTACTTATACTATATTAAAAAAGTTAAAAAGTACGTAGTATTCTCAAAGCATCTTACATTTTGAAAGAAAAAAAACTGAACCTGAATATCCGAACCCAGTAGTTCATTAATGAAATGCATCCCATATTTGTTGTTTTATTCCCTTTCGTATTATCTGCATACGAGTTCCTGCTGTTGTTCTCTCTTGATTATGTAGAAAGTCTTCTTCTGCACTTTCTGCACTTTCTCTATTGTTATTAATATGTTCTCGCGGGATTGCAGTAGTATGCAAAGCATCATCAAAATCATTGATTTTTTTTTCTTCACAAATTCATTAATTTGTGTCGGTTATGCAACTTTTTTTTTTGATTTGTGTCGATTTATGTCTGTTTCTGTTTTTTATACAAATTCTATTCTACCAATTGTCCAAATTGCTTTATTACAAATTCTACAAATTCTATTGTACCAATTCTTCAACTTTCTATTCTACCAATTCTTCAACTTTCAACTGGTAACAAAATTCTAAAAATTCTAAAATTTTTTTAAATTCTTCTAATTCCATAGTTACCAGTTTCTGCCCTAAACATCAATTTTCATTTCTTGTCATTTGCACAGATCTCAACATGTTACAGATATTTCTAGAACACAAGAACATCGTGTTCTTATCTGACCAGTTGAATAATTCAATCAAATTGAAATATAAGAAAACCAAAATTATAAAGTCTATAAAGAAAGAGTTTGACTCGGTTTTGATATTAGACTCTTATTACTTTTAAACAAATTACCCAGAAAGCCGTTCTCTCTTATAATAACTCAACTCACACCACCACTTGTTCTTCATTTCATGCTTCTCATGTTACATCTCTCCAACTTTTTCAACACTCAGATTATTTTATAATCATTTTGTTTCAAAAATCCATCTGGCGAAGCATTATATTATCTTGCTTGATAAACTAAGGTAATATTATCTGAAAGCGTTGCTCAGTTGATGCTTCCACGTCTTTACATTATAATATCCCTCCCAATTTCAAAAATGATCTGACTTTTAAAAAAAATTCTCTGTTGTTTCTTCAAAAGCTGCGATCTTTACTCTCTGGGTCGTCAGAATTTGAGCTAATTTACCTAAAGTTTCGATCTTTCTTCTCTGGGTCGTCGGAATTTGAGCTAATTTAGCTAAAGTTTCAATCTTTCTTCTCTGGGTCGTCGGAATTTTGAAGCTTTTTTTTTGTAAACCATGGGCAATTGTTTTGCCAAGAACCATGGATTGATGAAGCCTCAGCAAAATGGGCATAACAACAGATCAGTCGAAGTTGGAGGAGGAGGAGGGAGTCACCAAGATCCACCGTCGTATACTCCACAAGCGAGAGGTCATACGCCGGAGAAACCAAACTCCGGGACAAGTCAACCACCACCGTGGAGAGTGGCGGCTGCAGCACCAGGACCAAGCCCTAAAACCACAAAGAGCAATTCGATTCTAGAGAACGCTTTCGAAGACGTGAAGCTTTTCTACACATTGGGTAAAGAATTGGGTCGAGGTCAATTCGGAGTAACGTATCTTTGCACAGAGAACTCGACGGGGAAGAAGTACGCTTGCAAATCGATATCGAAGAAGAAGCTTGTGACGAAAGCTGATAAGGATGATATGAGGAGAGAGATTCAGATAATGCAGCATTTGAGTGGACAACCTAACATTGTTGAGTTTAAAGGAGCTTATGAAGATGAGAAAGCTGTGAATCTGGTGATGGAGCTTTGTGCTGGTGGTGAGTTGTTTGATAGGATCATTGCTAAAGGACATTACAGTGAGAGAGCAGCTGCTTCTATATGTAGACAGATTGTGAATGTTGTCAAGATTTGTCATTTCATGGGTGTCTTGCATAGAGATTTGAAGCCTGAGAATTTCTTGCTTTCCAGTAAAGATGAGAAGGCTTTGATCAAGGCTACTGATTTCGGCTTGTCTGTCTTCATCGAAGAGGGTAAGATAAATAAACGAACAAATTTGTTTTTGTTTTTCCTGATTTTTTCGGTTTTATTGGTTTGAGTTGAATTATCTATCATTGATGAAGTTGATTGTTTCTAGGACATAGGTAAGTCATGGATCATCAAGAAGTTCTGTTTATATTGCTTGTGTTTGTGTTTCTTGGTTCTGCGAATTGCATAAAGATCAGGCCTTTCTTGAACTGATGAATCGCGGTTTTGTTTGTTGAGATAATTCTCTGATAACGTTTGATGTTTCTTACTGATCATCATTTGACTGTTTCTTCTTCTTCTTTACAGGAAAAGTATATAGAGATATTGTTGGGAGTGCATACTATGTTGCTCCTGAAGTCTTACGTCGTAGATACGGGAAGGAAGTTGATATCTGGAGTGCTGGAATCATATTATACATTCTACTCAGTGGTGTGCCCCCATTTTGGGCTGGTAACACGATATTCTCTCTCTCTCTCTTACTCTTGTGCTCTCGCTTTTTGTGTTGCCTAGAACAACTGATAGATAAACGTGGTTGTTGCTTTTCATCTGTCTATCTGGATATGCAGAAACCGAGAAAGGGATATTTGATGCTATATTGGAAGGCCATATTGACTTTGAAAGCCAACCATGGCCGTCAATCTCCAGCAGTGCCAAGGATTTGGTACGTAGAATGTTGACTGCAGATCCAAAAAGGCGGATTTCTGCTGCTGATGTTCTTCGTAAGTAACCCGCATATCTTTTGAAGACATTTTAGAAAGCCACAACACAATGTGAGGTTTTGCAAGTTTCTATTATATCCTTCTTGATCCTAAGACGTTGTCCATTGTTTCGTGCAGAGCATCCATGGCTTAGAGAAGGTGGAGAAGCATCGGACAAGCCAATTGACAGTGCTGTTCTCTCAAGGATGAAACAATTTAGAGCAATGAATAAGCTAAAGAAACTTGCTTTAAAGGTTAATTTCAAAACTTTCAAATATGAAATGTGTTGTTTGCTTGTCCTTTTACCGTTGTGTTCATAAAACGATTCTTATAGGTCATAGCAGAGAATATTGACACGGAAGAAATCCAAGGATTGAAGGCAATGTTTGCTAACATAGACACAGATAACAGTGGCACAATCACATATGAAGAGCTGAAAGAAGGTTTAGCCAAATTGGGATCTAAACTCACAGAGGCAGAAGTGAAGCAGCTAATGGATGCTGTAAGTTGTTCGAAAATCACTTCGTCTTTTGAAGAAAGTAAATAAAATGTAAGAACTCACATTCCCGGGATTGTGATTAAATTAGGCTGATGTTGATGGGAATGGATCAATCGACTACATCGAGTTTATTACTGCAACAATGCATAGACACAGGCTTGAAAGTAATGAGAATCTTTACAAAGCCTTCCAGCATTTTGACAAGGATAGCAGTGGGTAAGTGACCCGTTTCTTCTCGGTTTTTTTCTCTTCATAACCGATGTATTCATAAGCAAGATTGTGAGACCTTTCTTTATAATCCACAACAATCACAGTTACATTACGATAGACGAACTGGAAGCAGCACTGAAGGAATATGGAATGGGAGATGATGCAACAATCAAAGAAGTTCTCTCAGATGTCGACTCGGATAACGTATGTTATAATCATTCTCTTCTCTTTATCCTATTCTTCTTCCAAGAACACTAGGCTTTATCCATGACTGTTTGCTCCTGTTGCAGGATGGTAGAATCAACTATGAAGAGTTCTGTGCGATGATGAGAAGTGGAAATCCACAACAACCGCGGTTGTTCTAGGGGACATTGCTCCTGGATCAAAGTCTTTTTGTTTGTTTTCGTGCAAAACCGGGGATTTTCGAGATCAAGAGGAGAGAGGGTTTGTGTATCTAATCCATAAAGCCAGGAGCTGTATTAATGTTTGTTCAGAAAAAAACCACATAAAGAGGAATATACTCAAAACTCTGATTGCTTGTTTATTGTACTAATTATTTTCTTCTGTTTTGGTCCTTTGTTTTCTGTACTTAGGGCTGTTGTGATATGAGAGAAAGAGAGGTTTCATTTTTATAAAGATTTTGATTTCTTACAAGTGTTAAACCTTTTACCTCAGTTCCTTTACGGTGGATTTGAAACACAAATAGTTCCAATTCTCTGACAACTACACACAGAAAAATTGAAAGTGATTCACGAACTTTCAAAGTTATTCAAAGTGAACATTCATTTTAAGTTCTAACCAACAGCATCAATTATTCGCCTGACACTTATAAGGTCTAAAAATACACCAAACATCAAAAGATACATATATAGACATTTGCCTGACACAAGTCTGAGCTTCCTCCCCTCACATACCACCCTATAATACATATAAGAAGCTTCTTCTGAATGACCCGAATGCGATTTAGAATGTTAAGAGAAATGCTTGGTTCAAAGGTACAACTGACTTTACAAATCATGCAAGACGCATTAGAGATAATTGTAACACCTCAAAGCTCTTATCATGTGGTAGGCTGCGGAGCTTTCTGCTTCTTTTTTCTTTGATCTTTCATCACCCTTCATACATAAGGTACCTTCTACGGTAGGTATCTTAATATTAGCCGAACAAACAAATCTCTTCCCATTTGACCCTTCCTCAACACTGAAAAAGTCAAACACAGTAAGAAAATGGTTTACGCTAATAGGACGCCTTCGTGGTTATTGAGACACCCAAAGCAAACTCACACTGATCTTAAGAGTATGCTTTAGAGCATATACGACTTTTCTCTACCTTAGATTGTAAGATTTTAACTATAGATTAGCAAATGTATTTTGCTTCCCCAGATTACAAAACTCTGGACTACTCAATGATAGAATCAATTTGACTCAAAGAAAAGAGCAATTTAGGCTAAAAAAGCACATGACATCTCAGGTGTGTGTATGCTTCTAAAATGTAGGACTAGGATATACCTGTAAATCGGTTTCGGCCACTTCTTCTTTGAGCAAATCTCAAACAACTTCCTTTTCGCAACTTCAAGTTCGACCTCTTGACTACCCTCATCAATAACCATTTCAACAGGCATAGATTCCGAAAACTTCCTTAACGCTTCCTTAGCAGCAATCAGCTTTGCGATATCTTTATGCTCAGCACGCCCAGAAGCAAAGAATTCATCATCAAGATATACACCAGCAATACTGCTTTTGCCATCTTTCCAATACCTGATGTCGATTCGCTTGTCGTGTTTATGACATAATTTAAAAAGCATAGACACAGGTTGAGGTTGCTGCTGTAAATCGTCCAGGGTAAATATTGGCTCCAATAGACCCCTGAAGATCTGCAATAATCAACAATAAGGAAGCCTTAAACTTCAGAATCACATAACCTAGAATCAGAAACAGAAGACATGAGAAGTAGTAGTAGACACAGACCACCCAGAGTCTTTGTAGATCAAAATCCACATCAATATAAATAGCTCCAGCTACTGACTCTACTACGTCAGCGAGAACTTTAGGAGCTTTCACTAATCCACCATAAGCAACTGGACCATCTTCTTTGTCCACCGCCTCTGAGAACGCTTTAACCTATGAAATGACAACATCATAAGAACATGTTCTCAATCAAACATGTTCAATAACCCAATTCACTCAAAGAATCACTCTTTTCCAACAAAAACCCTTCAAAGGGCTCTCTTGAATGCAAAAAACTCAACCAAAAAACAAGTTTTTATTTGCAGATTCAGAAACCGCTACAAGCTTGATGGGTTACCATTTCATCTACAGGAGGAGCATTGCGTCGAAGAAATCGGTAAAGCCCATGTTTGAGTGCGACACGAGCGAGTTTCTCAGTGCTTACATTAGCAGCTCTCAAAAGAGACAGCTCGCGAGGTTCGAGATTAGGGTACTTAAGGTAGAGGTAATTACTGAGGGCAAGACCTATAGCGCTATCGCCCACGAACTCAAGCCGCTCGTACGAAAGAAAATCAACACAAGAGGTGTGCGTAAGTGCTTCCTTGAGAAGATTCTTGTTAACGAAACTGTATTTCACGATCTTCTCCACTGCTTCCATAGATTCCATCTCCGGCGAAAGAGGAACGATGGGTACCGAAGCTGGAGACGGCGTCGATGATACAGGAAGATGATGAACAGAATCGGATAAGTTAAAGCGAGTGATCGCCGGAAAATTGTAGTCCGGTGAGAGAAAACGATCCATTGAGAGAGAATCTAAAGCGAATGCGAAGTGACGACACTTTTACGCCGCAGTATTTAAATTTCGAAAATTGTATTTTCCCAAATTTCATTACTTTCATTTGACTAGAAAACGATAAATACAAAAAAGGACCAAGCTTTTAAAACATCGTCCTTTTAAAAGGGCGAAATTTTGCATAAAACCCTAAAGTGGTGATGGTTTTCTTCCTCAGTATCGAGGGTCGATGAGGTGTGTTCTTTGTTGATATCTCGAGCCTTTGGTGATTGAAGATCGAAGATTTTCCCAAGGTAAGCTTCCTTTTCTGTTTCGTTGGCGATTCATAAAGTTTGGGGATGTATGGGTTTTTTTTCTATTGCGATTGATTATTGAGATCTTTTTTTGATGTTGTAGATAGATTTTTTCAAGGAATCAGGAATTCGCGTCGTTCTTTGTTTTGATTGAGTGGGATTTAGGGTTTCGGTGTGGTTGCAGAGGGAGAAGAGAGTGTTATTGTAATATTTTGTTGTGACATTTGAAGTTGAGTTTGATTTTAGTTGTTGGAATATAGGTTTTGAGGATGGAGGGAGAAGAAAGTTTGTTGGATGCTATAAATGAAGAAGACGAATTTGAAAACATTGAAGATGTTGACATGGTTGATGTGGAAGAAGGGGAGATTGTTGTGGAGCATGACTTACATTCTGGAGAGAGACTAAACGGAGACGGTGATGGTGACAAAGATAAGGAAATGCTTGTTGTGGGGAAGAAGAATGGACAGAATCAGCAAAACATGAACAAGAAGAAGAAGAAGAAGAAGAAGAAAAGAGGAAAAGGCCCTGTGATGGGGAAACCCATGGATTTAGACAGGTCTCTGAATCCTTTTCTCTACGCCTATGCTGTTGTGTAACTCTCTTGCTGGAATTGCCGACCTATTGTATGATTGAAGCTTTATGTTGTATGTTGGCTATGGTTAAAACATGATTTGTTATGGCAGGTTTGTTAGGGATACGTGTAGACGCCTGAAGGAAAAGAAGTCTTACATGGTATACACAGCTGTTGGGTGTCTTGGCATTCCTGCCTTAAGTGATCTTGTCAACGAGGTATTATCATTATACAATGCTTCAAGATGTTTTTTTTTTTTTTTTTAATGTTATTCCAATCAGAAGCCTGTTTAATCTGTGTGCAAACAGCATGAATAGCAATCTTTAGACCTGCAGTTGGAGCGTTCTTTGCTGTTTCAAATTTTCTTTAGATATAGCTGGTGAAAACTTTAAATATTAGCTTGATAACTTTTTCTTCTCTTGTGCACATCAGTGTTTTCTCTCGTTTTTATTGATCTAGAGTTCTAGGCAATGTGGATCAGACCATGGGTGAATAGATTAATTAATCTGAGTGAGATCAGCAGTGTCAAGTTGTCATGATCGAGAGATGACTGTCTATCTAACCAATAATGCTTTGTGGATTGATCTCTCTGTTGCTCCCTCAATTTGCTTGAAGTTGGTTTATAATGTCTGTCTCTTTAGGTTGTAGCAATTGAGACATGTGGAGGTCAAGTGACTGCTGATGGCAGTAGAAAACGAACCGGTGGTGGTATATTATGGAACATCATCAAAGCAAGACAACCTGCCGCCCACAGAGAGATCATGAAGAAGACCAGGGAGTTTGAGGTTTGTTCTTCGCTACTATCTTATAACATCATGCTTTGATATATCCTGTCCATTTTTAGCTTAAATGTAGAATTGCTGTCAGGAAGATTTATGTTACGCCATGTTTTCTTTCCTACGTTTCTCTCTTACTCGCTTACATTATTCAAATATTGCAGAAGCAATTTAGGCACCCAAACACAAGGCCGAAATTAGGGCCAAAAAGAGATCAGGGTAGCTCCTCCGAAGGACATGCCTCCGCGGATGAAGCTGTGGTGAGCGAAATGGGTGATATGCCGGTAGCTGAGCAGACTGAATCCAAACCACAAGAAAGGAAATCTGTTTATGAGAGGATCAGAGTACCTGTTTCATATGAAGACCTTTTCAGAGAAGTGCCTGTGGATGCTTCACAAGCACAAGACTCCTCTGCTTAAGCTTATCTATAACCTGTTTGCCTTCGAATTTTTTTGATTAGGTAAACAATTATAACTCAGCAGCTGGATTGCTTCTTCTTTTGCGGAAAGGAATGGTTTTGTCGTGAAATGCATCAACCCATTAATTTACCAACTACCAAGATTCTATAAATACGCATACTAAAGCATCTACCTAGAATTTCACTACAAAACATCAGTCACAGTAGAGATGTTAACATGTTAAACTTCTTATTACATACTCCTGCTGGTTTGATACAACAGATTTGTTTGCTTGATTCACACCATGAGATGAATTGGTCTTGAGGTTGTCGATGTAGAACTTGTTCGTTAGTCTCTCCTCTGTGACGGTGATGATTGATTATCTTCTCAAAAGTCTGGACGACCCATGTCTATATAAGCTTGGGTTCAGAGCTAGCCTCTTATACAAACATGTTTGGTTTTCTATGTGGCATACATAGAGAGAGGATCAAATTCTGAGAATCCGGGTTAACTTGTAAACCTGAAAATATAAAATGTTAAACTTCGAATCAATATATGACCCGGTAAGTGTCTAACATCTATGAATTAATAATATGCATTCCCATGGCAGTGAATAACATAGATAGAGAGAGAGAGAGAGAGAGAGAGAGAGAGAGAGAGAGCTGACTTGGGCAGTCCTGCTTGGCAAAAACACCTCTAAGCAATTTCTTTGACCATCAATTCTGCGCAAATGTGGATTTGGTTCAAAATGAGGAACAGGCAACATCCTTTAGGATCTGGTAACAATAAACGATGTGACAAACCTCTTGGTAATTGATCGTTGAAAAAACTGGCCCTCTGTTACAAGTCCTTGACCCCCATATTTTACTTCATCGGAGTTCAGTATCATCTGCAGAATCCAAGTAATGTTCTCAGGTTAAATGCATAAGAAAACCTTGTAGTAATGACAGTAAGAACAAATGCAGAAAATAATAGCAAAACCGTATTTCACGGAGAATAAAACAATGGTTTCATTGACCGACTCTTGTTAACAAAATGACAGGGTGGAATATCTATGCAAATGTCTATGTAGAGAATGCAAAAACTCACTGTATATTCACCAGCTTCCTCTATGCCGACACCATACTTTTCATAAGAATTTGATGGGTGGAAGTTCAAGATAAATAGGAAGGGACCTCTTGAGAACGAAATCACCTGTAGAGATGATGATCAATTAATTAGTTGACTTGTAAGCACGCTCATTATCCAAATGCTTTAATTTCTGATGCATATCTTTGGCAGTCTCACTTCGCTAAGGTGTACACTTTTATTATCTGACTTCATAATTCTATAGATGTGTTTGGAGAATCTCTATTACGATGCAGGAAGGCATTTGATCCTGTTCCTTTTTTGCACTAACTGAAAAATATTGTATGTAAAGCATATGCAAACACTAGCATGCTAGTGAATTTCAGGCCCTTAGAGAAGCCAATTCAGTGGATACTTTGAAAATTTTATTTTCTGGTTTATACCCTGAACGGTTCAGGCTGAACCCAAGTAAACGAAGAAAAGCAAAAGGAGTCAAATACCATATTTGCATCATTCACATGGTGGATGCTGGGCAGACCTCTTGAAAGGATTCCTTTGCTTTTATCCAAATCCATTAGCTCCTACAATAAAGAATGAGATCAGTAACTAAGAAGCATTTCTTCTGATCCAAGAGGATATATGCTTGCAACATTTTCTACACCTTAGATGTGAAGATACACTTATAATTTTAACAAGGATGGGCATTGTTTATAAGTTTAATAAGGAATCATCAAGATATACAATTTAGTTTTCTCTGATATAAGATGAGCATTATCGGCAGTAAAACTTTCTTAGTTCAAGTTCTAAAGACTTTTCTGGCTTGATAACATACATTTGCCTCCTTCATAGACCAACATACAGAAGCAAGTTTTCACAGAGCCTAACAAAAGGAAGCTGTACTTTTATAAAGAGGTTGTAACACTGATACCTTGTCAAAGGAAAACAATTGATGATGTACTCCACTTTCCAGCAGGTCCCAGCGGCGGTTAGCAAGTGAAAACGAGAAGTTATTGCTCTGTGTTGGAAACTCAACCCTCTGACACAAGGAAGAAACGTCAGAAACATGAAGATGTTGTCTTTGTAACAGTGAGAACAGGAGAGTTACCTCAGGATGTCCAAATTCATTTCCCATGAAATTGAGGTAAGCATGGCCACCAATTGTAAAAGTAATCAGTCTAATCATCTGGTTCAAGCAATGACAAGAAACAAAGCTTTCAGAATTCAAATGAAGCAAAAGCATGAATAAGCACTTCATGGGGATGAAACAAATACAACATTAATGAGCTGGATGCTGCTCGTCTTAGGAGTTAGGAATAAGAAAATCTTCTTCTCTTCAGCTAAACCATGTACTTGCACTAAATGATTGACCACATAGTAATCTACTTTATAAAAGACACATGTGATGGGATCAATACAACAGCTACACAGAGGATTAAGTGTGAACAGATAAAAGTCGAGAAGTGTACTCTAAAATAAATTCTTTGATGTTTTTATGTACGAAAGTGAACTCGGCCGTAGTCCAAAAGTAACAGATTTAAACAGAGAATTTAAGAAACAGGGGCAGAGAGGATTTGGAAGCAACAGTATAGTTTAGTGGAAAGAGGGGACAGTAACTAGACAATCTTCCAGCTTTCATCTAATCCACTTCTCAATGCAAAATTCAAAATAGCATTCAATCTCATCTCATAACGAACTAAGAGGTAATGCTAAGTTGGGGAAGTACTGTGTAAAGGAGTAGAAGATATCAAAAGAAAGGAATACCTTATGTAGTGAAACTCCCCTGTTTAGCAATTCTCTTTCTTCAGGAGAACCATTTACGACTCCACCAAACAAGATTTCTGCAAATGAACGCCCTCCTGATATGGACTGGAAGAAAAGTAGAATATACGACAATGTCAATTCAACATAAAGAAAAGCTGTACAGTAGATATCAAGAAGTTTTAGATATCTAAGTTACAAAGTAAATACTTGGTTGTGGCTTTCGGCATAGCTCAGCATCTTTTCTGCATACTCTTTGTTAGCGACCAATGTACTGACAATCTGCAGCACGGCTAAACATCAGAGAATGGGACCAAAGACTTGTTCTGTCATATCTATCAATGAAACTTAAAAGCTATGACCTTGCTCATGCTCCACTCATTGTCCGGTACGCTGTCAAGGAGAGAACCCCACATTTCTGTTGCAGAAAGGTTCACATAATAATCAAATCCAAGTCCACCTTGAGAAACTGGCTCACACAACCCAGGGTAATATGTTGCCTAATAACAAAATGAAAGTTTATTAAGTTGCACATAGTGGTCAGATAGTGAAAAGTGAACACCAACGGTGCAGATCATCGAAAGAAAAACTGAATAAGTTTAGAAAATCAACAAGAATCTTAAAACGTTTTACCCACTGATACATCTGGCATTCGTAAAAGAAAATTCAGCGAAAAAGTTTTTTCATGCCTAAAGTCAATTTAAATTGGCTTACACAATGGTTACTGTTGTGGGTTGTACATGAGAAAGCACATATATACATGTTACTTGTTACTATCTCACACACCTTTTTATCTATAGCATATGTGGAAAAGCATGAAATGTTTTCACAAACTAGCAGTAACAGAACTAATTCTACTAACAAACACTTACAAGACTAAAAACTAGTGATGCTTTAGAATTATTTTTGTCCAGAAACATAGCTCAGAGATTTCTTGAGTGATGTTCTATGATGAAAATGGTGTCACCAGCTATCCCCCGCAATACTATCAGTTAACACAAAGCAATTCCATAAGGATAAACTCTTATTTAATAGCTTTATCCAAATCTTAAAAAGTCCTACTAAAATAAATTTTGAACTTCATGCACAATAGGATTGCAACAAGAAAAAGGTCAACATTTGATAGGAATCCCACACTGCTAGTGAGATGGGAGCAAATGTAAAGTATGAAAACATATATGGACCTAATCCATTCATTGCCATTTGGTTTTGGATTTGAACACCCGTGGTCCTAATAATATTGATGTAACTTGACACTGATATAAACTAAGATCCTAACCACAAAATGTTTTTCTGCTAGCAGAGGAATAACGGTTGCATATCAGCTTAATGAAACCAAATATCCAGCAACACGATTTGCATATATTCTCATCGAATTGCATTAGACCAGTACAATGAACTAAACAAAATATGGTTAAACCGAAAAGCAATGCCTAACCGCCATATGCCTGCCAACCTAACTATGGTCTAAATAAGGAACATTAAACAATGTGGAACTTGTTGGCAAAAAAAATGATGTGTAACTTACATCCTCAGCAATTGTTATTATATTTGGATGTAGAGTGTGCAGGATTTCATTGGCCAAAATGAGGTACATCAGAGCATCTCGGTCTACATACTGATTGCAATAGCTGCAACAGGACAGACATCAACAGTTTGACCAACTGTCACCATAATCCAAATTACACAACGAAGCATAGCCTCTAAAGAAAATAGATGTCTTACTCGTCCAAACCGCTGTTAAAAGCAGCAAAACCATTGTGCGTGTAAATCATCGAGGAAAGCGAGTGAAATTGGTAACCATCAACTTGATATTCGGTAATCCACCTACAAACCAATTGCAACAGCATCAGATTCCTAAACCAAAAAAGTGAAAGACACTATTCTACCAGACCAGAAGAGAGAGTACAGTCAATACATTATCCATCAAACCACATAACAATGTAGTTGCCTTTACCAGTTCAAATTTGATACGAGAAAATGAAGAACATCCAAATCATCATATTTGAACATCCGGGTGCCCCAGTGTTTGTGATGCCCCCTTTTACCTATTTGCATGATGAAAAAAGGAACAATGTGTTTTAAGACACGCTCATATTCAACTATGTCTGACGTATTTGAGACCATCTTTAGAATTACAAAAGGTTATGACAGACATTTGTCATAACACGAAAATGATGTTGTTTACTTTCCAGTTACATACCAATAACTCGACCATCAATAAATTAGAAAAAAAAGGAACGCAAAAACTCTGTTTGTCACATCATCAAGGATGAAATAGATGAAAGTAAATTACTATTTTGGAAAATTACCATAGTGGAAATAGCAATCATTTGAGCCATCAAAAAGCGAAAGCCCAACCATCTGATCAGCTGCTGCATAAGAATGCACGATGTCCAAGAAGACAAGAAGTCCTAGGCCTGTATGTAGATTAGTTCATGTTTACCATGTGCTTCATCAACTACATGTTTAACTCAAAGATTATGTAAAATCAAGTAGAGAAGAGAGTTGAGGAATACTTACCATGTGCTTCATCAATCAAGCGTTTGAAATCATCTGGTGTGCCATATCGGCTACTGACAGCAAAGAAATTAGTAACCTGAAATGGTGATGGATACCAGTAAAAACGAATGAGGAAAGAAATAAATTAACTTCATTCATTTTCGTTTCAAAGATATTAGTGAAGTAGCTAGTAATTTCTTTAATATTTAGTAAAAGCCTTGACATACGATTCACATTCTAAAAACTTAACGAAATGGGAATTTGGGTTAACAATTCGAGTCTAGTTCCATAGCTGTTATTTCTTTCATATTAATATCTTCCAATGTAACTAGCAGGAAAGACATGATCATGACTAAATGAAATCTACATTGTCCCCTAATCACTCTCCAATTCATTTCTATAAAGTTGTTCGCTTTTCGCTCCATTTCTTTTAACCTGTTCTCTCCATTCTATCACTACTATCTCCTTATTACAAATCACTAGGCAAAGACCTTCAGAAGCTTTCACGTACAGAAGACAACAAAGCCAAAGTGATGTATATATGAGAGACTGACAGTAAAAATAGCACAATAAATAACAAGGAATGAATCAGGATTCATAAAACAATAAAGTTAAAGTGCGAGAATTTTAGCTTGCTGACCCTATAACCAACAGTAAAATAATCCTTGTGCTCAGGGATACCAATCAACTGGATTGCATTGTATCCCGCTCTTTTCACATGAGGAAGGACCTGATTTTCGATAAGCAACATAAAGAATAAGATGTGTGCACAATAAGATTGCAAGTAAGAATATAAACAAAGCATCAGGAGGCACCTTCTTGGTAAATTCTTCGAAAGTTGAAATTTTTGGCTCAGACCCACTAATGCCAACATGACATTCATATATGCGCAAGGACTTTGGTACGTTTGGCTTGGAGTATTTCCACTTGTATGCAGATTCAGGTGAAGGTTCCCAATGAATTGCGTAAGCTTGCTTTACTTCGTCCTCTATTGCAGAGAACAATGAATAAATGCTCAATATTTTGAAGGAGAGAAAAACATTATCACGGAAACATTAACATAGCAAACACAAAAACGTGATTTTTAAAGCATCTATGCGTAGAAACATTAGGCACTAGCATATAGAAACAAGAAAAGCTTCTCAACTTCTCTGACGAGTGTTGGTAAGTACGACTCTTAATCAATGACTTACAAAGTTTCCAGTTACTCTGGTCAAATAATAAAAACGATTTTGTGCAAATAGGTTTATATTCAAGCATGTGTTATCAGATAAAAGTAAAATTGAATGCTTGCTTCCTTTTCCCTATGACTGCTATGCAACTTGTTATCTTTCTTATGCTACTCCTAACCATAGAAATACCAGATGCTATCATACCTGGTTGCACATATGTAGCCCAAGCGGGCACCCGTTCAAGCGGTCCATCAGGAGTGTTAAAATACAATCTATACTTGCTTCCATGTGGAACAGCTGGAATGTATTTTTTTAACCATGCCTTTCTTCCTTTACGTGTCTCTAACCAATATGGAATTGGAGGTTCTTTCTCATAAAATTTCTTTGTCCATTCTGGAGACGTCACGACATTATATATATCGTATGGTTTTCCATGACCTTTATCAATGATGTCGCATGGAGGTAGATTACTTGGCGGATCATTTTTATGCTCCTCTTTATACTGTTTATATCTTGTTTCTGCATCTGGTATATCTCCTAGCTCTTCTAATGTCTGTGGACTGTTGGGGCCAAACAGCTGCTCGTATAGTTTGGCAGGAACTTCATACCGGTTTTTAATAAAGCGGTCCTCACCAGGTTCCCAATACTCATCATTAGCTTTCTGGAAGATTTCTTCGGCTGATACACCACTATCACCCTTATCATAGTCATCGGCGTAGTTATACTGCTGAAAGTATAGTTCGTCTGGCGCTTCACCTTCCCTTAATTTATCTTCAAGAATAATGAACCAATACCCAAAATCATCATGGCCAAGTAGTCCCTCTCTGGCGGAATTTTCTGTTGGGGACCATCCGTTGAAATCTCCAATTATAGCACCATAGCGAGCACCTGGAATTAGTGTAAAGTTAGTATTCTCAATTAAATCCGAACTTGGCAAATTACTATAGCAAGTTTCAGAACATTATTTTCTCTGTTGATCAATTCTGCATCCTAACGAACCATATTTCAAATCACCACCATTTATAAAAGAGGAAAGAACCAAATGGAAGTAAAGAAACTGACTAATGAAAATCTAAGAGTTTGAGCACGAGACCGAACCTGGACCCCAGTCCATAAAATCAACCCGGTGTTCCATATGTCGATGCATCCCCAGTAACTCAAACCTAAACAGAAAAGAAGGCATTTCATCAGACACAACACTCTTCTGGTAGAATAACTTATTTTCTAGCACATCATAACAATGCAGCTTCAGATTTAGACACTTGATGGTTAATTAGAAATGTGAAAGTATTCCAAGATTAAACTCTTCTTTGTGAAAGCAACTGAGACAAGGAGGATACACATACCCTGAAGCAAAATCTCTGAGATCGAAGTGGCGTTTGAGAATCTCATCTTTAAGGTCTTTCAAAGCTTTATGCCTACAAATTTAACACACTTTTATACACAACTGTAGCAAAAGACCTGTGTATCGAAATGTTTTAATCAATTGCAGTGTATAAACAAAATTCAGAATACGAAAAATCCGTATTAGAGTGTAATCCATGAGAATTCGCTTAGAACGATAACAAGATTCACAAGGAAGAAAGCAAATTACACGACTCATAACTCTTTTTCTGATCAAATTTTTGTTTTTACCTTTCTCGGAGAAATTGAGCGAAGATTCTGTCTGCAATTCCAAGTTTTGTGAGAAACCCAACTGGGTCAACTCCAGCATCGGCGTCGCTAGTGCTCTGACTCTGACTACTCTTCTTCTTCTGCTTCTGCTGGCGAGGTTGTTCGGCGGCGAAGCAGGTGATTCTCACCTTGATTTTCCTGGGAAAATTGACTCCAGCTATTCCAAATCGTCTTTTCTCGGGAACGAAAAGGTTGTTTGGGTGGAAAGAAAATCTTGTTTGATTAGAGAGGGAAACCATTTTTGTTGGTGACACAGAGATACCACCAAGCTTTTTTGTTAATCGTCAGAGGGTTTTGAACTTTTAAGAGATAAGAGTGAGGTTTTTGAGTCAACTCGTGACGAAAACGAGTTCACTCACCCCTTTTGGATATTTTTCCTTTTTGAGTTTTAAATTGAACCAAACCGAGCGGGATTTAAACCGGTTCAATTCCTAACGATAACAAGTCAAAAAGGTTTCCACGCGTAGTATATGGTCATAGCTCTTTTTTTCTTCGAATTTTGGGTTGGTTGCTTATTATGCAAATTAACCCAAAATTATATTTTTATTCATAAATTAAAATTTCAAAACGTGGTTACTGTTTATTTAACCATAGTTAAGGTTTAATCAACGGTTTTAGCTTAACTAATTTTATTTGATGAATTTCGAAGAAAAAAATTAATTCGTATAGTTTTTTTATCGGTTTACCTAGTGTGTATAATAAAACGAAGAGATAAAATGTCTTGGAAGAAATTATTTTACTAGCTTGTAAGGGAAAAATACACCAATCCTCGATTTTTCTTTTTAGACCAATCGTCATTTTGCATTGATGACTTAAGTACCCTAATTGTTCCGGATCTGATCGTTAAAGATTGGGAAATCGAAATATATCGTGATCTTGACATTAATGATATTTCTCGTTTTTTTATTTTATTTACTTTGTTATGAATATTCAAGTCACAGAATGAGGACGTGACCATTTCGTTTGGTAACTATTTACATATTTGTTGATTTGTTGTATCTCAATTTGGCCTTTAAGCACCTGTACTTTTGCTCTTCTTTACTGCAATCTCCAAGTTTCTTCTTGTCGTTTGAAGCTCTCTTGTGTAGTAATGCATTCTATCTATAACCATTGCTAGGAACAACACAGTTCCTTTTTTCACACACAAAATAAAAAAGAATAAAATAAAGCAATTAGTCAAGAAATATATCAAAACACACAAAATGATGTTTATGTTGTTATTATTACCCAAGAGGAAGGTCTCGAGGAGGCGATTCGCAAACATGACTTGATCAGTCGAGTTAGCTACACCACCAGATTCAGAGACCCTTGTGTTGATTTGAATCGTGCCGAACAGAACCGAGCCAAACAACACAAGCATAGTGGCTGCAACCGTTTTTGCAACCAATGGTCCTCGACCTTGCTTCAATAGGTCTAGCAATTTCACCACCGCTCTTCTCACAGGAGTCCCGAAACCGAGTGTTAAAATCAGGGCGGCTTCGATTGACACGATGGCGAATAGAAGCTGAAACATCTCTACGAACATCTTTTTTTAGTACATGGAGAGGTTTAGAGTGGATCGAATATACAAAATGGATTTAAGTTTATAAAAGTGTTGAAATTTGAAAGAGAACTTGGTGATGAGTAAAAAGAATAAGAAGTTGCTTGATGCAATGGACATGGATGATGTACAACTAAGCCTTTGGAATCGAATAAAATTATATACTTTGTGTGCTCTCAAGAAACAAGCGATTTTAACCTTTTTTTTTGTTTCGTAGTTCTGTTTTTATGATGAGAAAATAAAAGTGATTTTGGTGTATAACCAAAAAAAAAATTAAAAAATAAGTAAAAGTGGAATACGTGGAAAAAAAAATTTGGGATTTTAGTTACTTTTTAAGTTATAATTTTTTTTTTGTATTTTCAGCAAATTATCCCAGAAAATAATCAGTTTTGGGAACAATTTACTAACAAACCAAAAGAAAAAGAAAAAAAAAGCACTATAACACAAAACTAAGCTAAATCCATTTCTGAATGAATCATTTAAATTATTGTGTGGAATTTTTCTGGGGTCCCGTAACCGTAAGTCTCTCGTTCAAATATCATATCAAATGTGACTTGATCAAAGACTTCATTAATTGTCAAATATTTTTCCGAGTATTATAGGGTTTTGATTTGGAAAACGCAATTTTATTAATGTCAATGTGCATGAGCTATATATTAAAATCATATTTACACATTCAAACAATGGCTGTATATTGTGGACTGATCAATTGATGGATATATGATTGTTGACATTTTATATCTCTATTATAAGGTTGATCCGGTCATCGGTCATGTTTTTCAGAAATCTAGTGATATCTATGCCTATGAACATCTTGTTTACCAATTTTACTATACATAAGTACAAATAAAAATGAACACATCAATTATTGTGGTTTATAACGTTGTTTTTGTTTTTGGAGAAAGAGTTCTCTAGATAAACAGAACACTACAAGAAAACAGGCGGCTTTCCGACGGTTTTAACCGGTCGGTTCTATCTCGTCGGAAAAAAATTCCGTCGGTAAACCGTCGGAAATAGTGACGGATTTCCGACAAAAAAGAAATAACCGTAATTCATCAGAATTCCGTCGGAAATCCGTCAGTATGTCAAATACCGACGGATTTCCGACAGAACAAAAACCGACGGATTTCCGACAGAACAAATACCGACGGATTTCCGACGGTACACATACCGACGGATTTCCGACGGCACAAATACCGACGGATTTCCGACGGATAATTTATTTATTAAAAAAAAAAAATTTAATTTAATTAAATTTAAAGAAATTAAATTAAAATAAAATTAAATATAATTAAAAATTAGATTAAAATAAAAATAAAAATAAAAAAACAACATTTAAAATTAAGTTTCAATATTTTTAAGAAAATTAAACTATTACATATTATCTATCGGTTACGGAAGAACTCGTTCATCCGTTCTTCCATCTCCCGCATTCGTGCCATCTGCTCTTCCATATCCCTGATTCGTCCCACCTGATCTTCCATTGCCCGAACGCGTTCCACTTGTTCCTGCAAGAGCGTCTGCTGTTCCGCGTAGCGAGCTTCATCTTGTGCGCGTTGGGACTCCAACCCGGTCACCCGCTCGAGAAGCTCGGCATTCTGTGCCCTCAACGCACTATCTGCATGAATGCGGTAAGAGTTGACGGACGTGGCAGAACTGTCTTCCGGGAGGCCAAACACACGACCTCTGTGCTTAGGCGCAACCTACGAAAAAAAATCAATCAATAAATGTTGTAAGTTGTTTATATTTAAATTTATTTAAAATTTAATTAAAATTGACAGTGTTACTAACCTGATAGGTAAACTCGTTGATCATCTCCAGAGGAACTTCCGTGGCCGGGGGAGTTCCTTCGACGATCGGTTGGGATTGGAGGTACTCCTCACCCAGCCTCTCCACGCTCTCCACGATTTCACGAGCAATGGGATCTTGAATTTCCCCCGTCTTTCTGTTGGTGTGCGCATCTTTGACCAAGTCAAGATGTGACGGACGCACACCGGTCCTCTCCATCTGTTGGCATAGATAATGAAAGAAATATGAGAAGTGTTAGAAATATAAATTTTTGTAAAAATTATAAAATTACGTACCAGCTTCTGAACACGTGACGCTTTGCTCGTCGCACCGAGGTTATGGGTCGCCGGTCCCTTCCCCTTCCGGTCGCTCTTCCGGTTAGACGAGTTCTTTCCGGAGCTTGCTTTTGTCTCCTCCCGCTCCCAATGGGCAAGTAGTCCACCCCATAATGTGGGGTTATCTTGCAATCTGCGCGGCACTTTTCCCTCTTTGTACCACAAGTCCTTCCATTCGTTTATCTTCAACGAATATTTCCGGGAAGCTTTTTTGTAGAACTCCCGTCGGACCCGGGAAGTCAACTGTGGGTCCCAAGTAAATTCTTGCTGCAAAAAAACGTACCCATATTAGTATTGACAATTTTAATGAAAATAAAAATCTAAATTACAAAATAGGAAAAGAAAACATACCGCAAATTGCCGAAACCAGATCTCCTGGTCTGCCACCGGCATCGAAGTAAATGTGGGATACGGGGAAGTGATCAACGAATTAGTCATTGCGTTGATCGAACTCGTAATCCCGTTTCCCGAAAATTGAAACCTAAACAATATTTAGTTAAATATTTTTTTAAGTTAATATAATCAAATACATTTTTAGTATAAAACTTACCATGTCGTGTTAGGTACCAAGTCGGGATCTAGGCGAGGCAACCTATCCCGTCCAGGTTGCGAAACAAACTCCTCAA
Source organism: Arabis hirsuta (assembly GCA_964056655.1). Lineage (NCBI taxonomy): Eukaryota > Viridiplantae > Streptophyta > Magnoliopsida > Brassicales > Brassicaceae > Arabis > Arabis hirsuta. The sequence goes on along the minus strand of OZ053306.1, from coordinate 21,803,515 downwards.
CGGACATGGCCGTGGGAGCTGAGGGCTGTGTACCCAGTGGAGGAGACGGGTCTTGGGGATCCGGGAAGCTAGTATCTGGGATTTGCGACTGACTCCCTCCCCTACTGGAAGTACCGGATCCAGTAGAGTGATGAAATCGGCCATAGTCCCTACGATTTCCAAAATGTTTACATACCGTTGACATTTACTTACATATATAAATATAAATTCTGATATTAAATATAAATAAATGTAAATTGATATTTTGAGAAGTAGGGATTTTGGAATTTCGAGATTAATTTTTGGAATTTCAGGATTTCATAAATTAAGTTTTAGGGAGTTAGGGATTTTGGGAAATTGAGGTTTCTCTAAATAGGTATTTAGGGATATTTGGATTATGGATTTCAGATATTAACATTTACGAATTTACAGATTTAGAAAATTTTTGGAATTTCAGATTTTTAACATTTACGAATTTTTAGATATTTACGATTTTTCCCTAATTTGGGATTTTGTAATTTAAACAAATAAAAAATTTAGTAAAATTTCAACAATTTAGAATTTTACTAATATTTTTATATTATAAATATTTATAATTTTACAAAAATAAATAATTTTATACATACTTTTCTAAATTTTATAAACCCGAAAATTCCCTAAATCACAAAATTTACTAAATCTAACAAATTCACAAAATCTAACATTTCTACAAAATTACAAAATAAAATTTACATCCTAAACCCGTACATTTCTACATTTCTATTGATTTTTAACAACCTAAATCTAACAAATTCACAAAATTCTCTAAATTCATATTTTTCCAAAAAAAAACTTCGAAAAACTTACATTGGATTGATGATAATGTGATAGAGATTGAGATTGTGGATGGATATGTTGATTCCGGCGTGTTTCCGAGAGGATCGATCGAATTCTGGCGATTTTATGTTTTTTTTCGACTTTTCGTTCTGTCATCGCGAGGAAGAAGACGGTGGTTTTATTGCAGGTTACCGACGGATTTCCGACGGACACCGACGGATTTTCCCGCTTTTTTCGATGAGATCGAGGCTCTTAGGCGGCAAAAATTAGGGATTCCGTCGGAAATCCGTCGGAAATACCGAGGGATTTCCAACGGATTATAAACATTTATATATAAAACCACGTAAATTTATTATTTTTTATTAAATAATTATTTATTAAATTGAAATTTTTTTATTAAATTAAATTAATTAAATCCGTCGGAAATCCGTCAAAAATACCGACGGATTTCCGACGGATGTTTAATTTTTTTTTTAATTATATATTTTTTAAACCCTAAACCCTAAACCCTAAACCCTAAACCCTAAACCCTAAACCCTAAACCCAAAACCTATCAATATATCAATATTTTTTTTTTAATTATATATTTTTTAAAACGGTTTTTTTTGTTATATTAAATATTAAATATTAAATTAAATTAAAATTTTTTATTAAATTAAATTAATTAAATCCGTCGGAAATCCGTCAAAAATACCGACGGATGTTTAATTTTTTTTTTAATTATATATTTTTTAAAACGGTTTTTTTTTGTTATATTAAATATTAAATATGAAATTAAATTAAAATTTTTTATTAAATTAAATTAATTAAATCCGTCGGAAATCCGTCAAAAATACCGACGGATTTCCGACGGATTTAATAATTTTTTTCTTAAATTAAAATTTTTTAAAACGGGTTTTAATTAAAAAAAATATTTGATCCGTCGGAAATCCGTCGGTAGTTTTGACGGATTTCCGACGGATTTTATTAATTTAATTTAATTTTTTTTATCTCTGAAATTTTTTATATTATAAAAATATTAGACCCGTCGGAAATCCGTCAAAACCACCGACGGAATTCCGACGGATGTTTAATTTTTTTTATATCACAGATATCTGTTTTAAAAATATAAATTACAATCCGTCGGAAAACTGTGAAAAATCTATCGCTTAAAAGTCCGGGTGTTGACCCGATTGCAGAGTTAATTAAAAAAATGTCCAAACATTTTTTCATAAATTATTTTAAATATATCCGAGAATTGAATAAAAGATTTACATAACGAAATTTTATAACAGAGAAAAAACAAAAGGCGAAAGGAAATTTATTTATTTTACCGTTTGAAACATATATGTCTCTGTATCCGCTCCAAACTTACCTTTTTTAGAACCTTAAATTTTTTTTTCCCTTTTTTTTCTTTGGCGGAGAATCTACATATCCTTTGCAAAATTCCCTTTCGATTGCATCAACATCTATATTTAAGTTCGGACTTTCAGGTCTTTGGGCAAATTCATCATCATTGTACTGATCCTTTTTATTCTTCGGTGTACCTTCTAAATATCCGCCGCAAACATCTCTTTTGATTGCATTAACATCTATATTTAAGTTCGGACTTTCTGGTCTCTGGGCAAATTCATAATCATAGTAGTTATCCTTACATTCATTTGAAGTACTTCCACCGTAAGTATCTGACGTTTCAATCAAGCGAGATGGTTGTACGTCTTCGAGAAGACTCTTCTTGTCTGGATATTTGTCGCACTGCGATTGCGTTTCCCACGAGACGTTTGGCAAGCACTGGCTGTCCGGCACTATTGTTGATGAAGAATCTCCGATTGAGATTAGTGAGACCGTATCAAATTCCCACGAGTAAGTGGGTATCTCTTCAGTGTGTGTGTCGCATTGGGTTTCGGTTTCCCACGAGTATTTTGGAAGTAGAAAGTGGTTTGCGACGATTTTTGAGTCTTCATTAGGAGAGTTAGAAGACATTGTTTGTGTTGTTGACAGGAATGAACGTATGAGGAACCTTATATAGAACGGAAAACCGTCGGAAATCCGTCGGAAATCCGTCTGCAACATCTGACATAATACCCCGCCAGTCCCATCGGCCGCAGATAACGCAATGGTAACCACTCAAACTTTGCCGACATCGGAATTCCGACGGATTTCCGACGGAACTAATTCCGTCGTTATGTCGTCCGAAAATTAGGACAGCTTTTATCCCTCGCGCGGAAATCCGGCGGCAAATTTAATAAATGATTCTGGCGAATATTACCATAAAGTACATTATATTAGTGGGAACGCATAGGGGTTATAGTACAAAACAGCTCCAAACAAACATTTATTCATAAATGTTTAATCTGACTCTTCTGATGAACCTTCACTAGGGATGGAGTCGGAATCGTCGTCAAATTCTTCACGTAGTTCATCTTCATCCGAATGCACTAGATCATCGCCGATATGTGTGACATCAGTGACAAGGTCAATGTTATCCGTCTCCTCAACATGTGACATTTGGTTGGTTCGCGATACTTGTAGAGCATCATGTTCCGGAACTCCATATATTTTTCCTCGCGGATTAATTGGAGTTACCGTCATCCAAGGATCTGTCCTCCGCCCAACTCGAGGATATGGAATGTAGCAAACCTATTCATAAACGGTGGATGTTGTTTATATACAAGAATAACAAAACCTAACGTATAAATATAACGGAAAACCTATCAATATATTGATACCTGGTCTGCTTGAGATGCAAGGATAAATGGATCGTAATGATGTAATTTCCGGCTTGAATTTATCGAAATAACACCAAGACGGTCAATTCGAACCCCACTACCATTGGATGGATCATACCAATCGCACATAAACACAATGCACCTCAAGTCCAACATTCCTGGATAGTGGATTTCCAAGATTTCTTTTAAATGGCCATAGTACATGGTATCACCTGATTGCGCCGAAATACCATTGTCCGAAGTTGGCCTTTGACGTCCTTCGTCACGAATTCTGAACGAATATCCCCTAGTGCAAAATCTCGGATATGAAGTCGCGGTACTGCGTAAACCATGAGAAAACTCCACTAACCATGTCGGGAGGGTTTGACCACTTGCTAAACCTTCGGAAACCTAAAAACAATATAAGTAAGCAATCAATAACATATGAACGTGAAAAACTTATAAAATAAGAGTGAGGAGTTATATTTAACGTACAAAAAATTTCAACCACTCCGGGAATTCTTCATCTTTTAATACAGCAAGTTCGGAATCTGTCTTATCAGCATGGTAAGTTTGTGCTAGGGACATGTATATCCTGTAACATAACAATCTTTATTAGATGAAGACAAATAATTGCACAAATTTAGTATGAGAAATGGTGTACCTTTCATACTCTCCAAGTTCGTCACAATTTCTGAGGATATATGTATGCAAATGTGTGACCTCTTGTGGTGATAGTATGCGTTTCTTCCCTTTTCCACTTACGCGGCCCACTTGCGCAAACAACTCAGGTACAACCACCGGATACACTGCTTTCTCACCTCTATCATCATGTCGCGCCGGCCGTCTACCTTTAGTCCGGACATCCGAAAGAAAGTAATATTCGGCAAAGTGTGATACTTCTTCGTTTAGACTTTGTGCGACAATAGATCCCTCAACTTTGCTCAAATTTTTTATCTTTTTCTTCAGGTGGAACATGTAACGCTCGAACGGGTACATCCATCGGTATTGAACAGGGCCTCCTAATGCTGCTTCTCGTGGGAGGTGAATAGGAAGATGTTCCATAACATCAAAAAAAGACGGTGGAAATATCTTCTCAAGATTACAAAAGAGCACCGGGATGTTGGCCTCTAAAGACCGGATTCCGTCCGCTGTTAGTGTCCGTGAACATAAATCTCGAAAGAAAGCCCCAACTCCTACAAAAGAAAAGTAATCAAGTTAGTACATATATAGTAACATTATATTAGTAATAAACTAAAGAAAATTATGAAATATACCTCCAATTGCTTGATGGATGTCTTGAGGAAGAAGATTAGAAAATGCAAATGGCAAAAGACGTTGCATCACAACATGACAATCATGACTCTTCATTCCAATAAACTTCCCTTCCGTCGAATCCACGCAATTACGCAGATTAGATGCATAGCCGTCAGGAAATTTAACAAAATTTTTAATCCATTCAAAGAAAACTTCCTTCTTACCCGCGTCTAACCGGTACGCAGGCATCGGCAATCTACCATTAGGCAAAACATGAAGGGATGCCCTTGAAAAAATCAATGGCAAGTCTAATCTAGATTTCCAGTTATCTTTTGTCTTTCCTGGTACATTTAAAATGGTGTTCATGATGTTGTCAAAGAAATTCTTTTCAACATGCATGACATCTAGATTATGCCGCAGTAGATGATCTTTCCAATAAGGCAAATCCCAAAAAATACTTTTCTTATGCCAATTGTGATATTCCCCACAGCCGTCGACGGGGTGATGGCCATTACCCCCACATTCAGGAGTTCGCTCAGCACCAAAATCTCGTAACTGTTCCAATATGCTGCGACCATCTATCTCCGGAGGTGGACCAGTAAACACTGGAAAATTCTTTCTAAAATGTCTTCTAGACCGACGATATGGATGATTTGCCGGCAAAAAACACCTATGGCAATCAAACCATGAAGTCTTCCTTCCGTTCTGCAATTGGAATGCTGAAGTAGTGTCTTGGCAATAAGGACATGCCAATCTTCCATGCGTTGTCCATCCAGATAACATACCGTACGCCGGAAAATCGCTAATGGTCCACATAAGAACCGAACGCAAGTTGAAATTCTGCTGGATTGAAACATCAAATGCCTCAACACCATGCTCCCACAACATCTGCAACTCATAGATCAATGGTTGGAGGAATATATCGAGTGATCGTCTTGGATGATCTGGCCCAGGAACTAGAACTGAGAGAAACAGGAACTCTCGCCGCATGCACATAGAAGGAGGCAAATTGTAAGGTGTTACGATGACCGGCCACAATGAATATTTTCTTCCATGCTTTCCAAATGGGTTGAAACCATCAGTGGATAAGCCGAGGTATACATTTCGGCGTTCGTATGCGAAATCTGGATATACCGATTGAAAGTGTTTCCACGCTTCTGCGTCAGAAGGATGCGTAATATCTCCATCTTGATTATGCTCTGCATGCCATCTCATAGCCTTAGCAGTGCGTTCTGATTGATACAGCCTCTTCAACCTCTCTGTTAATGGTAAATACCACATCCGTTTGAAAGGAATCTTCACTCTGCCACTTGTGTCTTGGAACCGTGGTTTACGGTAAAATTTACATTTTTTCCTGTTCTCATCTTTCCTCCAGTATAGCATGCAGTTGTCGATGCACACATCTATTATCTGGTAGGGCAAACCAAGACCGGCAACAAGTTTCTGGACCTCGTAGTATGATGCTGGAGAAAGATTATCCTCTGGCAAAACATCTTTCACAAACTCGGCGAATGCATCAACACATTCTTCGGACAAATTGTAATCGGTCTTCATGTTCATCATCCTACTAGCAGAAGATAACGGTGAATGCCCTTCCCTACAACCGCTGTACAGTGGTTGCTTTGATGCGTCTAACATATCAAAAAACCTTCGAGCTTCTAAATTAGGTTCTTCAACCCTATCACCCTCATAACCACCCGACTGCAAATTCTCTCTAAACGCGTCGTTAACCATCGCAACCGTACTTACCCCAACATCTACTTCCGTTGTACGTTCTTCTACGCTATCCGGAAAATAAGGTGCATTACTACTAGTACTACCATATTCGTAATTGCTTTCTCCATGTAAAAACCAAACCTTATATCCCGGTCTAAATCCATATCTATATAAGTGATTCCAAACAGTATGAACCGCAACACTAATTCTGTTACAGCAATTAGAACATGGACATTTGATATCCTGACCTTTTTTTGCTGCATCTTGGTTTCTGGGTAAATTCATGAACTCGCATATACCTGCAGCGTAAGCGGATGTTAATAAGTTCGAGCCCATATCCATCATTGGCTCGTCCATCCAAGACCGAAAATATGAACTCATCGCTAACAAAATTTTTTGAATTGTAAAATTGTGTTATGAATGAACGAAGACACGAAGTTTGTTATATAGAACGGATTTCCGTCGGTACTCCGTCGGAAATCCGTCACAAAACTCCGACATAACACCCCACCAATCCCATCGGCCACCGCTAACGACTGGTAACCACTCAAAGTTGCCGACATCGAAAATATCGGATTTCCGTCGGTAATCCGTCGGAAAGTAGTCAGAATATTACGACAGATTATTTTCCGTCGGAAATCCGTCGTTTGTACCGACGGATTTCCGACGGAATACCGACAGCAGAGAAGACCGTCGGTATTCCGTCGGAATTTTGCGACGGAATACCGACGGACTATATTTTAATCGGAAATCCGTCGGTATTCCGTCGTAAAATTCCGACGGAAATATTGGCCGTCGGAATTTCCGTCGGAATACAGGCTGATTTCTTGTAGTGGAATATATAATAGATCAAATAAAAAAATATTTATAATAAATCAGATAATATGAGTTTTAGGTGGAATGCATGCACCTACAAATTATGATTTAACACTTTGTAAGTATATAAGATCACCTCTATTGGAAGTTAAATGTTCTAAATGGATCTCTCAAAATTAACATAAAATGAAATGATATTAAAATATTATCGATCTCTCAATTAGTGGGAGAAATAAAACTCATACAAAAGTGAGAGACTCATTGAAGATACTCCAATAATCAATATATTATAAAGAACGAAATCTAATAAAAAAAAGTGTTTGTATAGCAGCTAGAAATATTAAGTTTATTAACTGTATCGTAGATTATCTAGATAAAGTATACAAAATAATATCAATAATGTGTTATTTTGCAAAAGCAGAATACTTTTGCAAAATGTTTATTTTTGTATGATGGTAAAAAGGTACTCTTGGAAACATAAGGTGTGTATATATGGATTCCATGTCTTGGCGTGATTACGAAACTAACTCTGCCATTTTTAGTCGTGTCTGCCAAATTGTCTTCCTACGCAAATTGCTTTTTTTTGTTAGAAGAAAAAAAAAATCATACAAAAGCATGCACCAATAGTGTTACGCAATTGTTTGACTTCGAACCAAGTCAATCAATTATCAATGCATATATTCAATTACTAATATTTGATGTAGTCATGTAGACCATAAATGAGAACACATCACGCTATTCATGTGGGTTAACTTTTTTTTTGGGGCAACTGGGTTCGTTTTATATTGTTTTATTTGGAGACTCGAACTAAAAAAATTCAGTAATTTTCATATCTCCAAAGACGCTATAAATTTTTGCAATGATGTTAAACATGAGGGAGTAGTACTACAATCTAAATAAACAATGTACATAGTAGAACATAAATTTTTGGCATAAAGATGAACATATTGGTTCCATAGCTTTCTCCACATTTGACAACACATTCCAAAACGCGGCAATTTGGTTATAGAGAATACATAGTAACTACATATACAAAGAATGATTCAGATGAGCTCAAGAAACTATTTAAGGTTTGCACGTTGTATATTCTTGTCATTTTTATCCACATTTAATGGAATTAGCCCAACCAAACACACACTCTCTCTCCTCCTTAATCTCTCTTTTCTCTCCTCTCACACCGTTCAGCCATGGGAGAAGAACCACTGCTTCAGAAACTCAAGATTCAAGAAGATCTTGAATCTGATAAGAGGATTCTTGTTAACGACGGCGACGGTGATGGCCCCGTCACTTTAGTTTTACTTTTGACAACCTTCACCGCTCTATGGGGCGTGTTCTCCTATGGCACTGCCGTAATTTCTCCATCTTCATTTTCTGTGTTTTTTTCTCGCATGTTACCGAGTGCCTAGTAGAATAGAAAGAACAAAAGAACCCTAGACTTAACATAAACTTTGAACAAATTTGTATGTTATAACTTAATTTGTTATTTTTTCTATAGTAACATAATTATTTTTTGGAAGATAGTTGCCCATACAAATGTTTGTTTATGTGTCTTCATTTCTCTTGAAAGGTCCAAATCAAGAGAATATATTATCAACCGGAACGAAAAAGCGACATTTTTATGAATAATAATACCACAGAATGTTTTAGCTTTTATTTATTTTTTTGGCAGTTCGGTTTTACATCACCAACTCAAACCAAGATGATGGCAGAACTAAACCTCTCTCTGGCCGAGGTCAGTGTTGGTTTTTTTCTGTCTTTCACAAAGCTTTAAAAAAAGGCAATTAAGTAATTGTTCCTTATAAGTTATAAACATGCAGTTCTCATTCTTTGGATCCGTCTTAACAATTGGTGGACTTATGGGAGCCGCCATATCGGGAAGACTCGCCGATCTTTTTGGTCGGAAAGGCGTAAGCTCTTTATTTTCTTTACGTATATATAGATAATAGATACTCCAAGAAAAAAAAAATATAGAGTTTTGATGAATGATTTATGTGCAGGCTTTATGGGTTTCAAACTCGTTTTGCATGGCCGGCTGGCTTATGATCGCCTTCTCTCAGGTTTCTATAACTCATTTCAATTTTCATCAAAAAAAATTATCAAAAAAAAAAAATTCATCAAAATAACTCTGATTTGGATGGACCAAGATATGTTTTTGCTAGTGATATGATTTAAACCTACATATAATTGCATGCATATTGCATATTATTGACAGAAAACTATAGTTTCCATTTTCTAATACTAATGTAGACAAAAAAAAAAACTATCTTTCAAATCAAAAGCTTAAGGATCCTTCCCGAATGGCGATTTTTCCATGTGTTTCTCTACTCATTAAAAAACAAAAAATAATAGAATAGTAGGAGAGAAAAGTAAAACATCTCAATTTTTTTAAAGAAATTCACTAGACACATGTAACTGTATAATTGACTCAGTTTTTTCTTTATACTTTAAATTTTAAATAAATAATTAAAATTAATTTTAGTTATTGTAAATAATATTGGCATTTGAAAAATGACATTTTTTAAAATTTCTCTATAATATATATAAGAAATTCATATCTAAGCATTGAAGATGTTCTTAAAATCCTAATCTATAGTCAACTGATTAATTGTTGCTGTTTAAATAAATGTTATTTACAATATTATTTTAGGCGACTTGGTCCCTTGATATCGGGAGGCTTTTGCTTGGGGTCGCAGCTGGTGTAGCTTCTTACGTGGTAATTAAGTAATTTAATGTTTAGAAAAAAAAATTACGTAATTTAATTGATTGACTTATATATCTATTTTTTTAGAAAGATTGACTTGTATTTAGGGCTTTAGTTGATCTTTAAGCAACCAATAAGTTAGTCATTAGTTATTAACTCCAAATATAAGGGTAATCTCAATCTATAGGTACCTGTCTACATCATAGAAACTGCACCCAAAAACATCAGAGGCGCATTATCTGCGATTAGCGCGGTACGTAAAGCAAAAAATGGACTAACTGTTATTAATTTATTTTCAAATTTCTTATACCTTTTATTTTCTTACAGCTCGTTATGTGTGGTAGCTCCGCTTTCACATTTCTCGTTGGATCAGTCGTTTCGTGGCAGAAATTAGCTCTTTTATGTAATATAAATCTATCTTAGACTACACCTACCAAAAATGATACTATAACATATTTACTTATATATTTAGGGATTTTAATTGTAATTTAGATCAAGTTGATACAAATCATATTTTTTTCACTTGGAATCGTGCAGGTACAGTTCCTTGTGTTTTAGAATTCCTCGGTTTGTTCTTTATACCGGAGTCTCCTAGGTGGCTGGTAATTTATTAGTCTCGCAGCTACTGATTTAACACATACAAATTCTGAGAACTATTTACAAGTAGACTAAACAATTTCTAACAGTTTGGTATATATTTTTGTAACTTAATTATAGTCTAGGAATGGTCGGATAAAAGAATCGGAAGTTGCTCTCCAACGTCTAAGAGGAAACAACACTAATATCACCAAAGAAGCTGCAGAAATCAAAGTAAAATAATGTTTTAAGTTTATTTTATTTCGATTAGCATAAATTTAAAAGAATTTGATTTTTTTTTTTGTTTCAGAAATATATGGGACATCTTCAAGAATCCAAAGAAGAAGGATTTTTTGAGCTCTTCAAACCGCAATACTTTCGTGCCGTTACTGTAATAATTTAATTGAACTTGTAATTATTTTTTTTAATATAAAGATGCAATATTGAATACTTCGTATATATTTAGGTGGGAATGGGATTGCTAGCACTGCAACAACTTGGAGGTCTAAGTGGCTATACGTTTTACATGAGCTCGATTTTTCACAAATCTGGTATATAGTTTAAACTTTAAATTTATGTCTCTTACTAAAAATAATTAGGGATCCTCTGTTTTAAAATATAAGTTGTTTTGGTTAAAAGTGCGAATATTAAAAAATTATTTTTTTTCTAAAATGTACCAATTTATATATATAATAAAAATAATTTAACCAATGAAAAAAATGACTGCAAAATACTATTGGTCATACAATAGTCAATAAAGTTAAAAAAGTGTATCTAAGATTATCAAAACAACTTATATTTTGAAACATAAAAAAAGCCTCAAAAATAATTTATATTTTATAACGGAGGGAGTATATTATAGAAACGTAATATAATCATCAAAAAAGAAATTCATATGCAATTTTATTGCATGGTTCACAGGGTTTCCTAACAACCTAGGAGTACAGATAGCAAGCGTGGTGCAGTCTACGATGAGCGTTATCGGATTAGTAATCGTGGATAAATTTGGGAGACGAACCCTTTTGATGGTTAGAGATTATCCTATATAATATATGGTAGTTAAATCAGAAGTTAATGTCGCCTTGTTCATGTGAATTTCTTACATGCAGGTTTCGACGTTCATGATGTGTTTGGGGTCATTTATCACAGGACTATCGTTTTTGTTACAGGTTTTTCTTATTATCTAAAATAGAAGATATCTGCTTGGTTTTTGTTTTTCCAATATAACTGAAAGTAATTAAAACTAATTTGCAGAGCTATTCTTTACTTGACAATTACACACCGATTTCAACATTCATCGGAGTGTTGGTACGTAATAATTTATTCTGCTAAAAAAATTATTTTCAAAAAATCCTGCTTACATAATTTTCTGTCAACTATATATATACATAAGTTTCTTAACATAATATACCGACTCTTTTGAAATAGAATTATATAATTTACCGACCTTCTGTAAATAATATTAATAAAAATATTGACTCTTAATTGCAGGTTTTTCTAGTTTCGATCACACTGGGAATAGGAGGTATTCCATGGGTCATGGTCTCTGAGGTAATCATTTGTTTTCAATATGGTCTTAACAAGATGAATAGTTAAACAATATAGTTATGTTTGAATATATTGAGTCAAATTGATTTTCAAAAACATAAAAGTCTTAGAATATCTAGATGATGACTGATATATATGTTAAAAGAATCATGAAACGTAACAGTCTTAGAATTTACTAATGTTTTGTTGTAAGATAATTCAAAAAGACGTCAAAACATATTGGTAATATATATGAAAATAAAGAAAATAATTTTTTTAACAATAGTCTATTTTACAAAAAAGGAAAAACATAAGAACTTGATCAATGCAATAGCTGAAGTACATTTCAAAAACATTAAAACGCTTAAAACTGATATATATTCACAATCATGCTAGTAATATTGTAACAAAAGTTTGATTTGAATACAGTTTTACATTTAATTAAAAAGAATGTCATAAATTGTATTGTATTGTATGCACGTTAACGTAGAACACTATAGCCATGTTCGTTTTCTTGTCGTGCCATAGCGACCACGACTATTGAAAGGTGGAAAGAAAATTTAACGCACGTTTTCTCACTTTTGGCGATCACCAGCACCTTTCGACAACATCTATTTGACATTAAAATCGTCGTAGCTACGGCTGTTATTTATTTTTATTTTTTTGCGACAGTTTTAGTTATCGATTCCAAAATCAACTCGGTGTCACTTGGTTTCTACATTCTCGTGTTCTAAGCAACCTAGTTATACAGATATTTTTGGTCACCGTCTATTGTCGCTAGCAACAACGTCCCAAACAGAACATATTCCACCCAAGTTTAATATGTTGGGAATAATAGTTAGATGTTAACATTTTTAATTTAACGTAAATTATCTATATGTGTATCAAGTTTAACTAACTAGGCTTTTTTCATATCCCCTCTTTAACTTGTGTGTTTTTTTAATTTAATTTTGTCGTATAATTAGATGACGCCGATAAATATAAAGGGATCATCAGGGACTCTATGCAATCTAACAAGCTGGTCCTGCAATTGGTTCGTTTCTTACACATTCAACTTCCTCTTCCAGTGGAGCTCTTCTGGTAATTCACTTGATTTTTACAAATAAATAAGTAGTATAACATATCAGTTACTAATTATTATTAATCAAATTTAATAATTTGTGTTTTTTCTAAATCGTAGGTGTGTTTTTCATATATTCAATGATATCTGGTGTGGGCATCCTATTTGTGATGAAAATGGTACCAGAGACTCGAGGTCGTTCGCTCGAAGAAATTCAAGCTGCTATTACTCGTTAACTTTGTATTTTTTTTTTTTGGTCAACATACTTGTATTAAAAACTTAGTTTGCGGTTACAACATGAAAAAGCCAATAACTCTTTGCAAAGAGAGTATGCTCTTAGAACGATAGAAATTGATAAATAGATGAAATACAAAGTATGACAATAGTAGGATAAAATGTTAGATTCATAGATAATAATTGGAAGCACTTTCGAAGAGGTTTCACAAATGATAAGTTTAGCATCGATCTTTAGCTCTCGGACATGATTGGGATCCAAGGCTAATTGTAGTTCTTCTACCATTAGAGGTGAGGGAACAATAATTTGAGCTCTTAATGCCTTCAAGGCTGAGCTTTGTTTACAAACGATCTCCATAAAGGATGATTGTGGAATGAGCCTCTGCGTAATGCAGGTGGTTGATGAAATTGATCTCTCCGGAAAGGAGGAAATTGATCTCTCCGCAAAGGAGGAGGTTTCTAGTCTAGATTGATTCACTGCAGAAAGAACACATAGCAAATCCAACAGTAAAATCGATAATTATTGCACAGAGTTTGAAGGAGTTTGACCTGACAAAAGGGTCGCTGGTTTTGTTTGGATCCTTAAGGCCCAAAGTAAAGATGATATGGGCCTGGCCCATTTTAGGTAAGTTTGGTGAGGGGTTAACAATGAAGCTCTTGGAGATGGAGGAATCGGAGATAGGGTCCGGTGTGCCGGAGAAGAATTGGTAACGTCCGATAGTAGAGAGTCGAGATGCGATCACTCTCGTTAAGCCGTTGCAAGTCAGACTCGCCGGTAGAGGGGAGTTTCTTTCAAATGTTCTCGTCGACTCACATGCGGAGGCCGACGGATCTGGTGTGCTAAGATTCGGTAGGATTTGCCCATAGAGATTGAAGTGAAATCTCGGCGAAGGAGGGGTTGATGCAGTCGGCGGAGCAAAGGTTGAAGCCAAAGACTGAGTTGGATGTAAGCAAATCTTCACGCTGGTTAGACCATGGTGGAGTAGATCTGAGACAGAACGTGACCTTTGAGCTAGATCCGGCGGATCCGGTGGTTCCGGCGGTGGAGAGGGGATTTTCTTCCCTGAGAACGTCTTCAACCAAAGGAGAGAGGAGGCGGACCTCCGATCTGCACGCGGTTTACCACCCGGTGAGAAACAGAGGGCTCGACTCAAGGTGGAAGACATCATCTCAAGAGAAAAAGGAGAGAGAGCAGACGTCGGGTTGGTTGGACCGAAAGAAGAGGGAGCAACCGTCGTTCAGGAGGAGAGGAGCTCGGACCATAAATGCCGAGGCTGGACTTCATTTTCTGGTAGAAACGCGGCCGTCTCGGTCTCCGTGTCTGAGAGAGAGTGGCTAGGACGAACTACGATGGCTTGTCTTTACTTGTTAACTTTGTAAAATTTCAATATATCTTTTTATTTCCTGTCCAATTCATATGATTCTATGTTGCCTCGCTTATCAATTAAAATTTTAGAATTGTATGGCTTTTAAATATGCCTAAACTGCAGATATTACTAATATCAAACTTCGAATGTTACCACTTTTTTTTTCTCTTTCGCTCATAACACAGAAAGTGAAAAACAGTGACAATATATAAATAAGAAAAAAAAACTTCTAGGATAAGTGATCATCAACCTAAAATACTGGAAACACATTCGTCCATTAAAACTAAAGCATTAAATGGTAACAAAAAAAAATAAGCAATTCCGCTAATATCATTTGATATTTTAAATTTTTTTTACCATATTTAGCAATTCAGCAGAAAAAAACATACACACTAAATTCAATTACAAGTAGGTAAAATTCAACAATTCTTCCAACACATAGTGATACGCATGATATATCAATTGAATAATAACGAATATGATGAAGATATTTAAGATATCAAAAAATTACATTTCAACTATTTTTCTAAAATCAATCAGATGATACGAAGATGATATATATTATTTAGATATTTAAAATCATTACCAAACAGGTAAATCGTGTTTGGATGTTTCAAGTAACTATGTATGATTTGGATAAAAAAACATTAAAAAACTTGATTGAATATATATTAAATATAAAATTATACTTTATTAGTTTATTTAACTATTTTTTTGACACAAAATTGTTTAACTAATTTTATTTAAGTTTATTTAATTAAATATTTTTTAAAAAATAGTCAGATTCCGCTAGATTCAGGTGTTACCATTTACATTTTAAGTCATTTAGCTAGATTCTGCAAAAAAAAATATCAAAAAAATAGTCAGATTCCATAATTCAGCTAGATTTAGCGAAATTCCGATGTTATCATTTAGACCCTAAGTTGAAAGTTACTTTTTTTTTGTTTGGTCACAAAGTTAAAAGTTACTTAAGATAATGAAAAAGTGAAAAGTTCTTTATCATGAGAAAATTATAATTTCAGGGTAACTTTAATATCCAAAACCATGTTTTATTTCTGTAAGCTCGAAATGAGCAAAAACGTTTTATTATTAAGTCATATTATTTTTACAAGTGTTAGGAACCTTGAAATCGTTAGGGCATGTTTATCAATGATACTAAAAGTATCATAAGATTAAATATATTAATAAATATCTCTTGAGACTACACAAAAGTCTCATTGGGTTGAGACTTATCAAGTGGATTTCATCTCTTTAATTCTGTTTTTAATTGTTTATTAATATTTTGGATTTATGATACTAACCCAAAATCATTGATAAACATGGTCTTAGTGATTGATACGTGAGATTATTTTTTTATTAAGGAGTTGATTGGTTCTCCCGGTATCATCCGCAAACGCTGTGTTTGCAGGTGGTAACGGTTGTTGGCGTTTGACAACAGTCATGAGAAACGTTTTATACCGCTCCGTATCGCTACAAACCTCTGAAAATCAAAAGTTGATTTCCTCGAGCGTTTGCGGTTAGGTAATTAAAAAAATAAAAATTATTTAAAAATCAAAATAAATAAATATTAATTAAAAATTAATATTTGGATACTATAATTACAAAATATATTAACAATTTGAATTTTTCTAATTAATATTCAATAACTTATCATAATTAATAAAATCTTCAAACCATAATTCTTTCAATAATTTTTTTCTTGATCACTGATTAATAAATTTAACAAACTAAAATATTCAAAATGTAACATTAATTTCTCTAAAATAAAAAAATTCATCACTAAAATTATAACTTTCATTGTAAACTAAAAAAATTAAAAAATAAACATAAGAAATATACTCATGGTAGTCTATACTAATTATATTGAATTAATGATTTTTATATTTTCTTGTAATAGTATGTTTTTTTATGTTTTTATAACTATATAATGTGTTTATATTATTTCGTATCCGCTAGTCAACTAGTCATAAATATCTCACAAACGCACCAATTTCTAACCGTTGTACCAGTCGTATGAATAACTTAATAAGGTTTAAATCGCATCCTCCCGCTTCCGCAAACTCCTGCGATTGTAACCACTGCGGCTATACCAGTCAGACTCTAAGTGTTTGGAAACGGTTTTGAGTGTATGCGGGTCTATTCGGAGATTGGATTGAATGGACCCTCACGGCGGATTTAAATAAACGAGGTAAACTAGTTCTATTTGAGAAAAGTAGTTGTTCTTGACTCCAGACCAATCTTAAAAATATATCATGAAATACAAGTCGAGATCTTAGTAAGAAAAAATCGAATTATCGGACAATTGGTCTAAACTATAGATTTATGTGTCGTTTCGAATGTTCAGTAAATGATGGAATGCAAAATTCATTTATGAAAGGTAGGACGATAAACCGCAAATGCGGAATTCAAGTAAGAAAAAGGGAGATGTTTATTGACTTGTGTATTTATGATCTAGAGTAATTTATGCTCGTGTATCTTAATTGATTTTTTTTAAAACTTAAAAATCATAATGGGGGAAAAACCTGGTTTTAATTATTTTGTCAAAATCGTTTTATTGATTTAATAATTATAAATGCTAATTAGTTGAAATTCACATGTTTGGTTTTAAATTAATTTATTGAATTAATTTCTAAATCTTACATGAATTTCTAAAATCAGTTGTTTAATGAATAATTAAATTAATTGTGTTAAATGTTTTTGGCATCCCATGAATCTCCCATTCAACGATCGTATCGGATGTGACTTGATCAAAGAATTCGGTTATTGCTTAAATATTTGTCCAAATATTATAGGGGCCCTAACTGGTAACTAAAACTTTGAGGAATTGGGAGAAAAAGTTGTGGAATTTATTTTTATGTTACCAGTTGACAACTTGAAGAATCTTGAGGAATTGAAGTTAGGGGATGTAGGAAATTAATAAAAAAATCAAATGAAGAAAATAAACATGATAAAATATAAATTATCTAAGAAATAAAAACATGCTAAGAAATAAATTATATATCTAAATTATTAATTAATCATGGGCATTCGGATAACCATTCGGATTTTGAATCGGTTAATTTACTTATTGTATTATTGATTTTAGGAATATAATATCGATTCGGATATTTTAAAATTTGGCTCTGTTTCAGTTCGGGGTTTTTCGGGTTCGGTTACACGAAATACTTAAAAATTATCTGAAATATTCATAATTACCATTTTTAGGTTAGTTCGAATTAATTATTTTTAACTTGAATTATCCGAAAATAAAAACAAATTGTTAAATTTTTTTTTTATCCAAATATATCCACAATACTCAAACTGACCGAAAAACAAAAAAGTGTTTAAACTATATGAACGTACCCGACTTATAATCAGAATATCTTTAAGTTTTTTTCTTGCTAAATAAAATATCTTTAGGTTAATTTATGTTTCGGGTACTCATTCTGTTTTTGGTTTTGGTTTCAGGTTCGGTTTATTGGTTTTAGATGTTTATAACCCATTCGGATATTTCAGAAAATCGAATTCGGTTCGGTTCGTTTGACTCGGATTCGGTTCGGTTTTTCGTTTTGGATTTTTGCTTGATATTTGATTTTAATAATACTGAAAGTATGAACTAAATTATATACTAAAAAATTTAATAAAATCGTTTTAATGTTAATATATACTTTTGTAATTTATCGTTGTATTTGATACTTATTTTTCTAAATCTATAATTATTTTTTTTATATTTACTCTAGTTATTCAACGAGGTTAAATTATTGTTATTCCGTTACTCAAATAATATATTAGATTCGACACACAAAATCTTAATTAATATATTCATAAGTTATATTAATTAACTAATTTTAAAAAAATCAGCAACATTCTGCAGTATTCAGCTGTTACCATTTGAATTCAAAATTATTTTGTAAAATTCTGCAAAAAGTCATCAAAAATTCTGGAAAATTCCGCAATTCTGCAAATTTCCTCTGTTACTATTTACACCCAAAATTTTGGTTTGAATACGCAAACTTTATTAATGCCAATTATTTTTATAATCTATTTTTAAAAAATCTATATGAATATTCAAACAATGGCTGTATAGCTGTACCCAAAAAAAAAAAAAACAAAGACAATGGCTGTATAGATTCCATTGATAGATAGATATATATATATATTTTTTTTTTTTTTGAAACTTGATAGATATATAGATTATACTAACATTTTATCTGTCTATAATATTGTTGATCCGGTCATCTTCATGCTGTCCAGGAATCTTACGATATCTATGTGCATGAACATCTTGTGTTTACCAAAATTATGAACCTATCAAATACTCAATTAGTTATGATTATAACTTTATTTTTGCTTCGAGAAAGATGTAAAACAATCAGATATATATGCTATGAATTTATGATATCTCGCTAAGACTTTACTAGATGAAAATTCTCTATACAATAAAACCTCAATAAATTAATAATGTTCGTACTTTGAAAATTTATTAATTAAAAATTATTAATTAATCGATAAATTAATAAATATTAATTTATCGAGAAATATTTGTTTTAGGTAAGAATTTTTTAAAAAAAAAAATTCAAATGAAATTATATTAAAAAATTAATTAAATCTATTTGTAAAAATGATATATATTGGTTGACAAAAAAAATGATATATATTAACTTAAGATTCTGATTTATACTTTTGGTTATTGCAATAGAATGAATGTTAACATCATAATATACTATCCATCTAAAAATAATACACATTATTAAGTACAAACTTTAGAAAAAAATGATTATTCACAAGTTTATGATACATATTATTATACATTTGGAAAGAGTTATGTGTACATAATCAATTATCGCGTCTATAAATTTTTACAAATTTTTATATACCGAGAAAAAAATATTTTTAGATGTAATAAGTAGAAGAAAAAAATTACTAAAGCCAAAAAAGTTATATATATATACACAATGATACATGATTATTAATTTACACTATTATTGAGACCATATTTTACATAGGAGTTTCAAAACAATTATTATCTTATCATCTTATCGAATTTTGTTAATTTTACATTGGCCTGACTCGAGACCGGAGAAATTTATTAATTTATGGTGATTATTAATTTATACAGTAATAATTTATAGATGTTTTACTGTATATTAATAGAGGAGACACTAGGTGAAAAATCTTTGGTGTAATTTAAAAAGGATTTTAAGTAACTTTTAATAAAGACTATTAAAAATTCTTAATGATGGATATATGGAAACAAAAAATATGTGGTAATTAATATGGATGATTTTATTTAAAGAATATAGAAAATATTTGAGAATATCTTATTTTCTTTTCAATAACTATTATATTTTTTGATCCGAGTGAAACGCGAGATTAAAATATGTAAAACTAAAAATAAGAAAGATAAAACATATTTATATATATGTCAAATAGTATATATCTCCCATACAAATAAATATTTTTTATCTCACAAAACTTAATTTACATGACACTTATATTAAATGTAGAATTTTTTTTTTAAAATACCACTTTTAAAATACCATTTTTCAAAAATACCATCATTTTGAAACGTTTTCAAAAATGTCACTAATCCTCTATATTAATTGAGTAGATATTTGGTGAAAAAATCATATATGTCATTCAATGGAGATTTTAAGAAACATGTCATTTAAATTAACCAATGAAAACATTTCAATTAAAATCATATGCTATGGTGAAAATGTCTACATTTTTATTAATTTTATAATATAAACCCAGTAATACACATTTTGCAGATTTAAGTTTTACTAAATGTAATATTTAGACATACCATATGATCTATTTTTTTTTTTAAATTGATATATTAAGAAGTTTTCATTATTATATTTGTAACAATATTATTTATTTGTAAACGACAACTACATTTACACATATTTTTACTTTTTATTATTAAAAACATATATTTTTCGTTTGTTATATACGACAAATTCATATAAATCTACAATCTATTTGATTTATCGTATGCTATAATTTACACAAATAATAAAAATTAATTTAAGACTTCAAATAAATTAAAATAAATAACATTTGCATTAGTTTTAATAACACACCCCGAAGTCCCAAGTTTGAGGTCTCTTCTTTATGCAAAATTGATCAAAGCATATAACATCAAAGTATGTTTGATCAAAATTTAACTTTATGACATTTATGTACAATACATATCATTTTTGTACGTTTATAAATATTGGAATATCCATCTAAATATTAAAATCGATTAGAAAACATATTTAGTCTCACGCTTGGGTGGATCAAAATCTAGTATATTATGAAAAAGAAACTTCTATCTTTATAAGTTATGATAGCAAATTTCAGCTGAAAAAACCAAGTGGTGGTGGCTTAGTGGTAAAAAGGCTCAGGAGAAAGAGATAAACCCAACCCAACCTGAGTTCGATTCCCCAGGGTTCACCTCCATTTGACCAGTCAAAATAGTGTCATATTTTAGGCCCATTAAAAAATCCGGAGAGTGAATTACTCGACGGCTACACTCATTCTGAAGGATTAGTCGAGTGGTAAAAACTCGGACACCCCCGTTACAAAAAAAAAAAAATCAGCTGAAAAGTAATTAATTTTCTTGTAGGTTCCATTGTAACTCACGTATTACACATTTATGATTTGCACAAAAAGAAATTCTTACACATTTTCTTTTTTTTGCTAAACAATTCTTACACATTTTCTATGTTATATATCTTGCAAAATTATTTTTGTAGTACTTTTTAGGTTTCATTTATAATCTTAACAAAAATAAATGTGTGTTTGAGTTGTACAATAATGGAAGCATAAGGTTTATATGGACTCCATGTCTACCATGATTTCCAAATGAAATGAACATTGGGGTTTTTAGTCGTGTCTCCCAAATTGTTTTTCTTTCCTTTTTGTTAAAAAATATTCGACAAAACCATGCATAGTGAATCGCTCTTTTACTATTTGATGAAATATCGAAATTCTAATTATCAATTGGTAATCAATGGATCAGATGATTTACTATTTGATGTAGTCATGTAGACCTTGAATGATAAAAACACGTTGTCCAATGAACATTATTTGTTCTCCCTGTAAACAGATCCAATTGGTTCATATAGGTCAATCCGGTTTTACGGGTTTCTTGGTTTCTACCAAAATATATACAAATATTTTTGAAAAATTTGGTGAAAAGCGAGAAAAACAATGGAGAACATATAAGGAAAGTAAAAACAAAACAAAAGTAAACAACATATATACGACAAATCCTAGATGATACTATTAAGGTCTCTGATCGGTAACACTGCTGAATGAAATGAATTCCGTAGAGTTAAATATGGTGGCATATTTTAAGTAATAGTTTGGTTGACAAAAAAAAAAAAAATAGGGATGAATAAATTGCGGAACATAATTAACTAGAAAAATTGTGTGATTAGATCACATTTCCTAAAAAGAAAAATCAAAAGAAAAGTCATTAAATATAACAGTTCCACACTAATTGGGACTGTCCACAATCACAAAGTTTGTGTCTATCGTCGTCTTAGGAAACATGTATAGTCGTAAACGCTTTGTTGTTGGACGTATATATTACGATTACGATTTGTGTTTTCAACGGAACAAGACATTGGTGATTCAGCGAGGACCACATGAGCTATTATGGAAGAGAGATGATCTCACTAGAGTGATGAAATGCAAGTCTTTATGAACAATTTCCCCAAAGACAAGACATACTTGTTGAAACGATGGTCTGATGTCATTCAATGCATTTGATTTTGACTAGGAGGAACTTTACGATTCAACCGCTAAAAATGTCACCAAGACAGTCAAGTTTTTCAAAAACAAGTCTACTTTATTCTCTCTAACAATAATTTATTTGCCTACGCAATCTTAACCCTGGCAAATTGGTTATAGAGAATACCATCATTACATATAATAAGAATGATTCAAATCAAGAAATATCAAAGGTTTCATTTTATAAAATCTTTTTGTTGAGACTTGCACGTTATACTTTGTTATTTTTTTCATATTTATATTCCACATTTAATGGAATTAGCCCAACGATACTCAGTCTCTCTCTCTCTTTTCTTTTGTATCTCTCTTTTCAACAATCTCTCTCTCTCAAACTCTCTCTCTCTCACACTGATCAGCCATGGGAGAAGAACCATTGCTTCAGAAACTCAAGATTCAAGAAGATCTTGAGTCAGATAAGAAGATTCTTGTTAACGACCGCGACGGAGATGGTCACGTCACTTTAGTTCTACTCTACACAACATTCACTGCTCTCTGCGGCACCTTCTCCTATGGCACTGCCGTAATTCTTCATCTTCACTTCTTTCTTCTTCTTTGAGCTTTTCTGTTTTTCATGTTAGGTTAAACACAGAATGCCCTATACTAAGTGTAGAAAAGGAAATTATAAGTCAACGTATGTTTTAAACAAAATTATAAGGTATAACTTAATTTGTTATTTTCCTAGTGTATGAAAATTTCAAACTCTCAAACCATTTTATATAAAAAAACTTGAAACTTTTCTTGTTACAAGACTCTTTTAGTTATTGTAAAGAAAAAAAAAACATAACACTAGCTATTGTTTTTTGCTCAGGTTGAAAGTTAATAGTTATCATTTGTGAGTACTAAGTAGGTCAGATATCAAATTATCAATCATTAATTTTTGGAATTTTGTTGCTCATACAATGATGAAAACGTCTTTCTATTTTGAGAAAGGTCCAAATCAAAGAGAATGATGTATCAATAAAAAGAATTTTTGCTGTCACGAAAAGCGACTTTTTTGTATGATTATATCCAACAATGATATTTTTTGGCTATTTTATTTTATTTTTGGGCAGGCCGGCTTTACGTCACCAGCTCAAACTGGGATGATGACAGGATTAAACCTCTCTTTGGCTGAGGTCAGTGTTGAATCTTTATTTTATTTTCCGTTTGCTGATATATATAATTTT
The DNA here is from genome assembly GCA_964056655.1 of Arabis hirsuta. Taxonomy (NCBI): domain Eukaryota; kingdom Viridiplantae; phylum Streptophyta; class Magnoliopsida; order Brassicales; family Brassicaceae; genus Arabis; species Arabis hirsuta. The sequence goes on along the minus strand of OZ053306.1, from coordinate 21,779,846 downwards.
CAGTCCAATTTTCTTAATTAACAGATCATTACCAGAACTTTTCTACATCATCCATTCGTACTGATTAGATCATTAGTTTCATAGTAATTAAGTTTTGCTAGATGATCGGCTTTTCTTGAAATATATTAATTATGATAGTTAGTTTTAAAGGTATGTTTTTATAAGTATGTTTAATTATGTAGAAGAACAGGTAATTTACATCATTGTTCCTTACTTTCTTACATGGATGCAGTTTTCATTCTTTGGATCCGTCTTAACAATTGGTGGACTTATGGGAGCAGCCATGTCGGGAAGACTTGCCGATGTTTTTGGTCGGAGAGGCGTAAGCTCTTTTTATTAATTTTATTTTTTATCCATTTAAAAAAAAAAACTAATTTATCATCATGATGATGAAAATTACAATTCCATATTAAGTAATTCTTTACATATAAATATTTCAAGAAAAGAAAATCAAAATATAGCGTTCTGATGATTATGGGCAGGCTTTGTGGGTTTCAAACTCGTTTTGCTTGTCCGGTTGGCTAATGATCGCCTTCTCTCGGGTAATTTCTAAATTTCATTTAATTTTTGCTGTTTTCTTAATAGACTTTTGTCTGTGTGGCATTAGAGTTTAACAGGTCAAATGTTTCATATTTTACCAAAAAATAACTACGGTTTATATAGACTTCCACGACTCATATTATAAATCAATAGCTTAGACTAATAATTAATTGATTGTTTGCTGTTTCTAATAAATGGTGTTTATAATATTATTTCAGGCGACTTGGTCCCTTGATATCGGAAGACTTTTACTCGGTGTGGCAGCTGGTGTAGCTTCTTACGTGGTACGTAGTTTAATGGCTTGACTTAACTAATAAGGGTTTAGTGATCATTAAGAAACAAATAAATTACTTACTAACTATGAACTCTTAAACTAATCTCAACTTACAGGTACCTGTCTACATTGTAGAAATTGCACCCAAGAAAATCAGAGGCGCTTTATCTGCAATTAACTCGGTAATACATAGTAAAAAAAATTATTTTTGATTAATTTATACTCAAATTTCTTATAGGTTTAATTGTTTTCCCTTACAGCTAGTGATGTGTTCTAGCATCTCCATCACATTCCTCGTTGGATCAGTCATTTCGTGGCAGAAATTAGCTCTCTTAAGTAATATAAATCGTGGACTATACACCTACCAAAATGATATACAAAATATTTACATCACGTGGATACAAATATATATATATTTTTTTCATTTGGACTTGTGCAGGTACGGTTCCCTGTGTTTTAGAATACGTTGGTCTATTCTTTATACCGGAGTCTCCTAGGTGGCTGGTAATTAATACGTCTTGTAGCTATTGTTTTAGCATATTACTCACAGATCAAAAAATAATTAGCAGTAAATTAAACGACCTTAAAATTTTGGTCTTTTTATAGTCCAGAAATGGTCGGGTTAAAGAATCGGAAGTTGCACTCCAACGCTTACGAGGAAACAACGCTGATATCACCAAAGAGGCTGCCGAAATCAAAGTAAAAAAATTGTTTAAGAAACTGAAACGTTCTTAATTAGTAGTATAACACTCTTTAAAGAATTTGATTTTTTTTTTCCAGACATATATGGAACATCTTCAAGAATCCAAAGAAGAAAGTTTTTTCGAGCTCTTCAAACCACGATACTCTCGTGTCATTACTGTAAGAAATATACGATTGAAATTCTAAAGTTTTGAATAAAAAAAGCATTACAAAAACAAAATTCCTCTATTTTTAGGTGGGAATTGGATTGTTAGTACTACAACAACTGGGAGGACTTAGTGGCTATACATTTTACATGAGTTCGATTTTTCACAAATCGGGTATATATACTTGACAATTTATTATCTTCTTAAAAATGAATTATTCTTTAAAAAGTAATGTAATTATCAAAGACGAAACTGATCAATTCAGTTGTTTCACAGGTTTTCCTAACAACATAGGGGTAATGGTATCAAGCGCTTTCCAGTCCGTAATGAGCATTATTGGATTAATAATCGTGGATAAATATGGGAGACGACCCCTATTAACGGTTAAGCTTTTTTAAAATCTTTTAGATTAATAAAACTATTTAATTATATATAGACAGAAGATAATCATAAGTACTAACATCGTTTTGTTATGTAAATGACTTACAGGTTGCGACGGCCATAATGTGTTTGGGGTCATTCATCACAGGACTATCGTTTTTGCTTCAGGTTTTTCTTTTTTAAATTTTATATTGTGAAATACAAAGATATATTTTTCAGTATAATTGAAGCAATCAAAACTAATTTGCAGAGCTATGGTTTACTCGAGAATTACACCCCGATTTCAACATTCTTTGGAGTGTTGGTACGTACTACTACGAAATAATTTCCCTCCAAAAAATACCGATGCAATTTTTATAACATGTATATATATATATAATTTCTTAAGATGATTTATCGACTCTTAATTACAGATTTTTCTAGTCTCGATTCCAATTGGCATAGGAGGTATTCCATGGATCATGGTCTCTGAGGTAATCATTTGTTTTCGACATTGTTTTAACAAGATGAATAGTTGAACAATATAGTTATGTTTGAATACGCACAACTGTTTTTTTGTTTTGATAAACCGTGCGAGTTCTGAATTTTTGGTTCATAATCTTTTTTTACACAAAAGCATAGAAAACATGATGACTACCTTAGATGAATAATGAAACAGTTTGATTTATTAAAATTAGAATATTAAAGAAACAAATTAGAGCTTTCAACCAATAAAAAGAGCCTTAAACATTGGTTTAGTAAGCTAATAAACTAAAATAAAACACTTAAATGATCAATATAACATGATCACTTTTCAAAAATAAAATAAAAACATAAGAATTTGATAAATGAAGTGGTTATACTAAAACAAATATAAATACATTTTATAGGGTTTTCTTGCCTATGTTTTCTAGTAGAGAAAAATCGACAAATGATAAGAACATATATGTTCTTTTTTTTTTTTGTCTGAGTAAATTAAAAAATCGACAAATGATATATGTTCATTTTTTTTTTTTTGGAGTCAATGACAAATGTTTTGAATTGGATTGTATGGCTATATTTAAAAACAATCCAAATTTAGTATAGCTAACATTTCATTTATTCTTACTTAGGGGGTTATTGGGAGATGAATTCTTAAAAATTTTTAGAATTTTAAAAATCTATTGTTATTGGTTTATGGATTATGGCATTCTTAATGAAATTTTTTGTTATTGGTTTAATGATTCTTAAATTCTAAATAAAATCCCTTGTTATTAAAAAAGTCTAGATACCATGGATTCTTTAATTCTATTAAAATCTCATGTTATTGGGATATGAATTCTAGACATTTTTACTCATAGAGCTCAACTTTCAAAATACCACGGATATCCATAAGATTCTTCAAATTCATATATCAAAAAAAAAAACACAAACACACTCACAAACACACGTGAACTATCATGTTCCTCCTAACCAAGAACTCATTATTCTTAAAACAAAACAAAAAAACTAATAATACTCGAGCTATCATTTTCCTCCGAACTCATTATTCTTAAAACAAAAAAAGAGAGAGCTAATAATACTCATCATCGTCATTGGTTACTTCCACTTCCCATTGCATATGCCCACATACTTGATGCTATCACGTTTCTCCAGTTATTAGCATATTCCCTCTGTTGAGATTCAAGAGGACCTATCTCTATGTTCTCTTCAAAATTATTTTCTTTATTGCTTGGGTTACTTACTTCTTTATAACACAAGAAATACAACACAAAAAATCTAACGATGGCTAAACATAAAAACATAACAATATAGCAAACAAACAAACATATAATATATAAAATAATGGCAAAAAAATAGTGATTGTCTATGGTGTCTGAAGAACAATACGTGAAGAGGATGACAATGGTTGGTTTGCTCACGTCTTATTTAAAAAAACCAAACATGCCTAAAATGATTTGTAGAAATTGGAAGATATAATATTTGACTATTTTATATTAAAATACGAAAATATATATTACCTTATATAGAGAAAAATGTTAATACAAATCAATGTCAAATCCATAGAAATCCATAAGAATAGTTTGTAAGAATCAATAACAATCCATATGAATTTCTAAAATCTCAAAATTTCTAAAATCCACAAAATCTAGATAAATCTATCAATGAATAAGGCCCCTAATAATCTGTATGTAAAGTATCATTAATTGTATGATTTTGTGGTATAATTAGATGACACCAATAAATATAAAGGGATCAGGAGGAACTCTATGCAACCTAACGAGTTGGTCCTGCAATTGGTTCGTCTCTTTCACATTCAACTTCCTCTTCCACTGGAGCTCTTCTGGTAATTTACTTCATTTTTACAAATGAATAAGTAGAATCAGTTCTAATTACTAATGATCAATTAAATAATTTGTTTATATTAAACCACAGGTGTGTTTTTCATATATTCAATGATATCTGGTGTGGGCATCCTATTTGTGATGAAAATGGTACCAGAGACTCGAGGTCGTTCACTCGAAGAAATTCAAGCTGCTATTACTCGTTGACTTTGTATATATGTTTTTATTGTGCAATTCATATAATTTAATCTATGGTCTCGCTTTTCAATTAGTACAGAATTGTTTGGCCAGAATTAAAAATATGCATAATTTGCACATATATCACCAAACGATTGGTTCATATTTTCTTTTAATTTGTAAGGTTGATTGGCTCATGTTTGGGGATATTTTTTTTTTTCAACCCCGTTCTCATTAAATTAAATCTAAAAATCGGTTACATACAAACTGTTGAGAGTCTGTTTGGCAACACAGTCAGTTAGGGCATTATCTGCTCTAGGATAAACTTAAATTTAACAAGCATAAACTTAGGCAAACAAGCATGAATGTCATCTAAAATTCCATGGATCTCAAGCAATTTCGATTTGGTCTCAATGGCTTTGATAAGTGTCAAGGAATCAGAGAGGAAGGTGATAGATTTAGGGTCGAGGTGAATCGCTGAGAGCACCTCGACGCGCATGACGAAGGACTCTCCCATTAACGGAGAGGCGACGTGAGGAATCACAACAGAATGGTGAGTATTGGGAGTTGAATCGGTGAAGATCCAGCCTAACCCTGCCATTTGAAACTCTAAAATCCAAGCTGCATCAGTACATCACTTTATTGTCCCATCACAGATGATTGGAGGACGTTTGGGGATGTCTATTCGCTTTCGTAGAAGTCGAATTCTGATTGAGCTATGTTCCATTCTCTCGCATCACAGATCGTTTTAAGCATGGTGTCCTTTGGAGAGAAGACTCGATTATTGAAGATCTTCTGATTCCGAGTGATCCACAGAGTCCAACAAATCCACGGGAACAAACTTCCGGCAGCTAATCTTGTTGGCGGGAGAGTGAACATGTATTTTGCCAGCGTGAAGCCTGAGGTGAGATCCTCTATCATGGTTGGATCAAAGACCGTAGCTAGAGGAGCTTTCGCCCAAACCTCCCTAGCAAAGGTGCAGTTGAAGAGCATGTGATGAACCGACTCAGATTACTGGCATCGTGGGCAAGTAGCAGAGCTCGCGATTTGTCGAAGGACGAGCTGCTCTCCAACTGGTAATGCTCCTTGTATAGCTTTCCATAGAAAAACTTTGATTTTTGGGGGGGATTTTTGTTTCCAGAGCATTGAGGTCAAATCAAAGGAGGCATGATTATGATTGGGCAGTGAGAGTTCTCGCTCCTTTGATGCAGCTAGGTAACCGAACCTAGTTGTGTATTCTCCTGATGTGTTGTGCAACTATTTGAGCCTGTCTGGAGCATCCAATATACTTGGTTTCAGAGTGAGAATTTGCTCCTTATGAAAAGGTAAAATTTGTTCTATCAACTCAATATTCCAGTCCTTAGTTTGATGATGGAGTAGGTCAGAGACTTTGAGCTGTTGTGTCACCTCTGTTTGTGGACCCATTGGTCTTTGCTGGTTCGAGATGGAAAGCCATGGATCCGACCAGATATTGATAGAGCTTTCATTCCCCATCATCCAACCAAATTGTTTCTTCATTAGGTCTCTCCCAAGGAGGATGCTGCGCCAGCCATGTGATGTAACTGAAGGGACTATGCAATCAAGGAAAGAGGAATAGGTGCAGTACTTTCTGAGTAGGATTCGTGCTAGCAGGCACGTAGGATTGTTGAAAATTCTCCAGCTAAGTTTAGCTAGAAGAGCATCATTAAACAGGTCAATATCTTTGAAACCCAGTCCTCCTAAGTTTTTTGGTTTTGCCATTTTTCTCCAAGCAACCCAACTGATCTTTATTTTCTCAGGGGAGGAGTCCCACAAGAACCTTGTGAGAGCGGATTGAATTCTACTGCAAAGAGACTGTGGCAGCTTGAAGTAGGACATTGCAGCTAAAACGCTTTTGAGCATGATCATTTTGCATGCTCCTGATAAGAAATTCGTGGACCAATTCACTGCCCTCTGCTTGATGCGATCTACAATAGATGTGAAGATATCTTTATTCTTGCGGCTAAAATGTTCAGGCAGACCAAGGTATTTTCCTACCCCCCCCTCTTTATCTATTTGCAGGATTTGCTTCATTTGATTCTTTGTATTTGGAGGGGTCTTTATAGAGAAGGATATTGAGGATTTTAGGTTGTTAATGAGTTGACCTGATACTGAGGCATATTTGGTTAGGATTTCCTTTAGTTCTCTGCAGCTCTTGGCATTAGCTTTGCAGAAAAACATTGTATCATCTGCAAAGAGTAAATGATTGACTCTTGGCCAGCCGGTTACAACCTTAATGCCTTGTAGTTTCCCATTTTCTTGTGCTTGGTTACATAGTCCCGAAAGCACTTCACTGCATAGGATGAATAGATAGGGAGAGAGAGGGTCTCCTTGTCTTATGCCTCTCTTTGGCTTAACCGACCCTCTAGGTGCTCCATTGATTAGAAAGGAATAGGACACTGAGCTAATACATTGCATGATCCAACTGATCCATTTAGGGTGGAATCCGAGTCTTTGCATGATATGTTTAATGAAATCTCATTCCAATCTATCAAAAGCTTTGCTCATGTCTGATTTGATAGTCATTGAACAGTGTTCTTCTGCTTTTGAATTCTTCAGGAAATGAAGAACTTCATGCGTGATGAGGACGTTATCAGAGATAGTTCTTCCAGGGACAAATGCATCTTGGTTCTATGAGATGAGGCCATCCATGAAGGGCTGAAGTGGGCTATTAAGGATTTTGGTTATCACTTTATAGTTGACATTGGTCTGTAGTCTGATATCTTTGATGGTCTTGTGATCTTTGGAATTAGGCGGATATGTGTCTCATTGATGGTACTTGGCATGGTTTCTGTTTGGAAGAAATCCTGGACTTCCTGCACAATATCTTGGCCTACAATATTCCAGTTAGATTGGAAGAAACTTGCTGAGAAAACCATCATGTATGCATGTATAGAAAACATAACTTCTTTAATTTCCATGCTTGTAGGAATCTAAGTTATCCTTTGGTTTTCTTCAGCAGATACGAGAGGGTGCAAGGCTGAATGTACTATAGCTTCGGTGTGATGAGCTGGTGTATCCAGAGAGGTAAATAAGACTTGAAAGTAATCAGCTATCACTTTGACAATTTCATCTTCTTTGTAAACTGCTTGTCCTTTGTCATTTTCTATGACTGAGAATTTATTGATGGCCTTCCTTTGTTTTGTTGAAGCATGAAAAAATCATGTGTTTTTATCTCCGAGATTGAGCCACAGTTGTCTACTTCTGTGCTTCCAGAATTCTTCCTCTTTCTGGTAAGCAATTTTTAGCTCTTCTCTTATCTTGTGTAGATGTTCTTCATTGGGGTTTAGGTCAATCATTGATTCTTCTAAAGCTTCTTTCAATTCTTCTATGTAAACCAAACTATTTAGCTGCTGCTGTCTGCTCCAAAGAATGATTGCCCTTCTACATTTATCAATCTTTTGCTTTACTTTGAGCTAAGTTTTTTTTTCCCAGGTTTTTTCAATCAACTGTTTAACTTCCTCATTGAAACACCCAATTTTTTTTTTTTTTTTTAAATACGATAAACGAGAATTAGTATTCCCATAAATACTAATTCTCCAAAACAATTCAGCACAACAATGTAACAGTTAAAAAAACAACAGTTTAACACAAACAACAAACAGCGTCAGAACGAAAACATGAAGTAAATAAACACACAATGACGAGACCCTAGATCATCTCCTCTTCATAGCCGGATTCCACGATCACACTTTGTCTTTACCTGTTTTGCGACTGGAATAACTTCCGACTCACTGGACCAAATCGCGAACGGAAAACGGTTCTAGAGACTAGACACCAACAGCTTTCCAACGCCGTATTGCAAGACTCCTAACTCCAAATGGTTCGCCGGGAAATCGTCCCCGAAAACAGCAACTCCGGACGAAACCGCAGGAAATTGCAGAAAAACTGCACGAACTCTGAATAAACCGAAATCGGTGTCTGTGGAAAGATAAGACTCAGAGCTTTCCAATGAAATCTTGCTCGCCTCTTGGGTCCTTACAGAACGACGGGAATCGTCCTTGGAAGTGGACTGATCGCAGAAGAGATGCCTCAAAATTCGAGACCAAACCGATCCGTTCTCCCTAGCCGTTCGTCCCTTCTTCACTCGGTTGTTACTCTTCTTCCTCCTCTCTTTCTCACTAACTCTCGGTTCTACTAAAAATTGGGCAGCGTTTTGGTATGGAAGAAGAGTTGCTGAGAACAAAAGGGAGGGAGTGATATTTATAGGCAAAGCCCCAAGACATCCAAGCATGGGTGTGATGAGCATGGGGGAACATGTTTCTTCTTTAACATTTCCCAAACACAAAAAAAAAACACTTGCCCATGCCACTCATTCTTTAATCAAAGAGCCCATGCTTATTTGTTTAATTCTCAACACCCATGCTTAATTAATTAATCACTCCACCACACCCAAATATTTTATTCCTCCGTTACCCACGATGGCTAAAAACCTTCCCGAGATCCGACTATTTTTCCTTTAACACGAAGAATTTTTCCCAATAAAAACGACCTAGTCGATCGAAAACGAGCTGGTCAATCGACATCCGAACCAAAAATACACATTTGGCTCGCGGACGTTACAATTCTCCCCCACTAACAAGGATTCGTCCTCGAATCACTCAACTCTACCGCTCTACAGCCTGCCTTCCTGGCCAAAAATCCATCCTTCCGTACGCGAGATCACCCTCAACCGTACTCAACCTGCCACCCTAAGGCTCACTTCTGATGACTTTTCTTTTTCTCCCTCCTAGCCTTAGCAGTGCAGAAATTCCTGAAGTGGTTTTACCAGGGGGTCTTCCTGATTTTCTTTTGGCTTTAGTAATTAGTTATGTAGACCTCTCTTCAAATTCCATCTGTTGCAATCCAGGTTCTAAACCTAATCTCAATGTTGCAGGTACTCTTTCAGGAGTTTGAGTGGTGAGGATCTGTGAAGCTGTCTGCTCAAGGGTGGCTCTGACCATTTGGGCTGCGGTTGCTTCAAATTCACCATGCTCTTATGATAGTCTAGTTCTAATTTGACGAGCAGCACTCTCATTTGGGTCAGCACAACTGGCATATATATTGGACCATCACGTCCCTTAATTCTCCCATGGCCACTTGCATTGCTTTTGGAGGCAGCTGGCTTGTGTTTACTGGAGTAGTGTTTGCCCTTTCAAGTGCGGGTCTTCTCTCTCTAGAAGAGCCAGATTGTTCCTGGGATGAGAGAAGGGCTCTTGGTAGTTCTCTCCTACGCTTTTCAACCCAGATAGGTTGTTGTGGTGGTCTTGGCTCTCTTCTAAAATCTTGCTGTTGAGAGATTCTATAATGAGGGGATTTGTATAAGTTATTAGACCTGGTCACACTGGGATTGTGTGAATATCTGCAGGAGTATTCTTTAGAGTGTGAACGGTGGTTATAATCAATTCTTCTTCCATTGTAAGCTGCAGCCGTGAAGTCTGAAGTTGAATTTGTTGGCCTTGTAGTTTTGTATTCTTGAAGAGATCTTGAAGAATAATGTTCCCTATGTCTTGTGGTTTCTTTAGCTTGAGTGGATTTAGAAACTGGGAGATTAACAACTCTCTGGACCGGAGCTCCTTTTGTTGTTTCTGGGCAATCCTTTGCATCATGGTCAAGCATATAGCAGAGGTTGCAGTGCTTTTCTAGCTTCTCGTACACCAAGGTAGTCATTACCTCATCACCAGTTGCAAAATCCAAAGTAGAGTTAGTGATTAGGGGTTGAAGACCATTAAATGAAACTATCACTCTTGCAGTAGTAGTGGTGATTTCTGAAGTTTCATAGCATCCAATGTTGGCAGCTAGACTGAGTAGCATGCCTTTTGACCAAAGGTGGCTTGGTACCCCTTGTACATGGATCCAGAAAAGGATCTGGGATGCGAAGGAAGGAGCCACTGTGGGTTCCCATCTTTGTATGATAATCATCCAGTGAGCAAAGTGATAAGGTCTGTTGTCAAGCACCTTTTGGAGGTCCTCTTCAGTGGTGCACTGGTATTGGAATCTTCCATGACCTAAGTCTGTTCTAACTGGTCTGGTGTTAACCTTCTAGTGGTCCGCAAGGAAGGGGAGGAGAGCCCACATTTTTTGTATCTTTGGGTTGGTGATGCGACCCACCAACATTAAGCCATGGTTGTGGATGAGCTCTGAGGGTTCAAAATGGGAGACTCTGACTCTAGCTGCTCTGGGGGCTCATCTCCAAGGTCAATCCCTTTTTCTTTCTCTGCGTAGGATAATCTAGAATTCATATTGGGCGTAGATCTGTAAAGACAACAAGCTTCAGGGTATGGAAATCCTTAGAGGGGATTAGGCTAAGTTGTAATAGGTTGAATACTGCACCAACGGTGAGGAAAGCTATAACAGATACTGATCTCTAGCTAAGATGAGAGCTTAGAGCAGTAGAAGTGGGTAAGTTTGCCGAAAAGTAGAACAGAATAAAGAAAAACGCAGGTAAGGTTTTGAAAAGTTAAGGTATAAAAGTTTGGCGAAGTTGGTAGGTGAAAAAGATTTCGATAAAACTACCCAGATAGGGAACTGTTCCTTGTGTAAAGAAACTGAGTCCCAAATAACCAGAGGTTAAAACCCATTATCAATTAATGGGTGTGGGATAGTTTTTTTCGTTTTTTTTTCCTAAAAAAAATAAAGTCGTTTCTTTATTTTGTTTAGATGTTCTTCATTGGAGTTTTTTTTTTTTGGGATCTCTAATACAAGATAAACTATAAGTTTATCAGTTATTTGTCAGATATTGCTAAGAAACAAACAAAATAAAGTTTACCTATATAGTTATGTGTTTAGAATTCCACGGCATGTCATTAACTAATAATCAAGCAAAATTTTAAGTAAGCATAAATATTTTTTATAAGCACGCGTAGGATTTATTTGTTATTCAACCATGGTTAGTTAAACTAGTTAAGATGTGACCCAAAAAAAAAAAAAACTAGTTAAGAAAAATACCTCGGATAAAAGAATATGTTTACGTCAGTCAGATGACATTATTGTCCGTTCCATTTCCGGTTGAAAAAGTACTAATAAAGATCTAAAATCTAAAATCCAATGGTAAGAAATTAAGAATATGAGTTGTTGCTATATAATGTTCTTTCATTTTCTGATATTTAGAGTATTACATCTTGTTCTATTTTCAGTTCTTTTTTTGGTTGTACGAGTACGATATTAGTGTCTCATCAAGTAACTTTGCATTTTCCGTCTAGTACTGTAGACGGGTACATTTTAACCTCATCTATAAGTCCATGTAGAGTTTACCCATCTGCTTCAATATATATAAAATTTAACTTGAATAGACCTGATTATGCATATGGACTAGGAGTCTAGGATGCTTAGACGTTAGCTCACGCAACATTTATTTAGGCATGCTTTTGAGAAAAATATGGCTTTGGTTACCTTTTTTGTTTTTTTCTGTCTTCATGGCTTTGGTTACTTAAACGTCTTCTATCGTCGTTAATGTTTATTTGGTTACATCGAATCTTTTTATTGGATTAGAAGGTAAATTTGTTTACTAAATTTGTCTTCATTGACTACATATATAGTCAAATTGAATGAAATGTTAAAGAAAGCATTGAAGAGGGTAAAGACCTAGGCTAGTGATGCTCGATTATTTTATGATTAATTCATTTATTTGTTCAAAACCCGATCACAAAATAACACAAAATCATGGAACGAATAACTTTAGATGAAATTATATTACTAATAATTTTTCATGATACTTTTGCATTGCCATGCAATGCATCCCACGCTTAAACGTTAACTTATAGCTCTCTTCAATGACGTCCACCCCCGAAACCACCTCCAGCACCGGCTCCACCACCGAATCCACCACCGGCACCTCCACCTACTCCTCCTCCAAATCCTCCACCTCCACCGGCTCCACCTCCGGCTCCTCCTCCGAGTCCTCCACCGCCTCCAGCTCCACCTCCGAACCCACCACCTGCACCACCACCAGCACCACCGCCAAATCCTCCTCCGGCACCACCGCCTCCACCAAGTCCACCACCGCCTCCAGCTCCTCCCCCAAATCCTCCTCCAGCACCACCACCAGCTCCTCCTCCTAAACCACCACCTCCGCCTAAACCACCGCCGCCTCCAGCTCCTCCGCCTAGACCGCCGCCTCCGCCTAAACCACCACCGGCTCCTCCACCAAGACCTCCACCGGCTCCTCCGCCAAGGCCACCCCCTCCACCTAGACCATCGCCTCCACCAAGACCGCCTCGATGGTGGAAGAACGTCTTTTGATCCTCGAGACCGCTCTTAAGCTTCCTGTTACCGACATTAGCGAATGAAGTGAAAGCTAGAGAGCCGACAAGTAAGGCAACAAGAAGCATTGACTTGGAAGCCATGTCGTGCTTTCTGTTTTGTGTATGTGATGATGAGGAACTCTATCCGCCAATAAGGTGTTTATATAGATCATGTAGCTAGAGCTGAAGAGTTGAAAAATCGAATAAAAAGAGAGAGTAAGCTAAAGGTTTAGAGTGAATAATTATCATCAATTCATCTGCCCATCTAATTCGTGTTGCCAAATTTATTGCAATCCCTAACTACCAATGTTGACTAACTAGTCACTCACCCACATGTAGTAGACCCCTTGGTTCATTCTTTGTGTTAATACTTATCATAGTACTCATTTTCTTGCCTTTCACATTTAAATTTGGCTCTGTAGGTTTTGATGCATCCGAGTTTAAAATTATTCTTAATTCCGGAAGTATTTAATTTTTTTGTTAATATGTTTCGTTAATATTGTAGTGTCCAACTGTCCACCATTATATTAAAAAGTACTATACGATAAATAAAAGGGAGAATTACTAAAATAGTCTTGATAAATAGGGGTTTTAATGATTTTGGTGTTTTTGTTTCATAATTACTCAAACACTCTTTAAAAAATTTTAAACCCAATTTTGCCTTTATTACCTTTGATAACAAAAAACGTATTTACGAAACTGTCATTAATGAGTTTCCCGTCAAAAGAAAATAAGTCTACCGTTCACGTGATGGTAGATTTATTTAGTGGTTGGTAGATTTGTTTTTGAATGGTAGACTTATTGTTGAGTTGTAGATTTATTTCGGTAGACTTATTTTTATGCAGTGGTAGATTTATTTCTATATGATGGTAGATTAATTACTCATGGTAGATTTAATTGGCTTCATGGTAGATTTAATTCGGATATAAATAAGTCTACCATCACGATGATCAATAAGTCTATGCGCGACGTGAGGGTAGACTTATTTATAGTGGCGGTAGATTTATATGATGTGGTAGACTTATTAGTCGAATGGTAGAATTAAAAAATTAGCGGCATGGTAGACTTATTGTTGAGTGGTATATTTATTTATATGTGATGGTAGATTAATTACTCATGGCAGATTTAATTGCCTTCATGGTAGATTTAATTCGGATATAAATAAGTCTACCATCACGATGATCAATAAGTCTATGATCGTCGTGATGGTAGACTTATTTATAGTGCTGGTAGATTTATATGATGTGGTAGACTTATTACTCTCCTTGGTAGATTTATATTTGTTGATCGGTAGACTTATTGATTGTTAGCGATGGTAGACTTATTTATAGTGGCGGTAGATTAATATTATGTGGTAGACTTGTTACTTTCCTTGGTAGATTTATTCAATGTTTGCAGGTCTTTACTACAACAAATCTACCAATCTTTGGTAAATCTACCATAATGATGGTAGACTTGTTTGGCTATATTGAGTTACGATAGACTTGTTTCTTAATATTGAATGACGATAGACTTGTTTAGATTCGGATAAGCGTATTGGTAGATTTAAAAAATCAGCGGCATGGTAGACTTGTTGTGGTAGGTGGTAGATTTACTTGTAGTAGTGGTAGATTTACAATATGTGGTAGACTTATTTGTAGTAGTGGTAGATTTATAATATGTGGTAGACTTATTTTATAGTAGTGGTAGACTTATTCAAAAAGGGTAAAATCGTAATTTACCATTCATCTTCTCCACCAACCCAAAATCTGTCAAACGACAACAATGGCGGCCAACAAATTTTTAGCTCATTTTTACTGCATTTTAACTTGTTTTCAACTGGGTTTAGCCTAAAACTAGTAGATCTAATATCATATATCTTTTTCTAATAAAAAATCAAAAGATTTTGAGTTTTTTTTTTCATCTTATGATTTTTAATCCGATTTTATCTCAATTCCGGTGCTTCCTCAGCCTCCACACCTCCGCCGCGCGCGCCTTCGGTGCTTCCGCAGCCTCCGCGGCCGCTTCAAACAAATTCTTCATATTTTTTTTTAAAGTCAAAATAACATTTTTATAATAACAAAACATAACTTTGGTTTATATGTTTTTTAAACCATTTCTTAGTATTTTGATATTTTGTCAAGACTATTCTAATAATTAGTTCATTTATCAAGTATATTCTAGTAATTAATCCGAAATAAAATTTACGCATTATTACAATAGAAGAGAAGAGAGTAATATATAGGATATGAAATCATTATTTTTCACTAAATTTTGCATTTCATTTTTCTTGACTTGGACGATCGAGGTTTAGAATCGGCATCTGCCTCGCACTCGCACATCGCATAAATGATAAATCAATCTCGTTTTAAACATTTATGTGAAAAGAATTTTGACCATTATTGATTTGTGCTTTATATATATCGGTCAAAAAACAAAAATATGCTACAAGCCAATAAGATTTCAAAACTTGCGCAATTGGTACTCTTCTTGGATTGAATGCTTTCTTCTTAATCAACTCTCAGCCATAATCTTAACATCTAATAATGATTATCAACGTTTCATGGTCCCAATACTTATAGATATGAAAATAACTCAAACCAACTTTACTTAAAATCTTAATACGATTTAGATAAGTCCGATAAAATATTGCAATACTACAAATACAATGAACTTGCTTGGTGATTCACAACATCATTCTCCGGATAAGATCTGTCTTCCATAGTAGAAAACAAAAGTATGGAGATTAATCTCATGTGTCTTTAATTTTTTTTCACTAATATCAGGGTTTGTGAGTTAAACCAGTCATAGACAAAAGTGACAAGCTTTGTGTTGTAGTTGAATAATAAGAAGGTGGATTGTGTTTTCCCATTTCTACCCATGCAATAGAAGTTTTTCATTTTTCATAAGCAACTATATGTAATTCAAAATTTCTATTAAATTGTAGTCACTAATACATAAGGTCATCCTTAACCATGACACTCTTAGAGTGTCTTTAAATAAACAAATATTAAAAACATTATCTTTCTTCCTTTTACTCAACTTTATACATTTTCTTTCATCTTTTTTTTTTAATTTTATATCTTCTCTTTCATCTTTTACTCAATTTTTATTAATTTTATATTTAAACACACCCAAAAACACCCATCAAAAGTTCTTACTAAAGACACCCTCTCTCCAAAAATATCATCCATCTTCTCTCTTTACTCAAATTTTATTAATTTTATATTTCAATACACCTCACTATTTCAACCAAAAACACTCCCTTTCTTCCTTTTACTCAAATTTTAATAATTTTATATTCAAAGACATCCATAGGGTGTCACTATTACTGATGCCCTAACTTATACGGTTGAACCCGTGCCATTAAATATTATTTTTGACTAACTAAAAAGAGTCAATTAATTATACACATAAATCAAGAAATACATTAGGCTATAAATCTAAAAACATACTTCCTCTGTTTTTAATATAAGATGTTTTAGAGATTTTTTTGTTGTGAAATTTTTAAAAATGTCACTTTTCAAAATTTCATCTTTTCAAAATCTTTGCAAAAATGCCACTTAAAAAAAAATATTATATCATTTATGTTCGGGTTACCTATGTTGTATTAGAGTTTAGTTTTGAGAGTTTTATGGGTTTTAGACACCAAATCAGTTTTTAAGGTTTATAATTTTAAGAGTTAGGCTTTAAAAATTCATAATTAGAGGTATTTTTGCAAATAGACACCAATAAATGGCATTCTTGCAAATGTACACACCAAAAGTGATATTTTTGCAATTGCCCCTTTTTGTTTCATAATATAAAATGTTTTCAGATTTTTATATAACTTTTACCTTTATTGAATACTGTGTAACCAATAGTATTATATAATTTTTTTTTTTAATTGGTTAATTTGTTTGTATTTTATATAGTATTAGGATTAAAGCCCCTGCTGTGCAGGGGCAAAATATTTGTGAAACACAATAAATTTTTATTTTTAGAAAATGAAATTTGTACATGTATACATGTTTTTAAAGAACAATGTGCATTCACTTTATTTGTACTTTTAAAGTATAAAATCATTATATTCGTGAAAGATAAAACGATCTTAATTTTTACTATATTATAAGACAAAGGTAAGCGATTGGAATATTTTGATCATGAACGTCTTCAATTTTTAGAGGCTTTGTCCTCTAATTCTCTTTGTTAAATATGAGATTCTTTTAAATTTTCATTGTTAAACCTGAGATTTTTTTTATTCTTTATTTTTTTTTGATTAATTGTGTTTCTTAAAAAATAAGTAGATATATAATTTTTAAACCTAATAACATTTAGACTTCTACTTCTAATGAAGTTCGAATGTTCTACTCTATCTATTTTTTTTTAATCATATTTTGTTATTGTTTTTAAATATAAAATATTAAAGTATATATTTTGTAAATGCTATTATATCGAAAATGTTATAATTATTGAAACTTTTTGTAAGAAAAAAATTATTAAATCCTGTCGGACCATATTAATTTACGATCGAAAATTTTTTCGGTTCAGTTATCGATTCGGTTTGAATATCTTTGGGTGAAAATGATAGAGAAAAAAAGTAACAAAAAAAATCTAGTAAACTTGTATATATATATATATATTTTTTTCCTTAAAAAAAACGTGGCTATAAATATTTGAAACGAAGATATTGGAGGTGATTATTAATTCATCAGATCTAAAATTATTTAAGTAGTAACAACGGTAGAAAAAAAAATTAAATGTTATAAACATTTTAAAATACTATGGACGACAAAAAAAATACTATGGAAATCTCTATAATATTAAAAAAGAAGTACATTTAGGATAATGTCCAAAATTGATTCCAATATTACTCAAATTGCCATTGTTTTATAACTAAATTGATTAAATTGAAAAAGGTAATTTTGAACTAATGAAATGGCAATTTCAGTAATTTTGAGTACAATTTCGGCTATTTTTATGTTACGAATTAGTTGCATTTTCGTTTTTATTTTGTGGCACATTAATGGCATTTTTTTTATTTTAGGAAAATTTTGTAATATCAGCATTAATTCACAAATATTTAATTACCAATCAAATTTTTTTAAAAAAATACTTAATATCCGTTTATATTAACATATAATCAATTTTAAGAATTAGATCCTCTATTCATCTTTGCTTGATGATATTATTTATATACAAATTAAATAATAAGATAATTTATATGATAAAAAACATAATTTTTTTTATGCATATGTTATGATTTGAATTTTTCAAAAACAAGAAAAAATAATGTTTGTCAAAGTCCTAAATCGGATACGAAAATTAATTGGAATAAAAAGACATACTATAAAAAGAAACAAAATAATCAAGAGCGGTAAGAGTAAATAGCCTAATCTAATAGGCATCTAAAACAAAATATTTAATTCGTTTTAATTCGGTTATTAAGTTAAACAGCATAATTAAATTGAATAATAGAAATAATTTTTTCAAAAATTTAATTGGTAAAAGTTATTTTTTTTCTTTTGCGTTAAAAGATGTGGCTTTCATTAAATGAAATATGAATGTTCTACAATTAATCTAAACCAAAAGTAGAGTAACTTTATGCAAACAAAACTGGCCAAGCTTAACAATTAGCCCATAACATAGAGAGATAACAAGGCTGAAACGACAATGCCTCCTACACACCGGTATTGGCACTTTTATCTCCAAAAAAACTACTTTGCCATCTTGTGGATCATTTAATCGTATTTATTTTCATTTTTTTTTGTATTTTTTATTTTATTTAATTCAACAGAGATTTCCTAAATTATTCTTAATAATAAATCTAAACAATAAATAGATATACTCAAAGTAAATATAATCTCATAAAATGTTTAGAATCCAATTTATTATTATTCTTTGAAAAGATGCCTAAAAACCAAATTTAATTCTAAGACATAAACTATTTACATATGAAAAAATAATATTTTTTAAAGTCCCACATCGCATATGCAAATGAATTTGGATCCAAAAAATACTATAAAAGAATAACAATTTTATGAAGAACGGTAAGAGCAGGAAGCCTAATATACTAAGCATCCAAAACTAATAATTTAAGTTAAATATTCACAATTAAATCGAATAATAGAAATAAGTTAAACCTTCACAATTAAATCGAATAATAGAAATAAATCTAGCAAAACTTTAATTTGATAAAATAGGTTATTTAAAATATTTAAAAGAACGAAATAATCCTATTAGTTATATAAAAAAATATTTTAATTTTGTTTATATATTTTCTACATGAGTTATTTATTATTTTTAATTTATTTAAATATTTCAATATCATTAATAGTGATTTCCTAAACTAATCTTAACAAGATATGTAAATATTAATGAATAGTCAAAGTAAAGATAATTTATTTAAATTATTCAAATTTAACATATATGTTTTCCTTCTTATCATCATCCAAGATCGAAGTATTTTTTAAAACTAATCAATGGTTTATTGCTTTTATTGCTTTATTGATTTTATTAGCTTTATAATTTTTATTTTATTTTATTTTAAGATACATATACATTTTAATTTAATTTGTTACTTGAAAAGTTGAAAACGTTGGTCCGATTTATAATAATATGGATTGTTTTTATTTATCTACTAATTTATTATCATATTTTAATTTATATGTGAGTAACCCATATAACCCATTAAGTCAATAAGTTTTATATTTTTAGATTTGGATATTAAATTCAACTCATATAACATATTAATCCGGGTCAAACCCGCCATTAAATCTCAAACCCATGTGGATTTGGTTTGGATCGGGTCGAGTTACCCGTTTTGACACTCCTTGGCTAAATCCCTAATTCAAAATTATTATGTTGATATTAATATTTTAATACAATAAGAAAGCCAAGTTTAGTTTACATCATATACAATGAATGTTCCCACACATAGTACGGGTGAGAATCTAGTGGGAAGTTAAAAAGAAAGAGAATTTTGTTGTTGTTGAAGAGGACAAATCGGAACCAAAAAAAAAATTGTGTTAGAAAAAAGCAAATGACACATGTTATTCAGAAAATTATCAAGTGATTTCTGTTTTCATATAATAAAGACTAGATTATGACCAGTGTTGATACATATATAGACACAATAAAATTACTAATATAAATATTTAAATTTTATTTACTTACATGCTGAATTAAAAAAATATTTATAAAATATTTTAAAAATAAGTCTTAAATTATTAGAAATTAATTTATATCTTAGTTCCAATGTCATAATTCATATTATGCAGACTCGTATATATAAGTAAGTGAAAATATATTCTTATGGATTATAATTACTCTTTCTATTTGTAATTAGATGATAAATCATTTAGGTTTTATTGTTTTCTAAAACAAAAAAAAATCAATTTTTATCTACACAAAATAATTTAACAAAATATGCATAATTTAAACAGCCAAAAATAACAAAAACACAATTAATTTTGCATGAAAAATTAAAAACATCACTTAAGTTGAAAAAAAAAACAGTGGGAATTGCAAAAATACTACTTTTGGTGTGTACATTTGGTGTGTACATTTACAAGAATACTACTTAGGGTGTCTATTTGCAAAAATGCCACTAATTATAGATTTTTAAATCCTAAATCTTAAAAAAGATTTAGAAATCCTAAAAAAGATTTTGACCCCTAAAACCCCTAAAACCCTTAAAACTAAACTCTAATACAACATAGTTAACCCAAACATAAATGATATAATGATTTTTTTTTGAAAAAATGGCATTTGAAAATTGTCATTTTTTGAAATTTCTCAAAAAACAAAATCTTCTAAAACATCACTTAAAAACAAACAGAATGAGTATATATTAACTATGTAATGAAATCATAAAAATAGCTAAAATATTATACAGTTAAATTAGAAAAAATAAATTTCATGTAAAAATAGCTTAAATATTTTATAGTTAAATTAGAAAATAAATTTCATGTGACTAATTTCATAAAAATCTATATAATATTTTATAAAAAATTTTATTAAGTATCATACATAAATCCATGTTTAATAAATGTTTATCACTCATGTCATTAGTTCTTTCTCATAAAAATCTATATTCGCCAAACTTTAAACACACTTGGATCTTAATAGTAAATATTATTATTATTATTAGGGCTACTTAGCTAGATAACAAAGATTTAAATGTAAATTAGCAAATTAACAAAATGAGATGGGATTCCCTTATGAGAAATTTTTAAAAATGCCATTTTTAAGTGTCACTTTACAAAAATGTCTTTTTTTTACAATTTTTACAAAAATGCCACTTTTTCAAAATTATTTATTCATTATATCATTTATTTTTGGATAAACTATGTTGTATTAGAGTTTAGTTTTGAGGAGTAAGAGGGTTTTAGGGGTCAAAATATTTTTTAGGGTTTAGAATTTTAAGATTTAGGCTCTAAAAAATCATAATTAGTGGCATTTTTGCAAATGGATACCAAAAATAGCATTTTTTGACAAAAAGTGGTATTTTTGCAAATGTCCCTTCCCTTATTTATATGTAATAATAAGGTTCGTTAGCTAAGGATTTTGTTATTTTCCTAATTACCCTTAAAAGTTTTGCCATCAACCCTAATTTCTATTATTATTATTATTATTATTATTATTATTATTATTATTATTATTATTATTATTATTATTATTATTATTATTATCATGTATAAATTTTAATTTTATACTCCCTCCGTTCCATGAAGATTGATGTTTTGGTTTTTTCACACAAATTAAGAAATAATTAGTTGTAAGTTATTAATGCATTACTTTTTTAATATTAACTATTTTAATACATATTAACCAATGATAATTCAGAATTTAAATACATTTTATTAATGTTTCTTGAAGTTTGCAGAAAATATCATTTAATAATCTAAAACATCAATCTTTATGGAACAAGAAAAAAATTCACAACATCAATCTTTATGGAACGGAGGGAGTACAACATTTTTTTAACATCGAAAAGTACTATTACCGTTATTGGTAAAAGATTTTAATTTTTTTTTTGTGATATTCTATACCTATATTGACAAAATAATGACGGGAAAATTGCAAAAATGCCACTATTTATGTGCACATTTGCAAAAATACCACTTAAAGGTGTTTATTTGCAAAAATGCCACTAATTATAGATTTTTAAATCTTATATCTTAAAATTCTAAACACTAAAAAATGTTTTGACCCCTAAACCCTCATAATTAAACCCTAATAGAATATAATTAACCCAAATATAAATAATATAAAAAAAATAATTTAGAAAAAGTGGCATTTTTGTAAAAATTTCAAAAGTGTGACATTTTTGTAAAGTGGCATTTTTTGAAATTTCTCAATAATGACTTTTTTTTGTTTACAACAAATAATGATGCATACAAATATTGATTTTTGTTTATGTGCTATGTTTGTGAAAATATTAAGCTTTTAAATTAAGATTTACATATCCTTTCTACTTTTGTTTTCCAATCTATATTATATCTTTTGTTTTAACATCCACATTTTATTTTTCTTAATTAAAATTTTATTTTTCTCTTCACTTTTTTTTTGTTTTTTTTGGGTTATACCCTTTATATTTTTTTCTTAATTTACTTTTATAATTAGTTAGAACTATTATATATTTTTTTAATCTACCTAGTTTCGACTATTAGAAATTTTCTTTTTTTTCTTAATTAGTTTGAAATATAAAAGAATTTTTTTTATTATTATTTGGTTCGTTATTTGACAATTATTTTATTTGTTTTTTTTTATTTTTATCTTTTCTTTATTAGTTTTAGTTATTAACACATATCATCATCTTATTAGTATTAGCAACATGTCGCGATCTGATAAGTTAGAATTTTGATTACGTGTCATGGTCACATCGCACGCATCATGTTTTATATAATAAGATATTAATTAATTTTATTTGAAAGAAATTTTTTTTCTTAAACTTTGTACTTTAAGCGAAAACATTCTATACTAAAAAATTGAGGGAGTACAGTTAAAAACAAGTAACTAAAACATTTTTGGACTTTATAATTGTATTTTAAGATAACATTTTGTGATGAATAAAAAACGTAATCAGTTTCAGTTAAAACCATTTCACATGACACACGAAAAAAACAAGAAAAAAAAAATAACTAGGAGAAAAAAAGAGAAATTGCAAAAATGCCACTTAAGGATGTTCATTTGCAAAAATACTACTAATTATAGATTTTAAACCATATTTCTTAAAATTTTAAACACTAAAAATGTTTTGACCCCTAAACCCCCATAAACACTTATAACTAAACCCTAATAGAACATAATTTGTGACGACCCAACCCGTCAAATAAAAAAAAAATTTTTAACCCGGATCACTATTATCATAAATATTGATCCTCAACGGTCCAATAAACAAACAGCGCGGAAACAATGATTCAACAATCAAATACAATTATCGTTTAACAAGCCCATACTTATTAATTCTAGTTCAATTCGGTAATACACATAGTTCTGAAATTGCTAACACCCTAGCAATTCTAACTTATTACACGAAAACGAGCCACTAGATCATTCCCCTCGTCCCGGCCATGATTCCACGATCACTGACTGTCTTTACCTGCATCACATGGTTATAAGAGATGCGTGAGTATTATCATAAATACCCAGTGAGACGGTCATCCCATCAACAGGCTATGTACAAATATAAGCATAAGCAATGCTACAATACCAGGATGAACAATCAACATGAAAACAACTCAATCGCGTAAAAACAACCTGTGTCGATCGATACACTAACCCGTGTCGATCGACACCAACTCCGACACTCATGTCCGTCAGCACACCATCCCGGTGACCTACTGACACCATGTCGATCGACACACCCATATGTGTCGATCGACACACCAAACCCAGAAAACTCGCACACGCGATTTTCTGCATAATAATTTATCAAACAACACGAAATTCGATCCCAAACAACACACAAACGCATCCTAACACTTCTTATGCTTACACGCACCCATGGTCACGCACTCACCTCGATTTGGGAAGGAAAACGGATTCAAAAGTGTTCAAGAACACCCAGAACACCAAGAACACGCAGGCCCCAAAGAACTCAACGTATACTACGAACGGCTACTCCAAATTCCAATCGGAAACCGGCGCTGGAAACTAGACACGACGAGCTACACAACGGTATGTAGAACGTCCTCTAACTCCCTACAATTCGACGGGAAAACAGCCCGCAAGTTCAACAATCCGAACTGGAACAGAAATGACATGTTGAACAAGAAAACACACTGGGAACGGAAAACACAACGGAATCAAGATCGGAAACCCGATCTGAAAAGTAGACAGATAGAGCTTTCTAACCGTATACAGATCGTCCCTTGGTTCCCAACGGTTCGACGAGAAAAAAACTCGCAAGTTCGATGATCCGAACTGGAACAGAAATAACCCGTTTTACAAGAAAGCACACTGGGAACGGAAAACACAACGGAATCAAGATCGGAAACACGATCTAAAAACTAGACATAGAGAGCTTTCTAACCGTATATAGAACGCTTTCTGGGTCACAACAGAACGACGGCAAAACTCCTCCGAAGTTGACTGATCGCAGTTGAAGGCTGCACAAACCGACCAACTTAGAACGATCATAACTAACAATCTAACCGTCCGATTGACAAACGGATTTTTCCTACGACAAGACCAACGACAGGAGAACGTACCCTCAAAAGTTCACCCCGATCCGACTTGATCTTGACCTCCGTTTGTCTCCTCCAAAACCGGTCCAAAACTGCCCAAAAACCCTCAAGAACACTCCCAAACTCTCTCAAATCCTCTCAATCTGCTCAAATTCTCCTTTCTCTCTCTGTTTTCTTCTGTCAAGAAAACCTGCCGACACTCCTGTCTTTTATAGACAAAATTTTTTTTTTTTTTTTTTTTTTCGTGTCGATCGACACACACTCCCTGTGTCGATCGACACACGACCAAATATTCCGTAATTTGGTTCGCGGTCGTTACATAATTAACCCAAACATAAATAATATAAAGAAAAAATAATTTTGAAAAGTGACATTTTTGTAAAGATTTAAAAGTGTGGCATTTTTGTAAAGTTGCACTTGAAAAGTGACATTTTTTGAAATTTCTCTAAAAAAAACTGTGACAAATAAAATAGTTTCAACATTTCTCTCTGAGGCACTCCTTTCAAGATTGGTTATTACAAAGTAGCTTAATCCGAAAATCAACTTATTCCAACGGTCTCTTACTACTTCTGGTAACAACTCTCCAAAACCCTAATCTCACCAAACTTTTCAACCTCTTTTTGAACCAAAACCTCCGCAAACTCATCCTCTCAGGCTCAGAATAGGCAGGCCAACGGTGATTCCGGTCAACCGGAACCTAGCCTTCACAGGGGAGATGGATACCACTTGTAAACTCCGGCATGACTAGCCCAAAACTACAAGTTTATCGAAACTTCTCCAGGTTTTTCTCTAAACTTCTCCAAGAAACCAAGCTTACTCTCTCCCGGGCAAGATCTGCACATCAACAAGCACACCACTGAATCAACTCTCACAAAGGCATCGTGCTCTGCCACTACAAATCAGCTCCTACAAATCTAAACAACCAAAAATCTTCACAGCATGAATAGGCACCTCACATACGAAGAAAAAGGGAAAACAGTTGCTAAAGAGCAGGTCTCACCACCTAGAGTGAGGATCCGTGCCCCAAGACTGGATACTACTGAACTCATAAGGAAGAATGAACTCACCTTGATAAGGCGGCTAACAAACCCAAAAGAACAAAGGGTATGGACCATGATATCCTACTTCACCAGGAGATGGGAGCTGACTGGAACAACTGAAGGGGCTGACCTTGGTAATGGGCTTTTTCAATTCAGATTCACTAGAGAGGAGGACCTCAACAAGGTCTTAGACAACAGACCTTACCACTTCTCCAACTGGATGGTCATCTTATAGAAGTGGGAGCCAGTCATCTCTCCAAGTTTCCCCTCCCAAATCCCCTTCTGGATACAACTCAAAGGGATCCCCCTCCATTACTGGAACAAGGAAATGATAAAGGACATTGGAGAAGCCTTGGGGACCTTTGAAGGAGCTGACCTCACACAAGAATCAGAGTCTCTATTAATGGCTACAGCCGCTCATACAAGAAACCATCATCGTCTTTGATAGAGGAGATGAAGCTAGAGTCATCTTAACTTATGAGAGACTCAAAAACTCTTTCACAAAATGCTATCGCCTCACCCATGATAAGGCAGAATGTCCACTTCCGCCCCTGGACAACTACTACAAAAGAACAAACAGTTTAATTCAAGAAGAAGTTGAGATCCAAAGGGTAAAACAACACCAAGACAAAGGCAAAGATATCCCCCAGAGACCTTATCAGGAAAGAGTGGATAGATACGACAAGCCTTATGGGGAGAGACTTTCATCCAGGAGCCCACACCGTGCTGAATACGCTTCAGGGAGACACATAACCTCCATCTAGGATGAGGTGAGAGCTACAAGACCTCACCACAGACATACCTCAGATTCTCACTCCCACCAGAGGACCACAAGTGTATCACCCCACATCTCACAACAGAGGGAAATAGAAGAAATGAGAGCAAACCCTGACTATCTAACAAGGTATCACAATCCACAAATTCAAAACTTATAGTGGAGACCGAGGGCAACTGAGTTAGAGAGAGTGTCTACTACTCAAACAACTACTTCCAGACATAGACGCCCCCTTGGAAAGAAACCTGAATCAAGTGGATTTCCCTACAACAATCCCATCTACTACAGAAGTAATGGACGAGCTGATGGATGTAACAATAAACTACTGTAATGTGGAAACAAATGATTTGATGGAGAAAACTGCAGCATCAATCATAGCAGCGGCCAAAGCAAACCAACAACAACAACTGCAAAGGAAACATCAGAGTATGGCAAGTGAGGAACCTCTACACATCTCACAGGACCTACCACACCTAAAAGGAAATGAGCTGGACAAAGAAGTTGTACAAAAGAAAAAAACGGGGAAGGCCTCCCCTCAAAACCAGGAAAGGACACACACCAAATATCCTACAAGGAGCTAGCTCTAAGAAAAGGAATGTAGTGCAGCTACATAAATCTCCTAGAAAGAAACCAACACCAAAGAAAGATGGAAAGGCTCAGAAAAGAAATGATC
The DNA here is from genome assembly GCA_964056655.1 of Arabis hirsuta. Lineage (NCBI taxonomy): Eukaryota > Viridiplantae > Streptophyta > Magnoliopsida > Brassicales > Brassicaceae > Arabis > Arabis hirsuta. Next base: position 21,752,944 of record OZ053306.1, on the reverse strand, counting down.
TTACCATAACATCCATGATAGGATCCAACAGAGCGTCCACAAGTAGGATGGCTCCACCTACAAGATTGATTCCAGCCATAGTGAGGCCCTCTGCAAACAGTAATGATACTATATCCAAGGGGGGTTTGGTACAAGCACACCAAAAAGAAGATCTCATCAACCAGAAAGTACCCACTCAGAGCAGGAACATGAGGGAACGACAACCCCATCAAGGGCCAGAGGAACACCAAAAGCGAGTTGGACGGATTTTCAAAATCCACCAACTCCTCTTCCTTAGCCATAGTGAGATGGAATTGTTATGGTTTGGGGAACACCACAACAATTCCAAGACTCAGGAAGATCAGGAGTAGCATCTTCCCGGACATCCTCTTTCTCAATGAGACTAAAAACCCCAATGAAATGGTGATAAAGACACTGGACTGGCTCAGCTACACATCAAACCCTTTCGTCAGCCCCCATGGTGGTGGAGGGGGAGGACTTGCTTTACTCTGGAAATATGAGGTAAAGTTAGAAGTCCTTCACTCTTCTAATAACTACATTGATACTAAGATAATACATGATGGAAAGCATATATATGTTACCTTTGTCTATGGTGAACCTGACCAGACAAAGAGAAGAGAAGTCTGGAATAATCTCACCATATTGGCTTAGCAAGAGATGTTCCCTGGTTCCTCACCGGCAATTTCAATGAGATCACTGATAACTCAGAAAAGCAAGGGAGAGTTATGAGACCTGAAAGCTCCTTTGTAGACTTTCGATCCTTCCTCTCTGAGAGTGACCTATATGATCTCCAACATTCGGGCAACTTCCTGTCTTTGAGAGGCACAAGAAACAACCATACGGTATTATGCAGGCTGGACAGAGCTATGGCAAACTGCGCATGGTTTGAAAGATTCCCAACAGCCAGAAGTGACTATTTACGGTTTGAAAGCTCAGATCACAGTCCTATAGCCTCTTATCTCACAAATCACCAGAAGAAAACAAGAGGCTCGTTCAGATTTGATATAAGGCTCAAGGACAATGTGGAAGTCCAAAACCTAATCTCTGAGACATGGAAAACAGATGGAGAGTTATCCGTAGAACAAAGAATCACCAAATGTAGAAGGGCCATAATATAGTGGAACAAAGAGAAACATAAAAATAGCCAGACAACAATTGCCAAAAAACAAGAAGAATTGGAAAGGGTTATGTCTTGCCCTACCTCTAGAGCTGAGTGTATATATGCCATCAACACTGAACTAGCCGCAGCATATAAAGCAGAGGAAGACTTCTGGAGACAGAGAAGCAGACAGATGTGGCTTAGCCTGGGAGACAGAAACACTGGTTATTTCCATGCCAGCACAAGGAAAAGAAGAGTCATCAATAACATCACTGTTATTGAAGACAATGAGGGTAAAGTGCACTATGAGGAAGACAAGATCACAGAAACAATCAACACTTACTTCTCAGAAATGTTCACCTCCCAACCTGGAAGAAGGTCAGATGCAGTTTACCAAGCTCTCAAACCAAGCATCTCGGCTAGCACAAATGAGTCACTCACAAAGGAACCAACACCAAAGGAGATACGTGATGCAATGTTCTCCATTCATGGAGACAAAGCACCAGGACCTGATGGATTCTCAACTGGATTTTTCCATGCCAATTGGACTATTGTGGGACCTACAATAATTAAGGAGGTGAAAGATATATTCAAAAGTGGAATTATGCCAATCTTAATCAATAAAACTCACATCATGCTCATTCTTAAGGTCCTAAGTCCCAAAACAGTGGCAGAATACAGACCTATTGCTCTGTGCAATGTGTATTACAAACTTATGTCCAAGATTCTTACCAGGAGGTTACAACCAATTCTGCACAAGCTTGTCTCTGAAAACCAATAAGTTTTTGTCCCAGGAAGAGCTATCTCTGACAATGTATTTATTACCCATGAAGTCTTTCACTACCTAAACACATCTGCAGCAAAGAAAATGTGTTCCATGGCTGTCAAGGTAGACATGAACAAGGCTTATGATAGACTAGAATGAAGATTCATACAAGCAGTTCTAGAGAGGCTAGGCTTTCACAATATTTGGGTGAATTGGATCATGCAATGCATCACATCAGTATCCTATTATTTCCTACTCAATGGGACGGTAAAAGAAACAATACTACCTACTAGAGGAATCAGACAAGGAGATCCGCTATCACCCTACATTTTCATCCTCTGCTCTGAAGTCCTCTCAGGTCTATGTACAGCCACCCAGGAAAAAGGAAAGTTACCTGGTATAAGGCAAAGCAATGTCCAAGAATCAACCATTTGCTGTTTGCGGATGACACCATGTTCTTCTGCAAAACAAGCAAACATAGTGTTAAAGCTCTGAAAAGAATCCTACAACAATATGAAGAAACATCTGGACAAAAGATTAACTGTCATTAGTCAGCTATAACCTTCTCCTCAAAGGCTCCACAAGCTCTCAAAGACAGAGTCAAAGCTGAATTAAACATTCCTAAAAAGGGAGGGCTTGGAAAGTACCTTGGACTGCTAGAACATTTTGGCCGAAGCAAGAAGGACCTCTTCAGTTTGATAGTTGACATGATAAAACAGTGAGCCATCAGTTGGTATTCTAAGTTCCTATCTACTGCTGGACGGATGACCATGCTCAAGTCAGTGTTGGCTATGATGCCAACGTATACAATGTCCTGCTTTAAACTGCCTATGAACCTCTGTTAAAAATTCAGTCATCCTTAACTAGATTCTGGTGGGATGGAAGCAGTGAAACAAGGAAAATATGCTGAATAGCGTGGGATAAACTTACAATGAGCAAGAGAGAAGGAGGGCTCGGCTTTAGGAACATACAATTCTTCAATGATATCCTCCTTGCCAAGCTGAGTTGGAGGATCCTAAATAACCCAAGCTGCCTACTCGCTAGAATTCTCCTTGGAAAATATTGCAAGTCAACCTCGTTCCTAGAATGCTTGCCTTCAACCTCAATATCCCATGGATGGAGAGGCATTCTGATAGGCAAAGAACTCTTAAAGCAAAAGCTTGGAAAAGTAATTGGTGATGGGAAGAGTACAGGAGTCTGGAAGGATCCATGACTGTCTCTCAAGGTCCCTACCAAACCTACAGGACCACCAAACAGAGAGGAAAGTGATATGTTAGTAGCAGACCTGCTACTACCTAACTCTGGTAATTGGAACATACTAGAAAATCAGCACAAATTTCCCTGAGCTATTGGAAGATATAACAGCCTTAAAGCCAAGCACTAGAGGAGTAGAGGACAAACTTGCCTGGCTTGGAAAAAAGTCTTCCAAAACCGAAATTTCTCAGCAAGGGAAACCATTACCAAGGCTGTTCATGACGCGACCGAGTGGTTTTTGGCCCAAGTGCAGACCCAAGCCGCAAAGCAGATAACCAATAACCCCAGATGGAATGCCTCTGGTCTTTGATGTTATTCCGACGCAGCATGGCGTCCGGATATGAAGATCGTCGGAATTGGATGGATTATAACATATCAACTGAACCGACGAGTGGCCCAAGGAGCCAAGACAGAGAATCGAGTTGGGTCAGTGATCATGGCGGAAGCCATAGCCTTGAAGGAAGCACTCACACAAGCTTCAATGTTGGATCTCACAAATTTCACCATGGCATCAGACTCTCAGCAGTTGATCAACCTAATCAATACCGATAACTACCGCCTAGAGATCTATGGTATCGCTCAAGATATCAAAGAAATCGCCAAATTTATGAATGTCTCTTTTGTTTTTGTGAACAGATCCGAGAATGAGGAAGCTGATCGTTTATCGAAAGCTGCTTTAGCTAATGTAATACACAATACCGGTTTAATGCAATGAAAACAGAAGAACTTTTACCCAAAAAAAAAAAAACACACGAAAAAAATCAGGTTCAGTTATAATAAATTGAAAATGATTGAATTCGTCCATTTTTTTTTTTTCAAGAATTGAATTCGTCTAAAAACAAAAAATTTGATTGATTTCGTAACATATATAAATATACTATTACTAATTGATTTGAAGTAGTCATATTTTTCTTAAACGCGGAAATTTTTTGGACGGTAGGAAAACGCAGATATTTTGATTTATAGAAATCCCTCGAAACTGGGAATCCCATTCGCGCCCTTTCTCTCTTCATCTACACTCTCTTCTCTCTATCTCTCTCTCGTTCTAATTTGCAGCAATGGAGGAAATGGACGACACGGAAACCGAATCACAGGTATCTTCGATTAGATCTTCTCCCAAAATTCGCAGTCTCTTCTGATTTTGCTGGATGTTTGATCGAAATCTGAAAGTTTGATATCTAGCTTCGGTAATTTACGGTTTCCACAATTCGAAATTTCGAATCTGTTTTGGAATCGGATTTATACCGATTGATAAACCCTAGCTCTTCCCAGTTTTGACCTAGATTGGTTTAAATCGGAAGTATCTGCATCTAATTTTTGCGTCGAGTTGATTGCAGCATCACTAATTTCGCGGTCCCTGTGCAATCGCGCTTTTTGCACACTTTCTGAACCGTTCATACTTACAGTCTTGCTTATTTGAATGTGTACCAATTTGTTTCAATGCAATGCAGGTTTATATGGCTTGCATCCAGCACGGTCGGCGGTTAGTAATTGAGTACTTGAGTTTCTTGCTTTAGATGCATATGTGCAAAGTTGTTAAGAGACATAACAATTTCTTAATTACATATGAAAAAAGTAGCATATGAGTGAATGCTTGTGTAATTTCAGTGGTTTTTTGTTGTTGTTGTTGTTGTTAGCTGGTTATCAGATGAACAAGTTCATATCCTTCTCTATTTATGAAATTTCAGCAAGGATTATCAGTACTTAACTTACAAAATCTTTTCCCCAGAGTTGGAATTTCATACTACGACTGTAGTGTACGCCAGCTTCATGTGCTTGAAGTTTGGGAAGAAGATTGCTCAGATTTTACCTTGATCAATATGGGTATATATTCTCAATATATGAAACAGAATGGAATCTTTACATGTAGTTTCCTGCCATTTCTTATATTTCTATACCTCACTTAAATGAGGTTTTGTAAAGCAGATTCTTGATTTACAGCCACTTTGCGGCATGTTTGCTCTGCTATTGTGTCCATACTTCATTAGTTTTCTGTTCGCTTCATTTGTCTTGGTTATATGTCCTCAGTCAAATATCAAGCGAAGCCATTGATCATTTACACAAGCACCAAAAGTGAAGAATCCTTCGTATCTGCTCTGCAGCAGAGTGGTATGGTGCTATCTGTTTTGCTGTGATTATGATCCCTTAAGTTTATGGTCTTGCATAATTTCTTTGATTCTGCAGATGGAACTGACGAGAATACCACGGTCCGGCTGGTAAAGAGCTCAACATTCAGTTACGAGCAAGCGTGGCACAGGTGCAGAAAGTATAATCAGCTCAATTTTTTCTCCTTAATTGTGTCGTTTCGGCTAGTCAGATTACATGATGAATTCCCATGAAAATAATGTCTTGTAGGAAACTGGTTCCTGCAGTTCTAGTTCCTTGACTCAAAATGTAATAGCTTTCTAGTATCTGCTGTTTTACACTAATTGTTATCTCAATATTGTGTAGACTGGTATACCTTCGAGTAACAGGAATGGATGAAGGGTTGAACATCAAAGAAAGGATTTGCTACGTAAGTTATGGAAAATATGTTAATACCTCTTTGCTATGGAGACTTAGGTAGAATTTTGTGTATGCTTGAGATGGAATGAGGCTTTAGTTTAATCCCGCTATGTACTGAGCTTATTTGTTACTGTAGTCTGCATTTGAAATCTCAATCAGTGTAGACTTTATTGATAATTTTGATGTCACAATGCATTACTTTGAAACAATTCAGTATATCCTTTGTGTAAAGCAAAGATAAATTAGCTGTTGGTCTTCCACCTAATTATATAATTCGTAAAACAATTCTTTGTGTTCTTATAAATTGCAGCTGAGTTCGATGATGGATGTGGGCAGTGAAGTCCAAGTTCGTGTTAGTGGGGGTCTTCTTGCTATATTAGAAAGTGAACGAATTTTAGAAACCCTGGAACAAGACGAATCTGGGGCTGCATCAATTGCAATTGATTCAGTCATGGAAATACCATTGTATCCTCCAATATTTATCTTCTGTTTCTTTTGTCTTCATGAAAGATACTTTCCAGAATTTTTGGGATGATGATGCTGCCTGGGATTCCTTTACAAAATTTCAACAGGAACAAGTTTCTTAAACTTGATGCGGCTGCTCACGAAGCTCTTCAGATATTTCAAACAGATAAACATCCAAGCCATATGGGCATTGGCCGGGCAAAAGAAGGGTAAATTACTAAATGGCTTCGTTTAATAATGGAACGTTATCTCTAATTTTTTCTGCGGTAACTTATGAATAATCTTCACTCAATCTTTGTAAATGAAGGTTCTCGGTGTTTGGGATGATGAATAAGGTTTGCTATCTTTGCATTGGTTCATTCTGGTTTATGCTGCTTGGGTATATGATTTAACTTACCTGGCCTATTTCAGTGTGCCACACCAATGGGTAGACGCCTTTTAAGGTAAAAAATGTCAATGATAGATATATACAAACTGTTTTGAAGTTACCGATGTAAACTTATGGTATTGATTTCCTTCTCTCTGTTTCAGAAGCTGGTTTATGAGGCCAATTTTAGATCTTGAAGTGTTAGATCGCCGTCTCAATGCTGTATCCTTTCTTTTCTTGATCTCTTGTGAAGGACTTTGCCTTATGTCAAGCAGAATAGAAGTTCACAATCCACAGGCATGAGGAGAAACCAATATGTTATACTTTGTCTGCTTTCTGTAGCCTTATCAGCATAAAATTAACCAAACCTTTATTTGTTCTGAATGAGAAAAAGATAGTTCGACCATTAATTGAGGGGGTTCCCCTTTCACCGATGCTAGGTTTCTTTTGACTGTATAAGATTTCCTTTTTTACTTCTTCAGTAGAGCTCATGGCATCTTTGCGAGAAACTCTGAAGTCTGTGAAGGACATTTCGTTTCTGCTGAAGGTATTCTGGTACCATTATTGTATATATCATATATTATTAGCATTCCTGTCCCCTTTAGCCATAAGAACCTGTGAAGCAGGTTTAGAATTAGAAATTAATGGCACAGAGAGAATTTTCCATAAATTTTGTGGTGTATATGCTAATTGTTACTCTGTCGGTAGAAATAGTGTTATCTGAACCTTTCTGCCAAGACAGAGAAAGTGGATGAATTGAGTGTCATATCTGTTCCGTATGCTATTTCTCTAGATTCAATTTTGGTTGTGATAAATTTTTTGTTTTTGCTGGATTTGGCATTCTTATATTTAAACTAGAAATTCAACTCCCCAACGTCCCTTTGTACCAGTAACGATTGGACAGCTTTTTTGAAGGTAAATTCTCTTGTTTCACTGTACGATCATCTTTCATATTGTCTTTCATTGATTAATTGCAGGCCTTTCTTATATTGTTTTCCTTTTCTACACTTTCATCACTTCACTCTCTTCATTAGTTTCCTTTAAAACCGAAATCTATTATCAGAATTCCTTTGAAGTCTTTGCAAGCAGTTCCTAGCAGCATTTTGATTTAGAGTCCTATAAAACTAGTCTCCCAATATAATGCTATGCTATTGTGTACATTAGAGTATAAATGCGTTCTTGCACGTGAATAAGATATTTGAAGTTGGAGTTTCAGAAAGTCTCAGAGAGCATATGAAACGCTTCAACTTGGACATTATTGAGAAGGTTATAAGTATTTGTTTTCATCAGCTTATGAAGTTTCAAATGCTATTCTCTCACTCTTTGATCTACTTTCATGGTTGTTGCTAAGTTCTCTTGTCATGTTGCAGGCTGGCTTATGTATCAGCACAGAGCTAGATTATGTATATGAATTGGTCAGTTAAATTTACATTGTGTTTGTTCCATTCTGTTATAATCCATACTCTCCTCTACAAAAGAACAGATCTTGATGCTTTCAATGGAGGTCTTAAGACCTCTCTTTTCCTTTCCTTAGAAAATAAAAACATAAATGGAATGATTATCTTGTTTAACCACAGGTAATATGGCCATCTATTGGCAATTTTTTTAGTGACTAAAAGAAGCATAGCTAAGATATATTCTTAAAAAATCACACTTTAAGGTTTTTCTGAAATTGGAGACCCCAATACTTGAGAAAGTGGTTTAAATAAATTCAGCAGGTCTTTCAGTGAGAGATGTGTAAAAAAATTATGACTATAATTTCAATAACAACAAACTTAATTCCACAGGTTATTGGAGTCATTGATGTAACTAGAAGCAAAGAAAAGGGTTATCAAACATTGGTGAAAGAGGGATTCTGTGCTGAGGTTATCATAGAAGTTCATTTTGTTCAGGTTGTCTTACCACTAACCTTTTTTTCTTGCAACTAACTCATTTCTTCTTTTACCAGTTGGATGAGCTTAGGCAAATATACGAGGAGTTGCCAGACTTTCTGCAGGAGGTTTTTTCCTATGTGATAGTTATCTTCATTGATAATCGAGGATAAACCGGTCTCTTTTGGATGATTCCAATTTCTCACAGGTTTCAGCGATGGAGTTAGAACACTTTCCTCATCTGCATAAGGAAAAACTCCCTCCTTGTATCGTCTATATTCAACAAATTGGTGGGTCTACAGTTTCACGATTTAGTACTCACATAAGCTCTATACAGTGCAATATGCTTAAAAGGTCTAGCCAGGAAGATTTTTTAGACAGAATTGCCATTTAGAATATAAACTCATTCCTAAGAAAGGTGAGATATAGTTGCACAATTTTATTTTTTGTTTGGAACCACCATGTCTTGGAATTGTCAGCTCAACTATGGTGCCTATGCTTCTTGAGTGCTGAATAGCCTTTCACTTTATGATTCGGCTTAAAAATAACCACTCGTATTTCTTCACACTTTCGTAAGAATTAGTTTGTTTCTGTAAATGAATATATATTTTTTCTTTTGATTTATCTGTTCTGCAGGGTATCTCATGTGTATCTTTGGAGAAAAGCTTGATGAAACTGCACTTGACAGGCTTACTGAATTTGAATTTGCGGTACATTGTGTTTGTGTTAAAAATCTTGAACCCCATACTATGGATATATTTCAGTATGAAACAGAGTTTTAATCTACAAATCTCCCCTGTGATTAGTTTTCCGATATGGATGAAGAGACTCAGCGATTCTTTTATCATACCCCGAAGACACGAGAGTTAGACAACCTTCTTGGAGATATCTACCACAAAATTTTAGGTATATTCTTCATGCTGGTTTATATTTTCCATGGTGTATCACTGTTGAGTAGGATGATGTAGTATCTTGTTTTACAAAATATTGCTGACAGATATGGAGAGGGCAATTATTAGGGACTTGCTATCACACACACTTTTGTTCTCGTCTCACCTGCTGAAGGCAGTTAACTTTGTTGCTGAACTTGATTGGTAATCAATATTCCAAAAGCTACTGAAATCCCATTCCATTTCAAGTTTCTCCTCTCAAAGAAAAACAACACTTTTTCACGTTCCTATAAACTAATTAGCTGCTTATGAGTAATGACTAATAATAACATATTCATTCTTCTTGGCTTTGCTAGCATTTTATCGTTGGCTTGTGTAGCCCATCAGAATAACTACGTAAGGCCTGTTCTGACAGTGGAATCATTGCTTGATATTCGAAATGGAAGGTGAAGTTGACTCTTTCAGCTACACCTATGTATTGTTGTTGAATTTATACATAAACCCCTAACAAAAAAGTTGTATCCATCTGGCGGGCAGGCATGTTTTGCAGGAAATGGCTGTGGATACATTTATCCCAAACGACACTGAAATCAATGATAATGGTGAGCTGATTGTTGATTAAGTTCTTTTGACTATATAGGCGTGCATAAAAACTTCACTTGTGAACTAGTCTTTGTTCATCACCTGATTGCAAGCTTGTCCTGTCGCAGGCCGAATTCATATAATTACTGGTCCTAATTACTCAGGAAAGAGCATATATGTAAAGCAGGTCGGCTTTACTATTCTAAAGTCTTGTTTTCTCTTCTTCCAACAAAAGTGTATTTCACCATCATAAATTGACCATTCAAGTCAAGCATTCCTTTTGGCGTGCTATATGTAGGTGGCTTTAATTGTTTTCCTATCCCATATTGGGAGCTTTGTACCAGCAGATGCAGCAACTGTTGGTTTAACTGACAGGTCAGACGTCTTGTTCTATTTGATCCTTCAAGAATTGCTTTCTATAAATATTGTTATCACTAAGATCAGTCGTGAACAACAACAGGATATTTTGTGCAATGGGAAGCAAGTTCATGACCGCGGAGCAATCTACATTTATGATAGATCTACATCAAGTAGGAATGATGCTCAGGTATTTCCGAACTGCTTCTATCTTAGCTTGATTTCGAGCTATTCCACTACTGATATTCCCTTTTGAGCCTGTCTCAATTGCTTTTGTCAGTTAGTGACTTCTTGTTCACAAGCTCCATTATTCTTAATATCAATCAGATTCACCTGTGGAAGAAACCAAGATGTGCATGGTTCATAATGACTTATGATCATGTTCCTAATGATTGTGATTGGCTTAAATTCTCCAGGCAGGCAACTTCAAGATCTCTGTGTCTCTTAGACGAGTTTGGTAAAGGCACTCTTACAGAAGGTTTGATTTCTCGGACTCTCTGCTTTTGCATGTGTTGTTTTGTGAAAACTTCTGCCTTACTACCTACACTCTGCTTAAGCACAGATGGTATTGGCTTGCTTGGTGGCACAATTAGTCACTTTGCTACATGTAATGAGCCACCAAGGGTATGCGTTCTCATGTCTTTCCATAAGCGTGTATGCTCATTTAGACCCCTAGAGTATCCTGTTACATGACATTGCCTATTGCTGCATGCTTTCAGGTTCTAGTATGCACCCACTTGACGGAACTACTTAATGAGAGCTGCTTGCCTGTTGTATGTACTCCGACCCAATTAAACCAAATAACTCAGCAGATTTTTGTAATTCCATTACTTCAGTAGTTCCTCGCTTCGTCGTGAGAGCTTATCGTTTTTTCTATTTTCCCACTTCAGTCTGAGAAGATTAAATTCTATACGATGAGTGTTCTAAGGCCAGACGCAGACTCTGCAAAAATGGAAGACATTGTTTTTCTGTATCGGTATGAAGTCTGAGCGATTAGCATTTTACCTTAACTGTCTGTCTACGTACGTATGACTCTGATGTTTCAGCAAATGGTTTTGCTTGCAGGTTGATTCCAGGACAGACGCTGCTGAGCTACGGTGAGTATTTTCGTTCTTTGCATTGTGGTCTAGATAAGCTTCTTATGTATTAATCAAATTTATATACATGCAATTGCAGGTCTGCATTGTGCACAGCTCGCTGGTACGTTTCATGAAAATGATAGACTTGAAACTTGTATTATCAATAAAAATGACAATGTAGTAGTGTAGAGAGTAACAAAAGGAATTTCTTGATTTGCAAGGTGTCCCGGAGGAAGTCGTGAAGAGAGCAGTTGTGGTGTTGGATGGCTTTGAGAGTAACAACAACATCGATAAGCTAAACCTCGACAACATATTGTCTCAAGATCAAGCATTCAAGGTCTGTTTTGCTCTGTCTCTGTCTCTCTCTCTCTCTCTCACCCTCACTTACACTCTCGACACAGACTTATTCCTTCTCTCTTCTGTCCTCATATGAAACTCGCAGGATGCAGTTGACAAGTTTATGGCATTCGATATCAGTAAAGGGGACATTCGTATCTTATTTCAGGACATGTTCGCTTCTTAAACCCTAGTTAAATCATAGATAGTCATAGTCTCCACAAGGTCCCATGTTGCAATCTAGAATCTATTTCCCTACGTTATACTTAGAATATAATAAACTATATTCATCACCAAAATTCGCACAAAGGAATGCAATAAGCCCTTGAATTTAGATGATGAGGGATTCATGAGCGAATGGATTCAGTTTTGAAAAACCCTAATTGCTTCAGCCACAAAATTCTTCTCTCAATTTCTTAAGGTTTATTTAGTTGAATATCAATTTTGGGAGAGAAAATTAGACAAATAACATGTCAAAAAATAAAATTAGGTAAATAGGAGAGATAAATAAATAAGAGACGAAATTACTCTTATGAAAATATTAACTGTTTTAATGAACATAGTTGACTATAATTTCAAGACTTCATATTCTAGTGATCTCAGAAGATAATTAACTATTTTTTTCAGAAAATAGTTACCAATTTAGAAACATAGTTAACTATTTTCATATCATAATTGTCTACTTTACCAATTTCATAACAAAAATAACTACATGAAAATGTTGTTGTAATAGTTATTTATTTAAACAAAAATTGTTTAACTGTTGAGAGTTAATTATCTATTACAGTTTGCATGATGAAAAAAAAAAATATAGTGAACTATATATCAGAAACATAGTTCCTAGATTCCGAACATAGTTAACTATAATTAGAAATATAGTTATTTATTATAATTTCCGAACACAGTTAACTATATTGATCTCTTTGATAATTTTCATGAAGGGTAAAACCGAAAATTCAAAACCTCATATTGTTAGTTACTATATTTTGATTTATTGTACGTTAGATCATGAATTAGATGCCTTTTCAGTAATTTCTTAAATTGAAATTAATCTTAGGTGTCCCGTTTAACTTTCAAGTTTGACGGTTGTTAACTAACCTTGACTCAAGCCGGGTCTATTTTTATTTGATTTAACAAAGTCACATAATTTTGGTGATTTTCTTATTCTTGTAGTCAGTCAGGCCCTATCTACTAGGATTCTAGGATTTTGATCACTACCACAATAACCACTAATTTTAGTGATCTAGATTTTCGATCTGAATCCAAGTTAATTTCAGTGATTAGAATCGCCATTTGTAAAATATGGTTTTAGTGATAAAAAATTACACCAAATAGGTTTTAGTTACTCTCTCTCTCTCTCTCCCAATATATAAGACTTTCTAGATAAAAATTACACCAAATCGTTTTTTCTTTTATAGTAACCGCATAAAAGTAAATGATATATTACTCTGTGTTGTCAACAAAACTCCAATTGTAAAAGCTGCATTTTCGAAATTATTGATTGCGGTTGTTTGTCAAGTTAATTATCAGTTAGACAGTTTATGACTAAGAACATTGTAGCAAAGTCCAATGCGGTTCACTCATACGTTATAGATTGTGTCAAGGGGATCTTGTTTATGAAGAAAAACGGTGGAAAACATGGATTTCTGTTTTTGATGTGTTGTCGCTTATGATGAACCTTTCAAGGTTTAAAATTTCTAGGGTCTGATTAAAATGAGCATCTAATGAAGTGATATCATTGAAATTTTCTTGATTGAGCTCTTTAGACAAATGTGGAAAAATCCCCAAAACCAAGATTTTTAAAAACATGTATTCTTGTCGTTAGCGATTTCGCTTCAAAAGTTTCATGAGATAAATGCTTGTTTACGACTGCTGTAACAAGTCTAATTTCCGAATATGAAGTAGTAGTGATATGCAAATCACTATTGCACTGATATTGTACTCGACTCTCCTTACTTCGTATTTTTGTCACATGAGTCTCCTTATCTTACAAAGTAAATGACTTATTCCTATTATAATTGGTGGTTAAGGAAGCCCTAACTCAAATAACGTTATAATCGTTGGTTTTCTTTTTCTTTTAATGGTTACAGAAAAAAAACCCTAGTGATCTTACTCACGATAAACTCGATAGAATCAATGATCGAGCTGATGGAAGGAGAAAGCACAAGGAAAATCAGTCGGCTACTAGGTTTCTTGCACTTTAAGATAGCTACCTAGATGACTACTACGACGACCACAACTCCAAGGAAGAGAAACCATTGCATGATGATGAGTATTTGGGCTTTAGGAATCTTCTGGATTACCCGAGGATTCGCGTGGAGCATATAGAATCACTCACGAAGGTGATTCGTGTCGATGGGACAGTCCTTGAGAAAGAGAACAGGGTGTGAAAATTACTCAACAATGTTGTCCTTCCAACTATATTCTTATGCCATGAGGATGAAGAAAGGTTTAGGACGAATTACAAGAGTTATATGAATGAGGAATTCGATGCACAAGGCAAAAGAAGAAGCGCATGTCGTCTAATTCAAAGAGTTTTCATAACAAGTTACACTTCGAGACAAGAATGCTTTCACGCCATGTACAATTTGTTGGCTGCAAAGACATGGTGAAAAAAAGAGGGTGAAATACTCTTGGCAGCATGTATAGTTGGGTCAATTCTTGAAGCTAAAAGATTCGCAACAGAACGCATGTTCAAGTTGTTGAATCTCCCCTGCAACAGTTTTTCAATGCTCAAGGCCACTAGTTCATGGTTCTTGACAATGGTTGTCCATCACAGTCGTGTAATAGTGATGTGGAGACCGAAAGTGTTAAATGTGTCATGTTTGATGCTTTAAGAAAGATCTAATTTTGTCCACTCATATGTAGCAGTATGCATAAATAAACTATTCATGGACTACTAGTGATTGGTCAGAGTTTGTGGTGCCTTTGATGGAGAGTTTGTTCAATACACTCAAGTTTTCACAATCTTAAGATAACAAATACTTAATGAGGTGCATTCACCAGGTGCTTACTGTTGTTGATGCCAACATTATCAACCCTGAAACTTTTGAAGTTTCCCTTACCGAGTGAAGATTTTTCCCCAAATCTATAACAAATAGAAATTAGCGAGAGAATTCAAATCAAACCAAACAAAAATATAAAGTAAGCAGAGTGGAGTACAATATCAGTGCAATAGTGATTTGCATATTAGTGCTACTTAAAATTCGCAAATCAGACTTGTTGCCACAGTCGTAAACAAACATATGTCTCATGAAACTATTGATGATGGGTCGATCTTTGAAGGGTTCTTCTACATCGATTACAAGGTTGCTTAGCTTAATCATGTTTCTCTTGTTTGTGATTTTTCACAAACCAAAGTCATAAACAAGAGTTTGTCATCACTGGGTCACTTCGTGTAGATAATGATGTTTGGTCTTATTGATGCTGCTTCTACCTATCACCATTGTGTACTTTCGAAATATTTGATTAGCAGGAGCTTGTCTTCCAAGGTAAAATACTTATAACATGTTAATCTTGTTTCTCTTGTTTTTGATTTTTAACAAACCCAAGTTTCATATATTTTTATAACAATAATGATTGAACTCTCTGCAAGTTTCAATTTAATTTTATTAAACTTTTTTGGCATTAATGGCTCATTTTTGTATATGATGATGCTTCTTCTACCTATTACCATTGTGTACCATTCAAGAGGAGTTTGTCTTATAAGGCACATCATGTTGTTGCTGAAGAGGATATGTTGAGTCACATTTTGTGGGCATCCGAAGTGTAGGTTTCATCTACAATGTGCTTGCACCCTATACAAAAAGTTTGTATGCTACTCTCTTTTCTCGAAGGGACAACATAATTCCCACACTATTTTGTTTTTCATAGCGTGAACAAGAGATTTCAGATATTTTAGAGGCTGCTACTAAGAAAATAAATATTTTCTTTTTTTTTTTTTTCGTTTGTTTCCGATGGAAAATCTAAACAATCTTTCATTTTTATGCAAGGTTGTTCTAACCCCATCGGATCTCATCTGTGTTTCTTTTCTATTAGAATGTTCTATTATATAACACTAAACTTTTTTTTTTTTTGTTTATTCAACTAGTACAATACATTTTAACATTCTAATGAAAACCTTGAATCTAATTGGAAACACAAAACTTAGAAGCCAGAAGTCTCCCAAGTGTAGATTTAAGGCCATCCACATCAGTTCCCTTGCAAGAAGTCATTTGCAACTCAGAGCATAGAACCAAAACTGTGTATGAGTCCAGACATTTGAGAATCGCCGGGTCTCTATGATAATCCTAATTTCCCAAAAATGAAGTAATGAAGTTAGATTCATGTCTCTGCAATTGAAACTTAATAACATCCAGAAAGTAATAAGAAGAAACAGAAACTTGTATTCACCTTTTCGGTTACCACAATGATAGGTTTGGAATTAGATTTGTTCTCTAACCCCTTTGCTCTCCTCCTCATAATTTCGACATCCTGCACTTGTCAATATGATATCGATTAAAACCGCTTTGAACGAGTGAATATAATCTCGGTATATCCACTTTTTTTTGGCACTGAAACAAATTGGGAATAGGAATAACATAAATAGCTGCGAGAGTAGCATCGTACCTGTGCGTCAAATAAATGATGATCACTGAAATCAAGTCTATGAACATAATGTGCTCCAGTCTGTTAAATGTGTATAAACAATTACTTACCAGAGCAAAAAACTGAAATCTTTGGTACAAAATCCTGTGAGCAATAAAAATACAAATAGCACGAAAAAACTTACCATCCTGATGCTCTTGACAAATGCATCAGCTGATCCAATTGCGGAAACACATAGCACATTTGCATCGGATAGTGCTTCCAAAGGTACATGTGACCTAGCATTTTTAACATCGAACAAGTATTTGGGCACCATCTTGGAGTAGAAAATCGGGATCGACTTCTTGAATCTATGTATCGTGTTTTCAATGTCTCTAAGGCTTTGTTCACTTATCTGCATGATAAAAAACCACTAACCTTAATTGTCACCATCAAAAGAAAGGGAAAGAAAACGGAAACAGATTTGTTAACGTACCAAGTCCACATGGTGTACTACAGCAATATCTGCCCGCTCAAGCGCTGCAAGAGGCTCCCGTAATGGACCAAGGGGAACTAAATTACCATTTCCCCACGGATCCAGCCCGTTAAGCATCACAATCTCAAGGTCACGATACAAACTCCAGTGCTATCTACCAAACAAGAGAGCAAGTCTTGAAAAGTCCAATACACAAAAGAAGGTGAAACTATCATATTCTTTTTCGCCATTATAACATGTACACCATAAAGCTACTATTTGTATAATATAAGCTGTAGAATATACCTGCATCCCATCATCTAGAATGACAGAACCAAGTTTTTGTGAATTGGTCTTGGCTTCTTCTCTTTCATGAAGGAAAGATTGATCAAGAAATTTCCTTATACAAGAAGGATTTGCAGAGCCATACTTTTCGAAAAACGAAGCAGCAGTAGCTGCCCTGTTTGCTCCAACACCAATCTTTGTCAGTCCACCTTGAAGATGTGTTTCAAGCATTTTGGCTTCATCTCCACCAGCATAACCCTGCAGTGAATGATCTCATATATGCATTTGTCTTGGCTAATGGCAGTTCACAAAGCAAAAAAAAACACTCCAATTTCAATGGTAAATAGTATTATCTTCAATTGCAATAGGAGTTTACACGAGTGATAATAAGCGGTGAGATTCCAGAATCGACGAGGAATTGCGAAACGTATTCCACCATTGGAGTCTTCCCATTCCCTCCCCAGCTCAGGTTCCCAACGCTGATCACCGGAACCGGCAATCTTCACCAGACACCAGATTGTATTACACATTCAATCGTATAATCACCGACAAAAAAACACATTCAATTGGTCGTCGGAAAAAACTCACCGGTGTTGCTGGAAGAAGGAGGAGCGGTAGAGAGAGCGGCGGATTTGAAGAGCGACTCCGTAGAGAGAAGAAGCGACTTTAAGAAAGGGAACGAGAGATCGGTGAAGTGCAGGGGAATTAGTGTGGTCTCGCGTGTAGGCGATTTCGTTCACCACCTTCCTCAGCTTCTCCATTGACGCCCAACAGAGAGTAGCTAAACCGGAGCTGTTCTTCAACATGTTTTCGTGGCTTCTCCGACCAAGTCTATTTACAATGTCCGGTTGAACCGTTTTTAGTTGAATCTGTCTTCCGGTTTACCCACTTGTTTTGTTATATATTAAAAACAAAAAACAAAAACCGATCTTACGAAGGTTCATACCCATTGTTATTGGAACTTTGCCAAAATAAGCAAAATTCTGACACTCATGGAACAAATACAGACTTATTATAGAGAGTCAATGAATTTCATGATAATCTCGGACCAAATTAGATAACAAATAAATATCTCTTTCGATTTGCATCTATAGAAAATTGAAAAAATACAAGATTTCGAAAGAAAACGATTACAAACAATTCAACAGAAAACTTCAAGAACTGAGATTCAAATTAACCCTTTTGAAGTCTCGTGGTCTTGGTTCTTCGTAGAACACAAACACCACCTTCACAGATGTAATCTCGAGATCCAGAGGAGTTTTTTGTGAAACAGCTGAAGATATTCGAGAAGAAACCCATCAGTCTCTTTGGTTCCACAGACAAAACTTTCTATCACATACAACATTTGCATACGTTGTCTGATATTATATAATTATATAGAAAGATAGAAAACTTTAATGTTTCATCAATCACAATTCACAAGTGGAGATATGAAGAAGTCAATGGTGGTGTCCTAAACAAACAGAATCTTATCATTTTTTAAAAGAATGAGCTTTAAACACGTTGCTAATATGATCATGGACCACTAATAAGTCTTCCTACCAAAAACACGTTGTTAATTGAATTTGTTGGTTGCAGTGTAACCATTAAAATAAAGACAACATAAAGATGTGAAAGGTCCTTTATGAAAGAAAAGCTAGAGTTTTTGCAGTATCATACCTGATCAGTCTATGGAAGGAAACAATCTTTAGTTCTTCGCCTTCTTCTTTGGTTGTCGTTTGTTTTTAGACTTCTTAAACCCGCCTCCGGTTTCCTGTGGACAATACAGTTCTATGAATTAGTTAACAGAGAGGGTTTCTGTCTAACAATATCAGAAATTATCAGCCAGATTCAGTAAATCTGACCTTTTTGTAACATCTATATGCACTTTGACCTGAGAACTCTTGTCCGCTTTTAGAGATATAAACCTACAAGAGTATCAAGATATATCAGCGACCAGAATAATTCCCCACGCTTAAACGTGCGTGCGTGTGTGTTTAAGACCTTAGTTCCAGTCACGATCACTATTCTACATTGTGGAAACAGAAACAAACCTTTCTCCCTTCTGAGGATGTGAACCAGTGACCTGCAGAAGCACTGTCAGCAGCTGATACACGCCTTTTCCCAGCATCCTTTGGAGCTGCAGATGTCGCTTTAGGATTTAACCAGCCTTCAGAAGCGTGTGCGTTCTCTTTGCCCTTTGGAACCTTTGATTTTGCTTGCCCTCTTCTGCAGCTTTTGCTGCTAGAGCCTCCAGTTTTAGAACTTGCTTTGCTGCCAAATTGGTTCCTACAATTGGAAATGGAAAGATATGTCAATGACACCCTGGATACAGAAGTATCAAAATAAGAAAGGGATTAGGAGTAACCCACATATAATCAACAAGGGAAGCCTCTCCTCGTCTCTCTCTATCATTAACAATTCCCAGAGGCAAGAAGTTTGGTAAACGCTGTCGAGCTAAATTCCGTATCCTTGGATCACTGTGCAAGAAGAAACGATGAGATGGAGGAGAAGGTTGGGAAAGATCCAAGAATTCCCCAGTTTGCTGAAAGCTAGCCAATCCACTATTGCTACTACTTGCAACAGCACTGTTCTGTCTCTGGGCTGTGCTACGCGTCTTGACTGAGCTAAAATAGTCGTGACAAAGATCATCAAAAGCTGGTGTTTGAATCTTGGAAACTACTGGGGAAAAATCTTTCCACAGATCTCCATTGCTTGGCATAGATCCAGACTCCTTTCTCTTTGGTTTACTTGCATTACATGAATCATTTGTTTTAGTTCTTCCGCTTAAATCCCTACCAGTGGATGGGTGGTCATCTTCAGAATCCGAATCTAGTAGCTGGAACCTTCGTAGAGGACTACGAGTTAAACTTTGAAACAATGATGCAACAGAACTAATCCCAGAGGCAGCAGATGCTGGAACATCCAACTTCTTTCTTTTCCCCTGAGAGGTAGAAGGCTTATTAGAGAAAACCCCGGAACCATGAAGTGGTACCCTTGAACTGCAACTAGAGAAATGACTTCTTGTTGAGGCAGGTGCATCTGCACGTAGCAACACAAGTGGTATATCAAGATGAAACCAACAAAATGTGGAAGAACTAAAATATCACAAGGACTCGAGAGAATTTTGTTAAGTCTCTATCCACAAAGGAAATAGTTTGATTGGTCATGCAATCAACCCCATAATCCGTAGTAGTCAACATCAACAAAACGACAACTATATAATCTCCAAGGACCTTGCCACCGGAATGAAACTTAATCATGGTAACTAATGTCCTTGTAAATGCCAAACTATCAGCTTGGAAGCTCCAAACCAACTCTACCTACCAGTGTCAATAAATGCAATAAGTTTTCATCTTTTGAGGAAAATCAACCTGATTCTGATAGCTAAGGAGGCAAAAAGGTTTGCGTCAGCTTCCTAAACTCATCAGTGTTGTAGTACAGCTATGATAAGCTAAGGACGGTCTTGTAATATCAATGGATTTCCGATCCAAGAAGCCAAAGTTTCAAGCCTTTTTCCCGACAAAATTCAATTCGAACATGAACCCAAAAGTGAAAAGACTAATTACTTCATTGACGTAACAGTGCTCGGAAGTCGAAATTCAATTCCATCAGTTAAGTAAGAACCCATTTCACACAGGTACATGTATGATACGGAAAGAGAAAGCAAATCTCAAAAATGTAATTACCATTGGGAAAATCTTCTGGAGAAGAGAACTCCTCGATGTCATCATCCCGATCATCCTTGCAATCTAACACCACACTGGCCACACCCACGCCTCTATCATCTTTCGCAGAACACTTCTCGGTGTTAATTCCCCGGCGCAACCGCTTGAGAACCGGCGGGCTTGAAAATCCTGGTTCAAACTCCCGATCGGAATCTGAGACCGTAATTCCCGGCTCTTGCTCGTCGTAGCCGGAGGAGCTAGGGTTCTTCTGATAAGAACCCGATTGCGGGGGATCCGATGCAGCATCGAGATCAAACCCTAGGGAAAATGATGGTGGCTCAATTGAATCCATGAGATGGAATTAGGGATTTGGGGAGGAAGAGAAAGAAGAGACTTCTTCAAAAGACATGGAATTGGCGCCTTTTGTGTGCCAAAGAAGCTTGAATTTTTCGTGAAATTTCCCCGCCTCGCGAACAATCATTTGAAAAAAAATTCAATCAAGTGATTGATTTGACTCATATTATTAATCTCGTCGAAATCAATTATTACGGGGTCGCAAGATAAAATATTAGAAAAACGGACTATAAATATAAAACGAAAAATTATAATGGGCCGTGAACATTTCCAAATTTGGATTAGAGCCCATAATTTAATTTGGTGAGCGGTTTGCTAACCACGCCCATCTACTCTAATACAGTTCATATACGTTAAGAGTTAATTTTAACATTTTTATAAATATAAATTGAAGATAAGGAATTTTTTGTTTTTGTTTTGGATAATATTTCGTCGACGATTTACACACATATTCTATCGACATTATATTGGATTGGTGACACAGTGACGATATTAATAATCAAAGATGTATACCACTGATACTATTTTTCTTCTTTTTACATTTATCGTATTTCAAAATAAAGAGTGCTCAAATTAACAAATAAGTACATCATCCACCTTACAATGTGAGACAAAGTTGTTATAAGAAAAGAGGTCAAATAAAGATATTTAAATATGTTTCCATTATCATCCTTTTCTCTTGTTTTCTTTTGTTATTTCTGTTTTTTTGGCCGACTTCTCCTTTGTAATTTTTTTTTTGTTTTGTTTGATCTTCTTTGCGTATAAGCTAAGGATTTTTCTCCTTTTTGTCATTTCATTCGCTAATCTTCACCACCCAATTTACTGTTTTTTACTTTTTCTCTTAACTTTCCATTTTTATATGATTTAACTTTTCTTCTTTAATTTTTGTTAGTACTTTCACTGTTTTGAAACTATTTGTTCTTTTTTGACATTTGTATTTTCCTAATTGTTGGATCCTCCTCCTACCATTCAACTAATTATCCGCAAATTCATATCAGCAAGAAATCAATTTAAAGGAAATAAACACAACAATTATTAAAAAAAAAAAAAACATCGGACAACACAATAACTAAATTACTCTTTTACCCCTTCTGAACCCAAAATCGTCACATTCACACGAGATATGGCAAGGGCAACTTCATCATTCAGACGTGGCCTCCCCTCGTAGCTATAAAGATTTCCATTTCCACACTAAATCTGAAAGAAACTCTCGCAGAGATGGAAAGATTGCTGCATTTGACATTACTCTGTGTGTTAATCTTCGCTTCCGTGGCCGCAGATGATTACGTCAGACCAAAACCTCGTCAAGCCTTGCAGTTCCCATGGAAACAAAAGTCCTCTTCTCAACCCGAGCAGGTAACTTAGTCTCCCATCCAGGGTTCCTCTGTTTCCATCTTCTTCTTCTGTCTGATTTGATCAGCTTTCTGTAAACCCATGTTCTTTTTTTCTTGGTCTGATCTCCTTCTATTCTTATGCTGCATGTGTGTCTTCTGTTCTGTTTGTTTTCTCCGGAAATTCCGATTTTGGGTTAATACTTGCTCCAGATAAAATCCCATTTGGTCGTGTCCTGCTTTCTAATTTCTCTCTAGTAAGTAATCTTTACTACTTTGTGAAAATGCCCTTTTCCTAATGGATTTCTTATTTCAGCTGAGATGGATTTTTGATATATTCTGTTTCAATCAGAAGAATAAATTGATGTTTGAGAGAAATTAGAGATATAGAGCGCTTGATACAATCATAGGTTCTGTTGTTAGATCAATTTGGTCATTTTTCTTATACTGAGGATTCAATACTTGCAGGTTCACATCTCATTGGCTGGAGATAAACATATGCGAGTGAGTTGGGTTACGAATGACAAATCGTCTCCTTCGTTTGTTGAATATGGAACATCGCCAGGGAAATACTCCTATATTGGTCAAGGAGAAAGCACCTCTTATAGCTATGTATTCTACAGATCAGGGAAGATACATCATACCGTCATCGGACCATTGGAACCGGATACTGTTTATTTTTACCGTTGTGGTGGAGGAGGACCTGAGTTCCATCTGAAAACACCACCAGCTCATTTCCCGATTACTTTTGCAGTGGCTGGGGATCTTGGTCAAACCGGTTGGACCAAGTCGACTCTAGATCATATCGATCAATGCAAATACGCTGTGCATCTACTTCCCGGGGATCTTTCTTACGCTGATTATATGCAGCACAAGTGGGACACGTTTGGGGAGCTGGTTCAGCCTCTGGCAAGTGTGAGGCCATGGATGGTAACCCAAGGAAACCATGAAAAAGAGAATATCCCCTTTATTGTGGATGAATTTGTGTCTTACAACTCGAGGTGGAAGATGCCGTATGAGGAGAGTGGATCTAATTCAAATCTTTATTACTCTTTTGAGGTTGCGGGTGTCCATGCGATCATGCTTGGCTCATACACAGATTACGATAGGAACTCAGATCAATACAAATGGTTGAAGGTGAGCATTCTTACATATCGTCCTTTTGTTATGTGTATTTCCCTTTACTTCCACAATAGGTCTAAGCAGTTGGCTAAATAGTACCACATTAACAATTTATTTCAGAAAGTAGCATTTTAATGGGAAGAACAGTAATCTATGATCTACTTTATTGTCACTGCAGTTTCTTAGGTTCTACTATTGCTTCCTTGCAGTACTATCAGCAGTTTGTGTTGCATTTCTTGCACTAAGAACTGTTGTTATCATTGATATGTGTAGGCTGATCTCTCAAAGGTGGACCGAGAAAGGACTCCGTGGCTAATAGCTCTCTTCCATGTACCATGGTATAACAGTAATGAAGCCCATCAACATGAAGGTGATGGGATGATGGCTGTAATGGAGCCTTTGCTTTATGCGAGCGGTGTTGATATTGTATTCACTGGTCATGTTCATGCTTATGAACGCACGGTATGCTCAAAACTATGTTAACTCCTCTTATGAGTCTAAAAGAAAAAGAAAAATGTGATATTAATTGGTTTGTTGTGCTCCTTTGACAGAAACGTGTCAACAATGGTAAATCAGATCGATGTGGTCCTGTACACATAACTATAGGCGATGGAGGAAACAGAGAAGGGCTAGCTCGCAAGTAATTCCTCATATTTTCTGTGCTATAAGTAACTATGAACAAGAATCCTTTGATGTGTCCATGCCTAGGGATGTTAAATGCAGGGTTTGGACCCAGTCCAACCCTATATAATATAAGCCCAACCCGATTTTAGCCCTAACTCTTTATAAGCCCTATAATTTATATGTGTATGGGCTGAATTAGGGCTAACCCTTTCTTAAAAAAATGCAAGTTATTATTTTTATTAAAAAATCGGTTTCTATGAAAATAAAAAACAATACATGAGATAAATATATTACTAAATTTATCATATTCTTGAATCTCCAGTTCCTGAACAACTTGTATTTTTAGTAGCATCTTCATCTTCTTTATCAAAGTAATCATCAATGTCTCCTGCAATTTAAACATAAAAATTAATATAATAAAATCACTTACTTTGGAACATATAAACTAATCTTGAAATCAACTTTACCTTCAAACTCTGCATAGCCACGTAGCCAGTTTCGAGTACAAATTAATGCTTGCACGTTCTTTGGGAGGAGACGATTTCTAAACGGATTCAATACTCGGCCACCAACACTAAATGCAGACTCTGATGCAACAGTAGTGATAGGGATACTAAGAACATCACGAGCAAGGGAAGCTAAATCACCATACCGTTGTTGGTTGTCTTTCCAAAAGTTTAACACCTCCATGTCTGTAAAAGATGTAATCTCTACCCTGGTATCCTCCAGATACATGTCCAAATTTGTCTTTGTTTTGTCTGAACCAGATTTGAGACACTTTTCAAGCTCAATTAGATCCTGTATTACAAAGCAAAACCATATTATTTATAAAGCAAAACAATATTCAAATTAACACCAAATACTTACATCATCTAAGTCATCATCGAGCGGTGATTCTGTAAGAAGCTCAAGTGGAGTTTGTTTAGTTGGAAACTTGGAAGAACTTTCTGAAGACTTTGCGGTATATTCATTATAAAGCAATTCCAGATTCTCTCTCACAATCTGAACCTTTGCCTCAGAAGTACTAGGATCCACTTTATCATAGGCTACCTTAAGCATCTCTAATTTGAATCTCGGATCCAGCGCTGCTCCCATAGCTAAAACCACACTATACTCATCCCAATACTTTGCAAATTTACTTTGCATATCCATGGCCATTAATCTCACGTCTCTATCATTACATCTAGCATATTTCCTCAACAACAACTCAATTTTCCACACTTGGATGAAATAAACATTGGCGGTAGGATATTTCACTCCCGAGAAATATGTGGTGATCGTACTAAATGGCTTCAAAAAGTCACGAATTTTCTCTCCACGATCCCACTCTTCTTCTGAAGGCAAGGACTTGTAATTTCTGTCATACATATGCAAATTAGCAAATGCTTTACGAAATTTTAAAGCTCGGACAAGCATTTCGTAGGTGGAGTTCCATCGTGTCTCCACATCTAAAGACAGACCAGCTGCACTCCTAATCCCAACACTCTCCACACAAGCTGCAAATGACTCTAATCTTGATTCAGAAGCCTTCACAAACTTAACGCTATTTCTAATATTCTCCAAAAGACTAGAGGCTAGTTCTAATCCTTTCTTCACAATCAAATTCAGAATGTGTGCGCAACATCTCACATGCAGAAATTTTCCCTCACACAATAACCCATTACCACTCTGCAAACGATGTGTGAGGTTCTTTTGCATATTATCGTTAGCAGAAGCATTATCCAAGGTGATAGAAAATACTTTCCTCTCTAATCCCCACTCCTTTAAAATATCATAAACTTTCTTAGCTATTGCTTCACCAGTATGAGGAGGTTTCAAGTCACAAAACGCCAAAATGTGGTTATTTAACTTCCAATCATCATCAATATAGTGACCAGTCAAACAGATATAACCCATCACTTGGCTACGAGCTGACCACAAATCAGAAGTAAAACACATTCGGCCATGGTATTTTGCTAACACCTCTTTCAACTTAACTTTTTCTACCTCATATTTTTTATAAACATCAGCAGCTGCTGTTTGCCTACATATATGCACACAATCCGGATTGAGAAACTTATCTCTAGCCCTAACCTTTTCATATTCTACATAGCGAAAAGGTAAATCATGATAAATAATTATTTCAGCGGTCATCTCCCTATCAATTTTGTGATCATACTTAGGCCTATCAGTTTCAAGCTTTTCTGGGCAAATGAGCAAATGCCTACTCAAATGTGATGTTCCAAGTGACTGTCCAGTTTCAGTCTGTCCTATCACCATCTTTATACCACAATGGTGGCATTGAGCCCTTTCTCTTCCATCTGCCTCTACTCCTACTGATGTAAATTCTTTCCAACATTTTGCACTTTTAGAAGTGGTGCGTTTCTTACGTACCTGTCCAGCTTGTTGAGGTCGTTGAGCTCGCTGAGCTCTAGCTCTTTGTGTTGTTACAGCAGCTTGTGTTGATTCCGTAGTATGAGTGACACTTTGAGCTTGTTCTTCAGTTTCCATTTCTTCTTCATTTTCCATCTCCATATACTCGTTTTCTGCATTGAGTATTGCAATTGTTTCTAGTGATTGCTGATCCATACTGCATAAAAAGTACAAGAATCATAAGAACTCAACCAAAGACATAGACTCAAACCCTTAAGAGCCAACTCCTAAGGCATAGACGAAACATTTTGAATAGCAATTCTGTGAAAATGAATAAGCCATAAACACTACAAATGATGGCTGATAAACATCATTTAATGGACACTACTAAGTCTATACCAAACAAGATTCATGTGACATTAATCATAGACCAAGCATCTACTGCCACACAAAACCCAAAGCAATTCAAAATCTTTCCAGCCCCTTGAGCCTTGCAAGCAAAGTAAAACAAAAACAAAACAAAAAATGAAGAAGCAAGGAATAGAGATCGAATGAATCAAGAGATTTTATTTGTTTATTACAATGTGAGAGAGAAGTCCTCGTAAAGTCAGCTGAAGAAATTGATAAAATAGAGCAGGTTCGAGAAAAGTAAAAGACATTTCAATTCAATGACCAAAAAGCTTACAGACAAATTGGACAAGAACAATAAAAATATCTCACAAAAATTGGTGAATTACGTAACGCACAAAAAGATTCTTTTTTTTTCACCTCGTCAAAGCTTAAGAGTAATTTTCAACTCGGGAGAAAGATGGTGAAGATGAAGGTTTCAGACAAGAACTAGACTGCATTATTGTAACAGAGTTGCTAAGAGAAGAAGAAGACCTGCAAAATAATCCGAACCTGGAGATTGAGGAGTCGAATTCGCACTGTAGAGATCCTCGATTCGAGAAGGAAGATGGGTTAATCCTGGAATCGAGAAGGGTTTTTGGAATCTGGGAAAGAAAAACGAAGAGGGTTTGGGTTTACAGAGACTCTGAGAAGAGGATGAAACTGGATTTAGGGATTTAAGGAGGAGACCTAAAAGTGTGAGAAAAGGTCGAAGCTTTGGAGAGAAAAACCAGAAGAAGGCTTTTCCTGAGTTTAGATTATTAACATATCGGGTCTTGAAAAAACCCTATTAGTCCCAAGGGTTAATTAATTTGGGCCCTTTTTTAGCCCTTTTATCAAAACACAGGGTTAGGATTTAAAAATTTTCAAAGGGTTAGGGCTAGCCCTATATAGTTCAGCCCATTTTAACATCCCTGTCCATGCCAAACCTCTTTCATCTTAATGTCTTAAATCATATTATCTACATGGAAATAATCACACTTTGAGTGTCCTTGTTATATGATGAAAGTAGTTGATACTTATCTTAAGAGGATCATGGTTTTTCACTTTCAGGTACAAAGATCCGTCACCAGAGTGGTCTGTCTTCAGGGAAGCAAGTTTTGGACATGGCGAGCTTCAGATGGTGAACTCAACCCATGCGCTCTGGACCTGGCATAGGAACGATGACGACGAGCCAACGAGATCTGATGAGGTTTGGTTAACCTCTCTTGTGAACTCCGGATGTTGGACCGAAAAGAATAGGCACGAAGAACTCCGGAAAATGCTCCTGGAACCTTGATGATATCCATAATTAAGTGAGATATGCAGTACAATAGTCCAACGTATATATCTATAGTAAACCACATGGTGGTTATGTTAGCAATGAGTGTATCAGACAATTGGACAAGATTTTCACCAGCTCCATAGAAATCATAGTTCCAACTTTAAAATTTTGTAAACTTGCTCTTTGTCTTGTATTGTGTTGTTTTCCCCATTAATCAAAAATACTATTTTTTTTTTATCTTGATATATGATTTGATTACATATTTCGAAAATTCTTCTTCAAGAGTTCTAGAAGCATTTGTCAGTGTAGATGGTTTCAATTACAGAAAATTTTGAAAAATTCTTTCCTATTGACATTTTGGTGCACCAACTGTCATTTGCTTCAAAGCTTTACTTAAAAACATTCTTCATGACATTAAACGATTAATTACAACGATTAGGCCGTAAAATGATGTAAGTGGGATTAGTTTAACTGTTTTGTTTTGTTGGTCTGTCTGAACTCTGAAGACCGTTGACGAAAAAAAAAGGCGTACCTTTTCCACGCGCTCTCATAAAATCCTTTACTTCATCGTCGTCTCTTTCAGATCAATTCTGCAACACGATCGCTCTCATCAAATTTTCTTTACTTTCCCGGGGAAATTTTCAATAACCCAGGTCGAGAAAATGCATGATTTCTGCTTCACTATCCCGTACGGGATGCTTCTAATCGGAGGAGGATTTATTGGGTACATGAAGAAAGGAAGTATTACATCTTTCGCCGGAGGTGCAGGCACTGGTTTATTACTCATTCTCGCTGGGTTTATCAGTCTCAAAGCTTTCGAGAAGAAGAAGAATTCTTCTATTGCTGTTGTTCTCCAGACAGGTAATTTCGAATTCGGTTACTTTTTTTCTCGCCGATCTGAGTTTTGATTTCACTGTTCGGATCAAGAATTTAGATTTCGTTATAGGATTTTGATTGATTGAGAGTTGATGATAAGTTTTATGTTTTTCAAGTTTACGGATCTTATTTGACCGTTTAACGATCTGGATCTGAAATAAGTAAATCCGGTTTACATGATGATCTGATTTGTGTGTTTGATGCTAAACTTGATAATCAAAAGATGAAAACCAACCAACAATTTGTTGTGTTTGGATCTTCGATTGTAGCACTGTTGCAATTGGTTTGCTAGTTTGGACACTAACATAATAGATGCTGTGTTTATTGCAAATGAATATTCAAAATACGAAGTTCCTTATGTGAAGACAAAGTTCCTTATGTGAAGAAATTGGTTATGAAAACAATCTTAATAATTGAAGGGTGCTTGTCTTATTTGACTTGTAAGATGTTGTAGTTGAGTAGATTCCTGGTTTTAATTAGTGTTCTTGCCATTGATTCACACAGTACCAATCTCAACAAACATTACTAACAAGCTCACAAAGTTTATTTTCATGTTCCTATTAAGAATCTCCGGTGACTGAAACTCATCTGAATGTTCCTTTTTTATATATATAGTCATCGCAGCTGCTCTCACGCTAGTCATGGGACAACGTTACTTGCTGACTCAAAAGATTATGCCGGCTGGTTTGGTTGCTGGGATCAGGTAAAAACGATCCTCTTCTCTCCCTTCCTTCTGTGAAATTCTAGTGACTATTTTATCTTTGTTTGCATCCAAGATTTTGGTATTTTGAGTTTTAACCTTAGAACCATGTCTGTATTGCAGTGCCCTCATGACCTGTTTTTACGTATACAAGATCGCAACTGGTGGCAATAAAATTCCATCAAAAGTCGAAGAATGATTGGTTATGCAGTTTTTTGGTTTTCTTGGATGAACATGATACTTTTACTTTCCGGTTGTTGAATTTGTCGATTAGAAATCTGTAATGGTGTATACTGTGCTGCTCTGGTTACACCTTCAAAAGCTTGTATTAGTCAAAGAAGTGTCTCTGTGTTTTGTGTCTCTTGTCATCATGTTTTTGTTAACCACAAACTCTTTTGAGCCCATATTTATATACGAAAAATTCTGATGTTTCGATGCACACTCGGGGTCTGAGGGATGTGCACATGGTAAAAATAAACTGGGAAATGACCCATATGGAAGTTGATCCTCAAACTTCTTCGCACATTTTCTCATTATGAAACTTGACATTCCCTGTAATTTTCAGAACACTAATAAATCTTGAACTGTACTTGCTCTTACCTAAAATTTTGCATTGATTCACGAGTGCAGTAATTAAGGCAAGACTCTTGCATGATCACCTAAACAGAAGCCAGGCCATGTAACGATTCTATTTCAGGAGTTCGAGTAAAAGTATGCCTCGATGAGATGAAAACATAAGCTTCAGGTTCATCAATGGAAGTGACAGGTTAGAAAATTGGCTTTTCTCATGCTAGAAATGTTCTCTTTGATGGAATCCAATGAATTTATTGGAAATAATTTCTCATGCTAGGAAATTTCTAACCAGGTGAGGTGAACACTTGGTCTCTACTTAAGGTAATAAGTTCTTTTTGTCCCATTTTTTCAAAAAGCAACATTATGCTAACAAATATAGAACTTTGTGCAATGAATGCTAGTGCTGAATCTGATTACGTCTTATAGCTAAAGTTTCCATTCTAAGGACGTGGTAGTTTGTGCAAATTAATGCTAAACAGCTCATGGGAACAATTATTCACTTATTTCTCATTCCATCTCCCTAAAAAATTCTAAAAGAAACACTGAAAAAATCACCATGATCATGGCGTTCCTCCGTAGAATGGTTTTTCTGATTCTGATCCAGTGCTTTTTCTTGCAGACTGCTTCAGCAAGTTCTTGGCAGACACTGAGTGGTTAGAGAAAGAGTTCTTTCGCTTTTCTAAAACATGAATTTTATGATGTTCTTGCACTTTCTTGATGTGTAATTTTTTTGGCAGGGAAACCACCGGTTGTCATTGCTCGAGGCGGGTTCTCTGGTGTGTTTCCAGATTCCAGTAATAGCGCATATGATTTGGCGAAAACGACAACTTCACCAGACATAACTCTCTGGTGTGATCTTCAATTAACAAAGGATGGTGTTGGAATCTGCTTCCCAAACATGAATCTTGACAACGGTTCTAATGTCCAGTACATTTACCCAAATAACAAAGAATGGTTTTCTTCTGATTTCACTTGGAAGCAACTCTCTAATGTGAGCTGTAAGTGATTTTCAAGTATCTTGTTTATTTGAACACTCTTCTTGCTATATATTCTTCGGTGAAATGTTCAATCTTTTTGGAATGAAAACTCTACAAATATTTCAATTCAGTGTTTTGTGATAGTAACTCTAGTTTAACCCCCAAACAGGTGTCCAGAATATTAACTCAAGACCAGAAATTTTCGATGGTTCTTACCCGATATGGACTATTGAAGAAGTAGCAAATTCAGGAGCTTCAGGTCTCTGGTTAAACATTCAGGTATAATCTATATACTCTTTTTATCGCTCAAACGCCTTTTCCATAAGTCCATAGCTAATCTTCTTGTCGTTCATACACTTACAGAACAGTGCTTTCTATACACAACACAATTTGAGTATGAAAAACTCGGTTGTCTCTCTATCAAAAAGCATGAAGTTCAACTTCATATCTTCTCCAGAGATTAGTTTCCTTAAGAGCATGAAAAACAGTGTCAAGCCGCGTGTGACAAAACTCATATTTAGGTTCCTGAATCAAGACCAGATAGATCCCTTCACCAACCAATCTCACGGCTCTCTTGCCAAGAATCTAAGTTACATAAGAACGTTTTCGTCTGGAATTCTTGTTCCAAAATCTTACATTTGGCCCGTAGATTCTGCTCTTTACCTGCAACCCCACACGTCGCTTGTCACTGATGCCCATAAAGAAGGTCTACAAGTTTTTGCCTCGGAGTTTGCCAATGATTTCTTGATTGCATATAACTACAGCTATGATCCAACAGCTGAGTATCTATCTTTCATTGACAATGGAAACTTCTCCGTTGATGGTTTCTTATCAGACTTCCCGGTAACTCCATATCGAGCCATCAGTAAGTAAATTTCTGCCTCTTCTCATTATACATACCTTATAGAGGTTAAGAAATCAAGATTCTTGTTTGCTTTCCACAGGTTGCTTCTCTCATTTGGACAAGAAAAAAGCTAAGGATCACGGTAATGCACGGCGTAAACCATAATATATATATATATATATATGACCTTTCTACAGTCTAACCCATTTTGATCTTGCAGCTAATATAACTATTATTTCAAAGAACGGAGCGAGTGGAGATTTCCCCGACTGTACTGACTTGGCGTATCAGAGAGCTGCGAGGGACGGGGCTGACATTCTTGATTGTGATGTTCAGATGTCGAAGGACAAGATCCCTTTTTGCTTGAGCTCCATAGATCTTATGAACAGCACTAATGTCTTAGAAACAAGCTTTAGAAATCTGTCATCAGTAGTCTCAGAGATTCAGCAGAGAAGTGGAATCTACACTTTTAGCCTGACCATGTCTCAGATTCAAACCTTGAAGCGTAAGAACAAAACTACAAATTAAACTCAAGGTTCAATATAAACACTTTTTTGAATGAAGATTATATCTGAAAATGGGCATTGTTTTCTCTTCATTGCAGCTGCTATTTCGAATCCTTTTAGGGTCAATGCTTTATTCAGAAACCCAAGAAACAGAAATATTGGAAAGTTTCTTACATTATCCGAGTTCTTGCTTCTTCCAAACCGTTACAGCTCTCTCTTAGGCATCTTGATAAAAGTAGAGGTGAGAGTTCTGTTGCAAATCTTATGTGTGAATAATGATGACTTGACACATGATTCTTTTCTTGATATAGCATTCTCTGTTTTTTTTAGAATGCAGCGTATTTAGCGGAACATCAAGGAATTAGCGTGGTCGATGCTGTATTAGATGAACTGAAGAAAGCTACTGCTCAAGAAAGCTACGCAAATGCTACAAGAATATTGATTCAGTCTACTGATAAGTCTGTTTTGATGAAGTTCAAGGAGAAGAAGAAGATGAATCACGATGAGCTGGTCTATAGAGTCGATGAAGACATTGGTGATGTCACAGATTCTGCAATCAAAGACATCAAGGATTTTGCAGGCTCGATTGTCATCAGTAAGGAGTCGGTGTATCCAAGCAACAGTGGCAATGCGTTTGTCAGGCTTAGAACCGGGACAGGTATTGTTTCCAGGCTAAAATCAAACGGGCTTCGTGTTTTCGTAGAAACATTTCACAACGAGTTTATGAGTCAACAGTATGACTTTTTCTCGGATCCAACCGTGGAAATAGACTCCTTTGTCCGAGCTATCGAAATTGATGGCATCATCACTGACTTCCCAGCAACCACTACAAGATACAGAAGTAAGAAAATTCTCCTCTTCTTTTTTTGCTTCTTTAACTTTCCTTGAGCCAGTCTGAGATTATAGTTGATTGCAGAGAACCAATGTTACAGCAAAATGGATTTGGTTCCAACCGGCGAGCTCATAACTTTATCGAATTCAGTGCATCTTGGTCCAGCTGAAGCTCCATATCCATCACTAGTTGAGTCAGATGTCATAGAGCCACCATTGCCTGAAGTAAGAAGTCTGCCTCCCGCTTCTACCAACCCACCAAAAGCAGAGGCAGAAGCAATAGAAGTTCCCTTTGAGGTTATAATCATGTCGATTCTTGTGAGCTTCTTTATCTTAGTTTAGTGCTTGTAACTGACTTCAAGTACAGTATCTGCAAGTTTATCTATGGATAACAATGCTTGTTTAATATATCATTCTTCTCTTAAGATTTCTATTAGATATCTAAAAATTTCAAATTTAGAAGAGGATATTAATAGGAATATGGAAATGGATAAACATATCTTTAAATCCCACAAAAAACCATATTTAGCTTATATAATCTTAACTCTCTTCCAATGGATTCTTCACCAAAATTCACCATCCATTTATTTCTCTCTTTTCCAAGAAAAACATAAGAAGGATTCTCTTACTAGCAAAATTGATTTCTCATTTTTTTTTTTTTGGTTCCTTCTTCTTTTGAGGCCAAAAGAAACCAGATTCATTTTTGGTTTCTTCAAAGGCCAAACCTTTTTTTTTTCTTATTTTCTCAGTAAATCCTTTTTGCCATTTTACAAAAGAAAAGAAAAACAAAATCGGTTGGTCTGAGAATTATTTCTATCCCTTTTGAATTCAAGGTTCAAAGAACATTCATGAACTTGGAGTAATCAAATCATCTTCTTGTAGTAATAATCCAGGAAGATACATATTAAACACATATAATACAGAATGAAGCTGACTTGCTTGTTCTGTTGTATGTCCGAGAGACGATTTACCAGACGATCATCATCGAGACAAAGCATCAAAGACTGCATTGATGCAAAGAACAATCTTACTAGATTTGACAACATCTCTTTTAAAACAGGTCCCATTTTTTATATACCTTCTTTTTTCATTGCATACATTCTCAAATTCCTTAATCTAAAAGAAGCAAGGCGTATTTGCACATACCTGCAGATAGCAGTAGGCGAAGATACATATCCGAGGAGATAGCGAAACTCGGGAAAGGGAACATCAGTGCTCAGATCTTTACATTCAGAGAGCTCTGTGTTGCCACCAAGAACTTTAACCCCGAGAATCAGCTCGGTGAAGGCGGTTTTGGAAGGGTTTACAAAGGACACATAGAAACCCCTGAAAAAGTACTTTCTAGCTATTAACTAACACACTCTCCAACAAAAAATCTGTCATTCATATATTCTTGTTCACCGGTTTGATTCTCTGAATTCTTGCGTGTTAGGTTGTTGCGGTTAAGCAGCTAGACAGGAATGGTTACCAAGGGAACAGGGAGTTCCTTGTAGAAGTCATGATGTTAAGTCTCTTACATCATGAGAACCTTGTCAATTTGGTTGGATATTGCGCAGATGGCGATCAACGGATTCTTGTCTATGAATATATGCAAAACGGCTCTTTAGAGGATCATCTTCTCGGTATATATAAAAAAAAAAAAAAACACAAAACATCATACATATCTATGCGTTCTTGAGTTCAAAAATATTAATTTTTTCTACTTTCAGAGTTGGCGCGGAACAAGAAGAAACCGTTGGATTGGGACACAAGGATGAAAATTGCAGCAGGAGCAGCAAGAGGGCTCGAGTATCTACATGAAACAGCTGATCCTCCTGTGATATACAGAGACTTCAAAGCCTCAAACATATTACTTGACGAAGAATTCAACCCGAAGCTTTCGGATTTTGGTTTAGCCAAAGTTGGTCCGACCGGTGGAGAGACTCATGTCTCGACTAGAGTGATGGGAACATACGGCTATTGTGCGCCTGAGTATGCTCTTACAGGACAGCTCACTGTGAAATCTGATGTATACAGCTTCGGAGTTGTGTTCTTAGAGATGATCACAGGAAGAAGAGTCATTGACACAACAAAACCAACTCAAGAACAGAATCTAGTCACTTGGGTAACAAAAATGCTTCAACATTTCTCTTATTTAAAGATCTGACAAACAGACAAAAACCCTTTGATTGATTGTTGCTAAAAATGCGCAGGCGAGTCCGTTGTTCAAAGATAGGAGAAAGTTTACGTTAATGGCGGATCCATTGCTTGAAGGGAAGTATCCGATAAAAGGATTGTATCAAGCGCTTGCAGTGGCAGCGATGTGTCTTCAAGAAGAAGCAGGAACGAGACCAATGATGAGCGATGTAGTTACTGCGCTCGAGTACTTAGCTATGACCAAAGGGGAAGAAGATGGAGAAACTGTAGAAGACCAAGGGAATAATCATAAAGGAAGTAATAACAACAATGGAGACGAAGAAGAAGACGAAAGATCTAAGCTTTGAGCAAAACATTTTTTGTTTGTTTGTTTGTAATTTTAACGATTCGTTTTAGGAGACTTGAGGACTCTTCTTGAAGATGAAAGAAAATTCAAGAAAAGAAGTTTAAATGAGAATTTTCTTTTTTTTGTTCCCTTTTCGTTGGAGCATTTACAAATTCACTGAGAAGTGTTTTACTTTGTGTTTGTAATTTATTAATACTTGGACCCAAATGATGATGATCTGTGTTTCAATAATCAGGCTTCCTCTATTGACAAGTGATACTACATTGCACAAATAATTTTAGAACTAATAGTAAACTTTTTAGCAAAAAAACTAGGGCTAATCATTTGTATTAGTCTAGACACTTTTTTTTCTTTAAATAATTATCTGTTTAGAACAATTTAATTTATTTCAGTGGGTTAACTGTGGGACAGTTTTCAAATTATATGTTTGGTTATCTAATTTTAAAAGTTAATTTAAATTATCCATTTAAAAAAAAAAAACTATTGGAAATACCAATTCCAAAATTGTTATTTGTCAAATTGGTATGAAATTGATTATTCCAAATTATCCATTCATGACATTTTTTTGTGTCGATATTCGAAAAAGACAATCCTGTATTTAGAACATTATGTCATTATCTTATAATAATCAAATTTTAGAATTAAAAATCCAAACTTTACGGAAATTGTCCTTTTTTTTCTTCTTTCTTTTTGGTATTTTAAGTGAATAATAGTTAATTAAGAAAACAAAAGGAGGAAAGGGTTTAATAAAGGGTTTGTGAATCGAGTAAAATGGCTACCAGCTCAGCTCTGTGAAAAACGACAAAATCGTCACAAGCATAAACCTTTTTCTTCTATCATCATCATTTCTAAGAAGAAGATCCAATTCCTTCCTTCAATCTGGGAAGAGTAGCTTCGCTTACGGTCATGGGGGTTTCTCTTCGCCATTTCTCTCCTTCCTCTTTCTGGGTTTCGCACCGTTCTCGCGTTTCTTCTTCCATTTTTACGTTTCTCGTGCCTCGCCGTAGAATCCTCAGGAGGTTTCTCTCTCACTCATTTTGTGCTCTTGCTGATCTTTTGTTCAAGAATTCATCGACACTTAGCTTTCTTATTCGCCAATTGCTCTGTTTTGTAAGTTCATTGTTAGTTTTATAGTGATGGTTTTACGTTTTGAGGTTGTTAAAGAAGCCATTTTTTCATTTGGGTTTTCAGTTTCTTCTCACTTAGGCTAATTTGTTAATGTGGAAGTTTCATACTTGATTAACCTATTCGTTAAGTAGAGCAATGTATTTAAGTTAGAGCTGGTTAGTTGTTATTTTGAGCTTGAAGGTGTTCTCTTTATGTTGATACCAATTTTTGTGGTGCTTATGATTGGATTTGCAGGAAAATAGCTATCACAAAGGGAAATGCTGGATATTGCACTGCTACAGCTTCTGGTGGTTCCCATGGGTTTCAGCATTCCGGTCATCAACGGTCTTCAACTGTTGAGTTTAGTGAAGAGTGGAAACTTAGTTTAGGATCTAACACGGCGAGAATGGTTCCTCCAACTGCGAAACAAGCTGGAGCTGTAAGTGCTTGGAGGAAGGAGGCAATTAATCAGTTTAGAGAACGAAATGAAGAACATGCTAAAAGCCAGGATGATGATGCTTCTGGTGATGGAAGTTATTATTTCAAAGGCGTTGTCTCCAAACTAGATAATGTTCAGTCTTATGGAAACTGCGAGAACTTAGATTACGAGCTGAAGCCAAGAGGTGATATTGTGACACTTGATAGAGAATTGAACGGCTTTATGCAACAGAAGGGTCTAAGAGGACCTTTCATAGCATTACCAAGTAAGAATATTGAGGTCAGGGATATAACAGACGACAAGGATGCGCATGGAAAACAAAGACCTCTTGTTACTTCTCTTGACGGTGCAAGCTATGAGAATACAGTAACTATTTCCAAAGTGGAAAAATGCACTGACCTGTCAGAAGTCCGTGCAAACCTCAGAAAAATATATGATAGGGTTCATGTTGTCGACAATGTGTCTACTGCAAAGGAAATTGTGGCTAAGCTCATTACTGAATATAGGAATCTTGTCCATGCTTGCGATACAGAGGTATGTGATTATGTGTTAGCTGTTACATTGTTATTCACAAGGCCTTAAAATGCTAATGCACTTGATGTATAGACGCTTCTCATAATGCTTCGTTTGCTCTCTTTTTATCAATTCTTTAGGTGTCCAGAATTGATGTGAAATCTGAAACACCTGTGGACCACGGTGAGTTGATATGTTTCAGCATATATTGTGGATCAGAAGCAGTTTTTGGAGATGGAAAATCATGTATTTGGGTAGATGTTCTTGGCGAAAATGGCAGGGATATCTTGGTTGAGTTTAAGCCATTTTTCGAAGACTCTTCCATAAAAAAAGTGAGCTTAAACTAAAAACACGTTGCTACGTTTCTATATATATTCAGTGATATCTGGTCAACTTCGTTTTATAAAACTAATTTCACTTTCTCTCTTGTTCTGTGCTTTCCTAAAAATGATGATTGGCTATTTCTTCACCTTGCCTGTCCTTTGTTCAGTTGGAGGCACTCATGACTTCTAAATCATGTTTTGTTTTAGTTTTGTAAATCATTGGATGGTGACCTTTTTATTTTACTTGTAGGTATGGCATAACTACAGCTTTGATAGCCACATTATTAGAAATTATGGAATCAAGCTTTCTGGTTTTCATGGTGATACAATGCACATGGCACGATTGTCGGATTCATCTAGACAGACATTGGGTGGTTATTCGCTCGAAGCACTTACAAGTGACCCAAGAGTTCTTGGGGGAACCGAGACAAAAGAGGAAGCAGAATTATTTGGTAAAATATCAATGAAGACGATTTTTGGCAAGAGAAAACTGAAAAAAGATGGATCAGAGGGGAAAACGGTGATCATTCCCCCTGTTGAAGAGCTACAAAAAGATGATCGAGAAGCTTGGATTTCGTACTCTGCGTTAGATTCGATAAGCACGCTAAAGCTTTACGAGAGCATGAAGAAACAACTGCAAGTGAAGAAATGGTTTCTTGATGGAAAGTTAGTTTCAAATAAGAACATGTTTGACTTCTACCAAGAATATTGGCAACCTTTTGGTGAACTTCTTGCTAAAATGGAAGCGGAGGGGATGCTTGTAGATAGGGAATATCTGGCCCAGATTGAGATTGTAGCCAAAGCAGAACAAGAAACTGCTGTTACTAGGTTCCGAAGCTGGGCCTCAAAGCATTGTCCTGGTGCAAAGGATATGAATGTTGGCAGTGACACGCAATTGCGACAGCTCTTTTTTGGTGGCATTTCGAACAGGTATGCTTCTTTTAAGTCGTCATCCGAACTGCATTATTTTCCATGTGTAGTGTCAAACTGAATATAACTTTAGATGAAGCCGTGATTCCTTGGTATTTGACATGTACCATATGACTTTATTACGAAGAGACCGAGTGTATGATACTCTTGTCTCAAAATTTGGTGAAGATTGTATTCCTTTTCCATGATAAAACCAAGAAAAACACATGCAGCTCCCACTCACAGATTGTGTTAATGAAACACCAAACAGGACTTACATAATTTTGTTTCTTAGTGCTTATTTCTGATACTAAGTTTTGTTAATCTCTGTTACAGTTGTAATGATGAGGCTCTTCCGTATGAAAAACTTTTCAAAGTGCCCAATGTGGATAAGGTGATTGAAGAAGGAAAAAAAAAGGCCACAAAGTTCCGAAATATCAAACTGCATAGGATTAGCGACAATCCTTTACCTACTGAAAAGTTCACTGCTTCAGGCTGGCCCTCAGTTAGTGGAGATACTTTGAAAGCCTTAGCTGGGAAAGTCTCCGCAGATTACGACTTTACAGAGGTCGTTACAGATGATTCTCTAGAAGAAAGTATTGAAGATGATGATTTTATTCTGCTACCAGATGAAATTTTAGAAACTCTAGAAGAAAGTATTGAAGATGATGATTTTATTCTGCTACCAGATGAAATTTTAGAAACCCAAAACGCAAATACATCTGTTGAATCAGACACATCTGATTTTGGAACAGCATTTGATGCGTTTGGAGGGGGTGAAAGTGGAAAGGAGGCATGCCATGCAATTGCTTCGTTATGTGAAGTTTGCTCCATTGGTTCCTTAATATCAAATTTTATCCTTCCTTTGCAGGTATAATTTTTCTTTCAAAACAATGTTCCCTGAATTTTGAGCTACTTGACTCTTTCCATTAGCTTATCCTTATATAATTGGTTTGCCTATCTGCAGGGAAGTAATGTGTCAGGCAGAGATGGTCGTGTCCACTGCTCCCTGAATATTAACACTGAAACTGGGCGCCTATCAGCTAGAAGGCCAAATTTGCAGGTACATGGTGAACGTAATTTAAGAAGTATTTTGAATGGAGAAGCAATTAAGCAACTAAGCATCTCTATTTTCTCTGCAACCTTTTATTATATATTTAAATCTTGTGGTATGAAAAGCTACTAGCCTACTACATCTTTGTATTTGAAATGTGCAAGGTTTTTATCTACTTGGGAGTTATATTATAGCCTTGTAATTGTGTTTTAGAAATTGTTAGTAAAATTTTCCCCTTTTTCTGTTTAGAACCAACCTGCATTGGAGAAAGATCGGTACAAGATCCGTCAGGCCTTCATAGCATCACCTGGAAACTCACTTATTGTTGCTGATTATGGGCAGGTGAAACTATAAGCCCTGATAGTTATAGATACTTCTGTGATGACTAGTAAGCTAAATTTACCTGTTGACTGAGGTGATTTTTCTATCTTCAGCTGGAACTTAGGATTCTGGCACATCTTGCTCGCTGTGAAAGCATGATGGAAGCTTTCATAGCTGGCGGTGACTTCCACTCAAGAACAGCCATGAATATGTATCCACATCTTCGTGAAGCTGTCGAAAATGGTGAAGTGCTTCTGGAATGGTATCCACAACCTGGACAAGAGAAGCCACCAGTGCCATTGTTAAAGGTGACTTCTGCTTAATGTGAAACAAATAGATTTCGGAAAGCCTTAAAAAGCTTTAAATTTAAGTCTAATATCTATGGTGCTAAACCAGACTCACCTCTTTCAAAGCATTTTGAAACCACCTTTAGCACACTAAGATCACAACAGTTGACTTACAAACTTAGCTAGTAAATCTTTGTGCTTGAGTCCTCCTAACAGATAGCAAAATGTTGTCTTACTTAGGATGCATTTGCTTCTGAGAGAAGAAAAGCTAAGATGCTCAACTTTTCGATTGCATATGGGAAGACTGCTATTGGGCTTTCTAGAGACTGGAAGGTACTGTTAACTGAGGTCTTGACATTGATATGAACATGCTTGATTTGTGATAATAAGCTGATAATAGCCCTTTTTTTACCTTTCAGGTTTCGAGAGAAGAAGCTCAAGAAACAGTGAATCTCTGGTATAATGACAGACAAGAAGTACGGAAATGGCAAGAAATACGCAAGAAAGAAGCTATACAAAATGGGTATGTACTCACTCTGTTGGGAAGAGCTCGTAAGTTCCCAGTATACCGTTCACGTGCCCAAAAGAACCATATCGAACGAGCAGCAATCAACACTCCTGTTCAGGTTCGTTTGCCCCATCATCAGACTTTTAACCGTCTTGTAACCTATTGACTTTAACCCCCAATTACGAACTATTAAAACAGGGAAGTGCAGCTGATGTCGCCATGTGCGCTATGTTGGAAATATCAACAAATCAACGCTTAAAGGAGCTTGGTTGGAAGTTGCTTCTACAAGTAACACCACACACAGATTCTTTACATAACCACTTGCGTAGATGATTGTTTATCTAAATGATTACCTTTTGGCTACCCTTGTGGAAACAGGTTCATGATGAAGTAATCTTGGAAGGACCAAGCGAGTCAGCGGAGATCGCTAAAGACATAGTTGTGAACTGTATGAGTAAACCCTTCAATGGCAAGAACATTCTCTCAGTCGATTTATCTGTTGATGCCAAGTGTGCTCAGAACTGGTATGCTGCCAAATAAGAGGAAAAGATGAAAGTTCTTCTAATTTTCTCGGCTACTAAACGCTAACTACGAGGCAGTGCTTGAGGTTTTTTTGTTTGGCTCTTCAGCTCTGAAAAATATGTCCATATGTGACAAAAGGTCACTTTGTTTATCCTTATGAAAGCTAATTGTATCAAGTTTCTATTCGTTGTTAAGACGTATGACTTGTGTAAATAAATGGTCGGCACTTGTGTAAACAAATGGTAGGCTTGTAACACTTGACAAATGCTTGAAGAGTTTTCTGATTTTTTAACTTAGAAATTTGTAATATTACTCATAGAAACGGAGACTCTGAAGCAAAAAGAGGATTCTCAAGATATCTAACAATCCAACGGTGGAAAATAAACCAATGAGAAAACGAAGTGATCTTATCAAAAGAAAAATGAAAACGAGTGGATAATAATAATAACTAAAATCTCAGAAGAAAGGAAGCTTTCGAGGTAAATCATGGCT
Organism: Arabis hirsuta; assembly: GCA_964056655.1. Classification (NCBI taxonomy): domain Eukaryota; kingdom Viridiplantae; phylum Streptophyta; class Magnoliopsida; order Brassicales; family Brassicaceae; genus Arabis; species Arabis hirsuta. Next base: position 21,710,702 of record OZ053306.1, on the reverse strand, counting down.
TCCATTTCATCATGCACGGCTCCTTCTGCGAGCTTATTCTTCTCTACCACCAAACCCATCAACGCTTCTTCTTCTTCTTCCTCACTTAAGCTCTCTTCTCGGTTTCTTGGAACTCGGGTTCTGAAGCTCCGGATCCAACTCGGACCCTCCAATGGGTCGAGAACCACTTGCTGGTTCAAGTTCGGCAAGAATGGCGTCGATGCTGAGAATGCTGGAATCTATGGCAGCCAGCCACGGGATGATTTCGACAGAGACGATGTTGAACAGGTTCATCTTCACTTCTATCTTCTTGAATCGCAGAATAGTGTTTTTTAAACGCAATTATCTCAAAATTTGATTTTGAAAGCTCTAGTATTGTGTTACACCTATCTTTGTGTGGATTCTTGTTGATTTGCAGTATTTCAACTACATGGGGATGCTTGCGGTTGAAGGTACCTACGATAAGATGGAGGCTCTTCTCAACCAAAACATTCATCCTGTAGATATCCTTTTGCTGTTAGCAGCCTCAGAAGGAGACAAGCCTAAGATCGAGGAGCTTCTCAAAGCCGGCGCTGACTACACAGTTAAGGACGCTGATGGAAGAACTGCTCTTGACCGAGCCAGCAGCGAGGAAATCCGCGACTTGATTCTTGGAACCCTCACTCAAAAGGCTTAAATGTCTTCTGTTTTCGGTACCTCTCTAGTTGAAATATCATTTGTCTCGTGTTTTACTTTTAAGTTTGGTCCAAAGCCTCAGGAAGCTACAACTTTTAAAGTAAAGATTGTTCTCACTACCAAAAGCTTAGCATTTTTCTCTTTACCAATCCGTCACCTTACAAAACCAAAACAGATATTTAATATTTGATTGGTTGTTCTGAGATATGTCTAAGTAGGCAAATGCTTTCTAAATGTTGTTAACAAAATGTCAAGATTGTGTCACCAGTACAGTAGAAAGCTGTCTGAAAAAAGCAGGCAAGAAGTATCTCTTCTCTGCCAAAAGCAATCTCCCGTTGCTGCCAGACTCTGACTAAATTCACTCGGCAGAATTCTCGTGCAATAGTACGTACTCTCGGCTGCAACCTCAAGAACCAAATGTCAAGATCTTGCCAGAAAAGTGATTGCTAAGCAGCACCGTGTTAACCAAAACAATATACACAAACAAGCAAAGAATGATTGAATAGCGAACAGGCACGATAACAGCTCATAATGGAAAACCAAAGACACAAAATCCTTCACTAGCATACCTGCTGTTGCCAAATTTTATGGTATCTTTCTCGAAAAGCTCATAGTAGCGTTGTGGTTCAATAGCACTTTCCTGAAAAAAATCAGAAAGAGAGTTATCATTACAAAAGTTTAAACTAACCATGGTAAAAGAAACAATCAATAAGGAATGCAATTCAGGACTCACATTGATGTAAGTCTTATTGGTACTGCCAAGATCCATAATGTAAGGCCTGCAAGGTGACATTACAATTAATTAAGTTTTACCTTAAAGCCAGACAAAATGCAAAATTTGAAGCAAAGCAAAAGAGAAACAGATCGTTACCTCACTTCTTTACCCATCATACCATCTGGTTTCTCCTTTTCCACTTCCCTGTGAAAAGCACATTCACAGTGACATTAATATTAACCTAAAACCCTTCTTCTCATTAGCCATGGCCATGAAATTTACTATTCAAGAGGAGAACTACAGGTCAGAAATCTACCTGTACTGAATAACAGCATGCTGCTTGCTGCAAGATGGGTGATCAGTAGGAACGTCAGCGACTCTTCTCTCACGTCCAAAGAGATAGCAGCTTTGGCGATGGAGGTAGAGTGGCTCTATTAATCCAACACATTACACATGCACACAAAACACATCAAGAAAACTAATTTAGGGAATTAAAAGTGGGAAGCAAATAGATGAGAGACAAAAAGCTAAGCCTGTATATACATAGTCACCAGAAACCATAAAATTCAAATATTCAAACTATAAAAGACACCAGAAACCAGTCACAAAAGTATCAACTCAAACCACAATCACAAAAGTATCAAATCAAACCACAATCACAAAAGTATCAGATCAATAAACATCGCATAACTATATTCATTATAGTTAAATTGACAAGTTCTAAACAGTATCAGACAATAATTTGGCTACTATTGGTAATAATGCTCAGGATACCCAATCATCAACGACCACAGTTTTCAAGTGTTAATGGCTAGAGTGCATCATACAATCTCGAACATCTCTTCCAAAACGCCACTACATGCTTTACTGCATAGTTCGTGGGCAAAAACATAAATTTTCATTCACCAGAGAAAAGATAATTCAAGTGAAAAACATAAAAGACAAATGGACCATTCCTTTTGTGCAAACAGAACAAATCTTACTAATGGAAAACAAGTGGGCGAAAGACTCACCATTCAGTGGCTCACCATCCTTGAAAATATATAATCTCCATCTCTGGCTGGGTTTTCTAGCCTCTGGGGGCTCATTGAACAAGAGCGTGATACCTGCAAAGGGTTTAACAATCAGGAAAACATGCCTATGATGAAAGTTTATGCAATAAACCTATACTTCCATTCCTATGAGAAAGAACGGGATGCTAACAGTTGATATTCTTAAATAAAATGCTCATATCGGAACTTCACCTCTGTATCTGTTGGTTTCTTCTGCAAGTTTCCCGGATAGCTCAAAAGATGGTTCTTCCTGGAAGATATAAGACAGTTAGATTTGAAGCATCAATACATGGATGCGCCAAGAGACTACAAAATTACATTGGAAATCAATAGATGCTTGATATGATACCTTTTTCTTCGCTGCCAGAGCTTCTTCAGCTGCTCTCATTCTCGCAATTGAATCTTCTTCGCTGATGCTGTTAAAGAAAACCCTTAACACGGTTAAAAAAAAAAGACTGGAAATTTGTAAAGGTTAATCGAATAAGAAGGAAACTCACAGTTCCTCGTCGCCCCGTCTTGCATTAGACACCTCTTGCGTGTGACTTCTATCTGACAGTGAAGAAGACCTCTCGTGCCCTCCTCGAGAGTGTCTCTCATCGTCTGTTCCTGCCCTCCTTTCATCAGTTTCGTCTCTCCCTGAGCGTCTGCTCTGATTCCCGATTTCCCTATCTCTTACATCTCTCGTCTTCTCATTCTCTCCATCTCTTCTTCTCTCCCTGTCCCTATTTCTAATTTCCTTTTCTCCATCCCTTTCCCTTTCTACTTCCCTACTGCTGCTCTTCTCCCTTCTTCTACTGTTATGCTTCTCGTCCTCTCTTTCTCTACTTCTCCCAACCTCTCTCTCGCCTTGAGCTCTTCTCAGTCTCTTAGTCCGTGGTGAAGGAGACCTAGAACTACGACTTTGCAAAGATTCTTCTCTTCTAGATGGACTTCTACGGCGAGGAGACTGCCTGTGCCTCACAGGAGACTCTGATACATGGCGAGCCATTCTTAGAGACGGTTGTTTCTCTCTTATTTTCCTTGGAATGAGCACAAAATTGAGACTGTGTCAGAAACGCAAGCAAGCAAAAAACTAGCTTTTCTCTAAATTAACAAAACCAAAAAGGAATGTCGCTATCTAGAACTATAAACCCTAATTCCCAAACGCATAAAAACAACACGATGAGCCAAAAAAAAAACCTAAATCTTAAACTTAAGGCTACAGATCCTTCGGCGGAGAGAGGAGAGAAAAGATTTAGGGTTTCGAGAATCGAAAACGGAAGCTTCAGAGAAAGAAGATGAAGTTTGATTTACCTGGTGGCTACTGGCCGGCACTGCGATTCTTCGGCGGAGAGAGGAGAGAAAAGAGACAAGTGAATAAGCAAAGAGATCAAAGCACCAAAACAATAAAAATTCAGATTAATGGGTTTATACTGCAGATAAAAGGAAAGTGAGGGATTAAGTTAATATTTGTAGACGGTGTGTTTTAACTTAACGGAGCTAGAGTTCCGTTAGTCTGCAATATGAAAATGACGTGGCAAGTATGGGGTGTATTGGATTTTGTACTTTAATAGATTTGATGGAATTTCTAAAATTCTCTGTTACTCAACTATTGAACATGAAATTTAATTAAAATACATCAAAATAATATACAATCTCTTATTATTCAATTTATGATTTATTGAACTCATATCAAATCTCTTGTTATTCAAAAGTTAACAATGATTTTTAAAGAAATGATTTTATGAGATTTGAGATTAATTTTTAGTTATAAATTTGGTTCATGAAAATCACACCTTTAGAGGTGTGATTTGAATAAAAACGTTTTAATTTTTTTTTCTATTTTTTATCTTCTTCGTTAACTTGTTCTTCTTCTTTCGTCTCGTGATTGAGTTTCTTCTTCTTTCATCTCGTGATTGAGCTTTTTCTTCTTTGAGCTTTTTCTTCCCTTTCGTCTCAACTGAAACGACGATAATGATTGAGATTCTTATTCTTCTTCTTATTTTTTTTCTATCTCGTCTTAATTGAAACGATGATGATGATTATGATGATTGAGCTTCTTCTTCTTCTTCCGTCTCGTCCCAACAAAAACGATGATGATGAGTGAGCTTTTTTTTTCTTTCGTCTCGTCTCAACACAAACAGTGATGAGGATTGAGTTCTTCTTCTTTTCTTCTGACTCATTGAAACGATAATGATGATTGAGCAAAAATACTCAATCGTGATATGTTAGTTAGGTCTTATTTTGTTTGATCTTTTGCTGGAATTTTTTTTTTGCTTTTGATTTTTTTTTTTTTATTGCTCAACATGTTCATGTTCAACATTTTCGTGTGCTTATAATTATTTTTGTTTTTGATTTATTTGAATGAAGAAAAAAGAAGCTCAAATCACCACAAATTCTCTCAAATTTTAAAACAAATCACCTTAAATCACACACCAAATCACACAATAAGATTTTATATTTTTAATTATTTAAATTCCAAAATCATCACATATACTCAAAATCCACATAAATCCCACCAAATTAGAAACTCCACCAAATCTATTAAAATACCACATCCAATACACTCCCTATATACGATTCTCTTACCTTTTTGGGCAGTAACTTATAAAAAATTAACTGTATCAAAAATTATTTAAAACAAAAATATTATTAATTTATCGATTTATTAGTTTTTCGAATATCAATTTATCAAATTTTTACACGAGATACAAAATTTATTATAGAAATTCTAATGAAATAATTTTTTTGTTTTTTTTTTTTATAAAGAACATATTCTATTTAAATCGCAAGGAAAAGGGCATACAAGGCAATGATTTGATAGTCATAGAGTTTAAAAGAGTTGTTGAGAGATGAATGCTTAAGCATAGAATTAGCTTGAGCGTTAGAATATCAAAAGCTTTAAAGATTAGAGGAACCAAGAAAACAGAAGCTCACTTGAGTTTCCTATATTTATGGACCACGAGACCACTACCACCTCGAGTACCACTGGCACGGTTTCCGCGTCCACCAACGGCAGTCCATTGCATTTCTTGGACTTTTTGAATTGGTTTGATGTGCCTTCCTCCTCGAGTCCTCTGTGCTATATCATATCCGGATTCAAAACTTGAAAAAACTCCAGTTTCAAACGCAGTAAAAGGATTACTACCAGTGACACATGGAGCCTCATCTTCGATTGTTGCTTGTGTTGTTCTTGATAGAGAATGAGGAGTTGAAAACACATCATCTGGTATAGCTAGTAAAGAAGTTGCAACGTTAGTGTTAATAAGAGCAATCTCATTAGAGGCTCAACTGATGAGTGGAGTCACGGCCATTGCAGTCTCATTAAGAGTTGAGTTTTCTGGAATGATCTTGATACATTCATCGATTTCTAAAATCTCAATGACTGTGGAAGTAGTTTCTTCAATCCCATAATGAATGAACTCTTGAAATAGTCATTATTCTTATGTTGCTCTTTCTTATTTTAATATATTTTGTTAGATTGTCAATTTAGTAATTCCTCATTATTTGTTGGGTTTGAATATTGATTGTGACCAAAAAAACATTGACATTATTTAAAAAGCATAAAATGGATGCTAGCTGAATTGCTAACGCTTCATTCTTTCTTTTTTCTGGTCAAATTTGCTAATACTTTTTAAGTTCTTAGTTCTCTTACTTCTTTCCGTGATTTCTTATCATAAAAAAATTAAAAATTATTGTTTTGTTTAAAAACGATTCGTGTACTATATTGTTTGTATAAAAATGATTTATAGTCTTTTGTTCAACAAAGAAAGTTTCTTTGCTTAAAGTTTTGGGAACATAGTCGCCCAAAAAGTTGACATGGGCAAACCTTGGTCCTTGACACAAACTTAAATATACAGCAGTAAATACACTACACAAAGGTATTAACAATTGAATAAAATTGGTTTTAAATTACATTTACTTTGTTATTTTTTCACTGGCATAAATACTTATGCAAAAAACAACTTTGATCTGCAAAATCTTGGATACACTATACTACATATCATCATTCTTATTAATATCTTATTGTCAAACAATTTACTACGACAAAGTCAATTAGGTCAACATTTTAAACTTACGTAGCTTCTTGCGTCATATGGTTGATGGAGAAGGGAAAATTATCATAACATTCATCAAAGATTTGGTATCAACAATTACAATTTTTTTCTTTTATAAAAAATAATTACAACTTCACACACTTAAATACTTAATAGCTCACAAACTCAAAGTACAATATGTTGTACATGCTCTATATCCAAAATATTAATACCAATAATAAAATAATTATCCAGCCGGACTATGAACGTTCAAGAACGTGGACCGACTACATATACCACCATATATTATATACACTTATCATTGTGTTCTTAATTAGCTATTGGATTTGTTCCCTAATGTGTAATGTTGCCTTCATCACGTTTTCTGTTTTGTGTTCGATTATTTTATTGAAATAAATGAAGACTATCATCTGCTTGTCACGTTATAAATCATATTAATATCGTTAAACACTTAGTAGCAGTTCCCCACGAATTACATGTCTCCATCATTGACTAAAAATTATATAATTGTTTTCAAGAATACTTTCTCTATATCAATAAATTGTTACTCTTTACATACAAAACATTATACCAAACAAAAGACATATATACTTGATTTCATAGAGCAACTATTTCTCAACGGAAAAATATATAAGCTATATATAATGAAAGTGAAACCAATACATCTTGTTTAGTTTAGCTTAAATTATTTTCAGTTGTTTTCAATATTTATCCTTCCCTACCACTGTTGTGAATTTGTGATTTTCATTATGCAAAGGTTTTTATATGAATTAACATTCTTTATTAGAATTTTTTTTTTTTAAGTATTTGGGTCTGTCCATTAAAAATTATTTTAAATGTTAATTGTGTTTAAACTAATAAGATTTACATTTAGCAAGACTCAAAGTTGCTGTGTACATTTATATTCTCCACTAACCCAACAAGAAGGTCATCCACTTCCCTTGTATATATTTCTTTGTTCTTGCACATAAAGAAATCAAACTGTTCAACTGCCCTATATATCTTTAATATAAAACAAACAAATAATATTATCATAAGTAAATAAAATAAACATTAATAAGATCAAAGGGTCAAATTGTGCCAAACCTACAATTTTCATGACCTCTACCTCCCTTACTATATAGATATCACATTTGAGAGAATTGGGAAAACAAGAGTCTAAATAGCTTCTCACATCTTTCTTTCTACAAGATCAAACTATTAGCTCCTCTCTAATTAAGAAAATTTTAATGGAATACTCAGCACTAAGCAACTGCGTGAGGCGAACAATATTCTCTAATCAAATACAAGAGAGGCCAGAAGAGAGTAGTTGGACAATGTACTTTGAAACCGAAGATGGATTAGGTCATTACGACGAATCTTCTATGATCTCAGACGCTGCATCTCCTCTAGTGTCTGTGGAAGAAGACACTGCGTCATCTCCTTCTAACAGAACCAAGGTTAGTCCATGGAGATGCATATAAGCACACATATACATAGGCATAAATGGCAGTGCACATATATGTATAAAGTTTCATATGTTTTAGCAATGCTTGTGTTTTTAGGTTTACAGTGAAATGGAGGACAATACGATTGAAGAAAAAACTATGATCAATACTAAAACTGAGGTTAGAAACTTTCAACCATTGTCATGTTTTGATGTATTCGTTCTATAAAATATAAAATTTTCAGACGACTAACAGAAAGTATTCTTATTTATGGGCTTTTTATAGGTGAAAGGATTGAATAAAAAGGGTATAATGAATGAAGAATATTGCGCAGAATTGAAGAAGAGAGGGCTTTGCTTAGTTCCTCTGTCGATGTTGTCTAACTATATTGGTTGATAAATTGATTGTTTTTTTCAATCATAATTCTTTTGTGATTATTTTTAATTTGTTTTCATTCTTTTCTGTAAAATCTATAGAAAGGACTAGTAAATGTAGTGAAAATCAAATCAATGGTGGATTACGCATTGTACGTATAAAATGCACAAGCAAGATTGCAAGAGTGCAGGATTTTTAAATCATTTCCAAACATGTACTTTAATATAAAGTTAACATGTTTCCATGTGTGTTACAACATTGGTACAAGTATGTATGTATATTTTCGGAGCGATTGAATTGTCCCGATTTTAACATTTTTCTTCCGATTCAATTTTAGTGACCGAGAGTCGTCATATTACAGAATAATTATATTTCTATAACAAAAAAAAATAGCATTTCATAAACACAAATATATAAAATTTTAAGAAATATTCCAAAATACAGGAAAGTGCCACAAATTGGTTTTTGACTTTTGAGAATTCTTCCTAAACGGTTTCATACAACTGAATTAGATGGCTTGTTAAAATTTTAGGATATTATTTTAAAATATTGTGGTATTTTTTAGAAAATAGCAAAAAAAATACAGTAAGAAAAAAAGATGTGGTATTTTTAAGAATCTTTTAAAGAAAGGTATTAGTATTAGTCTTTTTCCATCTAAATTTTTAATTTAGATGTTGTTAATTTAAAATTTTTAATTTAGATCTTGTTAAGAAAAAAAATCAGTGAATGTAATAAATCAAGTAAGTTTAGGTAGAAGACAATACAAATATTTTAGCCGCCTGAAAAATAAAATTGGATACTTGTTAGGTCAACAGTTACGACAACTTTCATAGCGTCGAAGTTGTGTCTATGTTAGTTTGTTTCTTATGTGATTTGGTTAGTTACAAATCGAACACCTCTGTGATTTGTTCATCTTTTCCCTTTGTACAATGAGTTTTATTCATAAATTAGTAGACATCTAAATTAGAAGATGGTCTAGATCTAAGAAGATGATGAGGCTAATTCGTTTTCTTTACTTTGTGAATTTTTTTTTGCGTTATATATAGTTGTTTGTAAATTGTTAAAAAATACAAAAGAAGGCAAAATTTTAGGAGTGTTGATCGAATAAATAATTTATTCAAGATAATTTTATATTTTTAAATGGGATTTATTCAATAAAGACGATGAAGCAAATTTGACGATCTATTATTTTCTACACGCTATTGGATTGTGTTACACTATTTTTTTCACAATCTTTTGATTGTTGATTCGTTAGACTATTCTTAACCGTTAAGGATGCTCTAATCGATAATTGATGTACGTATAATTGTTTCACCAATCTTGCTTGCAATCATTTCAGACAAGTAGTAAGTATTGTTTACCTTTATTGTTTTATGGGAAATTGGGTTGAGTAACCAAAAAAATCTATAATCAAAAATTTAATCATTTAACTTAAATTAGATATAATTAGATCACATATGTTATTTTTTGTTAGATTTTTAATTATTAAAAAAATTGGCTAGTAAGCAAATTAACACTTGTTTTATTTTATGAGTTTTACCAAAAAGGCCAAAACCAAATTTCTTTCTTGACAACATCAGATTCATTGAAATTAAAAGCTGCACATTTTAAAACGCAAAGGTTTCCTTCCTTAACGGGGAATCAGGAATCACGACGGCATTAGAGAAGAGAGAGAGAGAGAACGCTCACCATCTTCTTCTTCTTCTTCTTCTTCTTCTTCCCCTCACTAGATCTGCTTTCTCTCACTCTCTCTCAGTCTCCACGATTTTCACGATTCCATCTCCGTCGTTTCTTCCCGGCGGCGGCAGCTATGGTTTCCTCCACCAAAATCAAATCCGTTGATTTCTACAGGTCTGATCCTCTCATCTCTCTGCCATTTAATTCCGATGGATGAATTCGCATGTGTGAATGTATATACATTTTGGATTCTATGTGATTAGTTACGCATTTGATTATTCGGAATTCATTGGAATCCATTTCGCATTTCGGCTGTCGAATTCTGCGCTCGTTTTCGTGTTTTTGATGACGAATTGGTAATGATTCGATTGTTCTTGTTCAGGAAAATTCCGAGAGATTTGACAGAGGCGTCTCTATCAGGCGCTGGTTTATCCATTGTAGCTGCTCTCATTATGGTGTTTTTGTTTGGAATGGTTAGTTCTTTTTTTTATTAACTTAATCTTCTTTACCCTTTTTTCTAATTGTTTAGTTTGGATCGTTTTCCAACATGATCTCCTTCAACAAATCTCTGTTTGATGAACTAGTCTTGTGATATGTTCTGGCTAGTGGATCAAACGAGTTTCTTGTAAGATTAAGATATGATCTTTTATCTTGCAGGAGCTAAGTAGTTATTTGGAAGTCAGTACTTCCACAGCTGTAATAGTTGACAAGAGCGCTGATGGGGACTTCTTACGCATTGATTTCAACATCAGGTTAGATATTACGCAGATGACTGGTTAATCGGTATTATTGTGTGTTTACAAGTAGAACGAAAGGTGCCAACAGCCATTTGGTTACTATGCTTCTTTTTCTCTCTTGATATTGATATCTGCTCTAGACAGTGAACATGGATACAGTCACTTGAATCATAAAGATATGGTTTTCTTGCCGAATTATTGCTTTGATAGCTTCAAATTTTCCTCTTCTATTCATTTCTTTTCTATGTCGCATGCTTGATCCATATGAGGGGATATGGAATGGTTTCTCTATAAGCTGACATGTGTTTTTGTTTCATACTTTTTTTGTAGTTTTCCTGCCCTTTCATGTGAATTTGCATCTGTTGATGTGAGTGACGTGTTGGGAACTGTAAGTCTCTGCTCACAACTCTCATTCTATTTTGATGATCACATTCACATTGTGAGAGTGCATTTTAATGTCGTATGATTATTGTACAAAAAGCAAAAACGCAAAAGGACTGGAAAAGCTTGAATCTTGACATTTTCTTAAGTATCAGAGAATAAATCTTTGGTTATATGGTAATCCATATAAGCATTTTGAGTTGGTTGTGCAATGATGGTTTGCATTTAATCTAATGTTTACCGATGCCATTTTTATTAGTAATTTTCGTCATCAAAGTAAGGTAAACTTAATAGTACCTTCCTTCTGCAAAGAAATTAATAGAATATCGTCTGCTAAGCTTTAATCATGTCGTTGAAACTTCAAGCTAATCACCTTATCCATGAGTCCTTGTTTCAGTTGTGCAGAACTTCTTATGTATTCTGTTAAATGCAAAACGTAGTGCCTTTAACGAGCTATGATGTACACACCCTGCATATTATATATATAATTAGCTGGGGCGTAGATCTAATTATGATGTCTAATTTTTCAGAATAGGTTGAATATAACAAAAACAGTTCGCAAGTTTCCAATTGATCCACATTTAATGGCCACTGGCACAGAATTCCATTCTGGTCTTGCATTACATCACATCAACCATGGAGAAGAAACTAAGGAGGAGTTTCCTGATGGTGCTATACCATTAACCAGTGGTAGTTTTGAATCATACACACATCAGTGAGTAGGCAGCTTCTTTTTTTATTGTGCATTTGTAAGTCTTGTCTGAGGGTTTGAATGTCGATTAACATGAATTGACTTTCTTATACAGCTTTCCAATATTGGTTGTTAACTTTTATGCACCATGGTGCTACTGGAGTAATCGTCTGGTAATTCTCTTACTAATTTCTTATGCCTCTTTTAATCTTTCCAATTTCATGGTCGTTTTCATCTGGTATGCAAGCACTTATGGTCCGGTTCTGGATGTACTCGTCATAACTTGTTCTTTCTGCTTGACCAAGGGAGAAATAATCTGCCTTATTACGTTCTTGACTATTACCTGTGAATATTCAATCAGGATACGTGAAATCCTCAGACATGTCAATTTTACAGGGAAATGAACTTTCTTTTTATCTCGTGTATTACGTTTTTGTTATTCTGTGTTAACGAATTATAGATGACAATCTCGTTTACTTGAATTAGACGTTGGTCAAAATATTTTGTAGCTTTTACGGTTACCGCAGTACATGTCTAACATTGAGAGCTTCGTTCATCTTTGGTTATGATGAGTTTCTTTTGTATTTTGTACTATTCGCTGCAGAAACCGAATTGGGAGAAAGCAGCTAATATTATAAAACAGAGGTTTGCAATAGACTCTTCTGCGTGTTTATTAAGTTGTGAAATTCTTATGTGACACTGGCTGATACTTTCTTTCTATAACATGGTCATGCTAATATTCTGCTGCAGGTATGATCCTGAATCTGATGGGCGTGTTCTTCTAGGAAACGTTGATTGCACAGAAGAACCTGCACTATGTAGGAGGTACGATGAAGTTGATGTTATCTTCAGTGATCTTGTTGTTTTGGTTTATGTAAAACTTGGTTACTTGTTCTGAACTTGCTGAGAAAAGCTAGCTCGTTTCTTGCTTTTTTGCTCACCTTTTTAATGGCTGTCGTTTAAGGATGCATGGGCAGCAGTGATTGTCACTCTTCTTGTTTGATCTGACATAGATTGTGGAATATATTTTTCAGGAATCATATACAAGGCTATCCATCTATTCGGATTTTCCGCAAAGGCAGTGACCTTAGGTGAGAAACCATCTAATAAGATGTTTAAACTGCCACTAACATAGTTACATGTCTTCTGCTTAACCTTTTGTGTCTATGCGGCGACAAACTCGATTCTGTCTCTCCTAATTTTGTTCTCAGTACAGTCAAATGTTGACACGTGCAATCAACACCGTTGAATGTGTTCTCGATTTTAGCTTGCTTTAGGTTTATGTGAACATTCTTATGAAAGTGTTCCCTGTTTTGTTGTTCTCAGAGAGGACCATGGCCACCACGAACATGAATCTTACTATGGAGATCGGGACACTGACAGTATAGTTAAGGTAGCTCAATTTTGTTCCAATATCAGGAATAAATTAGTCAACTTTCACATCTATGTTTATGTGTGGGTTCGTTAGTTTGTTTAGTTATAGAAAAACGGGTAGCTGTGTCTGTGAACTGTATACATGCACACCATATTTTTATGCTGAATTTTGAATCAGTTAAGCATGTTCTTCTAAAAGTTAATATACAAGGATTTTCTTTCTTCCAGATGGTGGACGGACTAGTCGCACCTATCCACCCAGAGACTCACACGGTTCTATCCAATGATACAGTAAAACATCTTAAAAAGGCACCAGTTACAGGAGGTTGTAGAGTTGAAGGTTATGTGCGTGTAAAGAAGGTAAACTTTGGACTAAAACAGAAGACTGAATCAATGTCCATGTAATTGATTTGTTTTTTCCCAGCTTCCCTGTACTGGAATTTGGTCTTTTGTATGTTTCAGGTTCCAGGAAACCTCGTTATCTCAGCTCATTCAGGAGCTCATTCGTTTGATTCTTCTCAGATGAACATGTCTCATGTTGTTAGTCATCTTTCATTTGGGAGGATGATTTCTCCTAGGTTGTTGACAGATATGAGGCGATTGTTGCCATATCTTGGCCAAAGCCATGACAGGCTGGATGAAAAAGCATTCATAAATCAACATGAGTTTGGTGCCAATGTTACTGTAGGTCCTAAAGACTGTGAATTTACATTCTTGAACCTTCGTCAACTTTTCTTTCATTGACCCTTATCTAATTATTTCTTACACTATAACCACTGTATCAGATCGAACACTACCTTCAGATAGTCAAAACAGAGGTTATTTCAAGAAGATCGGGTCAAGAACATTCATTGATTGAGGAATATGAATACACCGCTCACAGTAGTGTGGCTCATACTTACTACTTACCCGTTGCAAAGTTTCACTTTGAGCTCTCTCCCATGCAGGTTCATTTCTCATTTACACAAACGACCAAATATCTCTCGCAAATGTCTCAATATACTCTCCTCGTTATAGTTACTCATTGGTTGCTCTGCTTATGCAGATCTTAATAACTGAAAACCCAAAGTCCTTCTCTCACTTCATCACAAATCTTTGTGCCATTATTGGTGGTGTTTTCACAGTTAGTATTTTCTCTATCTGCCTTGCTTCTTCATACTCTCATAGTCTCATGGAATCCTTGGTGACTTTGGATTTTGCGTGTTGGATTTTTTCAGGTCGCGGGAATACTAGATTCAATTTTCCACAATACAGTAAGACTGATAAAAAAGGTCGAACTCGGGAAAAACATTTGATCGGCTACTGGAGGTTAGAATTTTCCATTAATCTATTAAACCACAGAAAAACCTCAGACTATTTATTTTGAATAGCTGTTCTACACAAAGAAAAACTAAGAAAGAGAGAATTTTTGTTTGACACTACCTTAGTTTCTTTATAATTTTTGGTCTTTCATTTTCTGCCCTATTTCTTTTCTTTATCCTTCCATTTCTCTATATATAATATAGATGACATATCAGTAATATGCACACAAGTAGAACTTTTATTCATTTACATGAGAAACAAATGGGTAAAAATCAAACAACACACCAATTGACACAAACTTACGGAAGAGAGAAAGAGAAAGACTCATAACAGAGTGAGAACAGAAGACAAAAGAGAAATATCTTAGTGTAGGAATAGAGTGGAAGCAAGAGCAGCCCCAAGAAGAGCAGCGACAAAGGAAGAGGGAGAAGCTGAGTTGTTTGGAGTTTCTTGAGACGGAGTAGGCGTAGGTGATGGGGGCATGTCATTGGTTCCGGTCACAGGGGGAGAAGGAGCGGATTCCCCCGAGGGAGCCGGGGCTGGAGACGGAGGTGATGATGGTGTGGCTTTGTTGTTGCCGCTTCTATCAGCCATGACGATGACCACGAGCTTCTCGTTTTTCTTGCAGTTGTCTTTGTTTCCGCTGATGAAATAGTAAGGCCCAGAGTGGGTTAGCGCGAAGGAAGTTTTGCCATCGGCGAATTTTGCGGTTGGTGCGTCTGTGTGGCAGCTGTCGTAAGCGTCTCTTGTGACTTGAAGCACCGAATCTTGGTTTGGCTGGTAGACGAACACTGCAATTGTATACATTTTTGTGAAAGGAAACATGATTCCGTTTTCCAATCGAGTAGTATTAGTACAGAAGTGAAAACTTACGCAGTGAGTCACCGATTTGGAATCTGCTCTGTTCTGCCCATTGACTGTACACTTGAGAACCGGAAGGAACGGTCCAACCGTTTGACCCGCCGACCGCAAACTCTCTAGCGTCGGCTTTGTTAACGATCATGAACAGACACACGAGACCGAACCCTCGAAGCATCATGTACTTTAGGTCTCGAACCATTTCTTAAACTGAAGAAAAGGCAATGTGATTACAAAAGGTGTTAGAGAGAATGTATGTGAATTTAGTGTGGTATAGGGTTTGATGAGAGATGATGAAAGGCAATAGGGTTTATATAAAGGTAAAGCTTTTAAGGAAATGTTGCAGAGAAGCTTTTTTTAATCGTCTTTCTCAGATTCTAAGCAAAGCATAAATGCCTGCTTTGAAGAAGTGTTTCAGTTTTGGAATCTTATGTGACTTGCTTCTGTCAATGGCTTTTGTTCTTTGCTTCCGAATCTTTGATGTTATATTTAATTATTATATTTCGGACAAAAGTTGTTCAAGAACAAACAGACATTTCACAAAAACTTAAAATTAAAAGACTAAGATCTTCTTCATGTCAAAAAACTAAAGAGCCGACATTTTTCTGAGCATTTGGGATTTACCAGAGAACAAGATACACATGAATACTTTTATAGACCAAACAAAAGTATTAATACAATATGTCCATTTTTTTTTTCAATATAGATCAATCATATTACAAAGATCTCTCCACATCTGCTCTTTTTGATCCTTCCTCTGTTTAGCAACTTCATCAAAACACCAATCTTTAGAATTCGAAGATCGAAAACTGACCAATAATGCTAACTTTGGTTATCACTTTAAGTAATTAATCCATCATTAGTGCAAAAGCCGCTATTGTTGCGAAAACAAGTGACATCAAAACGCTGATACCGCGTCTATGTCCTGAGCTCTTCTTTGGGAAATGTTTTGGAAGCGCGCATTCTTCTCCGTTGAAGAAAAGTTTGGTCGGGAAACCGTCTCCTTGGGGTATATTCAGTCCATTGATGTTCTTCTTGGTGAAGGAGATAACAGATTGTTGCTTTCCAGGCACGGCAGGGTCTCTTAATGGATTTGTTCCGTTAACTTGACCCACAAGATAGTTCATACCAGGCAAGCCTTGGAACAGAACGGTTCTATTGTTTGGTGGAACACGTGTGCCGTTAAAGGAGTAAACGTTTTCATACCCTGGACCTGATCTACCCATCTCAACCGCCACAAACCAATCCTCGAAAGCGAATTCTCTCCAATTGAAAACGGTTAACCTCGCGGTCCAACCGTTTCTGTAATCCGTGTTAACGTGCCAGTTAATGCTGACTCCGCAGTTATCCGGACAAGGCAGTTTCTTGGGCATTGGCATGTGGTTTTGCTTAGCCCAAGCTCTTGCTTTTAGGGTTCGGTTCTCGAATGGAACGAGGAGGGCGTCCGGAGGGAGGAGGAGCGGGTTACGGTCAGCATTGCAAGTGTCGGTATCGATGTCGTTGCATCCGCATGCGCAAGTGTTGCAAGGAATTGCAGAGTTGTTGTAAAATGCAGAGAAAGAGACACAACATCTTGCGGCCTGAGCTTTGGGTTTGGTTATGTTGCAGACCACTTGCCAGCTGACAATTGCGTAGGTTATAGCCGGTAGACCGCTAGAATCTGGGAACTGAGAAGGGTCAACCCGAACCGGTGGCCCGCATTTGTACTGTGGATTGAGAACTCCATCGATTTTCCAATGCTGAGGTGGGTATAGAGCTGTTCTGTTTTGATCAGGAGGCAACTTGAAAACCTAACAAATTGAGACACCAAAAAAACAAAACTTGAAAACCCTAATTATCCGCGATTCTTGACATATTTCGGCGAAATAAATTATCTACCTGCAATTGAAACATAGATCGAGCTTTCGAAGGATCCATAAGAGGTGGCAAGAGAGTTCCGTTTTTACAACAGAAAGGTAACTTTCCGGTCACGTTATCGTCCTTTTTCTCAGGAGGCAAATCGGAAATGGCTGGCTTTTTCTGACAATTCATAACCTGAGAGAAATCTAAATCTTTGTAATACTGTCCAGCTTTGCTGTAAAGGCATTCAGATGGATCTTTCTTGTGAGTGTAAGCTCCTCGCATCGTGTTTATAAACTCTCCTCGCGTCCATTCCCAAGTCAAGTTCCATCGGTCTAGCCGCCCGAGCGGACTATCGTTGTCGATTGTCACTTGGGCTAAGTAGTTGCTGTCGAATGATTGCAGAACATCATAGACTATGTTCAGATCACCGTACCTTCTCGGTGCAAACTTTGTCTTTAGTCCAATCTTGTTCTTGAACTTAGGGTTTCTCTTGCAACAAACGTTCATACTGCCTCCTGCGCAAGAAACCAAAACTCATTTGAAAAACCACGCTCACAAATTGCAAATGTAAATGCGAGATTACATGCTGCATTGCCTTAACAATTTTCAAAAGATGATATAAATAAATAAAAAAACGTTGTGTTTCAAAATGTAACGAAATATTTGACCTAATTAAATGCAAACATAAGTTACTTGCGTTTGAAACAATCGAGTCTGATCATCTAACCTTTTCTCTTCGCGGCGGGGCATTCCCAACCGTCGTTGGTGAGCTTAATAGTTCTCGGCATGGGCGTGACGCCTTTTGCAACCCCGAAAAGAGTTCCAGTGATTTCGATATTCGTAGATATCTGAGTGAAATCACCAGCAGTTTCAATCGAGGTTTTCAAATCCGTGTTTGGCGATCCTACAAACGTAGTTCCATTGCTAGCATCCAGAGGATAATCCCCGTCCATTGGAGCCGCACCAGTCGCAGAAACGATCAGCTCTTTATGACGGAACCCTATGAACATTTGCCATCCCTTGAGCTCTTCCCTACCCCCGTTTACAATCATCGCAGTCGCTTTAAACGCCCACGATTGCGCGGTCACGTTCTTGACGTGAGGGTACTCTCTTTCGCGGCTTCCAAAGTTATAGCTCATGAAAATACCGTTACAATGCGCCATCTCAGGCGGTGGTTCAGCTCCTCCTCCTCCGTCCTCGCCCGGCATTCCATAATCTTGGCCGTTGCAAAGAAGAATAATTGATGAAAACAAAATTAATAGACTTAATGAATAGCGTGCGTCCCAAGGTATTTTCATCCCCGTTTTGACTTCAATAGCCTTCATCGTTTTTCACTATTTTTTTTGCCTTTCCTCACCGCCTTGTGATTACTTGAACCGCAAGGCAGCGAGAGAAACAAAAACAAAGAATCAACTAAGTCTTTTACACGAAGATTGAATTAAACGATTAAGGTTTCAGTGTGAAGAAACCTGTAAAAAGATCAAAATCCAAAAGTTTTAATTCAAGGAAGATGGTTGGAGAAGAAGAGGTTTTATTAGGTAGTTTTGATATGAGCCTCTGGTTTTATTTGGTGGTCACGCGGAGAGACATGTAAGAATGTGTGTTAGACTTAGGGCAAATGCTAATTTTGGAAGAGAGTTTCGTATTTGTTTATTAACTAAAAACCGCTTCGATTTTTTTTTCGAAATGGAACAAACTATGGTCTTGGTTACTCTGATTCCAGAACAATTTGGATTCTGGTTCGGTTTTTAAATGATAATAATTAAAGCTCATATGGATTTATATTTTATAGTAGTTTTGAATATATATATATATATGATAATTTGACCAACCTTAAGTGATGATGTTTAAAAAAAAGTGATGTTTGAAAAAAAAAATAGTCTATACTTTGATATTAGTTTTGAATATATATATATAGCAAAAATTAATAATCAATTAGTTCAATTTATCTAGAAATTATAGTAGATTGAATTTGCCAAACAAAGTTAACATAAAGTGGATTGGTTCGTGGTGGGTTTAGAGATGATATTAATGTGGGGGATAACATAAACAAAATTCTTAAAAAGGGAGCATTTACGAGAATGGAAAAATGTGGAGTCATCTTTACCAAGAAAAAAGTGTGCAGTCATATTCAAATAACAAAAGAAAATTACGTTCGAATTTTGATTACTGTTGTTGATTAGCTAGGGTTTAGGGCCTTCGGACATGAGAGATCCCATCCGATTCGACACGATTTAAGATTGGGTATGATTGGTCAAATTGTTTTGGGCCACGCCATTTCGGATCCGAATAATACCTTCTCTTTCTCATGAAATGAAACCTCTAATTACTTGTATAGGACACTACAAGAAAATTATGTTAACCGAAGACCTTAACATAATTAACATAATGTTCTAGTGGTGATGTGGCGGCGAGACTATTTCAGCCACTACTATACTTCCATGGGAGATGATTCTTGTGGTTTGGCAAACTCGAGAACGGCAGTTAGAGGCGGCTTCTCTGACAGCCCGAAGAACCTTCGGTGCCGCAAGTTGTGTGGTGGGTTCATTGAATAATTTCGTTATTGTGTTTGTCCTCGGAGAAATTGTAGGCGTTTCTACTAACGAGGTTTTGGCTTGGCCTTGGTGGAGATTGTTCGTGGCAACGACGATGAAGACTCCAGTTCCATGGAACTGTGGCAGCAACATGATTGTCCGAGTTTACGTGCTCGAAATCGGTGTTTTCTCATCGGGGATCTATTGGATTTGCTTAGGCGTGCGTTTACATTGTAATTTGTTTATGTTGTATTTCTTGATCGGATCCATAAGATTTACTTTTGTGTTCTTTGGATCCATTATCGTAAGCGGCGTTGCCAACTTTCGCATGATCCTTAAACACGAGAGTTCAGTTCCATATCCCATCAAATTTTAAAGAAGGCCAATAACCCGTTCATAACAAAAAGATAAACACTAAGTTTATAATAGGACGTTAGAAAAGAAAACTCATTCACCTAATTAAATAAAGGTTCATTTCATGTCATGGACTTAGGTCTGGGTACGAATCGGATATCCAGAAAAATTCAGTATTTATGATTCAATTTGTTTTTGACGGATATCTAATTTTTTTGTTTGCTTTGCTTCGAAAAATAACGAATATTCGGGATTACAAATATCCAGATTTTTTCTGGATATTTGCGGATATCCGGATCTTCAAGGATATCTGTTTTAAACAAAAAACAATTAAAAACACCATAATCTTTTTTTCAAAACAAAAGTTTTGATATAAGATTTAGACTAATTAATGAATAAATAAATGAAATGATTTTAATTTTATTCGATAGAATTAAAAAAAAAGTGAAAAATTAAACGGTAAAAAATAATATATATATTTCAACTAAAGTTAGTATCTACCTATTTTTACTAAATGTAAATATATGTTATAAATCTACCATATTATATGAATATATAAATAATATACGGATCGGATCGGATATTCGGATTTTTAAAATTAGTATTTGATTTGTTTCGGTTTAGACAGATACTAAATTGTACAATTTGTTTCGCTTTGATTCAAAATAGATATCCGGATTTTTTGGATCAGATCAAAACAAATAGTGAACTGGATCGAATTTAACGGATAATTTGCCCAGCCGAGGACTCATGTAGTGCAAGTGCAACTATTCTTTATAATAAACAAAATCAATTAAGGGCATAAAATTCGGTTTGATAAGTTATATAGTGCAACTATTCTTTCGTAACCAAGTAGTGGTGGCCTAGTGTTAAAAAAGCTTAAGGGAAGGAGGTAAATCTTTTTAACCTGAGTTCGACTTCCCATGGAAACTTTTTTACCTCTATTTAGCCAGTCGAAATAGTGCTATGCTTTAGGCCCAATAGCAAATTCGGTGAGTGGATTACTCGACGGTTAAACTCATCCTAGAGAATTAGATGGATGGTAAAAACCCGGACACTCCAGTTATAAAAAAAAAAGAAAAAAACTATTCTTTCGTTCATTAATTTTTTTTTTCTTTTGGTTTGTTTTCTAAGCACGCGGCTAAGAGCAACTCCAACCTTGACACCATATTTGGTGTTGAAATTACACCAAATTTGGTGTTTTGGTGTCAAAATTTTTTTTTCATCTCCAACCACAACACCAAATTTTACACTATAAAAAATTTATCCATTATTATATTATTAAATTTAAACTTTTTTTTTTCTTTCAATAGTTTGATAAATGATAATTAATTTTAAAACTCATTTATTATAAGATAAATATTATATTACAATCGATAACGACAAATTAAAAATTTTTGTTTAAATTTATATTATGTTGTAAAAAATTATTTTCTTGCATTTAGTTTATGTTTGTTTGGTTTTAATTTATAATTTTATGTTATCAGTATTTTAATTAAACTTTATTATGTATTTTTAATCTTAATCAATTTGTGCTTTAATTTAGATATTTTGTCAAATTAAAATTTCATATTATTAATAATTACAATCTAACTTATTATTAAAATGAAAAACAAAAATTAAAATTAAAAAGTACAAAATTTGTTACTAGTACATTTATTTTTAGTTGAATAATCAGAATTTAATTACACTACTTTATAAAATATAAATAAAATAATATATTTTTTTTGGTGTTTTGTGAACAGTGTCACACCATATTTGGTGTGACACTGTTCACAAAACACCAAAAAAAATATTTTGGTGTAAAATTTGGAGTTCCATTGGAGATGAAACTACACCAAATTTGGTGTTATGGAGTCCCATTGGAGTTGCTCTAAGCAATCGCGTCTATCTATATTCCACATCCCATCAAATTTTCACATCCCATCAAATTTTGAAAAAGGCCAATAACCCGTTCATAACAAAAAGATAAAAAATAACCCGAACATTATATTCCACATCCCATCAAATTTTGAAAAATGCCAATAACCCGTTCATAACAAAAAGATAAACACTAACTTTATAATATATTTATTATTATTATTCAGCCATAACTCCATCGCTAAAAAATAGAGAGAATACAAGCTAAATTGTTTTATTTGCTTTTCTTCATTTTATATAGCAAAATATTCCTTCACAATGCATTAAAGATGAACTAATTGCCACACGAAATGTTAGATTTTAGAAAGTGAATCGAAGAATGTTAAACTTCAGAAAATTATGTTGTTCAAATTTAGTGGTTTAAAAATTGAATTTTGACTTTTTCATTTGGTCCTCCTCATAGGTCGCCGAAAATACCCAACCCCCTTTTCTCTCTTAAAAAATACATTTCTTCTACAAAAAATTTCATCGAATTTTGTATAAAGTAACCAAAACATAATATCGTTGAGATAGTTAGTTAATCTTGTTACTAATGAGACCAATCAGCTAAAAATTTCATTTCTTTTATATAAACATCTCAATCTCAAGGCTTCATTCGCAAGAAAACTTCCCTGGCCCTCTGGAAAAAAATCAAAATCTAAAACAATGTGCACTTCATATATATTCTCTATCAAAACACCTGTCCATATCTTGGCTTTACAACTCTTTACAAGGAGGGTTTCGTCGTTGAACCTTACCAATGCGTATTTGCACCACAAATGCCTCGTCAGAAAAGGGAAATATCAGCCTGGAAGTAAATTTGAGAAAAACCTTGACAAAATCATCGAAATCATCTCTACCAATAAGTTTCAACAAGACGACCAAATATTCAAGTCTTATGGAAAGGCTCCCAATTGGTCACCATCATATTCCAGTGTCGCGGCGACTCTTACGGGTCCAAGTCCCGCTCTTGCTTTGCTACCGCGGTTGCCGGGGTAATGTTACTAAAACATTATTAATTTACCATTACATGTTTACATTTGTAAACTATGCATATGTGCCATAAGTATCGATAATATATTCTAGAATAAACACATAAATGTTTTAATATCGTGATTTTACTCGATATATTTATTTTTATAAAATAAATTTCAAAATAAAAAAAAATTCTATTAATGACAGGTTTAAATAATTTTCTTATGTGAATTAATTTTATGACAACAATACTGATCGGAAGAGAAATATAAGCAAGGAGAAAAATGAATTTTTATTGATTTCAATGAAACTTTATAACCAAAGGGTTTTGAACTTGCTCCGCAAACTAGTTTGATTGTAGGTTTACTTTGCTCGTAGTGTTTTTCTGGTTTAATCAAATAAAAAGAGTTTAAGTTTCTAAAAGATGTAGTTGTTTCTTCAATGTCATTGGAAGTTTCAAATTACCACAATATGTGAATTGTTTCTAAAAATACTATACTATTTACTGTAAGTTTTTAGAAACACCATTGTTTTTATTTTAAACGTCTAGATTTATTATATATTGTAAATTATGAGAAGTCTTACAAAGACGATTCTACCACGGAAAATTCACTCTAACCCAATTAGATCCATAAATACCAACTCTTCTTCCATGCTCATGATGGACAGTTTTTACTTTTTAATGCGTGAAATCACGGCAAACACCATTTTTTTATACGGTAGTTGTATAATGTAGAAAGTATTAAGTTTTAAATCACTTGAAAATCTTTTATAATACATTTTATAATTTTTTATGGTAGTTATTATTGAATTTTCAACCAAAATATATTTTCCAAATATGAAATAAACTTACCGTTAAACAGTGGTACTCGTACAAAATTAAACATAAATTCCATAAACTAACCACATGAAAGGATTTAAAATTTAGTTAAATATGGTATAAAATAGTATATGTTTTATAAGTGGTTATAAAAACAGTAGATTAATTGCTAAACTTTTCTAAGCATGTTATAAAATGTTAATTTCGAAGAAAAATATATTCCTTCTTGGTATTTTGAAAATGTGTATCCCAAAAGAAGTATATTTCTGAATATATTTCTCGATGTTTCTACTTTTTTCTAAATTCTTATTTATTAATAAAACCAAACATTTATTGTAAGAATAAAACATATATGGATATGTATATGACAGCTTCGTAGGACATGCCAGAGAAACAAAGAAGCTACAATATGGTACGACCAATGTTACTCCGGACGACTTCCCATCTCCAAATATGATCGATTATGAGAATACTTTCTCTATGCAAAACCCAAACAACGTGAGTGAGGATACAAAGTCGTTCAACAAGAAGGCAATGGACTTCCTCCACAAGTTGGTGCTGAAAGCTCTTATACCCGACGGTATCTACGTGGTAGATTACGCGGCCGGAGAGGAGAGACTCGGAGAAAATAAACTGTATGCAATGGTGCAGTGTGCCAAAATAACAGGGAAATGTAAGGCTTGTTTGGAATCGGCTATCAAAGAGCTTTCCAAATGTTGCGGCGGTAAACAAGGAGCAAGAGTAGTTTTGGGTATAAGTTGTAATCTTAGATATGAGCTTTATCCTTTTCTTAGTAAATAAAGATTGTTTGATGATGATGTAGAACATATGCTCTTGACACTTTTCCAGTTTTGTTTTGTTTTGTTTTTGTTTGCTGTCTAATTCTATGTTTTGACCTTGTACATCTTTTTTTTTTAATTCATTGTCTACTTCGCTTTCAATTTTTGGTTTGTTTAGGTCCTAGATATACTTACGATAGCTAGTGTCCAGAACTTCGTCATTTCCTCCCCCCTTTGATTTTATTAATAGTAAAGAGACTTATAGTTTTCTACTCCTATCTTCTCTTTTTTACTTTCAGTTAAAATTTTCAAAAGATAATCGATCTACAGTCTCACATAAATTTTGGATTCTAACTCCAACTACACAAAATTTAGCGTCGATCAAAATTTTATATTCCATAATTACACAAAATTTGAAAATTGATCTACTACTACATGCATTTAGATTTTGACTGTTGCACTTCAGTTTAGCCAAAATCGTATTTAAAATCAAAATTAAACCAAACCAATTTCATAAATAATACCCCACAATAAACTATGATCCAAAATCGAACATAATAAACTTGATAAACTTGAAATACTAGATCCCAAAGCATATGGAGAACTCATATTATTTTTAAATTACAATTTCCCTTAAAAAAATATATTCGATCGAACTACTTTTTTGTTTATTCTAAAATGGATAAACAACACAAAATTCAAATTTAACTACCCTGGGAAAGAAACGAGAATGTTAGCTAAGATACAAGCTCGAGAACATTAAAGAGAAACTAATGAAGAAGTATAAATTGCAATGCCACCAGAACTGCCAAGCATAAATCTAGAATAGTTTTGTTAAGTTCACGAATCCAAAAGATATTTAATGTAGAAAAATAGTAGACACATCGATTCGGAGAGGAAAATACAGAATCGACCAATCTTCTGACATTATAAGTACCGCAAACTTAGAATAAGATGTGTTTCAAATGGATTTGAAAAAGATTTAACTCATTTCTTCTTCAATCGTTAAACGAATTCCAAAATAGATCATGCTTGTATCACTGATTTTATTGAACGCAAAATGTTCATTGGAACTTTTCTTGAAGATCGAGAGATAGATAGGAGGTTGAAAATTCTAGATCTGGAAACATTCTCAAAAACTACAGTTTAGGTCTAGCTAGGTTTTGTTTGCCGGGTATTGGTTACATACTGGTTTTTAATAATTTGATTTTAAATCGAGTTTTATACTAAACTAGTATTACAGACGCACGGGTATAATTGATCCGAAGTATTGATTTTCCTACACCATTTGTATTGTATATACTAGGACTTGAACCCTCTGCGAAATCGCGGAGAAGAACCTATGACTATATATTTTTTTAAAAATTGTTGCCAACACAACCAAATATACCACTACAAGAAAACATTCAGTGGCCGACAAGCCTATTCGTCGGTTAGGCGTCGGAAAAGGGTCTAATTGACGAAAAACCGAGGAACAATTTCCGTCGGGTTTTCGTTGGTTAAAACCAACGAAAAACCGACGACCCTGAACCGACGATTAACCGACAGTAAACCGTCAAATATTTCCGACGGAAAACCGATAGTTATACCGACAGTAAACCGATGGTAAACCGAGTACAGAAAAACCGACGCCAAACCGACAGGTTTTTTGCCCAAAACCGACGCCAAACCGACGGGTTTTTGCCCAAAACTGACACCAAACCGATGGTTAAATCGACAGTAAACCGATGATAAACCGAGTACAGAAAAACCGACGCCAAATCGACAGGGTTTTTTGCCCAAAACTGACGCAAAACCGAAGCCAAACCGACGGGGTTTTTTGCCCAAAACCGATGTCAAACCGACGGGGTTTTTTCGCCCAAAACCGACGCCAAACCGACGGGTTTTTCCATAATTAAACCGACAAAAAACCGAGGGGAGTAATTTTCCACTATTTTTCTAAAACTATTAATTAGTTATTGATTTAAAATTATTTTTTTATAAAACAAATTAAATGAAATAATAGAATTAAAATTATAATTATTATTAATAATATTTTAAATAATAAATTCTGAAATTATCCCAAACTAAAAAAAAAACTACGGGCTTGAGTTTGGAGGCGAGTACGGGTTTGGAGGTAGCTGCATCCGTAAACCAAGCATCTCATGTCTGAAAGTTTCAAAACTGCGTCTGTTCGCCTCTCGATCGTCTTCCATTTGCTTCTCTAAAGCTGCAATCCGCTCATCTCTTTCTTTTAGAGATTCCTCGAGGGCGGCGTGGTCGATGCCACAAGATCGAGCATATGAAGAAGATGATCGCTGACTTCCCGTTAGCTTTCCTAATCCATAGATGCGACCCTTTCTTGTGGGTGCTTCCTATAAGTTTTTATGGAAAATGATTAGTAAATTTTAATAATAAACATAAAAAAATCAAATTTAACTTAAATTTTTTAAATTACCTCTCTAACGATATTGTTGATTTCCTCTATGGATACGTCTTCTGGAGTTGAACTTTGGCTTTCTGCAAACTCCACAATCCTCCTCCTCGAAGACTCAACAATTTCTCTCGCAATGGGATCGTCTATTTGTTTTTTTTTTGTTGGTGTGCATATGCTCCATCATATATAAATTTGAAGGATACGACCATTTTCCTTGTACTATTATTAATTTAAAAACATGATTAGCTAGAAAATTATTAAAAATAAAAAATAAATTAAAAAGAAGTTGAAACACTTACATATTTTTGTTCACGGGTCTTGAAGCTCACTGATCCTGAATTATGTTTAGCAATTCCTTTTCCACCTCTATCGCTTAACCGATTTTTAGAATTTGTCGTTGATATTGCACTTGTTTCCGGTTTCGCCCAATGAAGCTGCAACCCTTTAAACACATCTTCGTTCACATTTCTTGGTTTTTTCCCCTCTTGCCACCTTTGCTTCCACTCGTTCAGTTGCATACGATAATATCTCTGAATGTCCTTGTCAAACGCCATACGAACCTCATGCGTTATATTCCTATCCCAGGTAAATTCTTGCTACAAAAAAAAAAATAATTGTTAGTATTTAAAATTAAATAAAATTCGTAGATCTTTCTCTGTTTCTGGTATGAGATTGAATTGTGGATAGGGTTCTTTCAAGAGTCCTTGCATCATTCGCAGATAGCACTTTGAAATGCCATTGTGTGAATATCCAAACCTAAAAACATGAAACATGAAACAAAAATGTTAAAAACTATGAGATTTCATTAATTTGAAAACAAATATTAAAAAATTTAAAATTGACTTACCATGTAGATTTGTTTACTCGTAGCTCAGGGTCCAGAAATGTTAGTTGGTGTCGTCCCGGCTGCGACACG
Source organism: Arabis hirsuta (assembly GCA_964056655.1). Taxonomy (NCBI): domain Eukaryota; kingdom Viridiplantae; phylum Streptophyta; class Magnoliopsida; order Brassicales; family Brassicaceae; genus Arabis; species Arabis hirsuta. The sequence goes on along the minus strand of OZ053306.1, from coordinate 21,682,887 downwards.
AAATCCTCGATACTCATCTCCATCGGCGGAAAAGGAGTATTGCTCTGAGTAACGGATTGCGATCCACTAACTCTATCCGCTGGTTCTTGGGTCGAGCGGCCCAATTGACTCGTCATATAATTCCGTAATTCCTTTAATAAATTAACAAATGTTAAATAAACATTATTGAAAAAAATTTAAATTAAAAAAATTCATACAAATAAAGCCATTTAGTCCTTTAAAAAAAATATAATTCTAAAATCAAAATAGTTTTAATAATTATTAAATTAGTAACAAAATATATAATTCATAAAAAAGCACCACGTATTTTAAAATAAATCGATCAAAAAATAAATTACGAATACCGTCATATTCATATATTTTAAGATTTTATTAAATCTTAGCTTTTTATTTGTATTTTTATTTAAATCCTAATAAATTTTATAAATGTCCAAATTTTAAAAATCGACCAAAAAGATAAAAATATAAAGCAACCTACGATCCAACAAATAAAATTAAAAATTAAAACCTAAGATCCAAATCAACCAAAAATAAAAATTTAAAGTCGAGATCTCATCCTACCATTTAACAAAAACTATCAACCAAAAACAAAATTTACATACTTAACCTAAACTATCTAAAAACAAAATTTACAAAATCATACTAAACTATCTAAAAACAAAAGTAACATACCTAATCTTAACCACATCAACCAAATCAACAAAAACTCTAGGATTTATACATAGAGTAAGAAATCTTACATCAATTCGCCGTGTGGTGAGAGATGCCCCGACGTGGGTGGAGAGGGAAGGAGAAAATTGGTTTCGATTGAGGAGGATTGAGAAGGAAGAGAACGATGGAGGTTTCGATTGAGGCAATTTGAGAGAAATTGAGAGAAATTGTTGTAAGTGTTTATGCGATAATGTCAATGAGGAGAGGAGGAAGAGAGATAGGCGATAATGGCGAGGAAGACAAGATGCAGGATTTTTATTTTGTATATAATTCCCCAAACCGACGGAAAACCGACGACACATAAACCGTCGTCGGTTTTCCGTCGGTTATGTTAAAAAAATTAATTAATTTATTAACCAAACCGAGGCCAAACCGACGGATATATAAAAAATATATTTGCACAGTAAATGGCGCAATGGACGCGGGGAAATAAATTTATTTGATATAAGGGTTTAGGGTATAAGAGTATAGGGTTTAGGGTTTGGAAGTAAAAATTGACTTATTTGATGATGATTTACCATTTAACTTTCCAATTTAGAGGTTTGATGATCTAGTTATATCATTCTTTTAACATTTTTAAAAAAAAAAATTTGCAAATCACAAATATAACTATATAACTATATATACATAACACTTACACCATTTATTTGTAATTTCATAAGAATTTACAAAAGCCTCTATTTTATCTATTTTATATCTTTTTAATGTTGGTATGAAGTCCATGGTAGTTGGAGACATGAATAAAAGTTAGAAACTACTTGTTTTGATAACATGAACTTATATTTTGATTCTTAATTATATAGTGTGTCGGTTATTTGTTGGTTTTGATTCATCGTACCTGTCGAAAACGGCGCATAGGTTTTGATTCATTGTAACCGATAAAAAACCGATGGATAAACAACTAAATTAGTTTACCTGATAAAAACTGTCGGTTAGTTGTCCGTTTTGAGTCGGTTATTGGTCGGTTATTGGTAGGTTATTTCGTCGGTTATTGGTCGGTTATGGTAATCAAAACCGACGAAAAACGGTTTAGGGTATAAATATTTTCAAGAGTTTAGGGTTTCGGGTATAAATTGTTATAAGTGTTTAGGGTTTAGGGTTTAATATTAAAATTAGGCTTATTTGATGATTATTTATCATTTAAGTCTATAAATTATCTAAAAATATTATATAATAACAAGAAAATTAAAAAAATAATATGATCCAATACACATTATAATAAACTACGCAGAATCACTAGAATAATCAGAAGAAATTGAGTCGTCATCATCGTCAAACTCTCCTACGGATTGCTCAGAGTCTTCGTGAACTCTATCATCTGTAAAAGTAGTAAAGTCAACGACAAGGTCGACTTCAAGAGAATGCTCAACCGGAGCCATTAAACCACTTCTGCTAGGTTGCAAAGGCTCATGATCGGCAACTCCATATAGTGTTCCTCTTGGATTTATAGGTGTTACGGTCAACCAGTGATCTATCCGATTAGTGACTTGTGGGTAGCGAATGTAGCAAACCTAAATTTATAAGAAAATGTTATTTCGCAAAAATTAATAAATTTCATAAAACTTTAATTTATGTGAATAATGAACCACATATGTATACCTGATCTGCTTGTGATGCAAGGATGAAAGGGTCATATTTTATTAGTCTTCATCGTGAGTGGACCGATGTAACTCCGAACTTGTCAATTCGAACACCAGTATCAATAATTGGATTATACCAATCGCAGAGGAATACAATGCACCTTAAGTTGAGCATGCCATGATACCGAACTTCTAGTATCTCTCTAAGGATACCATAATACACAATATCATCAGATGTCGATGAGATACCATAATCTACTGTTGTTCTCTTTGACCCCTCCTCATGAATCCTAAATGCGTATCCCCTCGTACAGTATCTCGGGTATGAAGTTACATTGTAGTTAGGCCCGTTTATGAATTCTAATAACCATGACGGAAATGAATAACCTTTCTCTACCTCTTCTCTGACCTGTGATAAGTTAATTACAATTTAATTATAATTTCGGACATGTAATTTTTTAAGTGTAATAAATATATATAACACTTACATAAAATGCAAGCCAAACAGAAAAATCTCCCTCTTTTACTTTATCAAGTTGTTCTTCAGTGTAATCCATGTAGTAGGTACGTATTAAGGCCATGTAAATCCTACATCAAAACTTATTAGTATTTTATAAAAAATACTACCTTTGACAAAATCATAATATTAATTACCTCTCATAATGCAGAATATCCTCACAATTGTTGAGAATATACCTATGCAAATGCGTTTACTCCTGCTCTGAAAGCTTTCGTTTCTTTCCTTTCCCACTTAAGCGACCAATTTGTGTAACCAAGTTAGGTACATAGACAGGATAACTTGGTCGTTCGCCTCCATCATCGTGGCGAGAAGGCTTACGACTCTTTGTTTGAACCTCAGATGGAAAGTAATATTCAGCAAAGTGTGAAACTTCTTCGTTTATGCTCTGCGAGACAATGGAACCCTTGACCTTGCTTAAGTTTTTAACCTTCTTTTTTAAATGAAACATATAACGTTCAAAAGGATACATCCATCGATATTGAATAGGGCCTCCTAATGCTACTTCTCGAGGGAGGTGAATTGGTAAATGTTCCATAACATCAAAAAATGATGGTGGAAATATCTTCTCGAGATTGCATAAGATCAGCGGAATATTTGCCTCTAAATTACGGATACCGTCAGATGTAAGCACTCTTGTGCATATATCTCGGAAAATGCTACCAACAGCTGCATAATTAAAAAAATTAATTAATTAAAAAAAATATTGGTATGAATAATTTACCTAATTAATTATAAAAATTATTTGGTAAATATAATTTACCTGCAATAGCTTCATGAACGTTCAGTGGAAGAAGATGTGCAAAAGCAAATGGAAGTAGGCGTTGCATCACAACATGGCAGTCATGACTTTTCATTCCACTAAACTTTCCTTCTGCAAGGTCAACGCAATTTCGCAAATTGGATGCGTAACCATCAGGAAACTTGATACTACGAATAATCCAGTCGAAGAACGCTTATTTTTTTGGTACTTCTAAACGATATATCGGTATTGGAAACTTCCCATCTGGCAGTACTTCGAGTTGCGGTCGTGAGCATATAATTGCCAAGTCTAATCTAGACTTTAAATTGTCCTTTGTCTTTCCTTGTACGTTTAGGACAGTGTTCATAATGTTGTCAAAGAAATTCTTCTCAATGTGCATGACGTCCAGATTGTGCCTCAACAAATGGTCTTTCCAATACGGCAAATCCCAAAAGATGCTCTTTTTGTGCCAATTGTGATTCACACCAGCACCGAATAAATTTGAATGCCCTTTCCCACCAACATCAGGAGTCCTCGATGCTCCAAAATCCCGTAACTGAATCAAAATATCATCACCATCTGCTGTAGGAGGTGGAACATCATTCACTCGCTTGTTCTTCGTAAACAAAGTCTTGCTACGACGATAAGGATGACGCGGAGGTAGAAACCTTCTATGACAATCAAACCAGCATGTCTTTCGTCCGTTCTTCAATTGGAATGCATCTGTGTTATCTTGACAATAAGGACAAGATAACTTTCCATGTGTCGTCCACCCGAATAACATACCGTAAGCAGGAAAGTCGCTTATCGTCCACATAAGTACCGCTCGCATCTGAAAGTTTTGTTGGCAGGATATATCATACGCTTTAGCACCGTGTTCCCATAACATTTGCAACTCATAAATCAATGGCTGTAGAAAAACGTCAAGTGATCTCTTTGGATGTTCAGGACCAGGAACGAGAATCGAAAGATACAAAAACTCTCGACGCATGCACAACGATGGAGGTAAATTGTAAGGTGTTACAATTACTGGCCACAAAGAATATTGTCTTCCATACTTGCCAAACGGATTGAAACCATCTGTACATAATCCAAGGTATATATTCCTTCGCTCATAAGCAAAATCCGGATATACAGTCTGAAAATGTCTCCAAGCTTCCGCATCAGAAGGATGCGTAATTTCCCCTTCTTCTGTTGTGTGCTCTGCGTGCCATCTCATCGCCTCTGCTGTACGCTCAGATTGATATAACCTCTTCAACCTATCTGTAAGGGGTAAATACCACATCCTCTTTTGTGGGATAGGATATCTCCCCGTTGTTTCCTTGAATCAGGGTTGACCACACCATTTACATCTCCTCAGGTTTCCATCTTTTCTCCAGTATATCATACAATTGTCGATGCAGACATCAATCATCTGATATGGCAATCCAAGACCAGATACTAATTTTTGAACCTCGTAGTATGAAACCGGAGAAAGATTATCTTTAGGCAAAATGTCTTTCACAAAATCTGCTATGGCATCTACGCAATCTTCTGCCAAATTTTAGTCTATTTTTATCGACATCAATCTACTTGCAGATGATAAAGGAGTATGACCATCTCTACATCCTTTATATAATGGCTGTTTAGATGCATCTAACATATCAAAAAACCTTCTAGCCTCTAAATTTGGTTCTTCAGCCGTTTGCAAATTAGGTTCCTCCACCGTCCCTATATGTTCTCGATATGCATCATTCACCATCTGAACCGTACCAACACCAAAATCTACACTATCCGTTCTATGTTCCTCTATCCTATTCGGAACATATGTTGATTCACTAGTACTACCAAATTCCGGTCTTTCACCATGGATCAACCAAATCTTGTAACCATCCATAAATCCATTGGTATTTAAGTGACTCCAGACGTAATCAATCCTAACATTACGAGAATTTCGGCAAATACAACATGGACATTTCAACATACCAGTTTTCCGGGCAGATGGTTGCCGACAAGCTATATCCATAAACTCTCCAACACCTCGTGCGTAATCGTCGTTTATTGCATTTGACTCCGGATTCTGCATCGGTTGGTCCATCCATGATCGGAAATAAGACATTGATTATTGTGTATTTTTACGATGAGTTATTTTTTGTCGAGAAAATATGTTTTGATAACATAAGGAGTTTGCCTCTTATAATGAAGATATCCATCGGTAATCCGTCAGTCGTAATAGGTTTAACACGTTTTATATCGATATAGGTCGGTGAAACCGACGAAAAAGTGGTCGTCGGTAATAGACCGTCGGTTTTTCGTCGGTTTTGGTAATTATGTCGGTACAACCGACGGAAAATAAGTGTTGTCGGTTATTTTGTCGGTAAAACCGACGGCAAACTGACAACTTACGTTTCGTCGGTAATTATGTCGGTACAACCGACGGAAAATCAGTGTCGTTGGTTATTTTGTCGGTAAAACCGACGGAAAACCGACGACTTACGTTTCGTCGGTTATTAACCGATGGAAAACCGACGATTTAGATTTTGTCGATTATTTGTCGGTTATCCGTCGGTAATTACCGATGGATTTATGTCCGTCGGTAATTCCGTCGGTTTTAGCCCTGCTTTCTTATAGTGTACAATTTACTTTCGACACACAATCATGGAACATAAACCCATAATCATCTCTAATGGAATTTAAAGCATAGTTATAATCAATTCTCAAGTTGAGGTAACCCAAATCAAACTTATAAAATGTATGTAATAAAGAAGAAAACAATTAGATCTGATTGAAAGGTTTAGACAGTAATTTAACATCCATAAAATTAAAAGTTTTTTTCGAAAAGATGCAATTCTATGATACATTTTCACATAAAATGATAGAAACAATCTTATGATACATCAACAACCACTATACGGTTTTTCGAGAACCAAAGATACAATTTACTTTTGACATACATGCATGCGAACATAAAGCCCATAATCATCTCTAATGGATTTTAAAGCATAGTTATTATCAATTGTAAAGTTGAGGTAACTCAAATCACACTTATGAAGAGTATGTAATGAAGAAGAAAACAATTTAGATATCATTTTAGGATTTAGACAGTAATTTCACATCTATAAAATTAAACAGTGTTTTTTTTAAAAGACGCAATCTTATGATACATTTTCACATAAAACGATAGACATAACTCTATGATATATTAACAACCACTTAACGGTTTTTTGAGAAAATACAACATTAGGATGCATTAATAACCATAAAACGGTTTTTTTTCGAAAAAAATGCAACGGAGTTTTAAAAAATGTGCAACCCTATGATACATTTCTAACCACAAAAAAATATGCAATCCTATGGTGCATTAATAACTATAAAATAATGTTTTTAAAAGGACGTAATCTTATGATGCATTAATAACCATAAAATATTTTTTTTGAAAAGATGTAAACCTATAATGCATTAATAACCATAAATAATTTTTTTGAAAAGACGCAACGTTAGATGTTTTAGACGCAATCCTTGATGCATTAATAACCATAAAACAGATTTTTTTGAAAAGACGCAACCCTTAGATGCTTCAATAATCATAAAAAAAAATTATAAGATGCAACTCTTGGATGTATTAATAACCATCAAATGATTTTTTCGAAAGGACGCGACCCTAGAATAATTTAATAGCCATAAAATAATTTTTGTAAAGATGCACCTCTAGAAGATATTTTCTAGGATTGTTATTATTAATTCGAAAATACACCTTAGATGCTTGAATAACCATACAAAGGTTTTTCTCGAAAAAATGTAACCCTAAAATGTTACAATTACCATAAAACGGTTTTTATATTTTTTAGGATTTCTATTATTAATAACATAACAAGCTTAATTAATTTTAATACCATTAAATAACATTGATTAATATCATAAATTTTATTTTATTTTTAAAAATTGTAGAGTTAAATTTCATATGTGAGTTTACTGTCCAATGTACAGTTTTTATACACTTCGGATTTCTAGTTAATAAACTATAGTTATAAAACAGTTAAATGAAATATTCCATTATTTAATGATAAGTCAAATATTATTTAGAGATCTACTTACCATAAATATTTCCTGTCTTTAGAAATTCAAAAATATTTAAACGGAGTTTTTTAAAATCCGCAACTCTTGGAAATAACCGTAAAACGCTTATATAAAAAATAAGCAACTCTTAAAAAGACGGTAATAGTGAAAAGATGCAACTTTTAGAAATAAATATAAACTATTTTTGAAAGGACAAAACCGTAAGATACAACCGTAAAACGGATATATCGAAAAGACTTAATCCTTAAAAATAATCATAAAACGGTTATATCGGGAAAAGCAACATTTCAAAAAGTGGTTATATCGATAAGACGCAACCTTTGAAAATAACCCTAAACGATTATTACAACCATAAAATATTTATCTTTTACGGTTATTACAACCATAAAACATTTATCTTTTGAAAAGATACAACCCAAAATTTCAACCAATTTCCTTTTGATTTTAAATCCTTTTTTTCTTTCGTACAATTACAAATCTCTGCAAACTAATATTTATGTTTGTTTTGAGTGAGTAAATGTTTATTATTTCCTCGCATGTTTAAGTTTGTCATTCGTGTGATTTAATGACTACAAATGGAGTTGAAAATTTCATTAGTATTTATATTTAAAACTGATATGAAATCTACATTGTCTAAAAAAAATCTAAAATTCTTTACATAAATTAAGAGTTTTGAAACTTTTACCATATTAAAATATCAAAAAATTTGAACAAATTCAAAATAATAGAATAACAAAATGTTCAATGAAAAAGGTTAAAACATATATATATTTATATAACATGTATATATATCTGTTTTAACTTTTTTCGTTGAACATCTATATATATATAAGCCAAACAGTTTATTTCAAAAGATGCAACTTTAAAAAATAATCATAAAGCGGTTATTTAGAAGAAACACAACTCTTGGCGAAACAGTTATAATGAAAAGACACAACTCTGGACAAAACGGTTATAATGAAAATACGCATACAAAGCAATTTTATCGAAAAGATGCAATTTTTGCAAATAACCATAAAGCGGTTTTTGTCGAAAAGACGCAACCTTTGAAAATAATCATAATACAGTTTTATCAAAAACCTGGATCTTAGAATAAACTTATAAATACAAGACAGTTTTCCGAGAAGACAGAATAAAAAACATATTCATTTGTTTGGATTTGTTATTATATATATATATATAACATTTAATTTTTTAACATGGATACATTAGCATAGATGACGTTGCCAACTTTTGTAAGATCCCTTAAACACTACTCCACTTTTCCGTACGGGATTTGAAAAAAGAGTTTATTGGAAAAAAAAAATTCTTTTTTGTTTTGTATTATTTGCAATTAAAAACTCCATAATCATTCACCTAATGTAATAAGTGTCTATGTCATGTCATGTAGTGCAATTATCCTTTTAATAAAAGAAATAAACGGAATAAAATTCGGTATGATAATTATCCTTTTAAATTATCCCCTTAAAGAAAAGTGTTGGACGTTATCTACAGCTCCGAAGATTAAGACTTTCGTGTGGAAGGCTCTAACTGGTGCTTTAGCAGTCCCGGAGAGATTGAAGACACGAGGGTTAACAGTGGATCCTCAATGTCAAGTGTGTGGAGCTGTGAATGAATCTATTAATCATATCTTGTTCTCATGCCCGGTTGCAAGACAAGTGTGGCCACTTGCTAATATTCCAATACCAGTTAATGGGTTTTCAAATGATATATTCATGAACATTCAGCATATGTTTGAAGTGTGTGATGATGTTCGATTTCATGAGGAGATTCGATTGGTTCCACCCTGAATCATATGGCAACTATGGAAGAATAGGAACTTGTTGTTGTTTGAGAGAAGATTCCTTCCTGCAAATCTTGTGGTTAAGAAAGCTTATGATGATGCACTTAGTTGGCTTGAAGTGAATAAACCAGTGGCATAAGTACGTAGTGAGGAAAATAGTAGAGAAAGAATGTGGGAACCACCTTGCTTTGGGTCGGTGAAGTGCAATGTGGGAGTGTGTTAGTCAAGAGATCGTAACGTAGCAGGTGCATCTTGGGTGGTTCGAGATTATGGTGGCCGTACTTTAATGCATAGCCGAAGATCTTACAATGGTGTTTTGTCTAAGTGTGATGCGGCGATACAAAGCTGGTCTTGGGCCATGGAAAGCATGGAAAAGTCTGCATTTTTCTAACGTTATTTTCGCAGCAGATACAAGTGCATTAGTGAAAGCTATGAGTAAACCTCATGAATGGCCTGCCTTTGAAATGAAAATAGATAAATGCGTCGAGGAGCTTCACATCAAGACTGGACAGTCATGTAAGAGGATCCAAAGGCTAATGTTGGAGCCTCCGAGATTGCGAGAAGTGTGGTACGAGATAACCGAATCCAATCTTATGTTGCGCAAGGGTAACCAAGATGGTTGGAAGAGATCTTTGTACGAGAGCAACGTCATGTGTGAGAGAAACATGGTTCCTACACGAAGAAGAGATCCCAACGATGTGATGCTCTGTTTTGTTTTTTTTGTTCTGCTTTCTTGGTTTCATTTTTGGTTATTTCCTTTGAGTTAAAACTCTTGTAACTCATTTACTTCATTATTAACTAGATAATTACCTGTGCGGTATAATATAATATGTAAGTAAAATTAATGTAGTTTTAGTTTAAAAAATAATATATAGTTATTAGAAAAATTATTATACGAAATCCATAACTCGTTTATACATATGAATTTTGTAACTATTTTGTATATAGATGTAACACAATCGTGAAATAATTGAAAACAACAAATTTTTAGTTTTTTCGTCAATATATATCACTTATTAATAAAATGTATTTATTTAATTTTAATCTTTAAAATACGGTTTATGACTCAAATATATAAAATAAAATATCACAAATATGAATTGAATCTTATAGGTTTAGCGTAATTATAAGAGTGATAATGTAGTTTTTAAAATACAAATTTGGATTTAATTAATTGTTCATAAATCATTTTAGATGCTATCCTAATAGAAATCTAAAATTATTTTTTATATATAAATTTTACACTTATTTTGTATAGAAATGTGTTACACCCGTGATTTTTTTTAAAAATATTTTTTTAGTCATTTTATATCACTTATTAATAAAATCTATTTGTTTAATATCATAATCTTCAAAATACGGTTTATGATTCAAATATATAAAATGGAAGATTGCAAATATAAATTTAATCCTATTTAGGGTAATTATAAGAATAGTAATATTTTTTAATAAGTTAATGGTAAAGATTAATGTTACAATATTTGAATAACTAATTTAGACACGTTTATAAATATTCTAATGTGTTTGGCAATTGAGATTATAATTATTTTAATCTTAAATGTATTTGCTAATTAGATAATATTTTAATTAACATTTTCAGATTGTATTATGAAAAGTGTTTGGTTAATAGGATAGTAGTGATAAAGAGTGTTTGGCTAGTAGGATAGTAAGAATTATTATGGAATTTAAATTATTTAAAAAGGTGAAAAAAATTCTGGTGTTTACACATCAGCCAAATTATCCTCCCAATACTTATTAAAGGATAGTTTCTTTGACGGAAAAAAAGATATATATATGTTTTTTATTATCAAACAATAAGTTATATTTCTACTATTGAATTTGAAAATCCAAAAATGGCTTGACCCCAAAAAAAAAAGAAGGTAAAATAAAGAACATTCTGTTGTGGTCTTTTTATATAATCCAAAAAAGTCTTCTGATTATTTAATTTTTCTTACGTGCACTAATTAGTTTTCTTTTCGGCTGGCTATGCAAGCCCCTATGTGTCTCCTACTTGGTCGTCTCTTGAGCCAACTTGAAATGTCAGCTAAGAAAATCACAACCATCAGACCAAAGAATCTATAAAAAAACATCTTCATCTTCAATCTTTTAAGACAAAAAATGGATCTTGAATTCAATCAAGACAGTGGTCGTGGTGGAGGAGGCTGTTGTTGCTACTGCATTGGCAATATCTTCGCAGTTGGTGTCACCTGTCTCTTGTTATGGCTAAGTTTCAGTCGAATGCGTCCGGACCATCCAAACTGCTCGATCGAATACTTTTACGTGCCTGCTCTTAAGAAATCTCTCGATTCACAACTCAATACCACTATCAATTTCATGGTTAGTCTAGACAATCCTCACGGAGACAAAGGGATCTACTACGACGATGTCTTCCTTTCTTTGTCTAGCCCCTACACAACGACCAATTCCTCTGCTCTTGTCGCTAACTACACGGTACCTCGATTCTACCAAGGACACAAGAAGAAAGCCAAGAAGTGGGTACAGGTTCTGCCGTTGAACAACCATACGGTTTTACAAGCCGTTTTGCCTAGTGGATTGGCGGTTTTCAGGGTGGATCTAAAGACAAAGGTGAGATTCAAGATTGTTTTCTTTAAAACTAAAAGATTTAGAATCGAGGTTGGTTCTGATGTTGCAGTCAACGGTGATGGAGTTAAAGCTAATAATGAAGGGATTAAGATGCATAAATCTGATTCTTCTTCTTCACTAAGAAGCTATTTTCCTGTTTGTGTGTTGATGAATCTGCTTGTCTTCTTCGCGATTTGTTAAACTGATTTGATGATCTCGACCATTTGGTTTTCTTATTGTTGATTTTATTGACTCTTTCATGAGTTCTGCTTTGTGTTAGTTTCCATTTTCTTCTTTCTTCATTATGGTTTCTAAATAATTTATTCCATTATTGTTTTTTTTAACTATCAATTATTTTCTCTAGCAATAAAATTCTATTTGAAAATCAGTTAGCCTTTTTAAAAATGTACAAGACTCTTGAAATCAAGGAACAAAGAGCAAACAACAGAAAAATTAAGAAAACATTATCATAAAACATAATCATAATCATGAAGCATTGACCCTATAACCGTTAACATATGTAATGAGAACTTTTCAAATCCATAAAATAAAGGAAACTTTTTAATCAATAGCGTGCGTCACAAGATATCTCCATTCCTGTTTTAACTTCATTAGCCTTCATCGTTTTAGTTTTTAAAAGTCATTTCCTCAAACGGTTAAGGCTTCAATATGAAGAAACCTGTAAAAAGATCAAAATCCAAAAGTTCTAATTCACAAAAAAGGAAGATAGAAAAGAAGATGATTGGAGTCTTGGAGGAGAAGAAGAGGTATTCATGTGGTGGACCAAGAAATCCAAAATGGAATGGGAGTATGTGTGTCATCTTAAGGAGGAAGGAGGGTTGGGAGACCACTCGAAAAATGAAAGCAGTTTATAGTTTGCGGTACCGGTTGATCTGAAAAACTTATCTCCACACATTCGTCCTTATGGGTGCATAGGGTGAAAAGATATGATTCAGGAAGGCTTTCTCTGGACAACCTCAGAGGCCTAGGGATCATGGATGTGGCGGAAGTTGCTTAAATTCCGAGACAGGAATGTCTAGTTTACTCAGGTGGAAACTGGAAATGGACAGTTAGTCTCCTTTTGGGTATGACCGCTTATTGCAATCGTTATTCTTCTGTAATGATCCTCAAGAACCTCTCTTCTTTACCTGCAACTTTTTGGCCCCGATTTGAAGGAAATGATCGAGAAGAGGTCGGTAAGAGCTCAAAAATCCAGTCTCAAAACATGCCAAAATCTCAGCCTTTCTCTAAAGAAGAGAAATCAGATCAAATCCTTGAAGCCAAGGACGATACGTTCTGGGAGACTCAACCTGCTGGGCAGTTCAACGATATCGGAGACGCGAGTTTGCCTGAAGGCCCAATCGAGCCCAGAACTCCGTTGTCTGAGGTCAAGCAAGAGCCGTACGGAATTCTGAGGATGTGCGTTCAAAGGTGTACAAATTTTTGGAGAAAAACTATCCTGATGCAGAATATAACTTCAAGGTGAACTACTCCAAGGAGTTTCTAAGGTGGGGCAATGTGTCCACCTGGTTATGACCAGAGCTGGAATGTTGGAGTCTGTGTCAAGGCCTCAAAGATACTTGTTGGTTTCGTAAGTGGTGTGCCAGCAAGAATCAGGGTCCGTGTGGTGAATTTGTTAAAATGGCAAAGATCAATTTCTTGTGTGTTCACCGCAAGAATTGCAGGGGTAAGAGACTTGCTGCTACCATGAGCAAAGAGCTGACTAGAAGGATTCAGTTGCGGGATATATGGCAAGCGGTTTATAACTCATTTGATCAACTACGTCCTAAACCAGTCACCACCTGCCAATACTGGGTCAGAATGTTGAATCCGGGGAAACTAATCGATCTTCAGTTTTCAGGCCATGGAGAAAGAATGACAACAAATAGGGCTGTCAAACTTTATATATGGCTTACCAGAGGCACCGATCACTCGTGGATTTAGGGAAATGGAACAGTCTGATGTATATTTTATGTTACAAGGTTACTTAGGGACTACCTTAGCCAGTTTGGAGTTGCGACTGAGTTTGATGAAATCGATGTCGACCACTGGTTTCTGCCAACAAAAGATGTCGTCCACAGTTACTTAGTAGAAAGTCCTGAAACTCATGAGGTCACTGACTTCTGCAGCTTCTACAATGTACCTTATACTATTGCTGGTAACCCGAAATACACAACAGTGGAATGTGCTTATTCTTTCTACAATGTTGCGACAAGCATCTCGTTTCCTCAACTGATGAAAGATGCGCTTATTGTCTCTAAGAAGAAAGGTTTCCATGTGTTCTACGCGTTGGATGTGTTGCATAATGAGAGTTTCTTGAAAGAGTTGAAGTTTAAAGAAGGAGATGGACAAATGCACTACTATCTCTATAATTACGGTTTGAGAAGTGCATTGAAGCCATCAGAACTTGGGCTTCTTCTCTAATCTCTCTAGTAAGGTCTTCAATAATTGCTTGGATGATCTTGGTGTTTTTGTTGCTTCTTCTTTTATCTGAACTACTTCAAGAATCCAAGTTGTTTGGTAATTTTTTTTGTCGAGTTGATTCACGGTCTTTGTCTAGACACACTCTTTCGACCCATCTTCCAAAATAATCAATCATTATATAAACCCGATTTATATCGGATTATTCAAAGTTGCATTTGCTCTGTATATTCGTAGGAGTTGAAACGAAATGTGGAGAAACACAACACAAGGCTCAAAGTATGAATATTATTATACGAGATATACTTATATGGTCTTTTTCTCCCTAATAACAAAGAAAAGGATCCACAGTAGTCAATCAAGCATTCAAAAAAGCCAATGAAAATAAATATATACATGAGAAAAATTTACTAATGAAGTTTACCAAAGGTATAAATCATAAATTCTTCTCCATAGATGCCATCATCGGTGAACCAAACCAATTTCCCACACCAGTAGCAGGCACGAGAATGAGCTGAAAATGAACGTCTAAACATATTACTGCTTTGCAAGGCTTTTTAAGTGCTACACAAGTGTACCTCTCTTTCAATCTCAGCATATATTGAGCTTGTGATCCACCAGAACAATCTACGAACCTAAACGATGAAGATGAACTACTTCAGCTCAAACAAATCGAAGATGTCACAAATCTTCACACAGCAGAATCCAAGAAAACCTCACCTGGTAAAGCTCATTACCCAAAGCGTCAGTTATGGAAGCTGCAAATTGTTCTGATATCATATCGGAATTGTTTTCTTCTTATTTTGGTCGATAATACGAAAATTACTGCTAACAAGATGTGTAATTCACAGATAACTTCTCTGAGCTAACGAAATAATATACACATGTGTAGCCATAATGCATTGGATAACTGAATGAGGTTTTTTTTTTTGGCCGAAACTGATAGAGGTAATGCAAGCTTTTAGTGCGCAATGTAACAGATTTTTTTGTGAGACTCAAGCACATGATTAAGTACCAATTTCGGAGCACTTCCTCCAAACATAAAAATAGGAAACTAAAGACTAGATATGTAAAACAATACTTCCTCCGTTTTCGAATAGTTGATGTTCTGGAAAAAAATTTGTTTCTAAAAGATCGATGTTTTACAATTTCTATGCAGTTTTTATTAAGTAATGATGGTGAATTGTGAATTTCAAGATATATTAATTGATTTTGTTGACTTACTATTGGCTAAAAATTATTGAAAATTGTTTAGCATAAAAAACAAAATATTTATTGTTAAGAATTAATATGTTTTCTTAATATGTGTGTATACTCTAGAAAATCAATTATTTAGAAACAGATGGAGTATAAGAGATGCAATGGAGGAAACATTAATACAATGGGATTTTCAATGAGAAAACACAAAAAAATACATTATGCACCTTTCTGGAAGAAGGATGTTCAGGCCACACTGATCATAATACTGATGCGTAAAAAATTGAAGCCTCGATAATCAAAGTTAAGCCTAGAAATCAATTAATCAAAGACAGTTCAAGCAAACCAAACTCACAAATGGAAATAGAGTATGGAAATACTAGCCAAGGATATTCACAATTACTAAGCTAAAAGAACAATGAATTTTGTGGTTAATGAAACTTTAAATGCTGCTCGTTTGTGACAGAAAATTTGAAGCATTATCACATAATGATGATTTAGAGACTTAAAAAAAACAAAGACAATAAAGAATGCTTGGCAAAGAAATTGTCTTTACAAACTTTAAAAAAATTACAGCCTTAATAGGCTCACGCCACCCTTTAATTAGGTTTCAATAGATTTATTTCCCTTTAACCACAAATCTATTTAATTTTGACAGATTTAATTATTTTCGTCACGATTTGTTTCTTGTAGACACATATTTTCTTAAATTTTATAGACTTAATTAGTTTGAATTATCTCTCGTTGGCCACAAATTTATTTTATTTTGATAGATTTATTATTATTCGATAGATTTTTGTTGAGAAATTTTTAAAATTGTCACTTTACAAAAATGCCACACTTTTGAAATCTTTACAAAAATGCCACTTTTTCAAAATTATGTTTTCTTTATATTATTTATGTTTGAGTTAACTATATTATATTAAGGTTTAGTTATGAGGGTTTAGGGGGGTTTAGGGGTCAAAACATTTTTTAATGTTTAGAATTTTAAGATATAGGATTTAAAAATCTATAATTAGTGGTATTTTTGCAAATAAACACCTCTAAATGACATTTTTGTAAATGTGCACATAAAAAGTGGCATTTTTGCAATTTCCCTTTTTTTTTTGCCACAAGTTTATATGGTAAATTTTTTTTTGCCACAAATTTGTTTCTTTTTAACCATAGACTAACTTATATAGGTTAACCGAACTATACCAATTTAGCTAAATCAAATCGAACCATACCATATTAAACCAAACTATACGGATTTCTTCTTTATGAATCCTCTAAAGCTTTCTCATTTCCACAGTTCATGAAATGTAATATACTGTATTTTATTCTCGTATCAAACACGGAATAAATATATTTGAAAACAAAAAATTATAATTTTTATAATATATTTGAAGAAATTAAAAACAAAAATATCAAATGGTGTATCTCTCATATAGATAAATATATTTTATCTTAGAAGTTTTAGTTTGCATGACATTAAATTGAATGTAAACGTTTTTAATGTAAATCAAATACGTTTGAGATTATTGGTTCTCAAACTTCTTTGAGTTCACCAAACCCAAAACATACTACGTTAGTATGTAAATCATCTTAAACTAAAAAAAAGTGAAAATAATGGTTTTCGAAATGCAACCAATAATATTTGATTTGTAAAATTGTACGTTTATAACAAATCATAACTTTAATTAGAATAATATGGATTCAATTAACGATATAAACTAAAATAATTGTATGATCAATATTTGAGCAGCTAGAGCTGTGAAAGCCTATGTTTGGAACAGAGGTGTGTAAAGATTTTGGCTTATGGAGTCTCTTCCTCTCTACACACTGAACATAGAGAAATCTGCTCTAATTGCAATATTGAGTACTTTTTCTACTTATTAAAGAATCATACTAACAGTGGAGTAACCTAACTATTTTGCTCATGATGGAGAATCTTGGTAAAGATTTATGGGTAAAACGATAGATGCAAGATTGCACACAACAGTTTCTGTTGGACTAGTGCATGTACTCAGTGATTTCAGTGCATAAATTGGATGACTTTATAGTACCCAAATAGAGGAAGAAAAAATCGAAAAAAATAAAAAGAAGAAGTTAGTGAAGACAAAATAAATCGCAAAGACAAATTTAGAATATTTGGCCGCAAGTAACAATCTCATAAGAACCTAAAAATAAGTAAATGAATAACAAAGAAAATGAACAAAGAAGGAACTCAAGAGAAGTAAGAAGGCAAGAAAAAAGATAAAAACACAACAAGAAAAAATAAGAATACACAAAGAAGACAAAAATGATAAAAGAAAAGAGAGAACAAACTAAAACCAAAACAACAACAAGAAAAGAAAACAAACGCTGATAATTACTACAACTAAAATAATATATGAATATTTTCAAAGCGTAGATAATATCTTTAATGAAGTTAAAAATTCACATACTTACTATATCTTTATTTTAATATGCTAAAACATTATTTCACTAATTACGAAATATTATAAATTCTTATCCATCATTGATATTTATTTCAACACAAATACAAATGTTATAAAACGAAAAAATCTTTAGTTTTGCAGTGATATTCATAATATTATTTCTATGTATATTGATTTTTTACATGCATAGAATGCTTAAAACTAACAACCATTCATATTTATTTTTGTAGACTATAAATTGTATTATTAATTACTAAAATTAATGTATTCTTCTAAAATATTTCATACTCGTACACATTGTGCGTCAATCACCTAGTTAAGGAATAAAATAACAAAGCAAAGAAGGGGAAAAAAAAACAGAATAATATAACCGTGGATATAATTAACCGAATATGTATGTAGAGAAAACTTCGTAAATGGACTTTCTGATGAATAGCGTGCGTCACAAGAAAAAACAAAACAACAAGGAATCAACCAAGCCTTTAACAAAGAAGTGAATTGAATCAAACGATTATCATTGAGATCTTTCGGTCGTTGTTTGGGTTTGCTGGAAAATGTCGGTTGGAAGAAAAAAAGAGATCTTTCGATTTATCAGAGAACTAATGGTTGGTCTCATCGATTCTTGTCTGAGCCCGGAAATGAAACTCTTCTTAAGACGGTTGCTATAGCACTACCCATCTATACGATGAATGTTTTCAAGTTACCTAAATGGTACATGTGATGATATTAATCGTTTGTTAGCTGAGTAATAGTGGAGTAAGGGTACGGGTAAAAGGTCGATGCATTGGTTGTCATGGAAACGTTTAGGATTTTCAAAGAAAGAAGGTGGACTAGGTTTTCATGACATTGAGATTTATAATGTTGCTATTTTGGAAAAACTAGGTTTGAAGGATATTGCAAAATCCACAGACTTTAGTAGCTCGAGTACTCAAAGGTCGTTACTTTGACTTAATCCAAATTGAATGCGCAATATGTGGGATTTCAACACAGTAGCTGCTGGAGTTATACCAGAAGATTGGACACATATACAAAGACTTGTATAGGGTTAGAAACAAAAAAGTTTATTGAGAAAAAGGCTAATTGATTTTGCAAATAGAATTTTGTTGATAGAGAAAGTATTACGTATACATATATAGTTGAAACAAAACAATAATGGAATACATTCAATTATTCAATGATTACTTGGTCGACTTCAGAAACCATAATGAAAGAAAGAAGAAAATGGGAACTAACACACACACAGCAAAACTCATGAAAGAGTGAATAAAATGAACAAAACAAAAAGCAAATGAAAATCATCAAGCCAATTTAACAAATCGCGAAAAAGGCAAGCAAATTCATCAAAACACAAACCGGAAAATAGCTTCCTAGTGAAGGAGAAGAAGAATCAGGTTTCCGCATCTTAACCCCTACATTATTAGCTTTAACTCCATCTCCATTGACTTCAACATCAGCACTAACCTCAACTCTAAATCTTTTAGTTTTAAAGAAAACAATCTTGAATCTCACCTTTGTCTTTAGATCCACCCTGAAAACCGCCAATCCACTGGGCAAAACCGTTTGTAAAAGCGTATGGCTGTTCAATGGCAGAGTCTGACCCCATTTCTTGGCTTTCTTCTTGAATCCTTGGTAGAATTGAGGCACTGTGTAGTTAGCGACAAGAGCAGAGGAATTGGTGGCTGTGTAGGGGCTGGACAAAGAAAGGTAGACATCGTCGTAGTAGATTCCTTTGTCTTTGTTTGGATTATCAAGACGTACCATGAAGTTGATAGTGGTGTTGAGATGTGAATCGAGAGATTTGTTGAGAGCAGGCACGTAAAAGTATTCGATCGAGCAGCTGGGATGGCGGGGACGCATTCGACGGAAACTTAGCCATAACATGAGACAGGTGAAACCAACTGCGATGATATTGCTAAACAAGTAGCAATAACAGATTCCTCCAACACAGTCGTCTGTGTTTAATTCAAGATCTTCTAATCCAGGAATTTCTAATCCAAGATCCTCTAATCCAGGAATATCTGATTCAAGATCATCCATTTTTTTTTTCTTTATAGATTCTTTGGTTTGATGGTTGGGGCTATTAAGCTGATATTTCAAGTTAACTCTAAGAGACTACTTAAGTAGGAGACAGAGACGCGTTTACTTAGAGCATAATCAATGGTAATTTATTAATTTAGGATTCTAAGTAATTTTTTTTATTATAAATTGTTTTTGAAGTTCTAAATCTCTAAAATTTAGGTTCTAAATCTCTAAAATTATAATCTTTTTATTGGGGTTCTAAGTAGTTTGTGTATTATTTAATTGTTTTTAATCTTTTAAAAACTCATTAAAAACCACTAAACTCTTAGTAGCGTAAAAAAAACTAGTTAATGCACGTAAGAAGTTAATTAATACTCCAGAAAAAGACTTTTTGGATTATATAAAAAGACCACAACGGGTTGTTCTTTGTTTTTTCTTTTTTCTTTCTTTAGGTCATGCCAAAACAGGATGTTCAATAACTTATGTCCTATCAAACCGAATTTTATTCCGCTTATTTCTTTTATTAAAAAGGATGATTGCACTGCATGACATGAACTGGACATCTACTACATCAAGTGAATGATTATTGAACTTTTGCAAATAATGCAAAAAGTGAATATGTTTTTTTCAAAGCAATGTTATTGAACGTCCCTTTCTGGCTCGACCAAAATAAAAAAAAAAAAAAAAAAGAACATGTCTTTGTGGTCTTTTTATATAATCCAAAAAAGTCTTCTAATTATTTTAGTTATCCTCTTGCGTGCATTAAGTAAACGCGTCTGTGTCAGCGTGTCTCCTGCTTAAAGTCGTCACCTAGAGTTAACGTGAAATATCAGCTTAAAAAGTCCCAACCATCAAACCAAAGAATCTACAAAGGAAAAAAAAAACAACCAATCGGTTTGTTTTATTTTTTCAAGAAATAAGACGGGTTGTTTTACTTATGTCGTCCGGTGCAAGATGCTGTTGCAACTTGCAACTGCTGCTTTAGCTTAATCTTCCCAGCTGGTGGTTTCACCGTTCTCTTCGTATGGCTAGGTTAACGTCGAGCCTGTCCCGACGATCCAAACAGCTCGATCAATACTTTTACGTGCATGCTCTCAACAAGTTTCTCCATGGCATTCACAACCATAGCCGGTGTTGAATATTGAGAGGTCCCAAATTACTTTTTTTTTAAGCCCATTAGTTAATTTTTGTTAAGAAAAAACAAAAATTAAGTTAGTTTCACAGATCACTTGAACATGTGAACTGCACGTTTAGAAGAGAGAGAGTCAGAGACAGGTACCTGCTACGGGAGTTTTTGTTATAACTATTGGCCCCTAAATATGATAAACGTTACGCCGACCCAAACACAAGTGTTACCATCTTCTAGTCAGGACAGACAATGTTCACAACTCAACACCACTCTTAATTTCATTGCTCCTTTTGACAATCCAAAAAAATCCGAGGAATCTACTACGAAGGTGTCCACCTTTCCTTTTAATTTCTAGCCCCTACACAAGGACCAATTCCTTGCTTTCTTTGCTCGCTACATGGTTACAATAAGAAAGCCAAGAAGTGGGGCCAGGCTTTGCCATTGAACAGTCAGATGGTTTTACAAACGGTTTTGCCTAATGGATTCGCGGTTTTAGGTTTATGGGACTATTTAGTTATGGAACTCTACACGGATCTCTCTACGCTGATTGGTCATTGATCCGTGTAGAGAGATCAATGAATACTTTGGATGGTAAGATAAACTTTTTCTTCATAAAGGTTGCCTTAGTGAGAAAAGAGAAGTGTGGGGTCATACACAAATAATAGTTTTATTTTAGTTCTTAAGTTGCTTTGAGTTTTGAATTTTGATTGTTGTTGTTACTTGTTAATTAGCGTAACGCATGAGAGCCCATCCGATCCGACCCGGCTCTACATATAGTCTTCGGTCGAAAGGTTTTGGGTCAGGCCTATTTCTGATCCAAATAATATACCGCTACTTGTTATTTTTTTTTAACGAAATGAAAACCTTTAGAGGATGCATTCAATCTGATATATAAAGAGATTTGAGTTTTAACGAGAGTTTAGATGATTTTAGTAATTTTAAAAAAATTAATATAAAATTCTATACAATTCCACATAAAACTATGAAATTTGGTTCTTTATATTTCTAATGAAGAAATCATCTTAAATCCCTATTAAACCCTTTGAAATCATTAAAAAAATAATTTTTTTATATGTTTCCAATAACAGTGGATGTGAATGTATTTTTCCAATTCACCAGTTCAATAACACTGAATTTAAATAGAATTTTTAAATTCATAATTCAATAACATAGAATATGACAAATCATAACAAATAACTCAAAATGTTATATACTATACACCCCCTTGGTTATTTGTAGAACATTAAAATAAAACGTGTTGTCCTAAATTTATGTTTGTACCTTATAATAAAAACAGTATCGTATTTATACAATCTCATTCTCACGTACATGTTTTTTTCGATCTCATCTTTTATATAAAATCTGAGAGTTTCTTTCTTTTAAAAAAAATTTGGTGTTAAGGTCGATTGCAGTAGACATTTTTTTCTTCTTGAAACATGAAAATAAATTGAATAAGGTTCGGTTTTTTGAGAGGTATTTTGAAAAAGTCAAAATCCCTAGAAAGTACGACTTAACGTGCGACAAAATTTCTTCCCTTGCGGCCATCCGCCGGCATCTTCTCCGACGTCGACTCTTACTCGAATCTCTTCCAGGCCCGCCTCACCTCATGAGGCAGAAAAAACCCAAAAACCATTCTCCATCCAAATATTCAGGTTCGAACTCGCAAAAGGGAAAGAGACATTGTCGGGTCTCACAACCAGCGGATGCTTCTCCAATGACTCCGGTGAGTCCCAGTCATCAGTCTCCACTCGACGTGCTTGTGGCTACTAAGACATCGTCCTCTACCGCCACGCCCCCTCCACCCGCAGTCTCAGGATCTGAGACTCAAATTGGTGGTACTGTTGCTCCTGTGATCGCTGCGGAAGTAGTTGAACCAGAACCAACTACGCAGAAGGTAGTGGCTGAAGAAGCCAGGTTGTCGACAACTACATTGGCAGAGGTTAACAACCCTCAGTCGACGGTGAAACCAGCCAACACATGGTGCTCCCTTGTAAAAGGGACCACGAGAGAACTTCAGAAGAAAGGAGAAGCTTACACTTTACCGACGGGTGAATTGTGTGTTAAGATTCTGAACTCGGTCATTGAGAGGAATAGGAAAACTTGGGACTTCTTTGTGTTGGGCCAATTCTACCATGACCCTCCTTCTCAAAGAACGATACACAACATCGTCAATGGCATTTGGAGCAAACAATATCACGATATTTAAGTCACAAAGATGGAAGGTAACTCGTTCCTTTTCAGGATTCCAAATAGCTCTACCAGGAATCGAGTTATAAATCAAAGGCTTTGGCAAATTGAAGGCCAGACCATGTTCGTAGCCAAATGGGAACCCGGTATTACGTCGGTCAAACCGAAATTAGATTCAGCTCCAATTTGGTTTAAACTAAGAGATGTTCTATATCAGTTCTTCCACGATGAAGGACTAGAACATATTGCAGGACTGGTGGGGAAACCAAAAGCATTACACCCATCGACGGCAAACAAAACAAATCTGGAAGTTGCAAAGGTACTCACCATCATTGACCCAAGGAAACCGCTTCCTGAAGCTGTTAATATGGAATTAGAGTCGGGTGTGATCCACAGGGTTTTGTGCTCTAGTCCATGGATGCCTCCGGTGTGTGTGCATTGTGGAGAGATATGTCACAGTATCAAACGGTGCAAATGGGCACCCAAGACTTGTAATGTGTGCAGCTCTACGGCTCATGTTTCTTGGAAATGCTCGAGAGCTACTTCTGCAGATGAAACCCGCAGGGGACGATCTCAAAGCAGAGTGTGGGTTGAAAAGAGTGCTACACAGCTATCTCAAACGCTATCTCAAACGCTGCCTTCTACAATGAAATTGGTTTTGGGAGGGAAAACAGACTTGCGCAAAACAAAAGACTTAGCTCAAGGAGAAACAAGCGCAGCCAGTGCTCTGGTTAAATCTGTTGGGAATTCTTCTGTGGTTGCCAACATGAGTTCTGATTCATCAGAAGCTGAGGCAGATTCCTCTGATGTTTCTTCTGATCAGGAAGATAAGGAAGAGGGAGAGTTTCTAGTTATGGACAGGAGAGGAAGAACTAGGCCGGCTTCGCAACGAGTTGGCAAAGCAGGATATGGGGGCAAGTGCCTCTAAGACTAACATTCCATGTATATAGACATTTTTTGTTGGAATGTTAGAGGCTTTAACATATATAGCCACCGGAACAGTTTTAGGAAGTGGTCTAAGGAAAATAGACCAGTTTTTGGAGGTCTCATTGAGACTCACGTCAAGCAGCCTAAGAATGAGAAGTTTATGAATGACTTGTTCCCCGGTTGGTCTTTTGCAGATAATTATGGTTTCTCGGAACTTGGAAATATTTGGGTGGTTTGGCATCCTTCAGTCAAGACCATTGTTTGTCATCACCAAGTCTTTTGCAGATGGTTACTAGTAAGGTTATCTGGCCTAATTCACAAAGACAGCTGATCATTTCTGTTGTTTATGCCTCAAATTGTGCTGAAGCTAGAAAGGAGTTATGGATGGAGTTGGTACAACTAGCTGTCAGTCATCATGTTGTTGGCAAACCTTAGATGGTGTTAGGTGACTTTAATCAGATATTGCATCCTTTGGAACATTCTAGGCGTCTCTCCACATCTGTCAACAAAAAAATAAGGGATTTTCGAAGCTGCTTGTTAGATGCTGATCTTTATGATCTAAATTTCAGAGGTAATAAGTTTACATAGTGGAATAAGAGTAGTTCATGGCCTATTGCTAAGAAATTGGACCGGGTGTTGGTAAATGACAAATGGAATATTGATTTTCCTACATCAGTGGCTACTTTTGGTAGCCCTGATTTCTCGGATCATTCATCTTTATCTGTGGTTCTGGAACCGGAGGTCACTAGGCAGAGAAAACCTTTTAAGTTCCACAATTTTCTAGTGAAGAATGTTTCTTTCCTGCCTTTGATGGGGTCACTTTGGCACTCGTTCAGCGTTGAGGGCTCAACAATGTACATGGTGTCCCTCAGACTCAAGTTTTTGAAGAATCACATTAGAGAGTTTAGCAAGGATAACTACTCAAATTTGGAGAAAAGGGTTAAGGAGGCTCATCAGGTTCTTCTAAAGTCTTAAGACAAGATACTTTTTCACCCTAATATTCACAATGCAGAGTCTGAACTTGAGGTGCTTCGTTTATGGAGAATGCTTGCTCAGGCAGAGGAATTTTTCTTTAGTTAGCGCTCTATAATCACTTGGCTGGCTTTAGGGGATAGCAATACGGCTTCCTTCCACATAATGGTCAATATAAGAACTCACACAATCGTATCCACTACTTACTAGATGCAAATGGGTTGAGAATTGACTCCCACCAGGGTATCCAGAACCAATGCGTTGACTACTTCTCTTCACTACTAGGTGGGTCTATTTAGACTCAAATATTTGTACAAAGCGACTTGGACTTGATCATGCCTTTCTCTTGCTCAGCCAACCAACAATGCATGCTTACTAAGCCATTCACTAGAGAGGAGATCAAAGGGGCTTTTTTCCCGCCCTAGAAACAAAACATGCAGCCCCGATGGTTACTCTGCAGAGTTTTTTATAGCATGTTGGGATTTTATTGGGACTGAAGTTTCTGATACAATCCTGGAGTTCTTTGAATCAGGACAGTTACTCAAGCAATGGAATGCTACAACATTGGTTCTGATTCCAAAGGTAACAAATGCTACATCTACTGCTGATTTCAGACCAATATCTTGCCTCAATACATTATACAAGGTGATTTCAAAGCTGTTAGCTGAAAGATTGAAGGGTATTCTCAGTGAAATAGTCTCCTTGAACCAAATTGCGTTTATGATTGGTAGAATGCTAGCAGAGAACGTCCTGCTGGCTACTGATCTGGTACAAGGTTATAATCAGAAGCATACTGAGTCAAAAGCCATGCTGAAAGTGGACTTAAGAAAGGCTTTTGACTCAATAAGGTGGGACTTCATCTTGGGCACTCTAAAGGCCCTAAATATTACTGAGCAGTTCATCGCATGGATTTCAGAGTGCATCTCTACGGCTTCTTTCTCAGTCTGTGTAAATGGATCAACTGGTGGTTTCTTCTAGAACACTAAGGGCATTAGGCAGGGTGATCCCTTGTCCCCTTACCTCTTTATCATTGCTATGGAGGTATTCTCGCAGCCCATTCTTTCTATATATGAATCTGGTTGCATTGCTTATCACCCTAGGACCTCGGAACTTAAAATCTCCCATTTGATGTTCGTGGATGATGTAATGATTTTCGTTGATGGTTCCTCATCATCTCTCCATGGTATAACAGAGTGTATTGATGACTTTGCAAGTTGGTCAAGGTTGCGGATGAACCTAGATAGCTCTTTACTGCGGGAGTGCACCATAGTGAATCCAATGTTATTGCTAATTACGGATTCCCTACTGGCTCACTGCCCATCAGGTATTTGGGGCTTCCCTTAATGTCTAGAAAGCTCATGATTGCTGATTACGAGCCATTAATCCACAAATTGTGCAACAGATTTCATTCTTAGGCTGTTAAATCTTTGTCCTTCTCAGGCAGATTGTAGTTGCTCAAATCAGTTATATCAGGCTTGGTGAATTTCTGGATTTCGGCTTTTGTCCTGCCTCATGGCTGTATCAAAAGACTTGAGTCATTATGTTCCCGCTTTCTCTGGTCAGGAAATGTTGAAATCTCCAAACTGGCAAAGGTATCATGGTCTACGGTATGTCTACCTAAAGAGGAAGATTGGTTTGAGGCGTTTCTTTGTCTGGAATAAGGCTCTATGCCTAAGGTTCATCTGGCTTTTGTTCTCCAATTCAGACTCTCTTTGGGCGGCGTGGTATAGGGGCTATCATATTGGTACAAAAAGCTTCTAGGATCTTTCTGAATCAGCTCAAGATTCGTGGACTTGGAAACAAATTCTGCTTCTCAGACCTTTGGCTCTAAAATTCATCAGAGGTGTGATAGGAGATGGGAGAAAAATCATCTTCTGGTTAGATGTGTGGAGTCCTTTTGGGCAGTTAATAAGATACATTGGGGACTTTGGCCCAAGGAGCCTGCATGTTCCCTTGGATGCAAAGCTTGCTGACATTATGGACAGATCGGGTTGGAAAATTGCAGCACCTAGATCTGAGGAATCTCTAAACCTCCAGATTCATCTCACTACTGTTCATCTCCCTATTGAAGAAACTCCAATGGACCATTATGAATGGGTAACTGACGGTGTGAGTTGCAACAAGTTTTCAGCTGCTAAAACATGGGAGTCAATTAGGCCGAGGGAGGAGGTTAAAGATTGGGCAGATCTAATATGCTATAAAGATAATATCCCAAAGTTTGCTTTCACAATGTGGATTGCAAATTATGATAGGTTGCCTACAAGAGCAAGAATTGCGGCTTGGAATATGAATGTTAGTACAGATTGTTGCTTGTGTGGAACCTTTGCGGAAACTAGAGATCACCTTCTTTTGACTTGTCAATATAGTGTCGAGGTTTGGAGATTGGTTTTGTCTGGTCTTAATCGGAATTCAAACTTGTTCACAACTTGGGATGAGCTACTCTCATGGATCAGAAACTCATCGACAAGGGCCCCTACTATCCTACGGAAGCTAGTGGTTCAAGCTACGATTTTTCACATTTGGAAGCAACACAACAATGTTGTGCACAACCTAACCTCAATCCCGGCGAGCATCGTCTACAAATCAATCTACCGGGAAGTTATCAATTCTATTTCGGCGAGAAGACATAGGAAGTTCTTCACCAACCTAATGTCACTTTGGCTAAGATGATTTTACGATCCATGTTCCAAAACCAAAATTATACTAGCTTGGTTTTTATCTTTTTTTGGCAAGATAGTATAGACCTTAGATTAACCTTGTAATATCTAAACCTACATTATATAATGATATTTACTTTTTATAAAAAAAAAGGTTCGGCTTATTATAACTATATAATAAACGGATATGTATGTGCTATGTATTATAAGTGGTAATAAGAGAGAGAACGAAAGTAAACATAAGAAGTATTAAACTTTAGTGAATAGGTTTTATTTCTCTTGCGTTCATCATCCATTTGCATAAGAGTTTGCCTATATATAGGCAAGGGAAATGAATAATAAAAGAAAGACCGACTTACCAAGTCGGTACAATTTGAGACAAGTGTTATTTAGAGATAAACTCTATTTTAGATAATCATTCTTTATTATAACACTCCCCTTGATTATCCATAATATATTGTACACTGCCTCGTTAAAAACCTTATCGTGGAAAAATCCAGTGGGACAAAAACCATGACAAGGGAAAAAGAGTGCAGTCTCCCCCTGGAAAATATATATATATATATATATATATATATATATAATATTTTCTTTATAGGTCTCGTAGATGGTGCATTCCGATATTCTGAACATGTTTCCGGAATGTAATAGTCGGAACCGCCTTTGTAAATAAATCTGCTGCGTTGTCACTTGAACGAATATACTGAACATCTATTTCATTCTTCTCTTCGAGTTCCCGAGTGTAGAAAAAATATTTTGGAGGAATATGTTTCGTCCTATCGCTCTTTATATAGCCTTCTTTGATTTGAACAACACACGCAGTATTATCTTCAAATATAGTCGTCGGCTCTTTGTTGGTGGTTATTCCGCTTGCTTCTTGAATATGTTGAATCATTGGTCTAAGCCATACACATTCTCTGCTTGTTTCTTGAAGTGCAATGATTTCGGCATGATTCGAAGAAGTAGCTACCAAAGTCTGTTTCTGAGACCGCCAAGATATCGCAGTTCCATCAATTGTAAAAACGTATCCAGTTTGCGAGCGAGCTTTATGCGGATCTGATAAATAGCCTGCATCTGCAAAACCAACTAGACCAACCTTGAGATTTCTTGAATAAAATAATCCAAAATCAATCGTACCTTGAAGATAACGGAATATGTGTTTTATTCCGTTCCAATGTCTACGCGTAGGAGATGAACTATATCTTGCAAGTAGATTAGTAGCAAAAGCTATATCTAGTCGAGTACAATTAGCAAGATACATAAGTCCACCAATAGCACTCATATAAGGTACTTCTGGACCTAATATTTTCTCGCTATTTTCACAAGGTCGAAATGGATCCTTGATAACATCAAGCGATCTATTAACCATTGCAGTACTCAAAGGAGTAGCTTTATCCATATTAAAGCGTTTTAACACTGTTTTGGTGTAATTTGATTGATGTACAAAAATTCCATTTTTGAGATGTTCTATTTGAAGTCCTAGGCAAAATTTTGTCTTTCCAAGATCTTTCATTTCAAACTCCTCTTTCATATGAATTCTTGCATCATCAATTTCCTTTTGAGTTCCAATTATGCTCAGGTCATCTACATATACTGCAATGATCACAAATCCTAACGAGGATTTCTTAATAAACACGCAAGGGCATATCGCATTGTTGATATATCCTTTACTTAACAAATATTCACTTAAGCGATTATACCACATACGTCCGGATTGCTTTAATCCATAGAGTGATCGTTGTAATTTGACCGAACATATATCCTTAGATGATACTTCATGAACTTTTGATCCTTTTGGGATCTTTAATCCTTCTGGGATTTTCATGTATATATCATTATCAAGTGATCCGTAAAGATATGCAGTCACAACATCCATTAGATACATTTCTAAATTCATAGATGCCGTCAAGATCATTAAGTACCTAAATGTGATTGCATCCATAACCGGAGAATATGTCTCTTCATAATCAATTCCCGGTCTTTGAGAAAAACCTTGTGCCACAAGTCGGGCTTTATATCTTGTGACTTCGTTCTTCTCATTCCTTTTTCGCACAAAAACCCACATGTATCCGACTGGGATTACATCTTTGGGTGTAACGACTATAGGTCCAAAAACATTTCTTTTATTAAGAGAGTCTAATTCATTTCTCATGGCCATTTGCCATTTCTCCCAATCAGATCTTTCGTGGCATTCTGATACAGACTTTGGGTCTGGATCATCTTGATCAATTTCTTTAGATACAAAGAAAGAAAATATTCCATCCGTATCATCGATTTCATTTCTAACCCATATTTTCCCATTTTGGGCATAATTAATGGAAATCTCATATGCTTCTGTATCATGTTCACCTTCTAAAGATTTCACTTCATCTGGTTCTTCCAGAACCTTTTCATTTTGTTCTCCCAGTTTCTTTTTCTTTCGAGGATTATTATCTTTTGAGCCCATCGGCCTACCCCTCTTTAATTGAACCTTAGGTTCATTCGCTTTTTTTTGTCACCCTTTGCAGCATTTGAACATTTGCAGCAGGTATATATGATTTTGTCACCCTTTTTATATCTGTGAACGCATCAGGTAATTGGTTTGCCAGATTTTGCAAGTGTACAATTTTCTGAACTTCCAGCTCGTGTTGTTTTGTTGGGGGATCAAGACATACCAAAGATGGTGTATACCAAGTAATATCTTTTGGAATTCCTTTGACTCCTCCCCCTAACGTTGGGAATTCATCTTCATTAAAATGACAATCGGCAAAACGTGCCGTAAACATATCACCAGTTTTTGGGTCAAGATATCGAATTATGCTTGGTGATGTATACCCGACATATATCCCAAGTCTCCTTTGTGGCCCCATTTTTGTTCTTTGTGGTGGGGCTATAGGAACATAAACCGCGCACCCAAAAAATACGAAGATGGGATATATTTGGTTCTTAGCCGGTTGTTAACTGTAATGGAGAGTGTTTATTACATGCACTTGGTCTTATCTGGACCAATACAGCAGCATGCAATATAGCATGTCCCCATATATGAATTGGGAGATTCGTTCTCAAGATTAATGGTCTTGCAATGAGATGCAACCGTTTAATTAAGCTCTCAGCCATGCCATTTTGTGTATGAACATGGGGAACAGGGTGCTCAATATCAATTCCCATTGATATACAATAGTCATTAAAAGCTTGTGAAGTGAATTCACCGGCGTTACCGAGCCTAACTTTCTTTATGACATAATCAGGAAATTGTGCTCTCAATCTGATTATTTGGGTAATGAATTTTGCGAAAGCCGTATTCCGTGTTGTCAACAGACACACGTGTGACCATCTACTTGATGCATCAACTAATACCATAAAATATCGAAATGGTCCGCATGGTGGATGTATAGGTCCACATATATCACCATGAATTCTTTCCAAGAATACTGGATTTTCATTCCCAATTTTAGCCGGTGATGGCCGAGTTATTAATTTTCCTTGAGAACATGCAGGACATGAAAAATCTCTAGATTGAAAGATCTTTTGATTTTTCAATGGATGTCCGCTAGAGTTTTGCACAATCCTTTTCATCATGACTTATCCTGGATGTCCTAGTCTTTCGTGCCAGACTTTAAATGTATTAGTACACTTCTGGTTTACTGTAACATATGATTCAGTCATATTTATCTTTGTGTAATATAATCCAGAAGACATCATTGGTAATTTTTCCAATATATGATTCTTTTCTGACGTAATGCAAAGATATTCAATGCCATTCTTATTCTTAGTTTCGATATGATATCCATTTCTTCGGATATCTTTGAAACTTAATAAGTTTATGTATGAACTAGGAGAATATAATGCATCATTTATCTCAAACTTTATTCCCCTTGGCATTGAAAACCTGGCTTTTCCTAAGCCAATGATAATATTTGCATTACCAGATATAGTACTCACATTTCCGGCGGAGTCATTTATATTAAGAACGGAGAAATACTTTTTATCTTTAAGTATTGTGTGCGTTGTCGCACTATCTGCTAGACATGTATCTCCGTCCTTGATCTCAAGTTCTGACATCGTCTGGTGTCACAATATTAATAACAAATGCATTAATATAACAAAAACGAAACTTTATATAACATGAAGTTACATAACTATTTTAAAACTATTTTAACAAGATACTAAAAAAACAAAAGCATATTATACAAAGTGCGAAAAACTATTAGCATCATGACCTATAGATTTAGTTATCATTTCTTTCTGTTGATACTTCAGGATGAACAATAAAGTCGGCAATATCGAAATGAGCATCATCACTTAGACCGTTAAAGGAAGGTCCAGCTTCATCAGAGATGAAATTTGTTTCTACATCCTTCTATTTTTCCTTTTTGGACTCTTGATACAGATCGGCCAAATGTTTTGGCACACGACATGTTCTTGCCCAATGGCCCTTCATGCCACATCTGTAACAGGCACTTTCTGTTTTTCTTTTATTTACGCGACAAACATCATTTTCTTGAGAATTTTTGTTGGCTTTCCACGCGCTGGTCTGAAATCTTCTTCCTTGTCCTCGGCCTCGTCCACCACCTCTTCCACGTCCGCGTACACTGCCTCTGCCGCGACCACGCCATCGTCCTTGAAAATTATTCGTATTGGATGCTACCACATTGGCTTCTGGGAGTGGAGCCGTTCCAATTGGACGAGATTCATGATTCATTAACACGATTTCATTATTTTGTTCAGCAACAAGGAGTACTTGCATCAAGTCTGAGTAGCGGGTGAATTCTCTCGTTCGATATTGTTGCTGGAGGACTACGTTTCCTGGATGAAATGTTTGGAGTATTTTTTCGATCATATCAAAATCACTTACACTTTCTCCACATAACATCATCCTCGAAGTAATTCCGAACAAAGCGGAATTATATTCGCTAATACTCTTGTAATCCTCAAACCGCAGATTCAGCCACTCATATCTTTCCTTTGGTAAAATCACATATTTCTGGTGATCAAACCTATCTTTGAGTGACAGCCAAAGATCTGCAGGATTATTTTTCATGATATATTCATCTTTTAACGTATCATAAATATGGTGGCGTAAGAATATCATGGCCTTTGCCTTTTCTTCTTCGGATGTGGTCTTCCATTTATCGATAGTGTCAAGAAATCCACTTGCTTTTAGATGCATCTTTGCACCTACTGCCCAAGTCAAATAATTTTTCCCAGATAAGTCAATGGCAGCTATCTCAAGCTTTGCCAAGTTTGACATGATAACTCTATAACAAAAAATTTAAACATCATATTAAATTTTAATTTTAAAGAACTGTGATAAAACATTTAAAATGATAATAACAACATAATTTAAAACAATAACAGGAGGCAAAGCCTTCCATATAAATGAACATAAATAAATAATGGTAAAAAAAATAATAATAATAATAACTCAATAGGCATAGTCTTCTACATAATCAATGAGGCAGAGCCTACCATGAGATTATGGAGACATAAAATTTTAATTGATCAAGGAGGCAGTGCCTACCATAATAATGATCAATTCGGAAAAGATATAGCCTATTATATGATTTTTCCACTGATAGTTAGGAGGCATAGCCTACCATAATATCATGAGGAGGCAGAGCCTACCACTCCATAAATAATACATAAATTTAAATTTAAATTGAGTAACACATAAATTAAAATCTCACCCTTTCGGTATGAAACGGTATAAGATTAGACGGTATGAATATAGAGATAGTCGTGCTGATAACGTATTATAACTATATAATAAACGGATATGTATGTGCTATGTATTATAAGTGGTAATAAGAGAGAGAACGAAAGTAAATATAAGAAGTATTAAAACTTTAGTGAATAGGTTTTATTTCTCTTACGTTCATCATCTATTTGCATAAGAGTTTGCCTATATATAGGTAAGGGAAATGAATAATAAAAGAAAGACCGACTTACCAAGTCGGTACAATTTGAGACAAGTGTTATTTAGAGATAAACTCTATTTTAGATAATCATTTTTTATTATAACACGGTTTTCTGTTATTTTGAACATCCATAGTTGTTTCAAGTTTTGGTCGTTTTAAATAATCCAAAAAACCTTATAGATTTTTTAATAATTCCTTACGTTCATTTATATATGTCTTTCTTTTCTTTGGCTAAGCGCGTGTGTGTCCCTACTGAGTCGTCTCTTATGGTCAACTCGAAATATGATCTAAAAGACCCCATATCATCAAACCAAAGAATCTAATCTATAAACATCTTCAAATCTTGCAGAACAAAGATCTCAAAATCTTGAAAAGAAAAATAATGGATCAAGATCGAAACAGAGAACGTGGTGGTAACTGTTGTAGTTGCTGCTTAAGCTTCATTTTCACTGCTGGTCTAACTTCTCTCTTCTTATGGCTCAGTCTTCGTCCCGACAAACCAAAATGCTGGATCCAAGAATTTTACGTTCCTGCCCTCAACAAATCTCTCAATTCAAAACTCAATACCACTCTCAATTTCATGATTCGTCTCGACAATCCTAACAGAGACCAAGGAATCTACTACGACGATGTTCACGTTTCTTTGTCCAACACCAACACAACGACCAATTCCTCTGCTCTTGTCGCTAACTACACGGTGCCTCGGTTCTACCAAGGACACAAGAAGAAAGCCAAGAAGTGGGGTCAGGCTCTGCCATTGAACAACCAGACGGTTTTACGAGCGGTTTTGCCTAATGGATCGGCGGTTTTCAGGTTGGATCTGAAGACACATGTGAGGTTTAAGGTTGTGTTTTGGAAAACTAAGAGGCATAGAATTGAGGTTGGTGCTGATGTTGAAGTCAACGGAGATGGAGTTAAAGCTAATAAGAAAAGGATTAGGATGAAGAAATCTGATTCTTCTACGAGATTAAGAAGCTATTTTCCGGTTTGTGTTTTGATGAATCTGCTTGTCTTTTTCGCTATTCTTTAAACTTGATTTGATGATTTTATTGACTCTTTGTTCATGAGTTTTGTTGTGTGTTTTCTCTTTCATAGTTTCTAAATTTGACCAAGTAATCATTGAATAATTTAATGTTTAAAAAAAAAAATCATTGAATAATTTATTTCGTAAATTGTTTGGTTTCAACTGTATACATGTTTTAGTTTCTCTATCAACAAAATTTTATTTGAAAATCAATTATCCTTTCCTTAAGTGTATAAAGAAGACAGACAGACAGACATTTTATCTTGGGCTTGAAATGATGGAACAAAGAACACACTAAAGAAAATAAAATACATAATAGTGGGAGTGATTGGCATTTGAACTGTCAAGACTTTAATAATAGATTTCACAGTTCTTACAGTTTTTATTTTTCCAATCACACTTTTACCACTTTATCCATTTTTAAAGTCCCGAAAGTCATGCTTCAGTTTTTCTTCTTTGTTTTTGTTATAAATTATAACTATAACAAGGTGAGATATATGTGTATAACATCTATATATATAGATATATATATTATATATGTGAAGAAAACTAGAGTAGAGAGAGAGGTAAAAGAGTAACGAGAGAGATGTATGAATTTTATTACTTCTTCTTACCACACTTCTTCACCATTGGTGCTTTATATAGGCAAACAATAATTATAAAATAATCTAATGAACCGACATATATAAGTCGGTTTATACAATTATATATTATAATATTAATAGATATTTATCCATTTATAATACTCCCTCCTAAATATCTATTTATATTTTGATATTTTTATACTGCCTCGTTAAAAACTTTATCATGGAAAAACCTAGTGGGACAAAAAACCATGACAAGGGAAAAAGAGTGCAGTCTCCCCCTGTAATATATATATATATATATATATATATAATCTTTTCTTTATAGGTCTCGTAGATGGTGCATTCCGATATTCTGAACATGTTTCCGGAATGTAGTAGTCGGAAGCGCCTTTGTAAATAAATCTGCTGCGTTGTCACTTGAACGAATATATTAAACATCTATTTCATTCTTCTCTTCGAGTTCCCGAGTGTAGGAGAAATATTTTGGAGGAATATGTTTCGTCCTATCGCTCTTTATATAGCATTTTTTTATTTGAACAACACACGCAGAATTATCTTCAAATATAGTCGTCGGCTCTTTGTTGGTGGTTATTCCGCTTGCTTCTTTGATCTAAGTCATACACATTCTCTGCTTGTTTCTTGAAGTGCAATGATTTCAGCGTAATTCGAAGAAGTAGCTACCAAAGTCTGTTTCTGAGACCGCCATGAGATCGCAGTTCCATCAATTGTAAAAACGTATCCAGTTTGCGAGCGAGCTTTATGCGGATCTGATAAATAGCCTGCATCTGCAAAACCAACTAGACCAACCTTGGGATTTCTTGAATTAAATAATCCAAAATCAATCGTACCTTGAAGATAACGGAATATGTGTTTTATTCCGTTTCAATGTCTACGCGTAGGAGATGAACTACATCTTGCAAATAGATTAGTAGCAAAAGCTATATCTGATCGAGTACAATTAGCAAGATACATAAGTCTACCAATAGCACTCATATAAGGTACTTCTGGACCTAATATGTTCTCCCTATTTTCACAAGGTCGAAATGGATCCTTGATAACATCAAGCGATCTATTAACCATTAGAGTACTCAAAGGAGTAGTTTTATCCATATTAAAGTGTTTTAACACTCTTCTGGTGTAATTTGATTGATGCACAAAAATTCCATTTTTTGAGATGTTCAATTTGAAGCCCTAGGCAAAATTTTGTCTTTCCAAGATCTTTCATTTCAAACTCCTCTTTCATATGAATTCTTGCATCATCAATTTCCTTTTGAGTTCCAATTATGTTCAGGTCATCTACATATACTGCAATGATCACAAATCCTAACGAGGATTTCTTAATAAACACGCAAGGGCATATCGCATTGTTGATGTATCCTTTACTTAACAAATATTCACTTAAGCGACTATACCACATGCGTCTGGATTGCTTTAATCCATACAGTGATCGTTGTAATTTGACCGAATATATTTCCTTAGATGATGCTTCATGCACTTTTAATCCTTCTGGGATCTTTAATCCTTCTGGGATTTTCATGTATATATCAGTATCAAGTGATCCATAAAGTTATGCAGTCACAACATCCATTAGGTACATTTCTAAATTCATAGATGCCGTCAAGCTCATTAAGTACTTAAATGTGATTGCATCCATAGCCGGAAAATATATCTCTTCATAATCAATTCCCGGTCTTTGAAAAAAACCTTGTGCCACAAGTCGGGCTTTATATCTTGTGACTTTGTTCTTCTCATTCCTTTTTCGCACAAAAACCCACTTGTATCCGACTGGGATTATATCTTTTGGTGTAACGACTATAGGTCCAAAAACATCTCTTTTATTAAGAGAGTCTAATTCATTTCTCATGGCCATTTGCCATTTTTCCCAATCAGATCTTTCGTGGCATTCTGATACAGACTTTGGGTCTGGATCATCTTGATCAATTTCTTTAGATACAGAGAAAGAAAATATTCCATCAGTATCATCGATTTCATCTCTAACCCATATTTTCCCATTCAATGTAATGCAAAGATATTCAACGCCATTCTTATTCATACTTTCTTTAAATAATTATTTTGGCTTTCCTTTTTACTATACGAAAACACATCGTATACCTCCAAATCTTTTATACATGAGGTATCACCATAAGTTACTTACAAAACATTTAAAAGTTTGGTACTTCTCGACCAAATAGCATTTCCTTTAGAAGTGCTTTGATATGAGCTTTATTAAGATCCTCTTAGAATTTTCGTATAACATCTTTCACTAGGTGTTCAATTCTGGAATAACTGAAGACAATGTTATCCTTCCAAGGTCTTTAATTCAAAATGCGATAACTCTTCAGGAGTTTTCATCGCGTAGAGTTTCCGGGAACATAATAATATATCATTAATTCCTCTAGGATTATTTATATAAACGTTGGGGCGCAATTCAAGTCATTTTGTCCATTCATTCAATTGGACAAAACCTTTTAATGTTTGGACTTCTAGTCCAGACTTCTAATCCAAAAACTTCTCGTTCGTCAAACGAATATAATACATACTTGATTGCCTCTCTAACTTATTGGCCAATATTATCTCTACGCTCATCCACAAAACGGAGATTTAAGATCCTCATTAAATAAATCTTACACAGAGCGCGCGCTTTCTTATTTCTTTTTTTTTCCACATTCATTTTATCTTTGGTTCCCTTTTATCGTATTGACATGGTTGAGATCTCTTTATCATTTACAATTATAACATCCAGGTACCTGATTTCTTTATTAACCATATCAACAATCTCTTTACTCCTCCTCGGGAGTTTAACTAATCCTCTTATCAATATTGCTCCATTTTGTTTTAGAGGATTTTGTTATCTTTGGAACTAAGTAGTCTATCACGTTTTTTACGTGCTATAGATTTAATAGATTCTCCTTCAGAGACATCTATTCTTATGGGAACATTTCAGCTGCAATATGAGATTTCACTTTTCTCTTAAATGAATTATCTTTAAAACATTCAAGTTCATATTCATGAGGATCTCTGATAATTTTTTTCTTGAAATCTCATCAGCCTTTTATTTGATTTGCAACATACTTTCGAATAGTGATCCTTTTAAACTTTTGAACTCCACGTTCACATGAACTTGTTCAAGGATACCAACTATTCAACCATTTTTCCATGGAAAATTTTCTCATCAAAATGATGATTGCAAATCTTGTAAGCTCATCTCCACTTGATGGCTTAATATACTACATGCACGACAACATGTTCTATGCCAAATCATAGATATTAAAATTCACCATAATATATCTTTGCAATCTCAAATCCCTTGGATTAGGCTCATTTCAAATGTGACATGTAAATGATAAACTTTAGGATGCAAAATCACCAAAAGTGATCAAGTTTTGGGATATAAGCTCACCAAAGTTATCAACTTTGTCGATGTGGGATTCTTTAATTCTCCCCCTCGAGATAATAACTCTTCTAGTTCATTATCTCATACTGAATCACACTATATGATCAATAACATATCCATCTTAGATCATGTGTTTTATCTCGAGTCTTTTAAAATACTAATACAGGATTCTTTATACCCTTTTCAAGATAATAGAACTTCTGGCCCATTCATCCGAACTAAATCTCACTTTTAGATTGGTTATATAGGGTGTAATTATGGAGATTAAAAAACTCAACCACCATATCCCATGAGCTCTTTTTGATATACAAACAAAAATGGTGACTCATATATGAATCTCTCATGATGGCCTTATTTTCGCTTAAGACATGCTACGTGAAAAACTTCTGGTTTTCACATGAATTTTCAATAGTCCTTTATATCATTCATAAATTAGGACATCATAAGTGTTCATAAATTAATTTTTTTTTTAAATCACATTGTAAACTTCTGGTTTACTACCATATAAATTCAGTAAACTCCAAGTTTACTATTATACATTTTTCATCCTTATTCTTTGTATGTATGACTACATACAAACATGTCTCAACCATATGCTCTTCCAGAGCATTCGCTTTTCTATAGCATTTGCACTGTCCAATATTATATTAACACATGCATCATAAATTCTCTTATAAGAATTTATTTTATTTTGAATTCTAAATTCAAATAAACATGATAAATAATTAAGTATAAAAATAACATAAATTAAAACAGATATTTCATGAGGCTGAACCTTCCATATAATTTACGATAATAAAATTAAACGCATTAAGAATAATAACTGTAAGAACATAATAAATCAATAGGCATAGTCTTCCACATAATCAATGAGGCAGAGCCTACCATGAGATTACGGAGACAAATTTTTTAAATTGATCAAGGAGGCAGCGCCTACCATAATAATGATCAATTCCGAAAAGACATAGCCTATTATATGTCTTTCTTATAAATAACTAGTAAGCATAGCTTACTATAAAATCAAGGAGGAGGTATAACCTACCACTCCGTAAATAACACATAAATTTCAATTTAGATACAAAACACATAAATCAAAATCTCACATTTCTGGTATAGAACGGACATAAACTGTTTTTACCTTTTCGAATAGATGATCGGATAGAGAGACTATCGTGCTGATAACGTGTTATAAATTATAACTATAAGAAGGTGAGATATATGTGTATAACATCTATATATATAGATATGTATATTATATATGTGAAGAAAACTAGAGAAGAGAGAGAGAGGTAAGAGAGTAACGAGAGAGATGTATGAATTTTATTACTTCTTCTTACCACACTTCTTCACCATTAGTGTTTTATATAGGCAAACAATAATTATAAAATAATCTAATGAACCAACATATATAAGTCGGTTTATACAATTATATATTATAATATTAATAGATATTTATCCATTTATAATAGTTTTCAATTTTTTTTTCAAAGTCACATTTTATAGGCTAACCATTTAAAAGTCTCTTCTCTCGTCCTTAAATTGAATTTTTTTTTTATTGTTTTTCTTCTTCCCCAGATTACGAAACCTCTTTTAAAAACTTGAATAATTTTTTTATCACAATTTGTATTTGACTAATTGATAATGAATTTTCATTTTCTTTCTTTTGAGATCCATTTTCTCATATTAAAGTTCATTGTTATTTTTTGCATCATAAATATATAACTATAGTTTATAATTTATTCAACAAAAGAAGTTCAATTGTTTAATTATAAATTTCCTGTATTGTCTAAATTTTTGGTAACAATTACATTTTTTACAATTTTTAGCAAGCTTTGTTTTGGATTACATTTTACTATATCGCATTATTTATGTTTTAAATAAATTAATATGCACCATAATAAATAATAAGATAGTTATTTGTGTGAATTCAAATATGAATTTGGCATAAATTCTATTATTAATATAAAATTCAAGTATTTAAAATAATAGCAACAACTTATACAGTTTTTGTTACCAATCAGACTTTTATTAATATTTAAAAATAACAGCCATAGTTTTAACAGTTATTTTCTCTACAGCCAAAATCCTACAGTAACAGTATATAGTCACAGTTCTTACCAATCGGCCCCAGTATAACAATGAATCTAACCGTTAAAATACAGAGAGAACATTTTTTTGAATCCATGAAACTATAGGGAACATAGAGTTTATGAATTTTATGAAATTATTCAAAATAAATTACTAAAATTTGTGATTGCAAAACAAAAACGGAAAACCGTTGATATATTTTCATGAAATTGAATAGCAACTCCGTACAAATATGACATATTGCATAATAAAAGGTTGGATATACAATATTTTGGGGGTTGTTATCTTACTTTTTGTTCTTGTCAGTACGACAATATCTTTTGGTTCAATATAACCAGTTGCATATAGTATTGCAAGTGTGCTAAATATTTTAATTCAAATTTGCTTTACGAAAAGTCAGTCTGTCAGATTTTTTCTTTGTACGCGGTAGTATTTTTATCTAATTTTTTGTTGAGAACATTGTGAAAGTTGTCATCAATATGAGTATAAAAGATGTCATAAAGCAATGATATATTTTCTAAATCATTCCTAACTAATCTATTTAATTAGCAATGTGATATTATTTTAAATGGACAATGGTAGTAATGTGTGCATTGATCATTAGACGGTTCGGTTCTGGTTACATTTTCTATATACTGATTCAAATAACTACTTTAGGGAACTTTTCTAATGTGCATTGATTTGGCTAATTTAATTCAGTCTCCATTGATTTGGTATTCTTTGATCCAACTCATATGCTTCTATGACAACATATAGTCGTGTTCCTGAATTAACTAGAAATATTAGCTAATTCGAATAATAATCAGAGAAAAGAATCAATGGATCGAGTGAAAAACATGGGAATGGTTTTATATAATCCCAGGCAGTCTCCTCTTTCCATTGTCTCTCACGGCTCTGTTTCTCTGGTTTAGTACTTTGGTCAACCACTTTCCAAGATGCTCAATCCAATACTTTTACATTCCTGCCCTCAACAAAACTCTCAATTCACCAGACAATACCACTTTCAGTTTCATGATCGGTCTCAAAAACATTAACGTTAGACAAGGAATCTACTACGATGATGTCTACTTATCTTTCTCCGATAGTGTTGGGCATGGGCTCAATTGTCATCTTTGAAGCCCATTTCCAACAAGGCTCAGCTGACAGAAGCGCGACGAGCTCGGCCCTGAGGGAATGAGTCCGACGAGTTGGCCCCAACAACAAAACGATCCAAACCCAAGGAGAGACCCAGCCCAGCGGCAAGATGATAGCGACTTCGGCTCGGATCCCGAGGAAACCCTAGTACTGACTTCTTTCTATGTTTAGTATAAATATGGGGGTGTCATGAGGGAGAAGGGGGATCTCTTTGGGGAAGAAAAAAAGGAAGAAAAATACAAGAACACTTCAAGGAAACAACCCTTCCCTGTATAGGCCACCAATAAGAATTAATCTCCTAATCAAGCTCGATTGATTAAATACATAGTTTTCCATACTAAGTATCCGACCTTGAATACCCTCGGCACTCAGCCCCGATCTCCAATTCGACGACTTCGACATCCAATCTCGAAACAGACGATCTTGAGACGAACGACCTCACATCTTCCGAGCTCGACATACAGTCCTCTCTATCACATACAGTATCGCTCATAACAAACCCATTTCCGAGTTAGCATCAATTAACGAGAGTTTCCGATCCTTTCCGCATATAAATTTATTGTCGAACACCCGGATCAACAATTGGCGCGCCAGGTAGGGGCTAGAAATTCTCCAACTCACGATAAAAGCTCGGAAATGGACAGAAACCAGCAAGAGCGAGCCCTAGACGACCAGGTTATCCTCGATACCCCGGATCGCCCTCAGGTCGTCCAACCAATGGCCGCCTAGGGAAGGCAGGCGGAGCCCGAGCCAAGAATGACCGCAACCGAAGAAGCAGTGGTCGCCCCGAGTCAGGACCCTATGATAGCCATGATGGAGGTGATCATGCAACGTTTTGATCGTCAGGAGGAGCAGACTCGCACCACCAACTCGCGGCTCGACCTCCTAAGCTCGGCACAGGCCGATTACCGAGCACAGCTGGACCGGCGTCAACCAAGGTCGAATCAAAATTCACCACAGCCCCGACGAAGTTCATCTCCGACCCCAGAGCGCCGAACCAGAGTCGAAACGACCGGACGACTGGACAACCTAA
The DNA here is from genome assembly GCA_964056655.1 of Arabis hirsuta. Taxonomy (NCBI): domain Eukaryota; kingdom Viridiplantae; phylum Streptophyta; class Magnoliopsida; order Brassicales; family Brassicaceae; genus Arabis; species Arabis hirsuta. Next base: position 21,639,829 of record OZ053306.1, on the reverse strand, counting down.
CAATCGATCCGACACTGGCTAACCCTAGCAGCTCGAGAGCCGCTCGTCTAAGCCCCCAACTCCGCGACTCGACCTCAGCCGAAGAACGAAGGATGCAACCCCGGGTTCAAGATTCTGAGATCGAAGGAATGAAGGCCCGGCTAAGGGACATTAACTCTAAGGTCCATCGGGCAATCAGTTCGGCACCCGAGCTCGACCGCGTTTTGGAAGAAGCGCAGCGTAACCCCTTCACGACTCGCATCTCGTCAATTCCGATCCGGGGTACAACCAAACTTAAGATTCCCACATACGAGGGGAACGTCGACCCGATCAACCACCTGACGGCCTTCTCGATAGCCATGGGCCGATCTCAGTTCTCTCCGGAAGAAAAAGATGCGGGGTACTGCCAACTGTTCGTCGAAAATCTTGGCGGAACCGCGTTGACATGGTTCTCGCGGCTACGTCCGAGCTCAATCAACAACTTCCATGAACTCTCCACAGCGTTCTTGAAGCATTACTCAATGTACATCCAGGCCGGAGCATCGCAAGCCGACCTCTGGTCCTTGACTCAAGATCGGAACGAGTCGCTCCGAGCCTACATGAGGCGATTCAAAACCGTCCTGTCGAAGGTCCCGACGAGCACGGACGACTCCTCCCAGCTGGCAGCCTTGAAGCAGGGCTTGTGGCACACGTCGACGTTCCAGGACGATCTGACGATCAATGAGCCCGATAACCTGACCGACGCGCTCCATCGAGCAACACGGTTCGTAAACCTCGAGGAGGATCGGGCGGTGAATCTGAAGAAGCACTCGGCAAAGCCTTTTCCCCAAAAGGAGAAGCCCAGGGAAGATGATCGATGTGAACACCGACAACACTTCGACAGGGATTATAAGGAAGAGAGAAACAGGAAGCCGCCTGTCGTCAACCAAGTTAGCAGCTCGGACAACCCACTCAAAAAGTGGGCACAGTACAAGCGCGAGGAGGAAAAGGAGCCCGAGAGCTCGAAAGCCTACTGCGAGTACCACCAAATGCACGGTCACACGACCGTGGAGTGCAGGCACCTCCAACAAAACTTGTTGGCTAAGTTTCAGCGGGGAGAAATCTCTCTGGACGGACCAGCGCAACGGAACCAAAGGGACGGGACGAGCAGAAAGTCCACCCAGGATGGAAACGTGACCGACGCCCCAAAACGAGGGCCTGAGGATCGGGGGAACAACAGCAACACACCTCCGAGCTCAAAGCGCCGGATCAACATGATCATGGGAGGGCTCGTGTCCGGCGCCGACTCCGTTCAATCCGTTAAGCGTTTCGAGAAACTCGCGAGCAAGAAACGCGACTTTCAGAAAAGGCAAGAGGTCGACATTCCGATCACCTTCTCCGAAATGGACACTCAAGGTATCGCCATGCCACACAACGACCCTTTCGTCGTCGAGTTGAAGATCGAGGATTGCGAGGTGGCCCGGATCCTGATCGATACAGGAAGCTCGGTGGATTTGATATTCAAATACACCCTCCGAAGGATGGAGATCCCTGAGCACAACATCAAGCCCGGCGTCAAGCCGCTCACCGCTTTCGACGGAGAAACAACGATGACGATCGGGACAATTAAGCTGGACGTCCACGTCGGGGGGATATCGAAGAAGGTGAAGTTCGTGGTCGTTGATAAACCAGCCATCTACAACGCCATCATGGGGAGCCCGTGGCTGTTTTCAATGAAGGCCGTCCCGTCAACGTATCATCAATGCCTCAAGTTCCCAACTCAAAACGGCGTGTCCACCCTTCACGGGAACCAGAGGATGGCCCGGACGTGCTTCATAACCAAGCACCGGCTGCGTAAAATGAACACGAATGCCATCGCAATCAGCCAACTCGACCCCGAGCCACAGCGCGAAATAACCGAGCTAGTCCAACTCGATGCGTCAAATTCCGACCGACGAGTGGCTATTGGGACGGAGTTGAAGCCACCAGTCAGGGAAGCTCTCGTACAGTTTTTGAAGAACAATGCTTCAACGTTCGCTTGGTCGGTCAAGGATATGCAGGGGATCGACCCCAGAATCACAAGTCACGAGCTCAACGTCGACCCGACCTACAAGCCAATTAAACAGAAGCGCCGGAAGCTCGGTCCTGAACGCGCCGAGGCAGTTAACGAAGAAGTCACAAAGTTGCTTGAGGCCGGATCTATCGCCGAGGTGAAATATCCTGAGTGGCTGGCTAACCCTGTGGTCGTGAAAAAGAAGAGCGGCAAATGGCGAGTCTGCGTGGACTTCACCGATCTAAATAAGGCTTGCCCCAAGGACAGTTTCCCGTTGCCTCATATCGACCAGTTGGTCGAAGCAACCGCCGGGAACGAACTCTTGGATGCGTTTTCCGGGTATAACCAGATAATGATGCACCCGGACGAATGCGAAAAGACAGCCTTCATCACGAGCAGGGGCACTTACTGTTACAGAGTAATGCCGTTCGGTCTAAAAAACGCGGGGGCGACCTACCAGCGCCTAGTCAACCAGATGTTCGCCGAACAACTCGGGAAAACAATGGAAGTTTACATAGACGACATGCTCGTCAAATCTCTGAAAGCGAACGACCACATCGGCCATTTAGAGGCATGCTTCCGAATCCTGAACCACTACGGAATGAAGCTCAACCCGGCCAAGTGTACCTTTGGCGTCACGTCAGGAGAATTCCTTGGGTACATCGTCACCAAGCGCGGTATAGAGGCGAACCCAAAGCAAATCACCGCCATCGCCGACCTGGCCTCGCCGAAAAACAAGAGACAGGTCCAACGGCTAACTGGCCGAATCGCCGCACTAAACCGCTTTATTTCGATGTCATCAGACAAATGCCTCCCCTTCTACCAACTCCTCCGAGCCAACCGAAAATTCGAGTGGGACGCAGCCTACGAGGGGGCCTTCGAAGAGCTCAAAGCTTATCTTTCCAGCCCGCCCGTCCTATCGAAGCCCGAACAGGGCGAAACTCTGCTGCTCTACATCTTCGTGTCCGACTCGTCCGTGAGCAGGGTGCTCGTTCGCGAAGACCGAGGCGAACAAAAATCAGTGTTCTACATCAGCAAGTCTCTGATCGGAGCCGAGCTCCGTTACCCGACGCTGGAAAAACTTGCTCTCGCCGTGGTCGTGTCATCTCGCAAACTGCGACCCTATTTCCAATCTCACGCAATAGCAGTCATGACATCCCAGCCCCTCCGCACAGTGCTGCACAGTCCCGGCCATTCAGGTCGGATGGCGAAGTGGGCGGTCGAACTCAGCGAGTTCGATATTGAATTCAAACCAGAATAAGCGCCAAGTCGCAAGTTTTGGCAGACTTCATCATCGAGCTTCCCACCGAGCAAGCGTCGACGGACCCAAACAAGTCAGAATGGATCCTCCACGTTGACGGGTCCTCATCCCGTCACGGTTCCGGGATCGGCATCCGACTCGAATCACCAACTGGTGAAATCTTAGAGCAGTCCTTCCGCCTGGAGTTCAAGGCATCCAACAATGAGGCCGAGTACGAAGCCCTAATCGCCGGATTACGGCTTGCTCAGGAGCTCGGAGCGGTCCGAATTCACGCATTCTGCGATTCCCAACTGGTTGCCAGCCAGTTTTCCGGCGAATATGAAGCCCGCGACGAGCGCATGGACGCATACTTAAAACTCGTTCGCAGCATTACCGATGGTCTCACGAGCTTTCAGATCACAAAGATTCCTCGCAGCGAAAATATCGCTGCCGACGCTCTCGCTGCTCTCGGGTCTTCTTCCGAAGCTGATTGCAGACGCATTATCCCAATCGAAACAATTGCGGACCCCAGCATCGAACTCGCTCGTGGTGTGTGCCACGTTTACGAGGTGAACGACGACGAGATTCCTCCCGATTTCGATGATGCAGCTGCCACCTCGAAGGTCGGCGTCGATTGGAGGGATGAAGTTCGCGAGTACCTCGCCCTAGGGAAGATTCCCGAGGACAAATGGGCAGCAAGGAGAATGCGCGTCCGCGGAGCACATTACACGCTCATCCAAGGCGAGCTATACAGATGGAGCGCGACCGGGGTCCTGCTAAAATTTCTGGCCGGGAACGAAATCTATCGAGTAATGGCCGAGACGCATGAGGGCGAGGGCGGCAACCATTCCGGAGGACGAGCACTAGCTTTGAAGCTCAAGAAGCTCGGTTTTTTCTGGCCAGCCATGATCGCCGACTGCGCAGCCCATGCCCAGAACTGTGAAAAATGTCAAAGGCACGGCCCGATGATCAATACCCCGGCCGAACCATTATCGATCTCGTCGGCCCCGTACCCGTTTATGCGTTGGGCTATGGACATCATCGGTCCTTTCCCAAAGTCTCGCGGCAGGCGTTTCGTGATCGTCGTCACAGACTACTTCACAAAGTGGGTTGAGGCCGAATCCTATGTTCGGATCCACGGACACGACGTTCAAAACTTCGTCTGGAAGTACGTCATCTGCAGGCACGGGCTACCCCACGAGATCGTCGCCGACAATGGCTCCCAATTCATCTCGACATCTGGAAGATTCGTCTCAGTAAGTCCACCCCGAGATACCCCCAAGGCAACGGACAAGCTGAAGCGACGAAAAAGGTCATCATCGACGGCCTCAAAAAAAGACTCGAAGGATCCAAATCCCTTTGGGCGGACGAGCTAGACGGAGTACTCTGGTCTTTCCGAACATCCCCTCGATCGGCAACCGGTCGTACTCCGTTCTCTCTCGCGTACGGCCTCGAGGCAATGGCTCCAGCCGAAGTTAACGTTACCAGCCTCCGCCGAGCCAAAATGACCTCGGATCCCATCCTCAACGACAAGATGCTGGTAGACAACCACGACTTCCTCGAGGAGGAGCGCGATCAAGCGCTCATCCGTATTCAAAATTCTCAGCAAGTGGCAGCACGTTACTACAATAAACGTGTACGAGGTCGCCGTTTCGAGGTCGGCGATCTCGTGCTGCGCAAGGTCTACGAGAACACAGCCGAGCATCAGGCAGGCAAACTGGGGGCTAACTGGGAAGGACCATACCAAGTCACTGAGGTCGTCAGACCCGGAGTCTATAGATTGATGACGATGCATGGCGAGCCGATCCCACGTTCCTGGAACGCGATGAGCCTGAAGAAATATTTCTACGACTCACGACCGTATCAGTCAGCACTGCCCGTATAACAACGCCATCATCACAGACGACCTCACTCTCGCGCCTTCCATCAAAAAAAAAAAAATAATAATAATAATAATAGCTCATTAGCTCATGCACTCTTTCTTCATTCGATGTAATTGAACTACGGTCGGCTTGATCCCTATTTAACGGGTACGTAGGCAGCCTCTTCCGAGGTCCAGCTATGATAATAAAAAAAATATATATTTGTTATCCAAACTTCCGAGTTCCGTATCGACCTGATTTTAGCTCCGAGCTACAGCAAACATCGGTGCCCTGGCCAGGCACCCGATCACCACGTCACCTAGTTCGGAAAAATAATCCGAGCTCGTTGACACCAAAAGCCCGGCCTGATCCCGCAACGCGTTCCCCATGAATGCAGTGGTGAAATAACCCACGTCTCCTAGTTCGGAAAAATAATCCGAGCTCGTTGACACCAAAAGCCGGGCCCGATCCCGCAACGCGTTCCCCATGAATGCAGTGGGAAAACGACCCACGTCTCTTAATTCGGATTATGACAATCGAGTTTGTTGTCGATCTAGCTCGATGTGGAAACTATATGCCTCAAACACGACAAATTAACAGAAGAAAATAAGACATCGAACGACCAAGAAGATAGCTTCGGATACAAAGAAAGGCAGGGATCTCAATGACCCCGAGGCAAAGTCAGGTTCGTAAATTACAAAAAATACAACTAAGGCCACAGGCGGCCTGACCGTCAGACAAAAAAAAAAAACCAAAAACAACACACAATATTTAAGAGGAAGGGCGAGAAGGCTGTTCAGGAAGGTCGGCCGGAGGATAAAGAGGAGCAAGAGGCTCGCCGGTCTGATCATCGACTCCACCTGGGAACGACCCTTCTGAAGGAGGGGAAGGAGGAGAAGGAGGAACCCACTGCTCAGCAGGCATTCTGTCCTCGTCCGGGGTCATCTCAAAATCGGAGGGGACGATCTTCATGACTTCGATCTCCTTGATCTCCTCGGAAAACGTCTTCAGATCGTTCTCAATAATCTCCTTCTCCTCGGGCGAGATAAGCACCCCCTTTTCCTCGGCTTCGCAAACCCCCTTCAAACAGGTCGCTTGGTTGAGATACGTTTGCTTCGTGAAAACCTCATCCATAGCGTCGAAGTAGCACTTCAACTTTCCCAGCTTGGCCTCAAACCGCGATTTCAGTCGTTCTTCAGCCAACTCCCTCTCTTTGGCGACCTCGAAGGCTCGGGAGCTCCTCAGCCTTGCCTTCTCACTCCTCAGCCTTGCCTTCTCACTCTTCAGCTTATCCTTAAGTGCCGTATTAGCCGCCTTCTCTTCGGCGAGCTCCGTCCCTTGCCCTACAAACCTCAACTCAAGGGCCGCGTTGGATTGCTTTCCGAGTTCGATTATCCGGTGGCACCAGTCGATCCGCTTCTGCTTCTTCAGCAACTGTTCGCACGCCTTCTTCAGGCAATTATCAACTGTTCGACCTCGGACTTATCCGTGCTTTTAATACTGCTTAAGTATTCAGCGCATAGCTCGGGGAACTCGCTCAGACCCTTTCCCCTCCCTTCAAAATTAAAGCCGAAGTCAAACTCGGTAGAAGCCGGCTCACCTTGTTGCTCCCGAGCGGCCCCTTCAGCAACCACCTGAGTCGAGGGACCAGCGACCACGGCCGGTGGGAAGGCTCCGGTGTTCGCCCGTTCCGGACTTAAACGTGCATCCCCCTCGGATAGGGCTCGCTTTTCGAGTCTGGCTGTTGCCAGCTCTTCTTGACGAACACTGAGGAAGACGAGATCTGATGGAGACACGGCTGGGGAGGAGGCTCGCTCACCCGCTCTCGCGGCAGTCGGTTCGGCGACCTCAGCGACCGCGACAGAAACTGTCGCGGGAACGACTTCAGTATCGTTCCTCGGGCACTCCTCGTGTCCCCGTTCTTCCTCGTCTTCTCTTCTCTTTTCTTCTTCTTTCCTTCTTTTTTCCTCTTCCTCCAGCCTCACCTCTCTCTCTCTCTTCTTCTTGAAGACTTCTAGCTGCCGCGCCACCTTATCGCGGTAACTAAGCAGCTTGGCATTCGGATCTACGCCCGCGGACATATATCCCTTCCCTTTGCCGTGCTTAACCGGCGGAGCATCGACCACAACCTTGGCCTTCTTCTTCTTTTTCCCCTCCTCATCGCCTTCCGCCGGCCTCTTCGCCTTTCTGGCAGTCTTCTCTACTCGAGCCGAGCGAGGAGAGAAGGGAGCAAGCGTTGGCTCAAGGGGAAGGTCGTACCGACCTACAAACACATCAAAAGCTCGGTCGGAAACCTGGTTTAGCTAAAAACCCCTACCAGGGTAGAAGGCCGCGGAAATTACCCGACAAGATACGAGCACGGGCTCGTTCAACCCGCTCCCTCGAAAATTACTCAGGCCACCACTGATATTGGAACATGGGCAGTCTGTCCCTCCGTTGGATGAAGCCGGAAGGAAAAGCACGAAGTGGAAGGGGACGAACTGTCAAATGAACAAAAACGAGTCAGATATTAACAGAGCAACCGAAAGCGCGTCGTATACCCGCTGAAGGCAAGATACTCACCGACGTCAACGTTCCACCCGGATCGTATTTCCCAGTCCGGGTTTCCGACTGAAGCTCGATCAATCTTCACATAGAAGTATCGGGCTTCCCAATTTGCAGTCTTGTTCCCGGGAGCACACGCCAAGAGGACGTTCTTCAAACTAAGGTAAAACCGACCACTCCCAGCCGGCCCGAATCTGTTGAACTTCGATAATTCTTCGAGGGTGTCGCAGCACACCCTTCGATTGACCTCGGCCGCCAGGACGAGCACCCCCACCAAGTTTCGAATCGCAGCAATCGACAGCTGCGAGATCGCGATCCTGCGTCGAGCGCAATACTCGACCAAAACCCTCGGAAGAGGGAACCACAACTTCCCCTCGTAAAAGTAAGATTCGAGTAAGCACATATACCCTGGAGGAGGAGTCCAGGGACGATCTTGGGGCGACGGAAGAAGAAGAGTGACGTTCGCAGGAACGCCATGAGAAGATCGGAGAGCGGCAAGCGAGGCCGCGTCCGACCCAGTCGGCAGGTTATCCTTGCCCTGGAGGACAACCTTAGCTCCGAGCCCGGGAACGTTGGAACGGTCGTCATCGCCCAGCTCAAACTGAGCAGTCTCATACCGGGGGTCAGACGGGCTGGGAGACAGACCCAGGCCTTTCATACCTTGCAAATCCCTCCCACCTTGAGGGCGACTCGAGCTAGATTGTTGAAAAGCAGCCGGCGCTGAGACTCGTCCCGAGCTGGAAACTGCCTCATCACGGGACGGACGAGATTGGCGAGATTTTTGGGTCTGAGGAGCCGGATCCGTTGTTTGTTCGCTTGAAGATTCTTCGTCTCGACGAGACGAGTACTGTAGATGCCCAGATTCGTTGGAGTGAGCTGAAACGGATTCTTCGCGTTCATTTGAGTCAGACATGATTTCAAGAACAACAGAATTTAGATCGGAAATTTGAAGAATCGTCAAGAACAAGGTCGGAAGGACGAAAAGCACAGAGAAATTAGAGAGAAGACGGAGAGTACTTTCGCGAAAATCGGGGAAAAGTAAGATAAAAAAAATGGAGGAGAGGCTGTTTATATAAGCCGAGATACGGAAAACGAAGAGTTGCCTCGACACACGCGCCTCCTCCTACGACGGCCAATCAGAAACGAGGACGAAGCGGGCCGGATGCTCCATGGGCCTTGAAACCGCATCGCCGAGCCCAAAGCTCATCTACTCACCGACTTGGGGGGGCTACTGTTGGGCATGGGCTCCACCAATTGTCATCTTTGAAGCCCATTTCCAACAAGGCCCAGTTGACAGAAGCGCGACGAGCTCGGCCCTGAGGGAATGAGTCCGACGAGTTGGCCCCAACAACAAAACGATCCAAACCCAAGGAGAGGCCCAGCCCAGCGGCAAGATGATAGCGACCTCGGCTCGGATCCCGAGGAAAACCTAGTACTGACTTCTTTCTATGTTTAGTATAAATATGGGGGTGTCATGAGGGAGAAGGGGGATCTCTTTGGGGAAGAAAAATACAAGAACACTTCAAGGAAACAACCCTTCCCTGTATAGGCCACCAATAAGAATTAATCTCCTAATCAAGCTCGATTGATTAAATACATAGTTTTCCATACTAAGTATCCGACCTTGAATACCCTCGGCACTCAGCCCCGATCTCCAATTCGACGACCTCGACATCCAATCTCGAAACAGACGATCTTGAGACGAACGACCTCACATCTTCCGAGCTCGACATACAGTCCTCTCTATCACATACAGTATCGCTCATAACAAACCCATTTCCGAGTTAGCATCAATTAACGAGAGTTTCCGATCCTTTCCGCATATAAATTTATTGTCGAACACCCAGATCAACAGATAGCTTCAACAAATCTTCTCCTCTCCTCATGACTAACTACACAATACCAAGATTCTATCAAGGACACGAGAAGAGAGCCAAGAAATGGGGACAGGCTCAGCCTTTTGACAACCAGACGGTTTTTCGGGTGGATTTGAAGACGCAATTGAAGTACAAGTTTATGTTTTGGAAAACAAGGACGTATAGATTCGAGACTAGTGTGAATCTTGAAGTCAACGAAGATGGAGCCACTAAAGTCAAAGACAAATTGGATGGGATTAAGATGAAGAAATCGGATTCTTCTACGCGATTAACCTCTTTATACCTTTGTGTTTTGATGAATTTGATCGTCTTCTTGGCTATTCGTTAACTGATTCAATGATTTTCATTCCATTGGCTTTGCATTTCTTTCATTTCTGTCATTTGAATATCTCCTCTCTTTTGTTACTTAACCGTATTTATCCATTCCCTTGTATATAATGTCTTTGTCCAAACTTCTTCGTTCTTGTTTTCAATTTTTTTTTGGCTCAACTTCTAACTTTATATGAAACCACCAGTCTTAATATTTTTTGGGTTTCTTTAGTTTAAAAGATTATAAACTTGAATGGTATATAATATTAAACGAACTAAATAACGGAAAGTCTAGTATAATTAGATATTTGACCAATTCTGTTGGCCGAAATTTCTACAAACTAATTATAAAACTCTTAAGAAAATGGTTTCAATAGATGCATTATGTTTTATATATGTTTATAACGTGAAAAATGGAAGAAAAAATATCAAGCACCAATCGAAGACTTTGGTCTCACCAACAAAACCAGAGATGGTAAATATCTCTTCATCTTCCTTCTAGCCATTGCCTTGCTGAACAACTAACATATCACAGTGGATTAGAACGAGGAAACATATTGTAATATGCATGGGAAACATAATGGGTTTTACAAATTCAATAGGGAGGCTTTCCCATAAATTGTTTTGAATGTTGAGGCAACTTCATAACTCTCATATTGATAAAATAGGTATACAGCCTATGTTATCCGGTTTTAATTTAGTAGGTCTTTTGAATATCGAGGCAACTACATAATTCCAAACACCTCTTCCATATCTATAGAGAGAATTTAACGAGGATCATCTAAAGAAATTATCCCGTAGATTTCTTTAGATGATCCTCTATGTGGATATGGAAGAGATGTTTGGGATCAATGTAATTGCTTCAATATGGAGAATGATCAATATGCGAGGATTTCTCTCAGTTGTTGTTCTACATACGAGCTACATATATATGGATATATAATTTTGAAAGGAAGAGGGGAGAAATGAAGATTTTATCCCATTCGACGAAGATGGTTTGGTTTTAGCCATGACTTAATCGAACGTACTTGTGCTATATATAGATACCAAGGTTTTCGCATCATGAAATATTTTTCGAAAGACTTGTTCAAAAACAAAAAATATATATATACAGTAAAACCTCTATAAATTAATAATGTTGGGACTTTGAAAATTTATTAATTTAGAGAGATATTAATTAATCGATAAATTAATAAATATTAATTTATAGAGATATATCTGTTTTAGGTACGAATTTTTTTTAACAAAATTCAAATGATATTCTGTTCAAGAATTTAAATAATATGTATTAACTTGAGATTATGATTTATACTTTTATTATTGTAATAGAATAAATATTAACATCATAATATACTATCCATTTAAAATTAATACACATTATTAGTACCAAAATTTAGAAAAAACATGGTTATCGTTCTTAATGTGATGATAAAGTCAGCAACGATATATATTATGATACGTTTGGAAAGAATTATGTATACAAAATAAATTATCGTGTCTATAACTTATCATGAGTTTTGGATACCGAAAAACAATCATAAAAGTTTGTTTGATATAGTAAGTAGAATAAAAAGGCACTGAAGCAAAAAACAAATTATATTATATTATATATATATATATCCATAATTATACATGATTATTAATTTATGATATTATTGGGACTATATTTTTACATGGGAGTTTCAAAAAAATTATTATCTTATCATCTTATCAAATTTCGTAAATTTTTACATTGGCCCGACTCGGGACCGGGATAATTTATTAATTTATGGTGATTATTAATTTATCGAGTATTAATTTATAGAGGTTTTATTGTATATATATATATATATTTTTTTTCGAAAGAGTACTGTCTTTCTCAAGAAAATGATTTCATATAAATATACGAAACTTGTGGTGAATCTATTAACTTGATGTATTTAAAGGAGATTTTTTAAAGGAGATGTATTTTTCTGAAAAATAAATCAATTCATGCACCTTCTGAGTTCGTGAATCTTGAGGTTTTTTCCAAACATAGGTTATTAAAACTAATATATTTATTTATTATAGTTGGCATATTCTTATCAAAATTAATTAATATATTTACTTTATACATATATTTTCTTCCAAAGATAGATTAATATTCTTAATAAGATAGATTATTTCCGGTCATATTTTAGTTTCCTAAATATAGATTAAAAATTAATTTCAGCATATGTAATTGGCCCAAAAAGCACAATAGTCAAATTTTGGATATCACTATTTGGAAACATATAAAATGTGGAATATCCAAAATTTCGAATATTATGATTTTCTTTGACCAATTACATATAATGAAATTAATTTTGAGAAATTTCAAAAAATGCCACTTTTCAAAAATGATACATTTTCAAAATCTTTACAAAAATACCACTTTTTCAAAAAAAAAAAATCATCATATCATTTATGTTTGGGTTAATTATGTTTTATTAGGGTTTAGTTTTGAAGGTTTTAGGGGTTTTAGGGGTCAAAACATTTTTTAGGGTTTATAATTTTAAGATTTAGGCTTTAAAAATCCATAATTAGTGGTATTTTTGCAAATAGACACCCTTAAGTGACATTCTTGTAAATGTATACACCGAAAGTGGTATTTTTGCAATTTTCTATCTATATTTTGGAAAATAAAATATAATAGTAGAGATAATCTATATATCGTTGTTATATTTGGAAAAATATATATGTATGTAGAAGTCAAAACATTATTTTTGATAAGACTATGCCAGCTATAATAATTAAATATATGAATTTTAATAATCTATGTTTGGAAAATACCATTAAGACCCATGAACTTACTAATTTTTAATTTACAACAGATGCATGAACTGATTTTTTTTTTTCAAATACATGTATTCTCATAAAGCTAATGGATTCGACAACTTTGTAAGGAATCATATTTCGAAGGAAGAAAATCCTTCGAAAATATTCTATGAAATAAACATGGGCATAAGAAATAAGAAAGAAACAATTTTTTTTTTTTTTGGTCAAACAAGAAAGAAACATTTGATTCCAAAAAATCATAAACTAAAGGAACCAAAAACTCATAATAACTAATGTATTTTCGAAATGTAACTATTCGTAAGTCGAATGTTAAAATATTTCAAACTGGTATCGAAATACTTAACACAGACTATTTTATTTATTAATAAATAAATATTTAATATATATAATCAAACAACATGGCTAAAAATTCGACAGATAGCTCTGGTTTACGGATCATAAATCCCCAACATTTAGGGGAAAAATCGAATCTTCAAACTAAACCAACCGGTTTAATGTACGATACAAGGCAAACGGTACAATAGCAGGAGAAGAAAACACTAACAAAGCAGAACTCAAATTTAGCAAGACCAGAGAATTAAATCAGAAGAATGGTTTCATAACATTAAATAAAACTTTTCTCAGCAACAAAGCAGCCACAGTTTATTACTACTATCAATGAAATCTCAAAAACAGAAATTGTAATACGCCAAGTTCAAAAAGAAGACAAACCCCACCACAAACCAATGTGAAGTTCTTGAATGAAAAACACATAACCTCTCTGAATCAACCAACTCTGCATCACATCAGAGACGCATAGGTACTCTTCTTGATGTTCCTTCTACAGCATCACACCGCCATTGCCTGATTTAAGAAACAACAGATCAAAAAGCGGATTAGAAAACAAACAAGAAAGAAACACTCTATCACTATATATAAACATAACTTACATGGAAGAACGCTCTCGGTGAAAGGCAACACAGAAATATACTCAAATTTAACAAACTTCTCCCTTTTCTTCCTCCAGATTCTAGTACCCACATCATAAGAAAACCAATGTGTCAGAGTCATACATAAGATCAGATTCTTCGATGAAGTCATGGCTAAAACCAAGTCATCATCTTCATCGTCGTCGAATGGAATGGTATCTTGGTGTTCATGTACCCAACTAAAGTTTTCTCCGTCTCTTCTCCAAGCCCATATATCCATATAATCCACATGTCGAACAAACACAGCGAGAGATCCTTGTAGATTGATCAGATATCTGTGCTCTGTTATTCTGTCTTCCGCTCTGAGATTATCTGCATATTTAGGCAAATTGATAACTTCAAATTTGCCTTCCCAATCAACCGAGAGAATCTCACCATCACCATCTAAGGAAGATATCCAGTCCGACAAAAACACGGCCATATCTGCATGGACAATCATGAGAATACTTCGGAACACAAGGCACGATATACTAGGGGTGGAATTAGATGCGAGATTCGATCCGTTATCCGTTTGGAACCGCTCCGAAAATTAGGATATCTGGGGAACCCGGATCCGGATAAAGATAGTAAAATTTAGGATCCGTGAAAAGAGGATCCGGATCCGGATAGCAAAATTTTAAGGTCCGGATATCCGGATCCGGACGCATTAAATATATTAAAACTATATATATTATATATCTATTAAACTAATTTTATATAAATAAATATATATAAAAATTGATTTTAGTTATTTTTATAATAAATGATATTTATAATGAAAAAATACCATTTAAAATATTAACTAATAATTTTTAAAATATATTTTTATTTATTTATTAATTATTTTAATTATTTTTAATATTAATTTCGGATCCGGATCCGGATATCCTGATTTTTAGAACGATTCCTAGAGCCCGGATATCCGGAGGTCACGATTCCGGATCCGGATAGTTTTTTCATGGATCCAACGATTTCGGATCCGGATACTCTGAAATTCCAGGATATCCGGAATCGTCCCACCACTACGATATACACCTCACATTCATATACCTCACAAGGCACGATATATGCCGATGTTGTTCCAAGAACTAGCGTTCGAAGAATACACCTCACATTCATATACTTTTTCTTCACGACGTTTCTTTCCAGCGGAGAACTTTGTAGTCACTGATGTCGGACCCATAAGCTACTCCGACAATCGGCACAAACCCAAATGAGGGTCTCCCTTGGGGAAGAAGGAGAGTTTCCCCTGTACACGGATTACAAATCCATATCTTTAGATCCCATAACTCGTTCTCATAAACCCAATTTTTGCAGCAAATAAGTCCGTTGAAGGACGATATCATGTGCATGTTTCCTTCATCGCTTCTCTCAGACAGATCAATTGTCCTCAGGTTGACAAGTTTGAAGTTCTTTGGCTTCAATGAGTACAACTCCATAGTTTTATCCGTACTTGGACAGGCAATAAAAGAGGGATGCTCCTTTGATTGAGTAATCTGCAACTTAGCAAAATACTTACTGCTCATAGATTCACGCCAGTACTTGCTTACCGTCTTAAAAGACCGGAGAGACTCTACCGAGAGCCGAGAGAGGATGTCAATAAAGACACCCTGGGCAGACTCAACCCTATCCCATTTCTCTTCTATCATCCTCTTGCGAGTCTGCGATCGAGTTTGAACCATTTTCTCTTTGCTTTCTGCCGCTCAGGCTCTGCATCAACGAAAACATCGCTTAGCCCATAAAAGGGATTCAAGAACAGATATCTCTTCAACATGAATATGTGTATTTATGTGGCTGGAAGGAGCTAGCTATACCCAAAAGGAGCACACAACTGCAAACTACTTGTACACAAGCACCCCTTAATATCAGTTCACGAAAGACCAAAAAGACAGCTACTGAACCAAGAAAAGAGTTTGAAAATGCATCAAAGTTATTTTTTCATGTAGTTGAGTTCTTCCATCCGCATGTTTCATTTACAAACAATATATATACACGAGATCAACACTCAATTGAACATGAGAACAAACTCCAAAGGATACAAAATATGAAGAACAGAACCCCAGTGATTGAAATAATCAAGCTGATATTTACGAGGATAGATCGGAAAAGGAAAAACATTATGAGCCTACACGACAATCAACACAGAAATGAACCTGAGAACAAACTCCAAAGAATACAAAATATGAAGAACCGAAAATCAATGATCGGATTAATCAAGGCGATATTTACAAGGACATATCGGAAAAGGGAAAACATTACGAACCTACACGAAATCAATGATTTGTTACGTCAACAAATATCATTACCATGAAACAGATAACTGTTTCGTCAACACAATACTTATTTATACAAAATCAAAACCATAATAAATGATCACCAAAGAATCCTAATCGAAGGGCAGCAAATCAAGAAATCGATAGACAATTTATGAATTCAAAACCCAAGTTGCAATTTCATATTGGATTTGACAAATAAGGATTATCACAAAACAGAAAAATCATTGAAACGTCTTGCCGTCTCATCAATGAGAACTTACGGGATCACACCAGAATAGATACTCACAATTTGACGATGATCTTCACGCGTGACGGCTGGGGAAGGTTGGATGAGACACATATATTCTATCACTTTTCATCTAACAACACAGGGACACGGGATGATTATTAACTCGTTGAAAATAAAAGCAATAATTACTAGTAAGGTAACATATAAACGATATATAACATCTAGTCATAAATCATGATACTAGTATAGTAAAATTCTATTGTGTACCATGGATAACTTGACAAAAAAACTCAAGTATATACAGTCAACATACAATAGTCGCATATCGTAAATAACTTGCCATATAAACTTTGACTGTTGGTTGAAAACAATAGTATGTTTGACGGTATACAAAAATATTTTGATTCTTGATTTATGACTAATTGTTACATATAGAATTGAAGTTTCAAATATGCAACGGTATCTAATTATTGTTGTTATTAACTGCGAGTTAACATTTTCCATGTCCATCTATCATTAGATGAAAAAGCGATGGAGGCTTATCGTCTCGTGACCTCTCCCATTAGATGAAAAGTGATAGAAGATATGTGTCTAGGATTATATAGAAGTTTGTGGTAATGATATATTTTTAAGTAACAAATCTTTGATTACGTGTAGGTTCGTAATGTTTTCCTTTTTCTGATTTGTCCTCGTAAATATCGCCTTGGTTAATCAGATCATTTTTTTTTTTTTTTAGATACCCTATTGGCTGATCCGGTCGGCTCCGGGGGATCGCAAGGTGGACTGGCCCGACTGGGTAGTCGGGGATATACCACCCTAGCCTGATCCGGGTTTAAAATGTCTTCCGACTAATGCCCGGGAGTAGCCAGATCGCCTGTTACTGGACTACCGGGTAAACTGCTTGAGTCCGGATGGTGGTAGCCACCCGACCCCAAACCCAGACTTCCCGAGAAATTGTGAAGTAGTTCCCGCAGGGGGGGGAATCGAACTCAGATGGTGGTAGCCACCTGGGCCCGTCCTTTACCATTGGGCCACAACAACTCGGGCGGTTAATCCGATCATTGATTGTTGGTTCTTCAGATTTTGTATCCTTTGGAGTTTGTTCTCAGGTTCATTTGCGTGTTGACTCTCGTGTAGGTTCATAATCTTTTCCCTTTTCCGATATGTCCTCGTAAATATCGCTTTGATTATTCCGATCACTGATTTTCGGTTCTTCAGATTTCGTATCTTTTGGAGTTTGTTATCATGCTCAATTAAGTGTTGATCTCGTGTATATATATTTCCCGTAAATGAAACATGCGGATGGAAGAACTCATCTAGATGTAAAATAACTCTAATGCATTTTACCTTCATTTTCAAACTCTTTGCTTGGTTCTGATGGGTGCCTTGTGTTTGGTAGCTGTCATTTTAGTCTTTAGTTAATGGATATTAAGGGGTGCTTGTGTACAAGTAGTTTGCAGTTGTGTGCTCCTTTCGAGTATAGCTAGCTCTTTACAGCCACATAAATACACATATTCATGTTGAATATAGCTAGATAATCTATCATTCTAATAATCTGAATCCAGAATACTAAAACACCAAATCCAAACTACTAAAAAAGAAAGGAAAAAACATAAATAGTTTTTCTTAAAGATAGCTAGATAATCTAACATTCTTATAATCAGAATCAAGATCATCATGATCATATACTACATGATCTTAAAAGGAAAACAACTATTTTTTTTTTAACTAGCGTTTCTTAATCCTAAAGTCCTAAATATAGGCACAAAGGTAAACTAAAACTCACTAAAACATTCTAATTTTTTTTTTTATCAAAAGGCGTTTTGATAAAACTTAAAAAAATACATTGTCGTGGCGCGCTTTCTGCGTCATCGCATGTATATTGCCTCGCCATGAGGTGTTAGCGCTAAAAAGGCGCGCTTTTTAAAACCCAATGTAGCCGTAGAAAGATTTTCTTGTTGCTAAACAACTTTTAATGATCATTGCATTGTAGTAAGCTTAGCAATATGTAATAATTGGAAAATATTATCTGAATATATATATGTACTTCCCTAATGTCAATTCACAACATTTGCATAGAGAGAAAGAGTCAAAACAGAACATGAAACCTAACCTTGTGACAAAACTGCTGGATCAACATTTAGACATGGAAATGAGTTTTAAGTCCCAGCTTCATCCAGCTTGCCCCTTTGAAAAGGATATCCATTAGTAAGATTTGATAATCAAGTAACAAATCCATGAAAACAACAACAAGACCCATTATCACATCATAGATCAACACCGTATCGCCAATTCAATTCTGTTTTTGCCATCAATTACTAAACCTTGTAACGCTCGAACAAAGATTCAGAACCAGAAAATAGTGTAAAGAACATCAATCGCTTACCTCATAAATACGAGATTCCAGAGAGATATTCCGGCGAAAAATGCAATTGAGAACTCCCAAATAGAAATTCATGAATCTCATTTTTAATTTTGTTGTCAAAATCGAGAAAAGGTATGAGGAAATATGAAGAACACGTGCAATGAGAAGAAGAGAGGAATTTGTGAAGGTCTTGAGATTAGAGAGAGACGATTGTGTTTATTTCTTCTTATCCTAAAAACCAATCGGTATCACCGTCTATGTGTATCACGACATTAGTATTTTACATACCATTAAAAATTGTATAATCGTATAATTTCGTGACAAAAAAAAAAAAAAAATCATATAATTTTGGGTTTGATAAATTTAAAATAGATAAAAACTAATATCTTTGTTCCACAGTTCCACTATGATCAATTGTGTGTGTATTAATAAAAAGAAAATAACGAAAACAAAGTATATTAGATGAAATTTGGTGGTTTCAGTTTTGACATTAGAGAAAAACAAATTCATATTAAAAATCCGTTCAAATATTTGGCGAACAAATTTAATTTATTTTATACTATGTTAACTAAAATTTAAAATGTGAGTGTATATATATATGTTCATTTTGTTATTTAATATATTAGTAAAAAATAAGATACCCAAACAATCGATCGGCTGAAGCGGATTTTACGGGTGTTTCCGTGGATTATTTGGAAAACATGGAACGAACGATGCAGTATTTATTTTTATGGATCGCTTACTGATGGAGATCTTTGAGCTCGCAAAAAAAAAACATTAATAGAGCGGTTTTTTGCGGATGGCTTAGACGACACTATTTCAGCTCCCCATCCTCCACTAACTCCCCAAAAATGGCATATCGTACCTTTTCTTTGCTTCATGGACGGTTTTTGGAAAGAAAGGAATCCACAAGTGAAGTTGGATGGGTGTTACAACAAAAGGATGAGATTACAAATTTGACAGAAATGCTGCAAAGTATTTATCCACTGCACAATGAAATGCATAACTTTCTGTGGGTCATCAGTCATGTCTAGTTGGAAATGGAAAAATCGGTTTTATTTGTTATTTGTGACAAATTCAAAGGAGGTAGCCGTTATGGTGGCACAACCGGAAGAGTGGCCACGTTTTAATCCAGAATTAGAGAAATCTATTATATAATTAGAGAGTTTTCTCTTCATCTAAATTGTCCACGTAGGCAAAACATTTAAGTTTTAAAATGTTCATTTAATACACACTAAATCAAATTTATATGTTTCATAACTAATAAGAAAATTAAATTAAATAAAAATGTGAAAGTCTAAAAAAATGAATGAAAATAAAAACTAATAAATCTAACACTATACAAGATTTTATTAGTAATAATAATATGAATTAATATTTATTATATATATATATTACACATTAAAAACAAACTCAAATGTGTTTACGAATTTATAGTTGAAATAGTTAGGAAAAATCAACTGATTTAACCATATGTTTTATTTTTTATTAAAAGGTTTTTTAGCTCAATAAAAAAGAAATGTTACATTCAATCCAACATTTTTTTTAACCACACATTAAACATTTATCTTAACATTTTTATTTATCAACCTAGTTCAGAGAATGAGAATGTTCGTTTAAGGAAACTTTGTTTTCAATTATTGACATTTTTTATTCTTGTTGATTATTAATTACTAATAATGTATTTGTTAACCAATAAATGAAATGTGTTTGTGGCAAAATATATATATATGCTAGTAAGATTTTTTTTTAAATATATATATATAACCAAATTCCTCTCTTCTTCTTCTTCACTGCCTACACTTTTTTTACCACCGTTTTTTTTATTGTGATTGAATGCTTGTTTTATCCACGATTTATAATGCACTTTGTATGGAATCATTTCATTTTGAGATGAAATAAAAATTTCGCCGTAGAATTCAACAATTTCTATCCCCATTGAAAAACCATATGAAACAACGTAAAACAACAAGAAAGAATTAATCAAAAGTTCAAAGCAAGAAGAAGATTATTAATGGTTCCTTTTATAACAAGAAAAACTTTGGTTCGGACACAAAGAACACGTAGCTTAATATTATCAGTTTATCTTATCACTAAAGTCTTACAAATCAAAAGGGCATGAACAAAACTTTAAAAAGAAAGTTTAAAAAAAAAAACTACAAAATCTGAAACGAAAATTTTTCACCGAAAAAATGAAAAATACTCTGCAGCAACTGAAGCACCAATCGAAGAACTCTTCACCTTCCTTCTAGCCTCACCTGCCATTTCCTTACTCAAGAATTCACATCGGATTAGAAATATTAGAAAGCAATCAAGAATGAAACATATAGAGAAAACTCTGTAACTTCAAATCTCTCTTCCACATCCACATAAAGGATTTTACCATAATCATCTAATGAATTAAAAGCCAATAAATCTTTCTTCCTACAAAATTTCGCCATATTTTTGTATAGGAGGAAAGATCTAGTGGCTATCTTCCTTAGATGACCCGGGTGAAGTCCTTTCTGTGGATAGGGCAGATTTGAGGTTATCGAGTTGTCTCAGAATTCAAATCATCTAAGAGATGAAGACACGATAACAGATCAATATGCGAAAGTATCTCTGTTTCCTCCTATCATAAAGCACTTACTTTTCTTTTCTTTTTTAGTTTATGATTTGTGGAATATATTTTCCCAAGTTTGACAATTCGTGGAATATTTTTCGATTGTCTTTCTCGAGGAAATGGTATCATATGTATATATCAAAAAGTTAAAGTTGATTCCATTAACATTTTGGAGCAATTACAAAAATGTCACTTTTTGTGTGCACATTTGCAAAAATACCACTTAGAAATGTCTATTTACAAAAATACTACTAATTATAGATTTATAATGCATATATCTTAAATTTTTAAACTCTAAAAAATGTTTTGACTCCTAAAACCCCCTAAACCCTCGTAACTAACCCTAATAGAACATAATTAATCCAAATATAAATAATATAAAAAAAAAAAATTTTGAAAAAGTGGCATTTTTGTAAAGATTTCAAAAATGTAGCATTTTTGTAAAGTGACACTTAAAAAGTGGCATTTTTTAAAATTTCTCTAACATATTTTTGAGGTTTTCGAAAGTGCTTGTAATTTTTGAAAAACCAGTCGATGCCATGTACCATGCAACTTTAATATAGCTGAGTTCATGAATTCTGACCAAATTATCTAAACATAGATAATTAACATTAGTTGGTTATATACATACTTTTATTAAAATTAATATTTTATTTTTCTACAGACATATATTTTTCCAAATATAGTTTTTCCATTAGTATTTTTACTTCTCTATACGTGTATTTTTTCCCAAGTAATTTTACTTTTTGGTCACAGATATTTTTCCAAGTATAGATTAACATTTTTTATAATATAGATATTAAGAAGGGACAATTACAAAAATGTCATTTTTTGTGTGCACATTTGCAAAAATTCCACTTAGGGATACTCATTTACAAAAATGTCACTAATTATAGATTTATAAAGCCTATATTTTAAAATGCTAAACCTTAAAAAATGTTTTGACACGTAAAACCTCCTAAACACTCAAAACTAAACCCTAATAGAACATAATTAACCCAAACATAAATAATATAAAGAAAAATAATTTTGAAAAAGTGGCATTTTTGTAAAGATTTCAAAAGTGTAGCATTTTTGTAAAATAGCACTTAAAAAGTGGCATTTTTTGAAATTTCTCTTGGAAAATCTAATTCATGCACTTATGTCAATTTAACATTTTTTTAAATATAGATATTAAGAAACTAATTCATGCACTTATGTCAATTTAAGGCTACTATCTTCGTGACTTCTGAGCAAATTTTCCAAGAGAAATTTCAAAAAATGTCACTTTTCAAGTGTCACTTTACAAAAATGTCACACTTTTCTTTACAAAAATATCACTTTTTAAAAATTATTTTTCTTTATATTATTTATTTTTGGGTTAATTATGTTCTATTAGGGTTTAGTTTTGAGTGTTTAGGAGGTTTTAGGTGTCAAAACATTTTTTAGGGTTTAGAATTTTAAGATATAGGCTTTATAAATCTATAATTAGTGGCATTTTTGTAAATAGACACCCCTAAGTGGTATTTTTGCAAATGTGCACATAAAAAATGGCATTTTTGTAATTGCCCCATTTTCCAAACATAGATAACTACTATTAATGTTAAATTATCATAGCTGGCACTCTATCATATATTTTAAATATTGTACCTCTACATATATTTTTCCAATATAAATTCTTATTTAAAAATATATTTACAATTTCCTCTAATAATCCCTTATTATTTCTCTATACATATTTTATTTACAAATATAATTTATTTTTGAAAAAATAGACTAAACATCATTTTAAAATATAGATAGAAAATTAATTTTATTATATGTTATTGGCTAAAAAAATCACAATAATTGAATTTTTTTTATACTCAGATAGAATACTAAGACTTGTGGTCTTCATATGTTTGTTACTTGATTCATGTACCCAACATTTTGAATATTGTGATTTTTGGGGTCAATTACTTGAAATTTGATTGTCTTTCTATATTTTAGATAATTTAAAATATTAGTGGATATCATCTATATTATAATAATTATGAATTTATATTTTGAAAATATATAGGAAAGTAAAAATATAAATTTGACAAGAATATGTTTGAAATTTCTGTCAAGCTTCATGAACTTGTAGTTTTAAATTTACCTGGATTCATGAAATGATTTATATTTTCAAAAATACAGGTATTTCTGATCAAAGTTAGTGGATTCAGACTAAAATTTTATATGAAATCATTCTTTAGTGAGTGAGAGACAGACCTTCGAAAAACTATGAATCATAAACTAGGGAATAAGAAAGAACCATTTCTTCCACAAAACATAAATTAAAGGAACCAAAAACCCATAACTAAACCAACCGGTTTAACATACGGTATAGGGCAAACGGTAAAGTAGCAGAAGAGGCAATAAGCAGAACTCAAAATCAGAACACAAAGAAGCCACAATTTTATTATTACTATCAATGAAGTCTTGAAAACAGAAACTGGATACATCAAGTTCAAAAAGAAACACAAACCCAAAAGTCTTAAACCAAAACACTACGAAAGTTCCTGAATGAAAAAACACATAATCTCTCTGATTCAACGAACTCTGCATCACATCAGAGAACATAGGTACTCTTCTTGATGTTCCTTCTACAACATCAAACCGCCATTACCTGATTCAAGGAACAACAAATCAAAGCGGATTAGAAAGCAAACAGGAATGAAACATTGCATCGTTATATATAGACATAACTTACATGGAAGTACGCTTTCAGTAAAAGGGAACACAGCAGGACTCTCAAATGCAGCAGAATTCACCCTTTTCTTGCTCCAGGTTCCAGTATCCACATCAAAATAATACCAACGTTTGTCAGTCATGCATATGATCTGGTTTTCTGATGACGTCATGGCTAAAACCAACTCGAGGTCGTCGATTGGAGTCTTATCTACGTATTCAAGTACCCAAGTACTAGACGTCTTGTCGCCTTCCTTCCGTACCCATGTATCCATGTAGCCCGGATGTAGAATAACCATTGAGAGAGCTCCTCTCAGATTGATCAGATAGCTAGCCTCGGTTATGCTATCTTCCTCTTTTAGGCCATCTGGGTAAGGAGGCAACTGAATCACCTCGAATCTCCCTCTCAAATCTACAGATAGAATCTTACCACCATCAACTAAGGATGATAGCCAGTAAACTTTTCCTCCGATAAAAACATGGCCAGATCTTAATGGACTAAAATAAGAATCCATCGGAAGACAAGGCACGGGGCCGATGTTTTTCCAAGAAACAGTGTTTGAAGAATACATCTCACATTCATATGCGAGATCAAAACGATATTTTCTAACCATATGACCATCTTGAATAACAAATCTATCAAACACCCTTTTCTTTCCCGTGCAGAATATGCGAAAAACTTCGTAATCACTAATGTCGGAGTGATAAGCTACTCCGACACAAGGCACAAACTGATACGAGGGTCTCCCTTGTGGAAGAAGGAGTGTCTCCCCCGTACACGGATTACAAATCCATATCTGCAGATCACATAACTCGTTTTCTACATCTTTGTCACATCTCTGATTTATGCAACAAATAAGTCCGTTGAAGGACGATATCATATACATCTGTTCTTGATCACTTCTCTCAGAAGGATTAATCCTATTCACATTAGAAAGTTTGAAACTTCCTGGTTTCATCGAATACAACTTCATTTTACTATCCCTAATTTGACCGACAATGAATGTAGGATTCTCCCTTGATCTATTTAACTGCTGCTTAGCAAAAAACTTATTTCTAATTGAGCCATACCAGTATCTGTTGATTGTCTGAAAGGAACGTATAGATTGAACAGGCAATCGCGACAGGATGTCACTAAAGACACCCTGTTCAGATTCAATCTGACTCCATAATACTTGCTTGCGACGTTGCAGAGTTTCAACCATTTTTTCTTTGCTTTCTGTTGAGAAGGCTCTGCATAAAAAAAAAAAACATTAGTTAGACCGTGTTAGGGATTCAAGAACAGATATGTCTGCAACAAGAATATGTATTTATGCGACTGTAAGGAGCTAGCTATAGCCGAAAGGAGGACAACTGCAAACTACTCATACACAAGCACCCCTTGGTATCCACTAGACAGAGACCAAACAAGACAGCTACGAAACACCAGGCACCCGTCAGAACCAAGCAAAAAGGTTTGAAAATGAAGGTAAAATGCATCAAATTTATTTTTCATCTAGTCAAGTTCTTCCATCTGCATGTTTCATTTACGGAAAATATATATACACGAGATCAAGACTCAATTGAACCTGAGAACAAACTCCAAATGACACAAAATCTGAAGAACAGAAAATCAGTGATCGGAATAAATCAATGCAATATTTACAAGGAAAGATCAGAAAAAGGGAAAACATTTTGAACCTACACGAGATCAACATAAGCGAAAAACCTCCGAAGAACCGAGAAAATCAGTGATCAGAGTCGATGATTACGAAGACAGATCGGAAAAGGATTTGTTACACAAAAATTATCATTACCACGAACTTACATATAATCG
The DNA here is from genome assembly GCA_964056655.1 of Arabis hirsuta. Classification (NCBI taxonomy): domain Eukaryota; kingdom Viridiplantae; phylum Streptophyta; class Magnoliopsida; order Brassicales; family Brassicaceae; genus Arabis; species Arabis hirsuta. Next base: position 21,614,267 of record OZ053306.1, on the reverse strand, counting down.
CAAAGGGACACGGGGCGATTATTAATTCGCTACTAATAAGAGCAATAATTACTAAGGTAACATATTACGGATTTCAACTATATTTTACATCTAATGATCATAAATCATGAATCAAAATATACCGGGATAGTAAAATTTGGTTGCATAACATGGATAACTACATAGATACAAACCTACGAATAGAGGAAAAAAATACAAAAATAAACGTTTTGGGAGGAAAAAAGCTCTAGATTGCGCCATTTCTTCAAGTGCAAAATTCAGAAAGAGCAAGCAAAACATGCATCTCGAGGTCAAAATATGGCGAAAGAGCTTACAAATGCAGAGAAAAGTGATCGGTCCTTGGATAGACGGCTAATCATAGGTCCATTTGGTGAAAAGCTTCAACTCCAGTATCAACTAGTTGAGTTGAACAAGGGAATAAAGTGTCCCTGATATCATATGGAGCTGCAAAGCCCAAAGTCCCTGCAGAACAATGTAATAATCGTTGATCATCTATCTTACGCATACTATACGAGCAGCCATTGAGCACAAGATAACTCTACTTCAAAGAAAACAACTAGAACTATGTATCTCAGGCCCACTTGAGAACAACAACTTTCTGTGTTCATTACATTCCATTAAACTTAGCAATATGTGACCAGTGAAAAGATTATCTGGATACTTGTAATTCCCTGAATACGAAAGATAACATTTGGCATACAGAGAAAGAGGCAATGGCGTAACAAGAAGAAGAAAACCAAAACTAACCAACCTCGTCACCAACTCTCTCAAAGCTCATTCATCTTCCCAGAGATAGCCATGGAAATTAGTAAGTCCCCTCTCCTCCATCCAGCTCGCCCCTTTGAAAACGAAATTCGTAAATTTTGATAAGGCTATTGAATTCCCACATTATCATCACAACATCGATCAACACCGAATCAAGGAAAATATCACATCTATTCAATTCTAGATGGTTTTTTCCGTTTCTGTCATCAATCGTTGAACATAAAAGTATATCCCGAATCAGAATTAGTAAGAAGCAACGCCATATATACCTCATAAATACGAGATACCGGCGAGAGATTCCGATGGTATGCAGTTAAAAACGGAAACAATTCCATGGAACCAACAATTTTGACAAATTCTAAGTGTACGAGCTCTAGGGATTCTTAAGAATAACCACGTGCTCTGCTCTGAGAAGAAAAGCGTCAGAATTTCTCATAACCTTTTAACTTCAATTTACAAATCACCTTAAAAAACAAAGAATTTCTTTTTTCATTTCTTTTTCTGTCGAAACAATATAAAAAGACAAAATAACCAAACCAAACTTAACTTATTTACAGATCCAACCACTAATTATCCATCCAAAAATTATCACACCCAATTCTCTAAAAATCCTGAAGTAAAAAAAAAGCAATCCCTAACTTTTTTAAAAAAAATCAACATCACCACGCTTCTTTTTTCTTCTCCCGAGTCTTCTTCTTCTTCTTCATCTTCTTCGTTCTTCTTCCTTCTTTAATCTCTACCAAATTCTCTTCCTCATCTAAAGATAACCTAGAAACTTCTTCTCCTCCAGTGACTGCTTGCATCGACACTTGCTGAACTATCAAATCCCAAATTTCTTGAAGATTCCGAAATCGATGATGTATGGGCCAAAGTCAGAGAAGAAGCTAAATTTGACATCGAGAGAGAACCAATCGTTTCTGGGTATTATCACGTTTTTGAAATTTATGAGATTGCGACAAATTTATGAGATTCCATGGAAACCATCGAGTTAAATCTCAAACTTGTTCATGACGGGCATTATCCATTTTGAATCGTTTTCTCGCTTCCTCAATTTGATTTCATGTCGTTGTAGAAGGAAAACAGCGAGACACCATAATCAAAATTCCATATCTCTAAAAATTGAACTAGAACTGCTGGGTACAACTAGAACTACCGGGTACAACTAAGAACATATGTACAACTACAACTACTGGGTACAACTGAAAACATATGTACAACTAGAATTATTGGGTACAACTGAACTAACAAAATCAATGAAACATAAATTAAAAAAAAAATAATTAGTACCCAAACTTGGGACAGACCCAATCAAAGTAAGCCACGTAAATAAGACATGTGCGCCGTTATGTGCCACGTTTTAAGACATGTGTGTCACAAATATTTCAGTGTTACAAATATAACACATAGTTGTCCTTTTGACTTTGTACCTATTTACGCAGTTGTACCATGTTATGAAAAATAAATTTCAGTTGTCCAATTCATTTTTGAAATTTGTAACACATTTCCTATGATTTTTTACCATCATATTTGCAAAAACACATTTTCTCAAATTTTACTTCATAAGGTATATAACACATAGTTGTCCCAAGTATTTCAGTGTTACAAATATAACACATAGTTGTCCTTTTGACGTTTTACCTATTTACGCAGTTATACCATATTATGAAAAATAAATTTTCAGTTGTCCAGTTCATTTTTGAAATTTGTAACACATTTCCTATGATTCCATACCATCATATTTGCAAAGACACATTTTCTCAAGTTTTGCTTCATAAGGTATATAACACATAGTTGTTCCAAGTATTTCAGTGTTACAAATATAACACATAGTTGTCCTTTTGATGTTTTCCTATTTACGCAGTTGTACCATGTTATGAAAAATAAATTTTCCCTTGTCCAGTTCATTTTTGAAATTTGTAACACATTTCCTATGATTCCATACCATCATATTTGCAAAAACACATTTTCCTCAAGTTTGGTTTCATAAGATATATAACATTAACAAACTCTTCTTAAAAGTGTAAGATTGTCCTAAGGTTATTGATGGGAGATTTGATATATGATATTCAAAAAATCTTTTTATATTAGGTACATTGTATTTTAGATAAATAAGATAATTGATCTTATGTTTTGACGATTAATTTGCAAAATAAAATTAATTTTTATTTATTTTTAATTTAATTATTTACTTATTATTTGATTTTTTTAATTATTTGAGTAGTAAAGTACAACTAATATTCATCCATAAATATTAGTTTTCCGGGTCTAGTAAATTACTATTTATTGTTGACAAGGTATACTTATTATTTCCTGAAAAAAAATACATTATCATATTCACTTTTATCAGTTATTCCCAGTATTCTCATTCTCTCAATTTTACCAGTATTACCCAGTTGTTCTTTATCTGCAGATTTTGTGAATTCGATTCTGGAATCTACAATTCACTACGATTCGATTCAACCACTTTATTTCATTTATTACCATTGCAATGTCGTAATCAACCCATAAAACAGGGATACCAACATAATATGCATCCCAAAAAAATATTTTCTCAAATCTAATTGAAATCCCTAGATTATCTACCGAACATGCATATAACAACGAAAATTGGTTCTACATCACAGTCCAACCCACTCAAACTTTGATTTTGCTAAAATATTGTCTAACACTCTGAAATTTTGATTTTGTTCAAGCTTTAAAAGAGCTTCAATGGTGATGAAGGAGGAACATGAAGAAGAAGAAACATATCGCGATTGGTTTCCTTTTTTTGTTTTTTTTTAATTATTGGATGTGTTTTTTTGTCTTTTGCCATTTTATTAAAGATTAGAGGATTATATAAGAATTTTTTTAGTGTTAGAAGTTTGGTGTGCAGAGAAAATATGTTATAAAATTTTGATCCCAGAAGAAAAAGACGAAGAAGAAACAATTTTATGTTATGTCGATCTCGAGATTAGAGAGAGACGAGTGTACAATCCACTCATGATCATCCTCCGACTCAGCTATATCCCCTTATTTATATTTTATATTATCAGTGACTATATCACAATTTAGCAGAGAATTATAGTTACACCGGTCAGGATCGGTTCTTATAAAACACCCGGTACATGTTTAACCGATTTATCTTGCATTTTTTTGTTTTTTTTCTTTTGATAAAATGTAAGGTAAAGGTGAGAAAGCAACTTGAAAAGACAGAGAGAATGAATAATGTTTTTGCTTTTAAAAACGGGTCTTAAAATTTGTAAACACGTTCCACAGGATGCAATCATCAACAATAATGAACCGAAACAAGAAGTCATCATCATCATCACCCATGGGACTCCTCCTAAATCCAAATCATAAAAACCCTAGACCCAAACATTTCTAATAAAAAAAAGGACTAGTTTCTGTCTTTCTTTTTTTTACTGGCTCAATAGTATTCAACACTTTCTCTCCCATGATGAAAAAACACTAATCAATCAACCGTCGATACGCTGAAAGAAGTAGAGATAACCCATGTCTTTAGGAGGATCTGTCGAGACACCAACTTTGCTGTCATTGAAGATAACCCAACGACCTTCTTTCAGTATGTGTGCTACATAGTGACCGCAGTGAGTTGATGTTCCCATATGGCTTACTATCCCAAACAGCTTATATCCTGAGGTTTAACACAAACGGAAGCTTTTTGAGTTAGAATCATTCTCACTTTGGTTTGTTTTCGAAGATGAAAAGGTAAAAGGGTTTTCAAGAAACTAACTCCCTCCTCCGTCTGGTAATCCACTTTGAGCTGGATTCTGCGCTGAATTGCTAGACGAAACGTCCATGTCCGAAGAAGATGCATTAGGATTGTTGAATATCCAATCTGTTGCTTTCTCAATATCTCCTTTCTGATATAATAATATATAAAATATAGAAAAAAAAACAGAAGCCAGTGAGATTTCAGTAATAAGAGTGAAGAAAAAAAGAGCCTCAGCCAAAATGCAACTAATCTGCTCAAAGGCGTAAGAGAAAATTTACCGAGGCTTTGAGTGCCTTTCGAGCAACGTCTTCAGAAAAACCAAAGGAGATTAAGGTATCAACGCTTGATTGATCAACATCAGTTGTCTGATGGGAGATTGGTGCATCGATGTCTAAAAAACATAATACATCATCGGATTAGAAATTGGTCTCGAAACGTATCTTAGTTTTAAGAAAGAAGTCAAGCATCAACACCAAACTCGTGGATATATTTTCAGTTACCTGGATCATCCATGTGAGAAAGTAACCAGTTCATCGCCTCTTCAACCCCAGCATTAGAAGTATTTATGGCAGCTTTCTGGCAATGAAGTTGGTTAAATCCCATTGAGACAAGCTGTGCAACTATCTCCTCATTTGCCACAGGCTGCGCTGATTCCATCACTTCTTCTGGAACTGTATGCAGAGAAAAACGAGTAGACAACAGAATTTTAGGGAGAATACCAAATAACCTTATTTATCTAACAATATGATGAATAACGGAGGGAGTGGAGAATATAAAAAAACACATTATCAAATAACCAAAAAACAACCAGAATAAGTAGATTAAGCATATAGTGAAGGCAGACTAAGGGAAGGAAATATCCTATGTGCATCCAAAAAATCCTCAGCAGAAGTGTACTTTGGCTGTAAAAAGTTCCAGCAGAATGATAAAGTATCCGCTCAAAAATGTATCTAAGTGCTTCAGCAATTAAGGATCATTCAAAAAAACTGTATTGCACAGCATGCAACAATACACAAACTTCATTTCTAGAAAGCAACTGCCCTGATAAAGAAATCACTGAAGGTATGCTTTTCCTTTTTAATACTTAATAATCTGAGTGCTTATTCCAAGACAGATTAAATTGCAAGTAGTCATGACCACTAGGAAAATTAGCACGAGGTCAAAATGATCAATAGATTAAGTCAATCATTATTCAAGTGAATCACATGAAGCACCATTCTTGTAAATAAATATAACAACATACCGCCATCTGGTAACAGTTCCTCGCCAGGTTGAAGTCCTTTGCTGCGCATGTGGCTGATATCAATTACATCCGGAACATCAATGTACACGTCTGCCTCAGCAAATCAAGAAAAAGATAATAAATATTTATATACAGGGCCAGTAGGGGAATTTAATAGGATTGCTGTTTCAGAAAGAGACCAAGCTTCTTTGGCACCCAGCCCTCCTCCATAACAAACTTCCGCATGTGCAATACCAAATAATCTGGGAAAGATGTCAGACCAGTTGTCCTGCATAAAATGGAAACCAAAAGTTAACCCTTAAAGACATTAGTTTACTTTCAGTTTAGTCTTGGTTATGCTAGGATTTACTCAGAGAAGAAACATCGTACTTGATAGCTGTTGTCTTCCCCTTCAGAGCAGTGCTATAGAAATCATGAATCTGCTCTGGTGATGCAAAAGTTGCTAGACAAGCCTCTAGAGGAACTCGTGGGCGTACAATTTCATCAGTTGACCTGCTAAGAATAAATATATATTAGATATGTAGAGAAGCTATGAAACATATGACATTTGAGTCAATTAACTCACATATCATTTTCTTCCGCTCCTTTCCCTGCTTTCTGATTGTTAAAGGCTTCTAATTCAGCTTGATCACCAAACATTAAGCACAACAAAGACCACAGAATCAACAAACACACCAAATGATAAAGGAAGAGGAACAGAGAAGGAAAAATAGGATATACCTTTATTAGTTGCCTCATGCAGCGGAATATTCAAAGAAAGAATACAGTCATCCCTCTTATTGTATGCAACTTTTCCAGATGAACAAAGGATCTTTTCTTCTACTCCAAACTTGAAGCTCCTTGAGGGGTCTAAATCTGGTCTATTGTTGCTGCCACGCTCAACCTTGTCTAGCAAATGGAGGAAAAACTCAAGAGCATCCTTCAAGACAGGATAGTGCTAGTTAGTGTGAAAACATAATGAGTTTTGTAAACAGATGCCTAGGAGGAGCACCATTCAAACACAAGTTAGAAAATATACAATATTCTGAACCTATAAAAGACATCGTTTTCACCTGTTGTCTCACAGAAGAGAATTCTGCATGGCCTGCAGCAATTACGGATTTGAACATCCGAGGAGGTATTCCTTCTTGTTTCTAATATCGATTAAAGAAAAAAATATATATGTTTAGTCATCAGAAATCCACACAAGAGGGGTAGGCAAACCAATTTGTGCCATCCACACGTATGTATATTTCTTCCAAAGTCAAACGAAGGAATTCAACCATTTCATTGCATGGACGCGCTTGTCTATTTCTACTTACCACACAAGCCATAACAAGAAAGAAAGCCTCTAAGAGTAGAAAATGGCTCAAGATGAGGAACTAGCCATACAAATTCGAAAGACAACCACTAGGATAAAAACATCAATATGCCTATAAAGCTCTTGATCAATAAATGGTTTCTATCAAAAGATCAATAGGAGATCTATTATACATATTGACTAAGAAACTTACAGCATCTCCAGTTGCAGCATCCTTCTGCAATCAGAAGAATGGGAAAATCAATATACTGAGGCCCAAAGAGGTGGTTTAGATAACATATATATATATATATATATGCAAGCAAAAAAATTCTCCTGAAATAGCCATACCTCTGTTACAGGAATAGAGTACTTCCCAGATAGTAAACCATGTCCAAGCTTTGTTCTGCCACCAACAACAAGGATTAGGAAACGAATATGCAAACTGTGATACAATTGTCCCTCATGGAAATCAGATTTTAAAAATCTAATTCCGCAACATATTAAAGCCGAGCAGAGAAAAAACAGAAACTTGAGCATGTATCATGAAGATACAGAGCATTCACAAATATAATGCTAAACCCTTTAATCTTTACAATGTCAAAAGTTCAAGCACTAAATATCAGAAAGTCCAGAGTATAAAACATAGTAACAATTGTTCTGACAGAAACTCACAATTGCATATTGAGGTCCAAAGTTGGATCAGCAGGAGCCATCTCAAAAGCCATCTTTAAGCTCTGATGTGAAAAGTATCTGCAACAATATCATAACCAGAAGTTAGTACAGTAGATTCTAAGAGAAAAAGGTTTGTTTCGTTTTTAGTTATACAAGTAAAAAAGGAAACATGAGCAATGGCATCTACTTGATTTATACTTACCTTGAAATAAATGAATGGGTCGAGAAAACAATCTGCATTGTGGCTGCCAAGTAGCAACTAGCAAAAGAAATGAACCGGCATAAGACGTCAACAAGGAAACCAAAATCCTTAACTATTTTTCTATTACAAAGAGTACCTGTTCCCAAGATTGACAAGTCCGGTATATCCAGGTCCAAACACTGGTACCAATTCTTTTCCACTCTCTTGTATACGGTTCCAATCAAAATTCGTATTCTGATCAAGTTCTCTTTCGGCAGTTGTCATTTCAGTCTGTCATATAAACATCCCAAGAAACTTAAGATTATTCAAATGAATGATGTTTAATCAAAATGGAATCTTTAAACAGTGAAGATCAGGCAACTTAAACTGGCAAACAAGGACAGGAGAACTACAAGAGTGAGCTTTGGAAAAAAAAGCAGTACTTGTTGCAAGGGAAGATGAGGACAAGAATACCCCAAAAAAAACGCTTAATTTTTCTAAATGTTTAGGTGTTCATGACGCAGCAAATACATGTTATTAGACTGAACGTGTGTATGGGAAATATTGTTTCAAAACAACCTGAAATGACATTATCCAGGAGCACAGCTACATCTTACCAATTGCAGTTATAAAAAAGCACACAATAACACTGATGTGAGTCTACTTGCTCTTAGTAAAGGAAACATTTAGCCTCATACATATTTCACATATATTGAAGAAAACACGGTTGTTTCCATGGCAATTGATAGTGAAGAGAAAAATGAACTCAAGACAGAAGCTATCTGGAACAACCAGCACTTCACCAAAGCGACCTAGGAAGGATATCTATACAAACCATAGAACTACAAGAATACCTCAGCTTGAGACTCTGATTGAGTATTACGAAATCATTACCACAGACAAACAACAATATAAAGTTTCAGACAAGATGCAGTCTTCACCATTATAGGTTAACAGAACCATCCATTACTAACCTTCTGCATCGACGAGAAGTCAATTCCAAAATGAGCCAGATGCTCAGCCAGGAGCGGGTCCAAAACACTGTCATCTTCCGGATAGGAATAAACATCTGAGCTGCCAAAATATTTGAAACTGTAAGTGCTGAAGAAATCGAAACCCTCCAACACATATATAAGCATAAAAACGAAGTGATGCAGGAAGTCCCCCCTTGTCCAGCCCAAAGAGAGAACTATCAACTGCCATTATCCATACACAAAAGTGAAGTCCAGTGACTAATCTGGTTCCTATGAACAAGGCAAACATCTTCATTTTGGTAAGGTACAGGGTAGGTAATTTACAGCTTCAATGCTCTGAAAGTTCCAGCCACATACAATTAATTATAACATTACTCCAAAAGGTATCACCCACACGTTGACTTTGCCTTAAGGGCAGACCGGCAGAGATCGGCATTTTTGAGCATTCAAGTAATACGGCAGTAGAGTACCTAAATATTTTTTCAAACAAGCCTATTCCAATCCCCAAATATAACAAAAGACATTCCTAACAGAGTCGACTAAAACCAGATTTAGGAAACAAGACAACTTTACCTGCTCCTTCTAAGTCAGCTGTGATTGTTCCAAGCTTTACAGCAAGAGGGTAGGCTGTCTCCTTGTAGTGCTCAACTGCATGGTTGTTTCCACCAGTCCCATCCCAGTTTTTTCTTCCACATAGAATCATTCCATCGGTCAGATTAAGCCATAGATTCTCCCTCTTATCACACTTAGCACACTTCCAACCAGAGGGAGGAATGACAATGCCACTCTTGATCTGCTGCAGTGTCAATGCATGTTCACTAATTTGCTTTTTCTCAGCTGTCCAAGCTGCAACTTGCTCTTTCCGCTCAGCACCTACGGCACTCAGGACAGTATCAACAGCAATCCTCACCTGCAATACAAATTACAGAAAGCTAAGGACATGCATTGTGTTTTTGTAAAACCTTCTTATCTGGTAACACAACTAAAATCACAACATAAACACCTTCTCTGGTAGTTCAACAGAAGGAAAGGGGAGTGAAACAAAATCTGGAAGAATGACTATGCTATAGGATTCCTCGTACTCAGGCTCATTGTTGTCAAAGCCACCATCAACTCCTGCAAATTAGAAACGAAACAAAAAATCGCTAAAATATCACAATATATATATAAATATCCGAGATTATACCCCACTGAAGTCATTGTAATACCTATAGCGAGCAGAGTTGGTTTCTTCAAAGGCCGATCATAGTCCTCAGGACCAGACTTCTTAGTCTCCTTAATGTGCAAGTACACAGGATTTCCAGTCTTTTCATAATTCCAAACAACATAATCGTTCCCAAAAGCAAGAAAACTGTTCATGTCTACGAACAATCCACCTTCGGATCTCTGCAAAATCATCAAACCCAGCGATGAAACATCCGACGCAAGAAATTAAACAGTCGCGCGAGTTGGAAAGAGTAGTCCGGTGATTCGAACAAGAAAAACGAAGTGAGAGGGTTATCGAGAGAGGATTACCGGAGTGTCGAAGGAGAGGCAACACTCATGCTTGTAGATGCGATGGGTAGGTTCGGGGATCTGAACCCTAGACAGGTTGGATCGGAGGAGCTCCATAGGGGTTTTTGGAAATCGGCGAAACTCTCGACGGAGAGAAAGAGAGAGCGAATTGTGTGAAATCGTACGTTTGGGATGAGAACGTCGTCGTCCTGCTAAATTCCTTTATTCTTGATTCTTGCCTCAACTTTGAGCCAAGACCTCAAAAGCACACTCTCATCAAAACAAAAGCGGTTATACCCGTCTTTAATCTTCATACCCACTTTTAATGATAAGTATGCGAAGTGACGAAAATAGCCTTGATTCAATTTCGGTCTGATTTAATAAAAACTGAAACCATCGAGCAAAAGAACAAAACCATCAAACCATTCTACCTCAAACCCTCTTCTCAAAAGAGAAGGTCTCGATTTATTGATCTGATTTAATAAAAACTAAAAAAAAAAATTCAGTTTCTTCTTCCTTCTTTCTTTATCGGGGACGAGACGAGCTGAGAATTCTCGTCGCCGTCGAGCTGTCGCCGGAAAAACGCGGTATCCATCGCCGTCGAGGTCTGTCGCCGCGTTTTGTTTGCCTCTGCGGATCTGCATTGAGCTCTCCTTGAAGATCCAGGTCCGTCGAGCTCTCTCAACTCAACTACAGCTTTTCGTCTCGCCGGAAAACCTGTTTTCCGGCGCCGTCGAGGTCTCTCAACTCAACAGCCGCCGTTCTTTGCCTCCGTGGATCTGGTAGGTCCGTTCTTCAATTGATTTAGTTTTAGAATTGCAAATCTCTTTCAAATTGAGGAATTGAATTGGATATGATTATCCACATTATTTTGGTACGCACATTGGGTGTTTAAGCATGGTTTTTGGGTCGGTTAGGAGTGGTAAGAAATGGATATCAGTGGTAGAATCGTAATGAATTGTAGATTAAAACCCGATAGGAGGATGAGTAGAGAACTGGGTATAACTAGTAAAACTGGTACAACTGATTGTAGTGAATGAGTTTTGTGTATTGTTTTGGCAGGAAACAATGAGCAACAATGTCAGCATACATTTTAAATGCAAAGGTCGCATGTATAGCATATTGTTGAAGAATTCAGTGGATGAGATAACTTTGTCCATGGTAGAAGCTAGGATATACAAGAAGCTTGCGTTAGATGAAAGTGAGGTTAAATTGACATTTAGTTACATTCCACTACTGGTTCGATGTGAGGAAGAGCAGGCTATTTGTGATGATGAGGATATGTATATTTATCTAACGTCCATTGATAACGAGAACCGTAGATGCATTTTGTTTGTGGAGGTCATCACTACTTCGGGACTGCCCGAGCAACTGTCGAGAGCGGGCAAAAGTTCTGTTGGAGATAATGAGAAGGCAACTGAGGATGAAATCGGAGATAATGCCATTATTGTCCACGTAGAAAAAGAACAAGGAAAACAAGTAGAGATTGATGATGGTGATGACGGTGATGATGGTGATGATGATGTCTCTAATACTAAAGAGGGTGGAAATGTAACAAGTGATGAAGTTATGAGTGATGGAGGTATGTGTAGCTCGGATAGAGATATGGGTGATCAATATTTTGAGCCTCCACCTGTTGCAGAAGCTAGTCAGTCGTTTGTAGAACCATGGGGAGACGGTTTGGGTTTGAGTGTACTTCAAGAATTTCCAAATAAGAAGGCATTGCAAGCTGTTGTGGGTAAAGCCTCTTTTCTGAACAGTTTTAGTTATGTTATTAAAAAGTCGGATCGGAGGCGTTTAGTGCTACAATGTACTAAAGAAATGTGTGAATGGAGTTTACGAGCGTCGAGGATTGCAAATACTGATATTTTCGCGGTTAGAAAGTACAAGAACATGCATACATGCTCTCGGGCTACTCAGAGTATAAGCAACAGCAACATGAAGAGGCATGGCAGCCCAGAATTAGTTGCAGCTCTTTTGCATGAAGAATATCCAGGACAATTGGAAACTCCATCTCCTAAAATTATCATGGATCTTGTGAAGACAAAATTAGGTGTCACAATATCATACTCCACCGCTCGGAGAGGGAAAAACCTAGCTATCAGTGAGTTGCGTGCTAACCCGGAAGAAAGCTACAAGATGTTGTATTGCTATTTGCACATGTTAGTATGATGGTACAAAAACATATGTGCAATTGGATAAGGACAGCTCCAAATTCATGTACTTATTCATAGCTTTGGGAGCTAGCATTGAAGGGTTTAAATTCATGCGGAAAGTGATAGTTGTGGATGCAACGTTTCTGAAGAACGGATATGGTGGTGTTCTAATATTTGCCTCAGCTCAAGATCCTAATCGTCACCATTATCCCATAGCGTTTGGTGTACTCGATGGTGAGAATGATGCAAGTTGGACTTGGTTTATGGAGAAGCTTAAAACTGTTGTACCGGACTCTTCTGAATTGGTGTTTATGAGTGATAGAAATGCAAGGCTCATCGGCGCCATAGGTAATGTGTTTCCGAAGGCTCATCATGGGTTTTGTATATGGCATTTGTCTCAAAATGTGAAAAGTCATGCTTCTAACGTGAACAAGGATGTAGTCGCATGGAGATTCATGGAGGTTAGTAGGCAGTACGCAGTGGCTGATTTCAACGCTGCTTATTATTCTTTTAAGATGAGATATCCATCTGCTGCAAAGTATCTAGAGGAGACTACCGAGAAAGAAAAATGGGCAAGATGTTGGTTTCCAGGAGAAAGATACAACTTAGACACAAGCAACTGTGTGGAATCGCTGAATAGCGTTTTTTAAGGAGGCAAGGAAGTACTCCTTAATACCCATGCTTGATGCGATCATGAAAACATTTTCTAGGTGGTTTAATGAACACCGGAAGGAGGCGGTGGCTGGATCGATTGGACATAAACTGGTGTCGTTTGTGGAGAATTGCATGCACGAGTTATGGATTGTTGCTGAGAAATTGAATGTGACGGAGCTAAACACTTTTGAGCTTGAATACCATGTCATTGGTAGTGATGGAAAGCCTTATTTGGTGAACTTTCTCTCGAAAAGTTGTAGTTGCAAGGTGTTCGATATTGAAAGGTATCCTTGTGTGCACGGACTAGGCGCTTACATAATATTCCGAAGGCGTGAATACAGAGATCGTGATATTGAATTACATGAGTTGTGTTCAGAATATTATGGGACCGATTGGTGGGCAAAGGCGTATAACAAGACAATCTATTTAGTGCCGGATATATCTCAATGGGATGTCTCGGATGACGTGAAAAGCAAACAAATCATACCTCCGGATCGCAAAAAGAAGAAAGGAAGAAAAAAAGTGAAAAGGTTGTCATCAGCTGGGGAAAGGCGTCCGAGGACGAAAAACAAAAGGCGTCTGAGACAAAAACTCCAATGGTTGCTATTTGGAACTCGTTTTGATGTTTCTTGATTATTATGGCTTGATGTATGAATTTTTCTTATTTGGTTGTTATTTGGAACTCCAATGTATTATTATGTATTCTTTGCTTCTGCGGTAATACTGGTAGATCTGGTATAACTACAAAGAATGTATTTGTGGTTTTCCTTTTTTCCAATGATGATATTTTTAAACAGAACTTAGTAATATTTTTAAATTATACTTGGTAATATTTTTAAATTATATTACTAGATTAAATATTTTATAAAGTAATGAATTACATAGATCGTGATATTGAATTACATGAGTTGTGTTCAGAATAGGATGTCTCGGATGACATGAAAAGCAAACAAATCATACTAATTTTTCAGAATTAGTACCATATAATACTAGTAATACTGGTAAAACTATAATATATTATTATTGATATATTCATTTTTGTTAATAATAAGCAAGGATGATAAAACAAATGGAAATGAAAAGTACTTATAAATGATACAAGGATAAATTAACTATAAAATAAGAAATTTAAAAATTATATCAAAGTATGAAAGACTCTACACAATATATCACCAAGTAGTAAGGAACACTTATACTTTTAAGCTCACTTATACTAATATGATGAAAATTTTCCAAATTATTGTTTTTTTAACATATGAATACACAAAACACTCAGAACCACATTTTTATCGACTTCAGTAATTTGTAAAACTAAAAAACCGAATTAAAAGATAGAGTAATACTGATTAAAGTGAAAAATTGCAAAAGTAATACTATGTTGAACTTTGGTAAAACTAGTATCTTGGTACAACTATGTACACACGTGACGGCGCACAGGTGACAAATTGACGGCGCAGGCGTGATAAATGACGGCCCACACGTGACAAATGACGGCGCACACGTGACAATTGTTTCCCTCCCAAAATGAAAATTCCCTCCAAAATCTATTATTTTCCCCCCAAAATCACAATTGCCTCCAAAATATATTTCCCCCCAAAATGAAAATTTCCCCCAAAATGAAAATTTCCCCCAAAACCAAATTCCCTCCTAAATCAAAATTCTCCCCAACTCCAATTATTAAAAACACAAAAACAGATCTACTCATTGTATCTTCTTTCTTATTTCTTTCCAAATCGAAGTGAATTTCATTTCTCTTCTTTGCAAATTGATCGTCATGGTGAGTAATGAGAAGAACCCTTACTACGAAGAGATGAAGGAGGATAAGAGGGCTTTCGCCCAATTATCCGCTGTGGCGGATGGGGGATATGGGATCCCCAAGTGCTATCCATGTGGTGCCTCCATGAAACTCGAGTTTTCCCAACCCGAAGGGAAGAGATGCTTCTTTACTTGCCAAAAGTTTCAGGTGATTTTTAGGATCCAATTTGTTATTTGAAGATGTAGAATGATGTGTTAGGATCCCATTTATTCACGGCATTTGTATATGTGTGTAGAATGATGGCTTCCACCTTAGGAAAGCCTGGGATCGTTCTATGGAAGAAGAGGTAGAAATATTAAGGCGTGAGGTTGACGAGAACACGAAGAGGTGGAGAGAGATGACAAACCATGAGTTTCTAATTGGGCAAATCCGTTTGGAGCTGAAAACCAAGGATGAAGAGATTGCTATGCTTAAAGAAGATATGGCTCGTTTTATGGCGGCATTCAACAAGTTTTTTAATGACATCTAGTACTTCTATATCTATGTTTGCGTTGTAACTTGTCTTCTCGTTTTGGATGTGTAAGGTTGTGTTAGACTTGGCTACTCCTATCTATGTTTGGTTGTCTATGAGTTTTGTTGTTCGGGTAATACTAGTTTTACCAGTATTACTAGTATTACCCGTATGTAGTTAACATTTATGGTTTAATTTAAAAATTATTATGATATTAATTATTTTCTACTTTTATAATTGATCGATTCTATTTTTTAATTTTAGAATTAGTATGATATCATCATCTACTTTTTATTTTCTATTACAAAGTATTTTATAAATTATATCAATTCTATGATATAATTTATTTTCTACTTTTTTTTTAATTGATCGATTCTATTTATAACTTAATAATAAAGACCAATTTTACCAAAAGACTTAGTAAATTACATGTCCACAAGTTCACCGAAAATACTAAGAAAAGTTCAAGTTCACCGAAAACACTTAGTAAAGTCTATAATATCATATGTTCAAAGCAGCAGCACGTGACCGTGTCATACGCCTCGGTATTGTTTGAGGAGCAGCTGGTTCAGCTCGTACTTGCGGTTCACGTTCAGTATCCATCGCTTGAGGAGCAGCATTAACCTGCAATCAAATAACCAAGTAATTACTAACCGACTGTTCTGCCTAGTATTACTAGTCTTACTAGTATTACAACTATTACAAGTATTACTAGTATTACCTGTGGTTCACCCGCCGCGGTAGTGGATGTCGCTTGTTGATGAGCATTGTCAGCTTCTGTCTCGATATTACCTTCACTATCCATCGCTTCTGGCTCAGCATTAACCTGCAATCAAATAACCAAGTAATTACTAACCGACTGTTCTGCCTAGTATTACTAGTCTTACTAGTATTACAACTATTAGTAGTATTACTAGTATTACCTGTGTCTTCATAAACTCTTCCAATGGTTTGATTCTTTCTTCCAACACATCAACCCTCCCATCAATCCTCCCAGCAAGCGTATTCATCTTTTCCTCCATCTCAGCTTTGAAGGTCTTAAAGATATCCATCAATTTCGGATTTCCCTCATCCACCACATTCTCAAGGTTCTCCGCATTCTCAGGTTCTCCTCGGGACTCCACATCTTCGTTGTACATCTCTTCAAACCTCACAGTATAGCCGTGGCGAAGACGCTCCATCCAACTTGCAATAACAGGATCATGCACATCATCGTCATCTTCTTCTTCAGTGATTCCAGCAAGGAGAGACTCTTCTTCATCGCCTTGAGGTGCTAAGAAACTAGCAATATCCTGTGAACATAACAAAGCAGATATATTATATACATAGCAACCAAAAATAATTCTTGTCATAAGTAGATAACTAAGAAACACTAACCTCAGTTTTACCAAGTTCATGATATAGCGATTCGAGAGGATATCCTTTCGAATCACACTCCTTGAACTTTCTCTTGCACATCCTAGGACAAGAGACGCCCGGAGAAGGATTAGCTGAGATGAACTTATCCTTCAAAGCTTGAATGGCCTCAAATGGTAAAAGCTGCACAACAAACATATGGTTAGAGTTAGGTTCAATTAGGACAAAGCAACGCATCCAATAACTCATTTACATTTTACTTACCTCCATAGGCAAACAGAAGCCCGAGATCGGCCATACTGCATTCTCTTTTTTCACAAACCCGTCAAAATGCCTCATCGTGTTTGCAATCGATCCCAGCATGCAATCAAAGGAATATCTTCCCCAAGGAAACGTCTCACAAAGGCTAAGATCACTCACAATACGTAGAAATAAGTCATCAACGCCTGTAGCTTTCTCTCCAGCCTTTTTCGGTGCTACAACTATGCTGGATAAGAAATAGAGAACAGCCATCTTCAGCCTATCATGAGACCGTCCCCTTGGTACCATTTCCTTCAACTTTTCTCTCACATCATCCCGTCTAATCACCTTTTCATCTTTAAAATATTTATTCACAAAACTCTTAGTTCCAAGTTTGTCAAAACCAAGTGGATAGTTTCGACAATCAAATCCCGATATCAACGCATGCTCCCTAATGCTGTACCGGATGGGAACCCCATTCACAACAAACCAAACCTCTTTTTTCTTTTCAATCTTAGCGGTTCGAAGAAAAAGTAACCACATGCCCGCAGCCTTGTGGTTTTTCTCCTTTGGCATGTGGAAAACGTGTTTGAACTGTGGATGGTTCCTAAACTAATCCCACTCACCATCGGTCAAAGGATGCTCCAAGTCATTAAACGTTGTCAAAACTTCGTCTATATGACACTTCGCCGATATCTTTATCTTTTTGTTATACTCCGACGATGGGAAGTACATACCCTGAGGTTTTTCTGCTGTTGGTTCATCATCGGCATCCTGCAACAAACATTTTTACCAAATATCACCAATCTGATCACCAACACAAGCTGTTTTACAAACAGGTTAAGACATAGTTCTACCTAATTCTACCAGTTTTACCAAGACACATAGTTCAACTAGTTATACCAGTTTTACCAAGACAATACTACTATCTCTACAAATATTCAAATCTATTCAATTTCCCTCCAAAAACTTCTACCAGTTCTACCTAATTCTACCAGTTTTACCAAGACACATTTACTTACCATTGGCCACTCGTAATCATCTTCAATATGAGGAGGCGGAGATCCATTAGCCGGCGGAGACTCCCTCTTAGTAGCCGGAGACTCCCTCTCATCTCCATTATCTTCTTCTTCTTCTTCATTCTCCACAACCGGAGGAGGAGGAGCCGAAGACTCCAGTGTATCATCTCCATTATCTTCTTCTTCTTCTTCATTCTCCACAACCGGAGGAGGAGGAGCCGAAGACTCCACTCTATCATCTCCCATTCTCTTCTTCTTCTTCTTTTCTGCATCCTTCTTCTTCTTCTTCTTCTCACTCTTCTTCTTCTTCTCACTCTTCTTCTTCTTCGGCACCTCCTCAACCAGAGTGGGAGACTCCCTCTCATCTCCCGTTATCTTCTTCTTCTTCTTCTTCGGATTCATGTCGCTTTTGCGAGATACTCCTCCCTTCCTCTTCTTTTTCTTCAGATTGTCTCTAATATTCTCCAAAGAAGTCTCGTCGTCGTCTTTTTTTTATTCTTCACTCTCAACCCACGGATGATGAGAGTGACCCCTTGCTTCTTCATTCGTGTTTTCAACCCTTTCTTCTCCTTCCCTATTTTCAGCTTCCCAAACAACAGCTTCCAATGCATCTTCCTCTCCTTCTTGATTCGTCTTTTCAACCTCAATCTCCTTCTCAACATCCGGAACACCTGTTTCCTGAACAACACCCTCTCCTTCTTGATTACTTCTCTGAGAACCCTCACCAATTTCCGGAGCTGCTTCTTCAATCGTATTTTCTACTACGGGAACATCAACTTCTTCCTCTCCTTCTACATTCTTCGTGTCTCTTTCTACTACCGGAAACCCAACTTGCGCCCTTGTCACAAAGGATTTCTTTCGGTGTCGAGTTCGAGGAGGCATTGCGAGAGAAAGAATGAAAAGAGATTCGAAATTGAGAGAGAGAACTAAATGAGTTTTGATTTTGAGAGGATTAGCGGTTTTAATTTGTGAGAGGAGTAACAGTTCTTGATTCTAGATTTTTTCCGATGAATTCGCCGGAGACAAAGGGGAAGAGGAATAGTTAGGGATTCAGGGAGTCGGCTTCGGTTTGGGGATGGTTTGGGTCTCGGTTTGGGAACACGGTTTGGCGGATAAAACCGAGGTATTTTGTGTAATTTTTAAGTTCTCTTTAGGGTAAGATGGTAACTAACCTATTTTTCGGATTAAAAATAAATCAAAACGAAAATCATCTAAATTGGTGTCCTTTTCAGCTTATATATTGGTCAAAGTGGCCTTTTCAGACAATTATTCCTCAACTTTTGGGGTTTCCTTCTATATTAGAAAAATTGCAATAATCAATCAATACTATAATAATATAACACACACACAAAGAGCCTCTCCATGTATCGACACGTCACCTTTTTCTGCAATTTCGGAACGGACACATATACAAAAAAAAAACTAATGTCAAAAACCAATGAAAACGTTGTATTTAATACATACAGTTGGTTCACACATCATCGGTCTCCTTTAATCAAACGCGTTCATCTATATATTATTATCACATCCTCCTTGTCCAACATCATCGATCTCCAACTTCTAAATCCGGCAATCAATCCGTCTAATCATCACATCCTCTGACATGAGAATAAACGATTTAAATTTGTCCTTAGGTGACGTTTGATGTCGCGAATCGAAAGGTTTTTTTTTTTGTTGATTGGATTGATTAACGATGTCGAGTTATGCCAGAGTGTTAGGAATCCTCTGGTTGGAGACTACTTGAGAAGAAGGAGTTTACGTCTTAAAAGGTCTTCCCCCTTTATGCCAAAAACTTTTTCCTTCTCTACTTTCTTCAAATGTGATTCCCACACTTCACACTAAAGATCTTATATCATAGTTATCACTCTTCATTGATTATGAATTGAAATTTGCTTGTCCAGGCTCCTAATCTTTCTATCATTTTTAAAATTTCCAGATTCGAAGGCTATAAGGTTGATTTACATATGGCTAAGTTTTTAGATACGCAAACCTGCATCAACCCAGCTTGGAGGTCTTTAGATGGTTAGACCTTCCATCAACTTTAGCAAATCACCACGCTTGGAACAAACCGGCGCGAGTCCTATAGGATAAGGTAAATTTTTCATACACGTGTTTATAAATTTTTTTTATTTGTGTATGGTATCATAGATTCATTTCTGGGTTTAGCAGGTAATTAGACAAGTTCTTACGCTTTTTCTATCACCATATTGTGAGACGAGAGATCCCATTCCATAGAATTTTGTCGGAGACTATCTCGATGGTTAGTGGATTTGGCCGACGAAAGGAAATTAAAGCTGGTAATATTGGTTGTATGGTATCTATGCAATGACTAAATTTTTATTCATGAATTTGAGTTTTCAGGGGTGTAGATGCTCTCTTTGTTGTTGTCGAAATGTTAATTTATTCAATGTTCCATTCAGTTAGGTGAGAGCATAAAAGGGTTTCTATATTACAAAATTCATCATGGGGTAAACAAGATTTTCTTATCGTATACTTAACTTGTAATAATACAATTCGAGTTTACGTCATTGATATAAAATTGGGCTTGAGCTAGAGAAAACAATTGTGAACGATGCTTGATTCATATTCATCTTCAGGATTTGGTCAAAAAAACAAGAAGGAATTAAGGAATATCTACGAATCCTGATAAATCTCATCAGAGGAGGCAAAAGCCATGAAGAAATACAACCAGACAAAGGCGTTACATTCCAGACTTACAAAGAAAGTAATTATGCCATGAGTTATTTATATGGAGATAAAGAATGGAATGAAGGAATGGTTAAATCACCAAAATGGCCTCCCATAAACCAGGTATTACAAAATATCTTTCAACTGACTTTCCATATTTGAATACTTGAAAACTAATCAATGAGAATACAAACAACTAGGAGAAGAAACCCAACAAAGAGAAAAACATCAGGAATTATCTTATCGATGGAATGGTTGGCCGGAGATATGAAGACAATGTTAACTAAATCCGCTACTCTCTCAAATTTAAGTTGGTGATGATTGCATCGTCGCAGAGTTTCAAGATGAATGCGCCAACGACATCATCTAAACCCAAATATTACATTTCTTAGATTATATATGAACTATGTGTAAGTTGATTTGGATTTACAATCAAATAGACACCTATTTACACCAAAAACAATTATTTAAAAACAAAATGCAGAAATCTGAATCATTTTCAAAAAACAAAAACACAAAATATATCCCGCTGCATAGCCCGGATATTTACCCAGTAAACAAAAATAAAGTAAAATATTGCCGATTTTAGATCCAAATTCGTGAACTGATTTTTTGTTTGGATAAATTTAAAAAATATTTTAAATCAAGAAAATAAAATAAAATTAATATTAGATAGGGTTGGATACATACACACACACAAAACATTGCACGGCCCATTATTAATATTTACCCAGTACCAAGTTGTAATTCTTTTGGTTACTTACCCCTATAGCAATCGATTAGAAAACAATATTATGGTTCGGTTTTGAAAAGTGTATAACCTTGAATCATCTTGTTGAGAACCTACGATTTACCACACGGAGCAATCGAACACGACTTGGGATCGATATACACGATAAACCATATATAGCATTAAGAGAAAGGAGATGTCAAGATGGGCTTTGCGAGTTCATGATATATATATACCCTTGTCTCGAGTTTTGGCAACAAGGCTCTATAGCAATCCACTAGTGATATTGGTTACACTTGGGATGCTCGTACAAGAAGATGATTGAGATCACGTCCAATATGAGAAAGAATAAGTTTGTACAACATATATGAAAAAGCGGGGGAGCTCGTATACTTTATTATCTTTGAAAATCTTTCATTGTCTCCAAATCTATCTATGTGTTTAGTGGCAGAGCCTAAACAATTACTTATAGGGGTCATGATAATTTTTTTTATCTAAACGAAATTTTAAATATATATATATATATATCACAAATATATATTTAAAAGATGTAACCTACATTATTTCTTAAAATCGTTTTATTTGTGTTTCGTTGTCACAATATGAAATACATGTTTTCAGTTTAAAACGATTAGAACATTTATAAAAATGTATTATTAATATGTTATCTTCATAATATCTATTGCAAGAAAAACATCTTTTAACATGAAGTATCAAACTAATGTAGCAAACTAAAAAGAAAACTTAAATACTTTTTTTTTTAATAAAATCAAGTGGACAATGATCGAATGAAAAAAAAAAAAAAAAAAAAGGACAAAGATTAAATGTTAAACAGACAAATATTAGATAACTAGAATGTGGTTAAATTTAAAATCATTCTAATAGTTCTATATTTATAATTTTTTTTTGAATTGAAATGAAATTAATTTTTTTCTTTTATTTATATTTTATGAAAATATGAAGTGATGCTCATTCATTTAGTTCCAATTCTAAAATAAATATGTTGATTTGAGACTTTGTTATCTATATATATATATATATATATAGTTTTGTAGTTTTTTATTTAATCACTCAACGACACCGCTTTATTAATCGTATACTTTTTTATATACTTTCAAAAATCAAATATAATATTTTGAATAAATCATAGATTCCAAAATTTATCCTTATTTTCTACTCTTGTTTAATATTTTTTACCGAAATAAGATATTCTCGTTGACTTTTAATATTCTAAAAGCATCCATAATGGTGGAGTATCTCCAAAAGAGTTCTAATTTACATAATAATAATAATTTTTTAATATTATTCAATTATAGAAATAAATTTTGATATCTAAAAAGAAATTGAACCAATTCAAAACTTATAAATCACATTAGAGTTTCTATTGAGTTTCTTCATATCAAAAACTTACTCTCATAATTTTTTTTTCCTTTTTTTCATTTATTTTTAATGTTTAGAACCCCAACGGATTTCTCTCATTGAAGATGCTCTAACAATTATTTGATACTTCATTAGATGCTTCAGTAATTAACATCAGCTAACCTTCTTCTTTTTTTATACTCTCATCTGGTTTATATGCATTTTATTCATTTGTTTTTATATTTATATTCATTTTACATATTTTCAACTTTTAAATTTTAAATAAATAAACAACTATCTTTGTCATAAACTAATAGCGTTTATACTACTCTCAAATGGAATACAATATAAGTGAATATAGCTTTGTTATAATTTAATATTTACAACAATAAAATACTCAAATATTCTTGTATATATGTAATACTTTTGATCATTTATTTACTTATATTCGTTTTTAATTTGATACAAACTTTTAGTAGTTGTAAGTAACAATTAATATACAAATATGAATTAAATTAAGCATTTAAAATAATTTTATTGTTAAAAATATATTTTGCTTAAGTGGACATCCTAGATGTAGAGAGAACTCCCTAGTTATATAATAGATTTGGTTTAACTTATTTTAGCGGGCTTATTTTTATTGTATATGTACTTGTGATGAATTCTCTTATGCTACTATGCTTTAGTGTTTAATAAATTTAGTGAACTACATTTGAATTAGTGGATTACACTGGAATTAAAATTGGATAGGGGTCAATATTTTGTTTTGGTTGGGGTCAACGTAACAATATTTAACATAAATTAAACCAATTTTGAAAATTATATGGGTGTCAATTGACCCCCCCCCTTATTACATACTACATGATGCATCCCCCAAACCCGACATCTCCGGGGCTGTTCCACCTTGGTCTATCCCCACAATGAGGTCCAAACCCATGACGCGATCAGGAGCCCGAACCTTGCAAGAGAACGTCAACGACGCGGTAAAAGCTTTTCTAGCTCAGGACGACGTGGACTTAGCAGCCCGGCCCGCTCAAGACCAGCCCGGCCCAATCCGCCAAGAACACTTGCAACGGACACTTACCTATTTCGGAATATCGCGCATTGAAGACTAAGGCTCCACCCGATCTGGCGCGATCCAACGGCTCTATCCCACTAAGGTAAGTTTTGATTTATTTTAATTATCTTTGATACTAACGATTCCTTATTTCAACTTGTCATGTGATTTCTTTCCTTAAGTAGCGTAGGGCATTTGTTTCGCCGATTGTGTTTTAATTAGTTAGATGTCGATCTTTGTAATAAATGTCAAGACCCCTAGAAGGGCATAGCTGATCAGACGAGTATATAAGTCCCCTAACAGCCTTGTACCCTTGATCAATAAAGCAAAAGCATTCTTCTTAAACAACCTTCGAAATCCGGGATTTCTAGTTGTTCGCTCCGTCAGTATCGAGTTGTTTCCATCCGGCTCGTGGTGACTTCGTTCCATCCTCGCATCCACTCGTTCATCTCTTTGTCCGTAGTGAAAGCGCCATACGGCCAGCACTCGGATCCGCCTATCGCTTCGCTTCCATCGTTCATCGCTACCCGACTCTCAACAGGTGCCGTACGGCCGGTTCGAGCCATCCATCCTCCACGTAACCTCTGTTTGTGAGGCTGCATCACTACCTCTGCCACTGTATATGTTGAAGATGCATCTATTCAAGCATCTCTCAGTCGAGAAATACTACAGAAAGTGCTACAATTGACTAGGTTGAACATCAAATAATGTGAACTTGAACAGATGGGTTGGACAAGGCGATTCAAACTGATGTGGACAAGCCTAGATATTGTAGCTGAGTTGGATAAGCATATTAAAAAGGATCAAAAGGCAATGGAGATTTTCCTTAGTTTTGCCTAAGAATAAGAAAAGGTTGGATATCATTGGAGATTTGATATCGTCTCAACTTGGAGACCAATGCTAGGTATAACCATTTTCATGTTTTGTATAAAAAAGAGTGCGTTAGCTTCGTAGAGCTTTAACACAATTGAGAGCATATGTAATTTTTTAGCAAAAAGGTTAAGGATTGCCTTGTAAGAGATCTTGATCAAAAGCCTAAGGGGTAGAGAGAGATTCACTGATCACGTATAGATCTGTAACGTGCAAGGCTAGATTGAAGTTGGTGAGTGGAACTTGTAAGTACACTTAACGTTTGATCTAGTAATGAATTCTTGAGAAACGAACCTTGTGTTATTGTGTTAGTTTCTTATAGCGGGCACTTGTCTGAATTATGTACATGTGAGATCATGTAGAGAAAATGGAAAGCTACTAAGGTCTAATAAACAGTTCAAGAGTAACATAATATTGGATTCAGGAAAATATGGATTATGGAAGTCAGTACCTCCAATCAAGAACTTCATCCTCGATTTCCAGAATCCATACTTTCCTTAATCAAATATTATATTATTCTTGAACTTTTGATTACACCTTGGTAGGACAAGTGTCTGCTCCGATGCCAAATGAAAATGCAACATCTACTTCTACAGGAAATGAACACAATAACGCAAGGGTTCTTTTCTCAAGAAATCATTACTATATCAAATGTTATGTGTACTTACAAGTTCCACTTACAAACTTCAATATAGCCTCACACGTTCATAGATCTATAAGTGATCAGTGAACCTCTCTCTACTCCTTAGCTTTTGATCCTAAACCCTTTGGCTAAGATATATGCTCCCAATTGTGTTAAAGCTCTACGAAGCGAACACACTCCTACTTATACACCATAGGAAAACGGCTAAATCTAGCCTTTGTCTCCAAGTTGAAAAGATATCGAATCTCCAACGATATTCAACCTTTCCTTATTCTTAAGCAAGACATAAGGAAAATCTCTATTACTTCTTGATCATTTCCAAAATTCTTATCAAGCTCAACTACAACATCTAGGTTCGTCCACATCAGTTTGAATCGTCTGGTCCAGCCCATCTCTTGAAACCCACATTGTTTGATGTTCAATCTAGTCTGTTGTAACACTTTCTGTAGTACTTTTCGAATGGTACAAAAGATGTTTTAATAGATACAATTTCATATGTATCTAAGTCTTTTTAGCTCTTAACTCGAGCTACATATACAACCTTATATATTTTTTGTTAATATGCTTGACCGGAACCAAGAGTGATTTAACTTGAAACACCTCTTTAACACATCTTTTACATTATACAATATGTTCTAAACTTCTAGCAATCTACTAGGATAATCGCATCTTTTTCAGTTTTTCGTTTATATAGTCACCTGAAGCAATAAGTATAGATAAATCTAAATGTAACTTATACATAATTTGATGGTAAACGACAATCGTGATAATAGTTATAAAATAGGTCACATTTTTCAATAACCTCATTTTAAGAAATTTTTGATAGTTTTCAACGGATAAAAAAATATATAAAGATCTAACTGGAATTGATAGGTCGTCAGTGATTAAATCTCGTGTCACTATAGAATCTCACTGTGTTGGTTCAAATTTCTATGTAAGATGTTAAAAAGTGGTCTAAACCCACTAAAGTAGTTGAAAACAAAATAGGAGGATCGAGTTTTTCCATCCAATTTTCTCCATGTAGAAGAACTATTCTCTTTTGAAAATACTCGGATCCCTTTAAACAATAATTCAGTGTAATGAAGAAATGGAGGGAGAGGGATTTTTGGGAAGCATGAGATTTTTTTTTTTTATTATTAATATTTCTTTAACGAATGTTCAATAAAGAAACTTTTGTGAGAGGAAATAAAAAAAACCGATGTGGGCCATTATCTTACTTCCACTAACATTATTCCAAACTTATAAAAATATATCTGTCCCAAGATTTTTTTTCTCTTGTCCAATCAATATATGCATACTAACAGATTACTCTCTCGTATTCGTGGAATCTAATTATTCCCTTTCAAAAAATAGAATAGCTAAAAAAAGAAAGAAACAAAAGCTCCTTTTCGCTATAATTAAATCGTTTTTTTTTCTCCCTCTCTGAATCAATGAAGACTACATACTTGAATTATAGAACCCTACATTCTTCTACAACGAATATATAACTAAATATATCTTATCTTTATACATACTACTATAACAAAAATCAAATAAAAAGGACTCCGCTAGATACGTTTTGAAATATGTTTCGTGTGAAACCAAAAAAATACATGTCAAAACTCAATAGCTCTTACATATATATATCCATCCCTATATATGCATGGATCTTCAATTACACATTATTTTTAACTAGTGATACATATATCTAAAAAAAATACAAATGGACAACACGTTTCACTTGTCGTCCATTAGTTTTTTCTTCCCTCTTCAATTCGTTTAAATTTGCGATGATTTATCTTATCAGCAATCAACGTATATATAGGTTAAAATATACGTCAACGAAAATCTAATAAAAGTCTATATATATATATATATATTTATATTGATCTATCTAAAAGTCCCACCAAATGTAGGAGTCCAGAAATCTACTGTAGTATCGTGTGTCACTGGAAATGTGCTTGAAACTGGCACTAAGCATAAACCTCGACTTCTAAGATCTGGTTCTTCTGATGATACTTCTAACTCTTTGGGATGATCACTCTGCATAAATAAAAGCAAAAGTTAAGTTTCAAATGATTTTTCTTTTTATCGTTGCTAAATCGTCTCGTTACATTGTTTCTTGGAATAATGTTTTGTCCAATCTTGAAGATGAAGCAATACATGTAAATTAAAGAATGCAAACGAGAGCCGTACGTTTAATTTAATTGTATAATAATATGTAACAGTATAATAATGATTTAATGATGAACATATATATAATTAAAAAAATAACCTGTTGATGCTGTAAAGAAGCTCCACTTTTCATGTATGGGTTGCTCAGAGCCTGAATTATAATCATTTGCAGGTTTGTATATACATCAGTAGAAATATATAATAACTAAAACTAAAATTGTAACAAATAAATGAACTTACTGAAACTTGTTGGTGTAAGAACTTAATGTATTCAATAGCTTCAGAGAGCACTGAAGCTGCATCAGTCTGACACAAAACCACATGAGATTCAGTAAAACAAAATCTAAGAATTATATCTCATCCCCAAAAATATAATAATATATCTAATAGAATAATGGACTTTACATATAAAGATGTAATAATAATAATAAGTAATAATGACAGTATACAAATATACTAATACACACTCATCATCTTTCTGAAAGCTAAAGCAAAAATTTGCAGACAAAGAGAGAGAGAGAGAGAGAAGAGAGTACCTTTCCGAAAGGTGAAACCAATTGTTGGAGCGCAGCGATTCTGTCCCCCATTTTCTCTTTCCTCACCTAATTCACCAAAAAGAAAAAGAAACAATTTAACCAAAAAACAAAAATTAAGAAATCAAAATAATATGCAAGAATTCGAGGAAGAATGTTTGTTTTCTTGATATAACTTTGCAAGAATTGATACACCATTGATCATTATTGTTAGCTCATATAGTTTGATGGAAATGATACATATTACATAAACCTAATTTTCTCGTTTTGAATTAGGGTTTTTTTCGGTTTTTATAGTATTTGGCAAAACCATCGAAAGTTAGTTAGTTTTTTTTTTTAATATATTTAAATCCATTATAAAAACATTAATTAATGTGCATAAAGATGCTTTTATTAGAGCCCCAAAAAAAGAAGCTTTTATTAATTTATTATTTATTTATAATAATAAAAATAATAAAAAGCAAAATTAGTACATACCTTGAAAGCTGGTGACGGAGACGCTGATTCGCTCTTAGCCCTTTTCGCCGCCGGTTGATCTCCTCCGCCTCTCTTTACTTCGCTGCTACTCGAATCTCGAATCTCCGATATACTCTGCAACAACGAATCAATCCATATCAATAAATATAGATATATGAACTCGTGCAGCTAGATGTATATATATATATATACACCTTTGGTTGCTCGTCAAAACTCGGCGGGTGAATCTGTGGCGGCTGTAACGCCGGAAAAAAGTTCGACGACGGGTCTTGATTAGTAGGACCCACGTTTCCTGCCGTAGCCGCTGGGTTCCAAAACGTTGCGTTGTTAGAGAATCTCAAAGGACTGTGTGGTTTCGGCGGCGAAGATCTTAGAAACCACGACGATGGTAAAGTCGCCATCTGATCGAACTGAGAGTATCCGAGATTCGATTGCTGGTTTCTCGACGGTGGTTGATCGGAGGAGCCAGGTAAACTAAACCCAGGTGCTTGATTTTGTTGATGATGATGGTACATAGAGGAAGATGAATTAGGAGTTGTTGTTGCGTACAAGGTGTTCGACGAATTGTCAAGAGCGAAACCTTGACATGTGACTGTGCTACTGTCAGTACTTGAGCTACCGTGAGGGCTAAACTGATGATCTAAGAAAAACCCACGATTGTTCTGCGGTTTGAAATCGCTGTTATTGATCTGCGAGTCTCGCCACAAAGCTTGTTGGTGGTGAGAGGAATCAGATTCTTGTTGAAGCTGGTTAGCGTTTGCGTTTGCGTTTGAGGTCGCATCTAAATTGAGATTCTCATGAAGCATCACACCAAAGCTTGTCTCCGCTTTACTATCTCCTCTTCTTTTGTCCCCCCACGAAGAAAAAAGACACAATCTTTATGAGTTTGAAACCAACAAATTAAAGAGAGAGAGAGAGAGGAAACAAACATGCAATTTGATTAAAGACTCACAAGAGAGATTGGTTCCATTGATCAACAGGTGATTGTGAAGAAAGCCCTAAACCAATCATTTGTAGATGATGATTATGATCACTAGCACTAACTAATGAATGATCATGGTGATGATTATGATGATGAAGAACAGCAGAACCACCAGATTCAATAGAGCTTGCTCTCATGGAAGAAGAAGTAGATGATGCAGAAGAAGATGATACTTTCCACCAGCTTCCTGAGTTGATGAAATCATGATGATCTCCCATGGCTTTTTTTTTTTAATTCTCACTAAATGTGTAATATATATATATATATAAGTGTAGATAGATGATGGATCTTAATTTTGTTGTGTCTTCTCAGATTGTGCTTCACATGAAATGATGAGCATCCACACGAGAGAGATACTTATAGTTATAAATGATTTATATATATTGGATATTTTTTCTGGTAGGGTTTAATTTCGTTTAACTGTTTATGAAGACAATCCGATTAATGTTTGGGTTGACATATTTTTTTTTTTCAGGTGGCTCTCGCTGACTCTTTCGCCCACGTCATTCCCAACTTCTTCTTCTAAAGAAAAGTTGTTTATTTTTATTTCATTGAAAGAATAATGTGTATTTTATTTACCCTACTTTTCTTTATTTATTTTTTGGTAAAGTTACCTTTAACTATTAGAGAAAACACATTCTAAAAATAGGAGTGTTTTGTTGTTTATTTCGCTCAATTAAGATATTGTAGATATATTTGGATAAAAATAATCAATTTAGGTATATTATTTGAATTATTACAATTTATTTTGTTGTTTTCTTGCATTTTTGGATAATTCGATTAAAAATAATTAATTCGAATGAAATCCAAAAAAAATCGTGTAGTTATGTGTATTTCAGGTAATTTTGAATATTTTGGATAGAAAATCCGAAATACATGAATATGAACCCGAACCCAAACACATATCATCTATTAGCGGCTTTCAAATTTATATCCGAACCCGATCCGATCCGAACCCAAACCAAACCCGATCCAAAAATTTTCAATCCCCGAATGGAACCTATATCCCTAAATCCGAACGCCCACCCTTACTAAAAGTATACATATGTGAAATATGGGTCTAAATGGTAATAGCTGAATCTGGCTAAATTGCGAAATCTAACTGAATTTTTGATAAAATCTTGCAAAATGTGGCTGAATAACTTGGAACTTAAGTACTAACAGATGAATCTGGTGGAATATGGCAGAATTTTGAAAATAAATTAATGTATTAAACTTATAAAAAATTAATTAAATTATGTTTTGTCGAAATTAAATATTTATAAAATAAATGTACGAACATTCAAATTTTATTTATTTATAATATTAAAATTTTATTAAACACATAAAAGATAAATAAAACATTAAAATTTTATAATAAATATGTTTCACAAAAAAAAAAAATTAAACTTAACGACATTACAAAGAAAAAAGGAAAAGTTACGTATCAAAAATTACATACATCTTGTCGTGAACGTAAATTATAATACAACTAATAATTAAAATACCAGTTTAATATATATTTTACAATTCGTTTCTCAGTCTAGAAAATTCAGCCAACTAGTTCAGCCAATTTAAATGGTGTACACTTTTATGTATTCAGCAATATTCCTCCGAGTTCCGCTATTAAGCTTGAACCATTTACTCCCATATTCTTCAATTAATGAAATAGTTTCTGATAAAAGTTTAATAAGAACCTTCAAATAATTCATTAACTTATAATGATACAAAATCTAGAAAATATATATATATATATATATATTTCACAGTATGTGAGAAGTAAAATGCCATCTAATGAGGAAATACAAATTGACTTGATGGATTAATTATAAGAATAATAAATACGGAAGTAAAAAGAGGTTGAAATGGAATATTGACTTATATTAAGCGATAGAAAAGAGACCAAGATTGGACTCCAAGGAGCGCGTCACGGTCACAGTCACAGTCACGGTCACGGTCACAGACCACTGAGAGATATTTTTATTATAAATATTGTATTATATATTTGGCCTTTGGTTTATGACCTTCGGCGATTTTTTTTTCCGGTCACAATAAAGTCAACGAGTGGGCTCCACGTGGCGTGCGCGCATGCTTTAGCAACTAGACCCCACTTGTTCCGTCTCAGAGTCAGAGCCCGAATATGACACTTCTCTTCTTTTTTTTTCCAGCAACTTTGTTAATGTTAATTAAACTAACAAAACTGTGTATAATTCCCTAACTATTTTAAGAAATTAGTAGATATTAGTAACATTTATACCCGGTTACAAAATCTTTGTTTTTTTCACCCGTCGTCTCCCTAATCATTTTCTTTTGCCTAACGTTGGTCTCTATACGCATCTTCTCATTTCCAATCCTTACCCCAAAAGAAAATTACATAAACATTTGAACTTTTGCGTCAATTTTTGAATAATACCCAAAACAAGTGTGGATGGAAACTTCTATATACTACAACCGCTAAAAACTAGTATAGTTTGCATGATCCTTTTCTTCTCTAAAAATATACATATTTACTAAATTAAAAACATTCAAGTATTTTGTTACGGGTCAATCTTACCTGATTCATCCGTTAAAGAATCTGAATAATTATATAACTATGTACATCACCAATCTTACCTACGGCAAGTTTATTTACTATATATTGAAGTACTAATTATTATTTTTTAATTAATAACCATTTATTCCTTGCATGTCCGTTTTCTTTGAGCTTTGGAACAATTTCACTGCGGTATTTGGTTTTGCTCAGCTATTGCATATCCATTATGTTGCATCGTCAATCTTAAATGATCGGTCTCTTAATCGTTCGAGGAAAGGTATTGTGGTCAGGCTTCTACTTCAAGTCTGTGTTTATCTACTTTGGAAAGAGCGTAATCTTCGTCTCCACCTCGTCGAGGATGGAAGCCATCTGTGCTCAGGCTGATCGGATGATGCGTGATCGTCTCCTCTCCTTCCCTGCAATAAGTGTAAGCTCTCCTTCTCTATTAGAAGTTTACTTTCATTGTATTGCAGGTTCTTTGTAATTTCTGTTTTATCTCCCTTGTAATAAGTTGGTCGTTCAACATTGTAAAATCAAAAAAGAAAATGGTATAAATCTTAACATTCATACCAAAAAAAAAAAAATTATTACTTTTTACAATATGACTGCCGTTAGAGAAAAATGAGCTCTATAGTGATCGTTTGATTTGCAGGAAGAAGAAAATCACAAAGTTTCCCTTACAGCATTTACAGGAAAAGAAAAGTTCAAGTTGCATTTTATCCCTAGCCATAACTTATTTGCTAATTTATTGGAGCTTCGCGTAGATTCATTTAACCGTCTAGCTAAGATTCTGTTGAGATGAATATTTTTTTTTGTTTCGCATACATTATTTCACTAGTGAAGCATTATTTGTCCAAAATGTATAATTTTACGCATAATGGTTTGCGTAACGTCTCACTACTCACAATTGTAGATATATGTTTTACAAAGGAAAAATCATTCTTAACAACACCAAGTGTTGGATAACATGTTGCAAACCATCCCAAGTATAGAAATATGTTCTAAACTACACAAACTATTATATAATACATGGTGACGTACATCAAGTATATGTAAACATGTTGAAAACTACAAATTAGTGTTTTTTGTAAATATTTATCAATTTGGGGGTCAATTTGTAATTATTTTCATTAGAAAGATAATTTTTTTATGAAAATCCAAAAATCTAAGAAAATACAAAACTTAACAATTCGAAAGAACTTTACTGTCCCACCCATCTCACCAGGAAGGGGAGGCCTAGCCCTGATATGGAAAAAAAAGTTAATGTGGAAACTATCTCTTGGCCTGAAAACTATATAGACACACAAGTCAAATATAAGAGGAAGAGCTTCTACTCAACCTTTGGGTATGAACATCCAGACAAAGGTCAAAGAAACGCAGTTTGAGATAGGATCACAACCCTGACATCAGGAAGAGGGGATCCCTGGTTCTTGACATGGGATTTCAATGAAATTCTTGAGAATTCTGGAAAAAAAAAGAGGGGGACCAAGCAGAACAGAAGAATCTTTTGTCAACTTCAGATCATTTATGTCTGAAAATGATCTATATGATTTGCAACACTCAGGCAACTTTCTTTCTTGGAGAGGTGCTAAATATACTCACCATGTCAGATGTAGACTGGATCGAGCCATGGCTAACAGTGCATGGATTGAGAGATTTCCTTCAGGACGAAGTGAGTACCTCCGGTTTAAGGGCTCAAACCGTAGGCTTATCCTCACTTTCTTCTCACTGGAAAAAAGAAGACCAAAAAGGTTGTTTAGATATGACAGGAACTTGAGGGATAATGAGGAAGTTAAACAGCTAATAGCAAGTGCATGGACAGGACACCCACAGATGACTGTAGAGCAAAAAATATCAAGGAGCAAGAAAGTTATCATACAATGGAACCGAGAACATTACCAAAACAGTCAAAAACTTATAGAAGATAAGAGAAAAGCACTTGAGGCAGCCATGGTGGATACTGAAAACAATGACTACCTCATTCTACAAATTAACTCTGACCTGAAGAAAGCATACAAACCAGAGGAGGAATACTGGAGGCAACGGAGTAGACAGATGTGGCTTAGTCTTGGGGACAGAAACAGCAGCTATTTCCATGCTGCCACAAAAGGCAGAAGAGCAAGGAACAATATCTCGGTAATCCAAGATGGAAATGGACAATCAGTATATGAAGAGGGACAAATAGCAAGAGTAATAACAGAATACTTTCAGAGCCTATTTACCTCACATAATGGAGAGAGAGCAGGTACAATTGCCAAAGCTCTCCAACCTTGTATATCAGTGGAGACTAACCAAAGACTGATAAGACCGCCAACTGATGAAGAAATAAGAACTGCAAGGCACCCAGACAAGGCACCAGGGCCTGATGGTTTTTCTGCAAGCTTCTATCACTCAAACTGGGAGACTATTGAAGCAGACATCATTCGAGGGATTCAAGAATTCTTCTCCACTGGCAGGATGCCTGGATCCATCAAGGATACTTACATCTGCCTTATACCAAAGATTAAAACACCATTAGTGGTGGCTGATTATAGGTCAATAGCCTTATGCAATGTATACTACAAAATAATCTCGAAGGTAATGACCTCAAGACTTCATCCGATCCTAAATGAGATAATAGCAGAGAACCAATATGCTTTTGTACCAGGAAGAGCAATTGCGGATAATGTTCTGATTACACATGAGGTATTACACTTTCTGAAAACTTCTGATGCAACAGTAAGATGTTCCATGGCAGTGAAAACCGACATGAGCAAAGCATATGATAGGATTGAATGGGATTTCATTAGACTAGTTTTAGAGAGAATGGGTTTTGATCAATGCTGGGTATAGTGGATCATGCAGTGTGTTACTACGGTTACCTTCTCAACACTGGTGAATGGAGAAGCAAAAGGAAGAATCATACCTGGAAGGGGTATACGGCAAGGCAATCCCCTATCACCTTACATGTTCATACTATGCAGTGAAGTTCTGTCAGGGCTATGCCGAAGAGCACAAGAAAAGGGTCAACTTGTGGGTATACAAGTAGCCAGAGGAAGTCCAAAGATAAACCATCTGCTTTTTGCAGATGATATGATGTTTTTCTGCAAATCAAATACCAAAAGTTGTAAAGCACGGAAGGAAATACTCATAAGCTATGAAGAAGCCTCATGATAGAAAATCAACACCCAAAAATCAACAATCACCTTTTCCAAGAAAACAAATCAAACTACAAAGGATAGAGTGAAAAGAGAGTTGGGAATCATAAAGGAGGGAGGAGTAGGGCAATACTAGGGCTACCTGAACAATTTGGCAGAAAGAAAGCTGACCTCTTTAGCTATATTGTTGATAGGATTAGACAAAGAGTTATCTCTTGGTCATCAAAGCACTTATCTAGTGCTGGAAAAATGGTTCTACTCAAGTCAGTACTCTCCTCCATGCCTACATATATGATGTCATGCTTCAAGCTTCCAGGAAGCCTATGCAAGAGGATCCAATATGTTCTTACACGCTTCTGGTGGGATGCAAACCCTAAAAAAAAATGTATTGGGTGGCATGGAACAAACTCACTAAAGGGAAAAATGAAGGTGGTTTTGGTTTTAGGGAGGTTCATCACTTCAATAATGCCCTATTAGCAAAGCTAAGCTGGCGCATTCTAACAAAGCCAGAATGCCTATTGAGCAGAGTTTTAAAAGGGAAATACTTCCCTTCAACTAATGTTTTAAAAAGCAGACCGGACCGAGGGTCGGACAGGGTTCGACCGCGAACCGGCCGGCTACCCGGGTTGGATTGACCCGGGTTTAGGTTTTTTTTTTTTTAAATTTCCATTTTTTCATATTTAATTTTTTTTTATGATTAAAATTTATAGAAACAAATACTAATTTTGAATTTAGTTAATTTTTATCGTGGTTTAATGTTTTTAATTTTTTTTTTTTACATATAAAACTTAACTATTTTTCATTAAACTTTGTCTTTGAATAGTTTTTTTGTTATTAAAATGATTTTCTTTATGATTAATTTTTAAAAATATGTTTATTCAAAAGCTATATTATATATTTGGATATTAGAGTTATACAAAAACTATTTATATTACTATTTTTTTTAAAACGATTAAATCCGGTTCGATCCGGTCAGACCACATTGACCCATGACCCAAAAGTTTTTCCGGTTCGGTCGCCGGTCCGGTTTTAAAAACATTGCCTTCAACTGATTTCATGGATTGCACATCACCGGAGACAAGCTCCTATGGATGGAAATGAATAATAATAGGAAGGGAGCTACTAAAAAGAAATCTTGGGAAAGCAATAGGAAATGGATGTACCACTAGTGTGTGGGAAGACAATTGGATCTCCTCAACCGAGAAAATGAAACCTATAGGACCAGCTACTGAAGAAGTCTATGATATGAAGGTGGCTGACCTGCTTATTCCTAGTATTAAAGAATGGGATGTGCACAAGATTAGAGACATATGGATTCCTCAAGCATCATGCGAGTATACCACAAGAACATGATACCACACGACAAACTCAGAGAATCCATCGCAGATGGCCACTGCAAATTCAAATAGAGAATTCAATTGGAAATCAGAAATATGGGAAGGTCATTCTCTGAGAAGCTAAAACTGTTTTTGTGGAAGGTTATGCAGAAAACCCTACCTGTGGGAGAAAATTTGGTTACTAGAGGCATAATCACGCATTTGAACTGTGTTCGATGTGGAGAACCTGAAACAATGATTCACCTTCTCTTCCATTGCAACTTTGCTCGAGAGGTATTGACGCTTGCACCCTATAAGGATCCCTTTGAACCTAATAACGTGCAGGAACTCAGTAACGGGGCCAGGGAACTTAAATCACTGACTTGCTTACCCCCCTCGGATGTGGGAAATGGACCCCTATTCCCATGGGGGTTGTGGAATCTGTGGACAGCTAGGAACAATGGGACTTTCAGTGGGAGAACTTTTTATACAGAAGAAACAATAGCAAATTCAATTCGGGGGGCAAGAGAATGGCAATGGATTCAACCGACTAAGGAAAAGATCTCACTTTCAAGCCGCAGGAATTGGAGACCAGAGTTCCCATCTCACATGAACAGATTTTTCACAGACGGAGCATGGAGGGAAGATCGACTAGCCGCAAGCATGGGTTGGAGAATCGAGTCGAATCGCAAGATCTTTGTGGGACAGGGATCAAAAGCTATGGATTTTGTGAAATCCCCCTTGATGACGGAAGCCCTTGCAATCCGCTTTGCCCTCAATCATACCCTCGAACTGGGATTGGAAACCATATGCATCCCATCCAATGCACACGAACTAATCCGAGTTTTAAACCTTGGACAAAACCGATCGGAAATCTTTGGGATTCTTCACGATATCTACAAACTTTCCTCTCAATTTCTTGATATTTCTTTTATCTTTATTCCGAGAGAAGCCAATTTAGTGGCGGATTCTCTGGCAAAACAATCTCTCCATGCCCTTTCGATGGCATCGGAGATGAACCCGAGTGTTTAATTTCTCAATTAATGAATTTTCAGAACAAAAAAAATAAACAATTCGAAAGAAAATTCATAAAATTTCGAAAATATAAGGAAGAAATATATTAAATTTTAGATAAAAATTAAAATTATAATTTCAATTTTCATTTTCTAGAAAATTTAAATTTGTAAAATGCAAAAAAATTTAAATTACAAAAATTTATTAATCTATAAAAGGTAATTGAAAATATAATGTATATAGAATTCCAAAATTATATTTTTTGAAACCATTGAATTTGTTAGACAAAAATAAACACAAGTTTTAAAAATATTGTTCAACAATTATAGTTTAAATTATATTGAATAAATTTTAATAATTTAGAATAAAATACATAAACGACATATATATTACAATTTTTCTGCAGAAAATATTTTTACTTGTTCTTTCGGTACTCTCCCAACATTAACTAGTGAATTTTAAATTTAATTGAATTTTTGAATTCAAAATTGCAATTATAATCAAACTTCTATCTTCAATATAAATTGTTGTTTTAAAAAAAAAAATTAGAATTTTTTTGAATTTTTATATTATTATAAATTTTGGTAATTTAAATAATTAATTTCGTTTCCGAAAGTAAAATTGAAAATATAATTAAATATTTATATTAACCTTCAAATTATGTACTTTCGTAAATTTTTGGAATTATTTTGTTGTTTTTTTGAATTTTGTAATTTTAGAAATTTTGGGATTTTACAAATTTAATGATTATTTTTTCCATATATTTTTGAAATTTTATGGATTTTCTTTCAATTTGTAAATTTGTAAATTTTATTTTTTTTTGGATTTTTATTTTTTTATGAAAATAATTTCAAATTGACCTCCAAATTGGTAAATATTTATCGAAAAACACCAATTTGTAGTTTTTTTAACATATTTACATATATTTGGTGTATGTCACCATGTATTCTATAATAGTCTGTGTTGTTTAGAATACATTTTTATACTTGGTATGGTTTGCAACATATTAGCCAATAATTCGCGTAGTCAATAAACTTTTTCAAATTTACAAAAGAAAAGGTATTAGCAAATTCACCATGGATAAAACAATATGATATATTAGGAAATGTCCACGCGTTGCGTGGATTTTAAAAATTGACATTGCTAAA
Organism: Arabis hirsuta; assembly: GCA_964056655.1. Taxonomy (NCBI): domain Eukaryota; kingdom Viridiplantae; phylum Streptophyta; class Magnoliopsida; order Brassicales; family Brassicaceae; genus Arabis; species Arabis hirsuta. Next base: position 21,575,629 of record OZ053306.1, on the reverse strand, counting down.
ATTAGTATTAATAATTTCTAGTTATTGATTATTTATATATTTAATCTTATATAATTTTGGTGGTTATAGTAAATAATTATCTAAGAAGACTAAACATTTGTAACAAATGACAATGTTTTATATATATAATAGACCCTATATTACTAAAAATTACATCATATGGATGACATATTATTTGGTATAAATCATTAGCTTATATGTCTGAATTAATATTCACTACAGTTTCCTAAAAAGTAATTCGTCGTCTTTTTTGCACCAAATACGACAAGTTGCTACAAATCTATTGTAAGACAAGTTGTAGTATGTTTTGTTTCTACCGAAACATCTATATCATCTCAACAGAGATATTTTTCTGGATTCATATGAAGGAGAATCTTGTTTACTTTGTCCAATATAAATTGTTTCAATTGCTTTACAAGGTGATTAGTAAATTGGCTTTAAAATCTATGAAAACATTTAAAAATGTTCAAATTCTAAATTTCTCCAATCAAACTTATTGGATTTAGCACCCCTAATAAACCTAAAATCATTTTTTTTAATTTTCTCACATCATGTTTTTTTTTCATATTATGTTTTATTTTATTATAGCTTTTCTTTTGTGGTTTTTTTAATTGTTCACATTAAATATAGTAATTTACATAAAAATTACATAAATTTACATAAAAACTTAATTGTAATTTGTTGAATTAATTTACATAGGAATTAGCTATTAAATTGTTAGAATTAATTGCTAAAGTTAATAAAAGATATTTTTTTATATTTTTTAATAAATAAAAATTAAAAAAAATATATCAAAAGAGTTGTTGCCACATGGCAGCATTTCATAATTTTGGTATTAAAACCCTTTAAAATATTATATAAGATATACACATACATATGCCTAGTGCAAAACGATCGATGAAAATTTACTGCACCATGTTTGAATTTGAATTAATAGCTTTGCTCCAATGTTTATTGGAACACTAGATCAACTCATTTCTGATCTACAAATATAAATTTCTCCAAGCTAAATAGCACAAAATCCAGTATTGCATTGTTTACAACATTGTTCTATACGTTGACTACTGCACTACAAAACCTATAGTGTCAATGTGTCATGCACTTCTTAAGGCAAAAAATGACATACGACAATGGAATAAACTTGTATCTGAATTGTCTTCGTATTGATTATGTCTCCATCAATAAGAATTGTATACCAGATTGTGCCATACGTACGACATGCGCTATTTCAATTGCCATATTTTTTGCAGTCCAAAAGCTTATAGCCTTGTAGCAATATCCATTGATATTAAAAAAAAAAATCCATTATAATATTTGCATTTTTTTGTAATAAATTTGTTGTCTTATATACATATATTTTTGAAATGAAAACCTTTTAACTCGGTTTGAATTTTTTACATTATACGGAAGTAGCTAGATTGAGGTAGATAAGTAAAAACGTCATGATGACATAAGCATGTGGTGTGATGAAAAAGGCAAAAAAACAAAAAACAAAAAAGGAGAATGATCAGGAAGATGAACATAGTAAATTGTACAGTGAATGTTTTAGAAAGCAAAGAAAAAAGCTGAGAGAAAGTGATTGTCTCGGAGACAAACCCACACGGCCTTTCTCATGGCCATACATCATCCCATCAACTAGCTACTTCTATATTTCATTACTCTTCTGTTTCCTTATATCGTGGATTTTTTTGTCTTTGGTCTATAAATTTTTAACATACACAAATATCATGAATTATGATTCGAAATGATGTATATATATCTTCAAAGAAATTGCAAAATGATTACAAAGATCTAACTTAATGAATTTGTGTTCTATCCGCATGATTTTTTGTAAATGTCAATTAACACTCCAAGAAAAAAACAAACAGTTCATGCATGTTTTGATATATAGTCCAAAACGTAAAAAAGTTATAAGATAAAAGTAAAAGGTTATATAGTCCAAAACGATCATCATCATCACTCCATTGATCAAACTATATACTTGATTAGATCTCGACCGTCATATTTTGTTTTTTTGGTTTGTAAAATATTTGTGTACACACTCTTATGCCCTGAACTATTCTTGTCGCCTCACTTTGACGTTTATCTCACAAATCTTCTTTTTAAGTCAACCTATGAGTGATTTAATCGTTTACACGTTCTGTGTTTTGCTTTATTATTTTATTCTTTTGACTTCGCGATCGGTTATACTTGAAAGTCTCGTAGATATATAATTTGCAGAAGCATATGCATTCATAAATAAATAAATATATATATATATATATATATAATTTTTTTTGTAAGGATCATCAAATCAAAATCTGTTAATGAAAAAAAGTTTCACATCGGAAGTTGGAGAATTAATTAACTAATATATAAAAGGTTAGGACCAATCCATTCATTGCCAATTGGTTTTGAGTTGGAAACCCATGAGTAACCCAAATTTAATATGGTATCAGAGCCACCTGATCGTTGGACCACCCCGTGGAAATTGTTCCCACAATTGTTCACGCTACAAGATGTTCATGCCTTGAGCGTGAGATGAGGTGTTAATGAAAGAAAGTGCCACATCGGAAGGTGGAGAATTAATTAACTAATATATAAAGGGTTAAGGTCAATCAATTTATTACCAATTAGTTTTGAGTTGGAAACCCATAAATAACCCAAATTTAATAAAATCATAGTGGTTCTTGGATTTTACAGAAGTATTATTATTATTATTATTATTATTTTTAACCTGAACTATTATTTCGATGAGATGCATTGTGGAAATTAATTAGACTATACTGTGATATACTAGCCCAAGTAAACATTAGAGCATCAACATCCTTGATATAAAAAGAGTATCAGTTGAATAAATAAATATTAAAAACACACTCTCTCTTACTTTTATTTAACTTTATACCTTCTCTTTCATCCTTTTACTCAACTTTTATTAATTTTATACTCTCTTTAAATATAAAATTATTAAAAACATTTGATACACTCTATCTTTCTCTCTTCAAAAATATCAAAAGTATCAATTATTTGATACCCTCTCTCCAAAAATATCAACTATCTCTTCTCTTTATTCAAATTTTATTAATTTTATATTTCAATACATCCCACTATTTCAACCAAAAACACTCTCTTTCTTACTTTAACTCAAATTTTAATAATTTTATATTTAATGATACCCACATTGTATCACCAATACTCATGCTCTTAGACACACATCACATGTGAAGTGACTGATCTTCATACATATCTATCACTATTATCCACTATAGTTACATATATTTATATATATAGATAATTAGTTAATTGCATTATATGTATGTAAATATTTGAAAGTGCGTAATGACAAAAAGGCAGTATTGGAGTGAATTGAAAGGGTTTTATCAAACTGAAATAAAATTAGTATAATCGTATAACTTGGAGGTAATATTTGCCACGAAGTTTAAATAAAAAATATTTGACACGAAGAAGCAAAGTCGTACCATTCATATGTTAATTATTAAATCAAAGAAAAAACTCACATCTCTCCTTTCACAAGTTTCTCCCCTCTCCATGATTTCGCCATGTACATATATAATAGTCATGTACATATAATATACACAACACATATATAGCATGCATATGGTTATTTATTATGATTTCTTTCAGAGTACAAAATTAAAGTCAGTTGACGTCAAAAAAAAAAAAAAGGTTTACAACCAATAACATTTTTCCAACAATTTGCAAAACTGATTTGAACCAATATTAATTAATACTATAACTGTTTAAGATTATTTAGCTTTTATAAACTAAATTTTGGCATGAAAATATTGTGTACTTAATAATATATAAAAAACTATTATTAACATAAAAATGGCATGAAGAATATTTTTCTATTATTTTTTAGATGTCTTGATTTATTATTTATTACAAATTATGAAATCTGTTACAAAGACTATTGGACCACGAACAATTCACTCCGATTCTGTTAGATCCATGACAATCGACTTTTCTACTTCGTGCTCATGATGAAATCTTTTACATTTAATGCGTAGAATCACGACAAACGGCTCTTATTGCACAATGGTGAAGATTTCATGTAAGTTTGCTTTCATTAACCTGCATATTTGTTAATAAATTGCATTATCTGGAAATCGAACCCCATGCCTCTGGATGTAAAACCATTAATTAACCTTTGGTTAAATCATTGGTCCAGATGAGTTTCCACATAATATTTTTTCTATTAAATAGGTTAAAAAATAGTATCCACACACAAACATTGATAACCACCATTCGTTATCACTAATTCTCAAGTTGCACCATGCCAAAAAACAAGATGAAGATCATATATCAAATCGTGATACGTGATCTTAGGATCCAGTTTTATCAATTTTGTCAACTTTCATTTATAATTCAATTAACAAAAAACAACTGAATAATCAAGTAAAATTTTGTCTTTTATAAAAAAATTTCCATTTCTATTGATATTGTAGTGTCGATTTTGCCGTTAACACATTGCACCAAACTAATACTATTGTGTGTAAATTCTTTTATAGCTTGAAAATTTGACAAAACAAAACACGATATTTATGATCAATTGTGTTCAATATCCATTTGGTTAAACCCGTGTGAATCATTTTATTTGAATAACAATATCAAAAATGAAATTATCTACTATAAATAATATTGTATGGTTTGATTTTGGTTTGTGTTTGCATTTTAATCAAAATATCCTTTATTCGAATAGTTTTAGACCAATATTATTTTTTTCTTAGATTCAATATTGAGTTTGGGCATTTAGATTAGAATTTTTTTATTTTACGTAAAAATATACACACTAATATTTTATTATTTGCTTATAACTTTATATATAAAATATGAAGTCTACTATAGAAATAGATAGAAATTATTCACAATAATAGTTTATAGAGTACTTATTTGTTAAATAAATATGTACAACTCATATTTATTTGAATTGTATCATAAGTATAAATTATGTTAAATTTGGCTTGTCTGAATATCTTTAAATAATTTTAAGTGTTGTTATAAATTTGAGAAGTTTTTTTCACAAAACATATTCTCTTAAACGTTTGGTAAGTCTGTATTATTAATTTCAAAATATATATATATTCAATAAAAATATTCTAGAATTTATTATTACAATAATCAATTTCTAATTTTTGTTGAAGTCCCCTTGGCCCAATAGTTTGATCAATGGTTCATTTATGCTTCTACACCAAGAGACTTTGGATTCGAATTCCAGAAGATGTGATCTACTCCCTCCGTTTCAAAATATAAGTTGTTTTAAAGTTTTTTTTTTCAAAATATAAGTTATTTTGATAATCCTAGATAATTTTTAACTTTATTAACTATTGTGTGACCAATAGTATTTTGCAATCGATTTATTCATTGATTAAATTATTTTTATTATATATATAAGATGATACTTTTTTGAAAAAAGTAGTTTCTTAATATTCGCATTTTTAACCAAAACAACTTACATTTTGAAACAGAGGGAGTATTGTTATGTTTGCAGATTAATGGAGAAAATCTTGCAGAAAATTTTCAGCGTGGGGTAAGGTAGAAACGTTTGGCGTGGATCAAGGCGGTAGAGTTGTCCGTTGTGGAAACGTTGATATAACAGTTCTTATATGTAATAGAATAATAATAAATCCAGACGTTTTAAAAAAAACTATTTCTAAATGAGAAACAAAAATATATATAATTTTAGAATGAAAAACAAAAAATTGATAAGTTGACAAAAAAAAAATTTGATAAAATATTGATTAAAAACTCTTTTATTTTATTTTTGGAAATAATATAAATTTATTTGTAGAAAATGTTGTTATTGATTCAAAATTGTCATGTTACATTTTTTTCAAATCATGTTATAATTGTTTTGGTGAGAGTAATTATGGAGATGAAACATAAGTTTTTTTCACAAATCATTTTTCAAATAATATATTACTATTTAAGAAAAGAAAATTGTGGCAAGTACGAGGGATTAAATAAGTTATGCTAATACATAAATGTATATATGTATATGCTACATACTAGTAAATTAGGAATATAAGCCGCCCATAAACACACTAAGACGAAAGAAGTAGAAAAGGAAAGCTGAAGGAAATAGAAACAGCTAAGACTTCCACTTGGGCAGATCAAATGGAATTGTTGTCTGTCTTAATATGTCTTATGTAAGTCATAACGTGACAAAACTCCTTTTCTAATATAATATTAATTTCTTAATTCTTCCAACTACCTAAGGATATTATATCAATTAATTAATTCTAATTTTGCGCACTTAATTCGTCGATTGCTTCATTATTATTTTTGTTTTGTTCTTTCTTTCTTTCAATCATATTCCCGCCGTACTTGCTTATTCTAGTAGCATGTCTCTTCCCCACGCAAATGTTATGATTAATTGATTATTATGTTATAAAATACATTATCACTTGTTTTTTATGTATACCAAGATTAATAAAATGTAAAAGCTATATTTAGGTCAGCTAGTGGTAGAGTTCATATCTAGATTGATGACTTCTACCTTTGGATAATTTGTTGTTGGACATATATATTAAATAAAGTGTTCTCTCTTGCATCATACATCATTTGTGTTCTTTGGTTTAAAGGAAAATGTGACAATCAAATATTAGTCCAATAGAAACAATCACTTGCTATTACTACAAGAAAACAAACACCAACTTCATCTTCTTTTTTAGTTTTAAATCTAAACCCTAAATAATATATGTAATATGTCCCGGTAGGCTTGGCCAATATATTGTTCAAAATTTTCAAATTTCACTTTTTGTTTCTTAGGTAATGTATATTTCAAGAATGTTGAAACATTGTATTATTATGTGAGATTATTTATCATGACTGTAATATCGTCCTAATGATTACAAAAACTAAATGTTATCATTTGAGTTAATTACGTAACTTTGAATAACATCTTTATTAAATACTTCATCAAATATTAAGTGGAAAGATTAATAATCGAGTTGATAATTTATCAATAAACCATAATGTATTCATCGTCACCAACTTTCCCACCCGTCCAAGTCCCACCGATGTAGACCAAATCATAATTCTTCTTTATAGAGCTAATTAATCGATTTCTGTTTTTTTAATTAGTATATTTAGGGTTGACATATCTGTACTGAGTTCATCCTCTCGTGAATAATATATTATTTTATTATTATTATATACATATATGACTCTGATACGGATAAAATCATCACACGGTTCATTTGTTTACTATTGTGCTTCCTTTTGTGATATTGGAGGACATATATCTACTGTCCATGCGTGATTTACACGGTCACCTATTAATGTTTGGTAAAGAAATCTGATTTTCTATAGACTTAAGAGGATTAGTATGGGTTCACCCTGAGATTCCCCGACTAACAAAAACAAATGCATGATTTATATGAGTTTAATATGACATAGCAATATAGCATTCACTTATTTAAATTTTCTTTATTTATTTAATTGGTTAGTTTGTCTTCTTCTTTTCTAACAATATATATATCTCAGAATGTTATTGTTTTGATTTTGGTGGATTTGATGAATTTGTAAATCGTAAAAGAGACGAACGAGTTTTGTAGCAAAACACCCTGTCATGATTTTGTTGTTGTTGTTAATAATATAAATGAGTAAATACATACTTGAGATAACCATTTTATAGCCTAACATATAAACAAAAAATGAAAATGTTGTTTTATGTATATCGTACTTCTGGATGTATGGTCACATCTTCTTTAGTAAACCCTAATCTCAGTCACCATTTTTTCTCACATGATGAAAAGTTATAAGGTACGGGCGCTGAAACATTTTTTATAACAAAATAAAAGAAAAGTTGTAAGTTAAATGAAAAATGTCAAATGGTCAAAATCTTATTTCGGCTTTTTCCTCTGAAATTTAATTTAATTTTCTCGCAAAGCATTGAAAAAATGATTTACTAAATTATGTTGACATATCATAATAGAGTGGTTGTAGTTTGCTGGTTATTCATGTTAGTTGAAATCATATATCGATTTTGGGTACACTATTTTGGGTTAAATCACGTATCGATTAATTTTGTTTCGGGTATATTTTGGTGATACAAAATAAGTTGCATATTGATCAAGAAAAGATAAATATTTATGTGGTAAATATTATATTGAGTTGAGTTTCTTCTCCGAAAATTGGGGTAAATAACGTGGCAATGGATTACCTTTGTGGAAAGATTAAAAGTAAAAGTCATTTTAAATAAAAAACACTAGCATGACAAGTTACCACTTACAAGTCAACAAAAAATAAATATGTAATAACATAACACATATCCTTTTTAGGAGTTGACATATTAATTTACTTATTTTCAACTAGTGCTTCAAACAAAATATCTTTTAAATATTTATCTTAACAATAATAACAACAATATAAAATTCACAATAAAAAAAGATCATAGAAGTGATATGGACAACTCTGTCCGAACATTCTCTCGATCTTTATTATTTGGGCTCACTTCTTATTTATAAAAGGGAGTTAGGTACCAATCTTGAATTACTTGTCCAAATCTGTATTTACGGTTTACAAAATTATATTACTTGTAATTTTTTTTATATATACTCTATCGACTGATCGGTCAGCCCCGGTTGGAACGCATCAGAGTGTTACAGAGTAGATTTCTTTTCGAAGGGCCATCACACTGCATGACTCGAGTTTGGAGTGCCTTCCGATTTATGTTAGGGGATAGTCAGACCGCCTGCATTCTAACTACCAGGTAAACCAATTGGGTTAAGGCCCAACTGACAGATTTTCCAGCAAGATATTGTTAACAATTAGTGAAGAAAATCGAACCTGAAATCAGGGAATTTCACTCTTTCACCCATGTCCGTCTTACCACTAGCCCACCACCTTGTAGGCTATTACCTGTATTCTTCTTTTCTTTATGTAATATTCAAAATAACTAACATATATACACTAATTAGTTCATACTTCATACTCATGCATGCATCGTTTATCAATTATATATTAATACCTTGTAAGAATATTGATATACAATTTTAACAAACAGTACACAGCTTCTGGGCTATAACCCTTGTTAAGAGAATATAACACCACTAGCCATATGATATAGTAGTTAAGTGGAGGTTAAGCGTAAACTCGCTTCTCGTTATTCTAGTGTTGAACTAATTATTGTATATATCTCGAAATTTTGACCTAAATATTTATAGTGTGTTTGTATCCAACAAATTTGTCCACTTGTGGGTTAACTCGAATTTTGGCTAGAGTTATCAAACAGAAAATGTTAATAAGGCGATGAACCAACTTCTAACATCTAAACGTATTGTACTGATTTTCTGATGATACAACATATAAAATTTTAAGTTGTAGAAAAAACCCAATTAAGTAGTGCTTAATCGAAAGTACGAGGAGAATCGTCAATCTGTGGACAACTGATTAGCGCATAAGATAGATCAAAGTTGGTGTGACCGCATGATAGCAATACCTCATTTTTGCATCATAAAATATATATGTGAATTATTATAAAACATCTTATTGACAGGAAAAAAAAACATTTATTTACTCTAACTAAGGAGAAAAGGAAAAAGAATTTATGATAACAATACGAAGATAGCAAATAATGGAGAGACTTTTTGTTCTTCTTTTCTCGAGTTGCCATGATTGATTATATTCTCGAGACTAAGCTTACTAGTTATACTTAATTGAAAATCATCTTAAAGAGAAAGTAACTTTGTGTTATTTAACATTGATTATTGGAACTTTGTGCATTTGATTATCACATAATGATTAACCCTACATGATTATAATAGTATAAAGTTTGCCTACGTTTAGAGAGATATTTATACTATATATATATATATATATATATATATATATATTAAAAATGAAATTATATATTTGTAATCTACTGTGTTAGTAGACTTCAAATGCTTGCAACATGATAAACGATGCTGTTAGTGAGGGACCGATACAAGCCAAATGATGTTGTCGGTATACACTACAAATAAATGGTGGAAATGTTGAAACATATTAATTACTTATAGCAATTAAAATAGGGAAAACCTATTAAAAAGAAAAAAAATAAATAGGAAAAACCTAAACGATTCCCGTTTTGGATGAAGAAAAATGTTTTTTCGACAAAAACAGATATGAATTTCGGTCCAAAATTTCTATAATAATTTCAAACAAAGTAAAAGAATAATGTAAGCCATCTTTTTTTTAGGGAAATTAGACTATATATTAGTCTTTTTAAGCATTATTAGATATCTAATAGTAGATAAAATATAATTAAGTATCTACAATTTTTGGTATCTAAAATTCCATTTTTACTCATTGTCTATTTACCTAAGTTTTTGTTTCTAACTTTACCCTTAAAACGAAAATTAAAATATTAAACATAATTAAAATAAAAAAAAACTTAAACTTAATCTACTCTTCTTCTTCTTCGACATGTTTTTTCCGCCGACATCTTCTTCTTCTTCTTAATTGGAAATATTGTTCTTCTTCTCTTCTTCTTTTTCTTCTTCTTCTTAATTGAAGATCTTCTACTTCTTCTTTAAATTCAATTTCGCAATTATATAATCTTAATTTGTTGTCATGGATATACTTTGTTCTTAACTCATTGCCACCATCAATGGAGATCGACATATCAATGGAGAACTACACAGTTAACTATGTTCAGATAGGTAACTATGTTTCTGATAATAGTGAACTATGTTTGAAAACCAGTATAATAGGTAACTATGTTTTCGATAATAGTTAACTATGTCGATCTTAATTTTTTCATTATGCAAATTATAATAGTTAACTACGTTCTGAATGTCGTTAACTATATTTGTTTAAATAAGTAACTATTACAACAGTAGTAAATTATGTCATAAAATCAATAGAGTATATAACTATACTATAAAAATAGTTAACTATATTTATTTAAATAACTGACTATGTCAAAATTTATTGTAGTCAACTATGTATTGAAAATAATAGAATAAATAAATATACTCTGAAAATAGTTAACTATATTTTTTTAATTTCAAATAGTATGCGTAGTTAACTATGTTATTAAATAGCTAACTATTAAAACATATTTGTCTTTTGTTTAATTTTGTTATCTTTTGATTTTTTTTTTATTTTGATGCAGAACATACATCTACTTTTTGCATAAATACAATCGTATGAGCAGTTTTTCGAGTGATTAATTCAAGAGAAGATTGTTAGAGGTTTTTTTAAGGGATTTTTATTATTTTCGCTAAAAAAATGATTGCCATATCATAATTTTTTACTATTTTTTCTAAACAATTTTGTAAAGGCAAATTTGTCCAAATTTTTCTCTCTTTTCTCTCTCTCCTAGATACCTAAATTTTATTAGGCACATGGTAGTTACCAAAATACTTACTCTAAAACTAATATTAAGCTAATTAACCTTTCTTTTATTGTACTTCTTCTAATATACTACTATTTTTACAATTGGAAAATGTGAACTTATTACGTAATATTAAAATATTACCAAACGAATTCTTTTATCTACTGATTACGTTAGGCTGGCAGATTCAATTAATTATTGTTTCACATCTACTTTTTCTCTAACCGAAAGACACCTTTTCGTATTTAAAAAGGAAAAACAACCATTTGTTTTATGCTTCAGCTTCTAATAGAAAACAGTAAAAATACTATGCGAATTCATAATATTCCAAATAAAAAGTCGTGTACCCTGTTGAACAAACTATTCTGCAAATTTATCATAATACAACGCATGAATGTGATGATGATGATGATGATGGTAGATTCTGTTAAAGAAGACTTGAAAACTCAAGTGTTCAATGACTATCTTATTATTGGGTTTCTTCTCATCTTCTTTCTTTGTGAAGGGATCAGAATTTCTTAAGTAAAGCCAACAACATAAGAGAACAAAACAGACAGAGGCACTCTGGTGTGTCTGTATTACACTTCAGTTATCGATATACAAAATATCATCTTTCGACAAGTTCATTTTCCCGTTCTTCCTCCGCCCTTTCCTTTGAGCCCCATCCGATTCTCCTCTCTGTAAAAACCATCCGTTTTAAGAACATTACCGGTAAAGCGATAAAAGAGTAAATACCGAGAGATGTGTAAAAGAAGACAAACCTTCCTCAGGACAAAAGAGAGGTATAGATATGCAACTTCCCATTCATCAGCTGATAATGTGCCTGAAAACAAAATTTAGTTATGTTCTATCACGTTGTGGTTAGAATCAAATGGATGATATGAAGCGAGAATCGAACAAGTACTTACTTTGATCGTGGTTACCATCACCCAAAGCACCAAGCCTTTTCATGAGTTCTACAAACTCTGGCTTTTTCATATACTCATGGACAAACTCGTGTGAGTTCTTCACAAATACCAACTCTAAATCATACTGCACAAAAGTTCAAGGGACAATGCCACTCTAATACATGAACAAAACCCAGTTTTTTTGCCTAAGCGTATGAACATCGAGAGGAGGAAAATTATTACCTCTTCAGCTAAAGACTTGAAGATGTTAAAGGGCACAATCCATTCAGGACAATCAACAGCATCCTACCATAAAATTTCCCATTACTTTACAACAGCAAAAATAATAGGGGGAAGTTTATTGATAATCTTCACTAAATTTGCTCGTGTTCGGACAATTTCTTACACCTCTAAAGCTTCTTTAATTTAAAATACTTAAGTTTCTGCGGTAGACTACTAAGTGAATAAATCAAGAAAATTGTAGTACCTCAAGATGAAACACGTATTCGATACCAAAGGGGCTGCTAGATTTGAACTTCTGAACCATACAACCATATAAATTATAAGCATCGGGAAAGAGAGCTTTACTTTCCACTAAACGACAATTAAGAGAAAAGCTTTAAGTACTTTGAGACTCAAGTAACAAATGAAGTATCACCTTTTGGGAATACTCTTCACCAAAACGAATCGAGTATACACTATTGCCAATCTCCAAACCTTCAGCTGCATGTTCAGTATACAACAAAGAACCTAGATTAGTTTACCAAAACCCAAACTAAAAAAGAATTCTCACGGAATGTATAAGAACTTTACGTTTCTTAATTAGAATACGTTGAAATAACACACTGATGATTCAGTTTAGAGCTGTTAAGCACAACTCAATCTTTATGAGATCACAGATCAAATTATAAGCAAAGAAGGCACAAAAAAAAACCTTCCCGAAGTTTCTTTATAATAACATTTGCATCTGGCATTGTTCCGATAAAAACGCCTCCAGGACGAAGCAAAGTTGAAACATTCGCTAAAGCTCGTCGTGCACGTGCCTCAGTAGTCCATGAGTAATGCATAGCAAACTACAATAAAACTATGACTTGGTAAATTTCAGAATCTTAAAATGCACCATTAACCTTATTTCACCAAATGCTACTGGCATAAAACTTCAAGGGAATAACTATACTGGAAAAACCTAGTTACAAAGCCAAAGTAGACTCCCCTGACCAGTATAATAACCATATATGTTAAACGAAATTGATTTCCAATCTTGAGCCGAAACAAGTGATTTAGAAATGAATAGGTGATTTAAACATAGGAAACCTGGCAACTGCAGATATCAAAAGGGGCATCCTCTTCAAGAACCTTGTCTAGCTCTACCTGAAATCATTGAAATGCAATTCCACTACTAAGATTTTTACAAATTGTCGAACAAAAGATATCTTGAGTTAGTTGTTGCATCTGATAATATCATGTAATTTTTTTTTGTCTTAAACGAGATTCCTAAACTACTCGAGGAGCTTTTCTCATTATACCTCAAAACAATCCCCACATAATAACCGGGACGGAAAAGTGAACTTTCTACGACGTTGATGATGGTCTGCGTCACCATTATAACGCGTGCGACAATCTTCAATCTGTCAAAAGAAAAGGAAAAACATAGTTACATTTTCAGATACAGAATTCCAGAAAAATGCAACAACAAAAAAAGAAAAGCATTTCCAGGTATTATCCATCCAGTCAACTTACCGACCCTTCAGCTATATCGATTCCAACATAATACCCGATCTTGGCCTTATCCCACTTAATCAAATCACCACCCTGGAAGATGAAAAAGCAACACAATGTAAACAGTTTTTGAGACATAAAACAATTGACATTAACAATAAGATTGTTTAAACGACAAGAACCTTCCCACAAGCAAGGTCCAGAACAGAATCGTCAGGACGAGTGTAAAGCTGGATCAACACACTTTTAATCTGTTTGTAAGCAAGTGAAAAAGAAGAACCAAGTCAATATGATAATAGAAGAATCTCCCTGGAGAGAAGAAGATGATGTTATGAATAAACAAAACCCACCCAGTTGTTAAGTTTCTTCAAATGAATGATTGGACTAGCTTCTCGCTCTTCCAAAGTTTGGTTTGTTCTCCGACTGTAATGATCAGCAACCTTCCTGGCAAAATTCTTTGTGGTCTCATCTTCCAGAAACTGAGAATCACCTGTTGTATAAACTATTGCTTAAATAAACAATCTTTGAGCAATAAAATGATAAGAATACAATTTAAACTTGAACAACAAAGCAAAACATAATCCCCAAACACTCTATTAAAGGGAATTGAGGGATGAGAGATTGATAGAAACTACAAAAAAAAAAACGAAACTTTTTCATAAGGGCAAACAAAAGAACATTCAGGGGCAAAGAATGAAATCTAAGAAAACCCTTTGTAGAATGAAAATCGAATCAACAGATAACGAAGAAACCAGATTATTTATATATAACAGAGAGAGAGAGAGAGAGAGAGAGAGAGAGAGAGAGAGAGAGAGAGAGAGAGTAACGAAAACCTTGGGGATTTGGTTTGAATCTGGAAGAAGGATGAGGAGGAGCAGAGCTTGAAGGAGATTCGGAGAATCCTCGTTTCATAACAAAAAAAGTTAAAAGTATTCTCTGCAGATTTGATGCTTTCACGAACCCAGAAAAGAAGCAGAGAGAGAGAGAGAGAGAGAGAGAGATGGAGATTGGGAAATTCGAAAATCTTCAAATTCCGATTGAATTGGTTAAATCTATTGTGTCTTCTTCGCCACTCGGTTTACAGGAAAATCAACCAAAATATTCGGCACGGGAAAAAGAAAAAGAAAAGAAAAACTTACGAAACGTTTCTTACAACGATTCCACTACGTGTCGAACCCGGAATCTCTCTCTGGTTAGGCAGACTTGGGCTTTTTATAAATTGGGCCTTGGAATCAGATGATTTGTCGGTTACCCAAAACTTCATCATAGCAAACCCAAAACTACAAAACTAAGATTAACCCCACAAGAGCTATAAATAGTAAACACATTAAAATTTTGACTATAGGAAATGATAATAACATTTTTAGTAAAGTACAATAATACGTATTTGCACCACTCAAAAGTCAAAAATCTGACATATACTAAGGAGGGGTTATTGGTTCTTATATTTTAATAGATTTGAAAATCTTTGGGGAGGTTATTGGAAAATGGATTTGTGTAGATTTTACAAATTCGAAATTCTATCGTTATTGGTTTATGGATTCTTAAATTTTAAGTAAAATTCATGGTTATTGGTTCGAAGATTTTCTAATTCCATTTGAAATCTTTTGTTATTGGAAAAGTTTAGATATCATTGATTCTCTAATTCCATTAAAATCTACTGTTATTAGAATATGAATTTTACACATTTTTACTCATAAAATTCAACTTTCAAAATACCATAGATATCTATGAAATTCTTGAAATCTATATGACCAAAAAAAACCACACACAAACACAAATCCCATACAACGTCTATTAACATTAAAAAAAAACGTCATCAACGATTTCATAACCCTCCCAATTATTCTTATTAAACACTAGTTTATACAATTCTTGAAACAGAAAAGAATTTTATTAAACACTAGTTTATATAATTCATTACTGGAACTCAACGATGATGATATAAAAAAGTATAACCCAACACCCAGAATCATTTGGAACATCGATTAACCCAATAACCAAAAACATTTGCAAAAATTATACACTTTCATTCTTTTCACAAATCGTTGCTTCAAGCTATACATCATCATCGTTGAGTTCCAGTAATGAAGTTATAAACCAATTGGTCGTGTTGATATATATGCTCTCATTAAATTCTGTTTTTTTTTGGAAATTTTCTATAATAACATATACAATATTACCTTATAAAGAGAATTCTAGAAGAAAAGAAACAAAATATTAAATCAATACTAATCATGGACAATCAATAAGAATCCATAACAATCCATAAAAATATTTGATAAGAATTCTTGAAACTCCACTAGAATTTGTAAAATCTCTCAACTTTTAATATTTCTAAAATCTATGCAAATCCATCCCCAATAACACCCCATTTTATAGGATTTGGAAATATTTAAAAATATGGGGTTTTACATAGGATTTGGTTCTTTGTATTTTTGACTTGCAAATCCTTCCAAATCCATTCAAATTTATAACTAAATCTGTAGATTGGAATAACGCGTGATTTGAATTAGTATTTATAAATCCTAAAACCAATAATACTGTATTTGAATATGGATTTTAAAAGAACCAATAACACTAGATTTTGTGTGGATTTCCAAATCCATTAAAATATAAAAACCAATAACCCCCAATAAGTTCAATATTTGCCATAGATTTCTTGTTTTTTGCTTTATACTTGTGTTCTTTGTTTCTTGTAATTTTGAATTTTGAATGGTAAACGCTTTAACAGAATTAACGCTGATTTTTTGTTTTTGGTCAAAAAATTAACGCTGATTTGGTTACAATTCAAGCGTTTAATTTGTTTGTGTAGTACAATATTTGCCATAGACAAAAAATTTTGACCAAAAACAAAAAGTCAGCGTTAATTCTGTTAAAGCGTTCACCATTCAAAATTCAAAATTACAAGAAACGAAGAACACAAGTATAAGGCAAAATCAAAGACTTAAAAGAACCAACTCGACTTTCTTTTTTTTTTAATCTCTGAGATCTGTCTCCTTGTGTTTGTGTAAATTCTAGAATCTTTGTTCTTTTAACACACTACTCTTCCTCTGTTACTCTCAGCTTCGTGCATCCCATACATTGTATCATACATCGGCTTGTTCAACGTCTCCGGCAAGTAAAACGCAAGCCCACCTCCCACTAACCCGCAAACCGCAAACACTCCAAACGGTAATCCCTCCCCTAAAACCACCACAAACGGCGCAAGAATCGCTCCCATCTGAGACGCTTGAGTCGCGCAACCCAATGCTGCGTTCCTCACAACCGTAGGAAACAGCTCCGCTATATATATGAACATCAGATTGTACGTTCCAGCCATACCGAATATTCCTAAAACCCCAGAAACCATCCTAACCACTTTCCACGGACCAACACCTCCTACAACAAATCCAATGAGGCAGAATACGCAGCTGAACCACTGTGTCCCTATGCTCAACGGTTTCCTCCCATACCGGTCTAGCAAAACCGCTGTTATGGCGAATGCTGGCATTTCCGCCACTGCATTAAGGAGGACGTTAAGGTAGAGATTGGTCTTGAGGTTGACTACGTTGAGGCTTAGTCCGTAGTATACAATGGAGACCGTGAAACTTATGGCGACGGTTAAGAGAAGCCTGATCCGTGTGAGAGGCGACACTAAAACGTCTTTGAGCGATCCCTCAGCTACAGTGTTTCCCTCGCCGTTGTTATTTTCCGTCGCTTCTTCCTCATCATCTAGAGCAAGAGTGACTCCAGCGGGAATGTGACGACCGTTCGTTTTAGCTATTGTATGCATTAGCTTCATCGCCTCGTCTACTTTGCCTCTCACGAGATACCATCTCGGGGACTCAGAGATGAATGGAATGACGATGAGTAGGAACAAGAGAGAAGGTACGGACGATACAATAAAAAGCTCCCTCCACGACCTGAAAACATAAGCAATGCCGGATAAAACCGCGATCCCGGAGGAGAAGAAGTAGAAAGTTGACATTCCCGCTACACCGCGTTTGCTCGGTCCTACGGGTTCAGTGGCTAGGACGAATGCGGTTAGGCCAACACCACCGGTGCTGAAACCGGTCGAGAACCGAAGAACCACGTAAGTCCAGTAGTTTGGGGAGAAAGCGGTCGCAATCCCAAAGATTGCGTTGATTATGCAGACGACAGTTAGTGAACCTTTTCTTCCAAGCTTCGAATCCGAGAGATGTCCGAATACTCCCGCACCTGTATACATTTGAGTCGGTAGAGTTTATTTATTAGGCAGGCCATGTTAGTAAGTTGTAACTAGAAAATGTTATCAAGTATACAATAGTAGTAACAAAATAGACATTCAAAAACATAGGTTAATAAAGACTTATAAAAATATTTGGTAGTTCACAAAGATCATATAACACATGTGAAATGTATGGTCCACTAACTAACAAAAGTGAAGTGCTTTTTGAGATATGTTGGACCAATGTCACACAATCTTTTTGTTTTGTTTTAAGAAACGAAAACGATATCTTCAACTTCAGTGGAATTTGACAAGTCTTACGCGAATGCAAATGTTATTGGATATTCCTTTGGATATCCTATTAGTAATTAATATAATATGTATGATGTATCAAGTTTAGAGATTGGATAAACCCCCAGTGCTAAACTGTCCAATTTTCAAGAACTAATCTAAACATAAGCCAAGAAAAAGGCAACAACTTTTGATTTTTCTACTCTTAAGCCAAGAGGTCATGTTATAATAATCATTTTGTTTGTTAGTGCAACTATACAAGCGTTGAATGTAGTCTAGGTCTCTTCTGGCCACGTTCATTTAAATGTGAACTTAAATGTTGTATAATCAGCATTATGAGTTTTCAAATATAAACACAAACGAACACTGTGTTAATCAATACTATAACTAGATTTACAAACAATCAAGTAAATTCGAATTGTTTGAAAACAAATTAACCTTTGATAGAAAATTTTGAACAAAGAAGATGTATGAAATCATTTCGATGAATCATGGCCACGTTTTCGAACTTTTTAGATCATTTAATTCAAAGAAAATCATTTTCTTACACTACTATAGAACTAAAGAAGGAATATTAAATTTATGACTTTACCCAAAAAGCCATCAAGATAATATCTAACGTGATCGACTAATTTATTCAGTCACACGTATATCATATACAATTCACTTTTCATCATTATAGTTTTATTTTGTTTAGCTTTTTTGGCACCAAGCATATGAATCAAATTCCTCTTTCTTTTTTTCGGCGATCAAAATGCTTTTTCTCTTCGTGGGTCAATTTCGACCACGGAATAACGTCATGGGTAAAGCCATTATCATCCAAAATTTATAGTAATATATATACAAAATTTGTGAGGTTTATCTTTTTCTATGTAGTGTTATTTTCCAAAAGATGGATAAATCATGAGAAGGGCATGTGATCGGCGCACGTGGTACGACCCGGAAGGCTCCAGATTCCAGCCAACGTGTCCATCGAAAGTGTTTTAAAGTTCAAACTAAGTTTTTGGTACTTACAAGTTTACAACTAGTTATTATGTCTGGTTAGTGGTTACTGGTTACCAAAAAAAAAACTAGTTATGTCAAATCTTTTATTTAGTTAATTATCAGATAAACCTCGAAAAGAGCTAAACCCGCTTAATAACAGATTCCATGTCGTAGAATAATAGGTATTTTTACTCATCGATTAGTGAAATAAAATAAATAAGTTTTCGAATTAATCCATCTGTGTATTTCATACTTATTACAGAGATTCTTTTTCTCTACTTTCTAAAAACATTTAACAGTCAATCTCCATTGATATTAGTTGGCATTTTTCTTATTTTGTTAACCTAAATTTTGATTAGGAAAACAAAAATTTGAATTCGACGTGAAATACACTACAGCTGTTATTTTCCGTTTTGAAAATTTCCTAATAAAAGAAAGAAAAAAAAAATCCGAAAATGGGAAGAAAAAACATACCGATCATGCATCCGGCGAAGAAGAGGGCTTGAACAAGACCCACTTTATACTTATCGCCGCAAATCAATCCCCACTCAGCCACCGTAGAGCTCCATTTACCTCCGATCCATTCCCAAGAACCCGGATCCATATCGCAATTCGATAACCCGACCCGACAATCCGACCCGACGCATCTCCACTCGGGTTCTTGGTCGGCGAATATCATCACCATCGTGTGGAAAGCTTCTAGTGCCCACGCTATACACGTCAGCACGAAGTGCTTCATCTGCCACGGTCCAAACTCGCCGCAGTATCTCTGTAACATCTCGTCTATGCATAATCTCTCCACTTCCTCCTCCGCTTCTTTCTTCGCCGGATTTTTAAGAAGCGGTTGCCGGACGTTGTTCTCCGCCGCAGATTCCATTTTGTTGTTTCGATGTTCGGACTTTGCTCTTTGAATTTTTATTTTACAGTGTGTTTTTTTTTTTATTGTATTTTTATTTTGGAGGCGTTTGATTTTGGTTGACGCAAAGAAGGAGATTGCCTCTTTGTCGTATTTATAGTATTAAAGAGAAGAGAGTTGTGTGAATATCTCTTTTTGCCGGTTGTTATCGGAAAACAAATTTTTGTTCCTTTCTTTTTTTGAAAAATTGTATTTTAACTAAACTACGTATTTTTAATTTAACGTTTATGGGTTGTCGTTTCAAAAATTATTATGTCACATTCTATATTAACAAAAATATTTTTGATTAGATATGAAAACCCAATTTTTAAGTTAAAATTTGTAAAAAATTGTTTAAAATAGATGAACGATCTGTCTTCGCGGATAGTAATCTTGTCCACCCTAAATAAAGCGGTGTAGAATTTTACTTTTTTATATTCGCGGTCTAATTAATTAAGACCGCTGCAATTCGCGGTTGGTAGTGGATGAGTGTAAACGGTTTATGGATTTTACCGCAGATTTGTAAAAAAGTTAAATTATTAAAACCAAAATAAATATTTTGATAATGTTTTCAGTTCTAGAATTTTGACTTATGAAATCATTTCAAGTGGAAAAAAAACATCATGTTTTCAAGCTCATAATTATTTCTCATACTTGATATTCTTTTGCTTATGAAATTACTTTTTTTTTAATTTTCGTTACTTAATACTTCTTTAGTTCTCTTGTTTATAAAATTTCTCTTTTAATCTTCAAATTATTAGTTGGTTTTTATTTATAGTTGTAGACATTAAATTATACTAGTTATCACTCTTAAGAGTTAAGATTAATTGAAAACAAATATTCGTTTCAATTAAAGTATTATTTCGCGGATTGATCCGCACATCCGCAAATCTTAAATGGTTTAGATTAAAGATTTTAGTTTTTACTATTGCAATCTAGTCCACCAAAAATCAACCCTACGTATATTTGTGTGTTTTGATTGGTTTGGAATAGGTATTATTTGGGGTTGGCGACTCAATCCGAAGACCGACTTGGAAGTGGCGTATGCATGACCCGTAGCAACTCACTTGGTCTACTTTTGTCTTCCTTACTGATTGTAGACATTTTTTTGGACATCGGACCTTCTTCTTTTTCAGATCTCTTTTGAACTTCATGCATCCTTTTTTTTTTTTTTTTTAATCCAGGAGAAGCTAAGACATCTAACTGCACAAAGAACCACTACAATTCTAAATACAATAAGACACTACGAAAAAAACATAAAGACAAATAAAATTTAATGAAATATGATGTTGATTTGAGAGATCGACAATGAATTTGTAATAGAAAGAAGTTCGGAGATTCTCGATAAATAAGTCGGAGTTCGGTGTTTGCTTTGTAGACGAATTGGAATTTAAGTGGTTTATATTTATAGTTGCACCCCGTGAGAAGTTGCCTACGTACCTTTGAAAAAGGGATCAAGCAATTCGTAATTCGTTCTCATAGGTTTTACAATGTCTTGGTGGAAGTCTGGATTATGAACTGAATAGGTAAAGAAGTTGAATTTGAGCGATGAGCTGAATTTGAGCGATGAGCTGAATCTGAGTGATGAACTGAGCTGCATGACGGGCTGAATCTAAGCGACGAACTGGGCTGAGCGACGAACTGGGCAGGTAGGGAACCTGTCTGGTCGACGAGCTAGATCTGGGTGACGACCTGAGCTGTGATAGTACTTGAACCAAATGACAAGCTGAATCTGGGTGATGAGCAGGGTCTGAGCGTTGAGCTGAATATATGAGTGATGAGCTGAGCTGAATAACGAGCCGAACTGAATCTGAGCGACGAACTGTGCATGTAGGGAAGCTGTCTAGTCGACGAGCTAGATCTGAGTGACGACCTAAGCTGAGATAGTACTTGAACCAAGTGACGGGCTGAATCTGGGTGATGAGCAGAATATGAGCGATGAGCTGAACTGGTTTACGAATTGAGATGAGCGACGACCTGTCTGGTCAACGAGTAGGATCTGATAGCGACCTGGCCTAATTTACGAGCTAAAATTGGAAGAGAGGCTTGTAGTAGAGCATCTTATCTCTTGTGAATAAAAAGTGAATGGATGAATCTCTTCTTCTAGTGGAGTGCCCTCTCTATTTATAGAGAAAATGAGACATTAACCATGGTTTGAATTAAACCATAGTTTCTTTTGGTGAGTTACTTTTGGCCCAAACTTTATGGGCTTTACCACTTAGTGGATTTCATGAATTGATTTCAATTTGGGAATGATTTTAGATAAGGGTGCTCAACCCATATCCAACATATGAGACTTAATAAAATGATCAAATTCAAGAATATCATTATCGTTTTCCATATAAATCAGACATAATTGATACTATAATTTGTTCTTTGAAGCAATCCCTGTAACATTTTTTTTTTTACTTTTTTACTTTTTTTGGTGAATCTTTATTTGATTTAATAAATATATAATATTCGTTGACAAATCAAAATCTTCTGCAAAATGGATTAAATTATATTTATATGTTTGATTGGTCAACTACATCATAAAAAACATGATCGCTAAATTGATCAAATATTGAGTAAAAATATATTAGAAATGATATCATATAAAACAATACAATAATGTCTACCATATCACATACTAATTGGCCAACTACATAATAAAAAATGTCATGCTTAATTGATCAATTATAGAGTAAAAGTTCTATATTGAAAAATGATATCATACCAAACCATATAATAATGTCTCGCATATCGCATGTTAATATATGTTAAAAATTAATCTATAAATTAAAGTTAGGGTCTATCCGACTAAATTAAATGAAAAGAATGAAGATATTAAATCGGGATAAACCAAAACTTAAAATTACATATATAATTAGACATTTTTCTTTTTATTTAGGATGTCCATAATAAATATTTATTTAATTCATATATATATATATATTTATTGTTATTTATAATTACTAAAAATTAAAATTAATTTAAAAATGCAAATAAATAAATAAATGAATAAAAATAGTAAATACAAGATTATGAAATATTCTCTTGGTAATAAGAATAATAATATAGGTGAAACAAAAATAGATGTAGAGAAATACAAATGTGTATCGGAAGATGTGGAAAGAAATCTTAATGAAAAAAGTGTCTTAAAGAGAATTTGACTAAATATCTCTAAAATATATGCAGAAAACTAACATAAAATATTTTAATTGCTTTGATGAATAAAACGTAACCAACAAACTATTATAACATAATGTGTATTTTATTCATCCATTTGAAGTAAATAATAGTTGTTGACATATTCACAGTTAAAGAGGAACACTATTAAATAATTATGTTAAATATAATTATCAAATAAAATCGGTAATTATACATTTACGAGCAATAAAATAAGTATGTAGTTTTTTCCTATATAACTAACGATATATATGTAGAAAAACAAATATTAGCAAAATAAACTGAAAAAAGAAATAGTAAACGTAAAACGAGGATTACTCAGTTTTTTTTATCATTTATCAAACAACTTTTTCACACGAGATAGCTTCATTCATATGAGACAGCTTTTCCAATCTCATTTTTTCAAGCTTACAATAACAATGACGGTTTCTCTCTAACCTTTCTATCCTCCCCCAAAACTCATTCTCTCTCTCAAAAATCTATTTCTCTCTCTCTCAAAACTCAAGCTCTCTCCTTTAAACTCCATCAAAACTCATTTCTATCCCTCCAAACTCACATTTCTCTCTGTAACTAAAGGTTTATGGTTGTAGTTAGATAAAAAAAAGGAGAACAGAATGTTGGAAAATAAGATAATATATGAAGCTGATAAATATTGGAGAACCCAAATCGACAAATTGCCAAAAGAAAGTCGTGTGACTAGATTCGATGAGGGTGTGACATTTGTGGATAGATGGACAAACCGTCTTTATCTTAGGAAAACAAGACCGCAAAAACTTATCAAATCATAATCTATATTCATGGCTCATGTTAAATACAACAAATGGAATCAAACGCATAGTTCTAAAATACAAAAAGTCTAAACTAAATCAAAATCATAAAATTGTTATGTATATTTGTTGTTTATTATGAAAATAGAAAAACATAAAACTATCAAAACTAGTCAAACTTCTTGTTGAGCTCATTTTTAACAAAACTAATCAAACTTTATGTTTGAGTTAACTTAAGTATTTTTTTGCGATTATGAACTGAACTCATGTTCGTACATTGTTTTGGCCTTTTGCATATAGTCATAACCATTAAGTTATGAGTTAACTTAAGCACTGCTTTTGTACGTTATTTTGGTCTCTTGCATATAGTCATGACAGTTAAGTTATGAATTAGAATTTTTATTTGAGTTAACTTAAGCACTCCTTTGCAATTATGAATCAGATAAACATTGTTTTACACATTGCTTTGGTTTCTTGTATGTGGTCATATTTTAGTTTTATGCGGATTGCTTTGGTTTATTGTATAGTCATTGTAACCATACTCACATTGTTTTTTTTACACGTGGCATCTTTCATTATGTCCGAGTTAAGTTCTCCACATACTAGTAGTGGAAAACGTATGGCCACTTCACGAGATTGTTACATACACTAACGAACGGTCTTTACTTATACCCTATAACCCGTCCAAGCTGTGGGATTTTCACCAATACCATGATTCTCTTTGCTAAAACCGTTTAATTGTTCAAGTATTGTGGCGTTTAATTTTTATTAATTATATAGTCTCTTTGACTCTTCTTTTGATTTATTTGTTGTATTTTTATTTTATTTTATATCATAGTTTGGAAGTGGAGATGTGGAGCTTCATTACCGACGCTCACGCGCTGATCGTCACGTACTGGGTATGATCATCGTGACTCGCCAATATTATATCGACGGTGGTGTTAGGGTTCTCCAACATTACCTTAGAGAAACAATGCCGCATCGTTAGTTGGTGAAGGTTTACCACCAATTCTAGTAGAACCGGTGGTTTTTCTTTCCACAGATTGGTTATACTTCCACGGGTTGGAAAGAAACTCAAAGTTATAGAAGCGAAAGTTGGAAACAAACTCATAGCTCTTTCATATTTTAAGGAGTTTTGAAATTGAAGTTTATAAGCGCCAAAAAAAAAAAAAAAGCAAGAGTGAAAGATTTTTAAATTAAAGAGGATCTCAAAGAAGAAAAACCTTCCTCTATCTCTCTGAAAGTTTGTTGAAAATCAAAGTGGAAGATTGAAAAAATGCAAGAGGATCAAAGTACGTCCATCATACGCATGGAAGAGCATACTACATGGTAGAGAGTTGTTTAAACATGACGTCCCAAAATCGATTGGCAATGACATGGATTGATGGATACATGGATGTGGACTGAAAATTGTAGAAACACATCGTTAATTTAATAATTGTAACTTGTCTTTGTATTTAGACGAAATAATAAATCTAATATAATATTTTAAATTTTTTTTTGTCATTCTTTGACGGGCTGCTACGTGTCCACTTCACTAAAACAAAAATTGGGCCAACACAATAATTTACAATAAGGCCACGCAATAACACAACAACACATATGTACTTATATGTTAATTATTCAAAATTTCCATGTTTTATAAGGTCCATTAACACTGTAAAAGCCCATTTAAGGCACAATAATTACTCTTTCCTCTGCACGACGCTTTTGCCTGTTCCTTTCCTCTCCATCACCAAAATTACGGATCGACGAGGGTACTTACGGATCCATGAGTGAGCCCCGTTTTATCACAAGTCATTTTTGTATATACACACTATCTAATCTAATATAGTATAATATTTTAAGATGTCCCTCTAAGTAAAGTTTTGAAAAGTTGCCACGTATCACTTTTAATGTTAACAATTTTTTATTTTTAGTACTTTATTTTTATTTAATTTTGACATTTGTTCTTCTAGATTTTAGAATTTTTGTATTGATTCTTTAAAATAAAAATGTGATAGCAATATATTAACTTAAAGTAAACATTTAATTAACATCAAATTATCTTTATAAATTAATGAAAATATGTAAAACTATATTCTAATAGATCATTGTTTTTTTAATATTTTTTTTCAAATTCTTTAATTTTTTCTTAATTAAAAGTTTTGAAAAACTATCATATTTAAAATGTATATATTTTTAAATTTTTAAAAATATATATATTAAGAGCATATCCTATATTAAATTATTCTATAATAAACTAATTAAAAAAGTATATAAGATGTTTCAATCTTTTTTGTATTCGTGACATGCCATAATATCTTTATATAATTTTCTATCATGTTTTGGTATATCAATATTTTGATAACACGAAAATTTTTAAAATACTTTTAATAATTCACATAAAATAGTTTGAAATTATTTTTTACTTTCGAATCTTTACTTTTATTATATTGTAAGATCAAATTAACTCTGCAATTAAAAAAACAGTCCAATAAATACACTTTTGGGGCAATTACAAAAATGTCACTTTTTGTGTACACATTTGCAAAAATGCCACTTACGGGTGCCCATTTGCAAAAATGCCACTAATTATAAATTTGTAAAGCCTATATTTTAAAATTCTAACCCCTAAAAAATGTTTTGATCCCTAAAACCCTCCAAATCCTCATAACTAAACCCTAATAAAACATAATTAACAAAAACATAAATGATATAAAGAAAAAATAATTTTGAAAAAGTGGCATTTTTGTAAAGATTTCAAAAGTGTTGTATTTTTGTAAAATGGCAATTGAAAAGTGGCATTTTTGAAATTTCTCTACACTTTTTGAAACCTAAGGAGTGTCACCTAACTTTTTGATATTTGTCTTCTTAAATTATTTATCAATTCTACACTAAACAATTTCTAAAACTATATTTATATATGTACCTATGAAAAATATTTATTTACATATATGTAATATAGAGAAATTTCAAAAAATGTCATTTTTTAAGTGCCACTTTATAAAAATGCTACACTTTTGAAATTTTTACAAAAATGTCACTTTTTCAAAATTATTTTTTATTATATAATTTATGTTTGGGTTAATTATGTTATATTAGAGTTTAGTTTTGAATGTTTAGAGGTTTTAGATATTAAAACATTTTTTAGAGTTTAAAATTTTAAAATGTAAGCTTTATAAATCTAGAATTAGTGGTATTTTTGTAAATAGATACTTCTAAATAGTATTTTTGTAAATGTACACATAGAAGTGATATTTTTGTAATGTCCCATATATATATCTAATTTTTATCTTCTACTTTATCTATCCCGTCACGCACCAAAATGTTATTAGAAACCTTAAACTTAACAAAAACAAGTCGGTATATTTTTTGTTTTTTATCAAATAAGTCGGTCTATTTTAGATACAAATATTTCTTAACTTGATTGACTAACGTCACTAAACCCACACTGAAGGGGTATTTCAGTCAATCCAACGTGTAATACACGAATCCAAGAGTCTCGCTTATTAACCGTCGATCCTACTTTGATCGAACGGTAAATACTATCGATCCGCGTGATTGTTTACTATTGGACGAGCAATACTCAGGCATCTCTCTACACCAATATATATACCCCCCAGAGCTTTTGAGCCCAATACAATTATTTCTTACGCTTCCCTCTCTTTAGCTTTGAATTTTCCACTGAAGTCGTCTCTCTTCTCGAAAACCACAAATGTCGGGTCGTGGAAAAACTCTTGGATCTGGCGTTGCTAAGAAGTCAACGACGAGGAGCAGCAAAGCCGGTCTCCAGTTTCCGGTGGGTCGTATCGCCAGATTCCTCAAGAACGGCAAATACGCCGAACGTGTCGGTGCCGGAGCTCCGGTCTACTTGGCCGCCGTTCTCGAATACCTCGCCGCAGAGGTAATTATACCCAAAACCCATCTTTAATTTCGTAAACCCTAATTTCACCGGTGAACGAAATTGGGATCTGTGTAGGTTTTGGAATTGGCTGGAAATGCAGCGAGGGATAACAAGAAGACAAGAATCGTGCCACGTCACATTCAATTGGCGGTTAGGAACGATGAGGAACTGAGCAAGTTGCTTGGAGATGTTACGATTGCTAATGGAGGTGTGATGCCTAACATTCACAATCTTCTTCTTCCCAAGAAGACTGGGGCTGCTTCCAAACCTTCCGGTGACGACGATTAAATCAGATCCTGTGTTGTTGGTTTTAGCTTAGGTTTTGGTTTTTTGTTTTTTGTTTCATTAGACTACGGTGTAGAGTGAGTCCCAATGTTTCAAACTAAATCTTGAGATCTTTTCTCAGTTTGTGGGTGTTTGTTACTAGTTGATTATGAAATTCTTTACGAGATATTTGTGCCATTTATTTGAAGCAGCTTTAATCCATTACTGGTCTATGGATTTTAGATGCCAAGTTGTGAAATTCAGATTTCAACTACACTTTAGCTGTAGATTGGCATACAAATTTTGAAGCATAACTGGTGATATTAGTAGTATATTATAAGTCCGGAGTAAGGGATCATTAATCTCCATTTGTTCTTAAGTTCTGTTCCTCTATGTTGGTGTGA
Source organism: Arabis hirsuta (assembly GCA_964056655.1). NCBI lineage: Eukaryota > Viridiplantae > Streptophyta > Magnoliopsida > Brassicales > Brassicaceae > Arabis > Arabis hirsuta. The sequence continues at coordinate 21,546,852 of OZ053306.1, read as the reverse complement.
ATATGTTCAAATTGTTGAGTTAATGGTCTCTTTTGTGATTCAGTAAGGGTTATAAAATTCTGTTGTAATCACCAAAAAAATGTGATAAAATTGGCAAAGTGTAGAAAAGTAGAATTTTGTACAGATAACATTATGTTTGTGTTGCTGCAAAGTCATATCTGAGTCCAGCTCTGGCTCTAGATCGATAATTCGAAATCATGCTACTGAGATGTGATATCATCTTAGATTGTGCATTTATCTGCCAAGAGAAGAACCAGCCGTGGCGTGCGATGAAAAACAGAAGTTCAGGGCAAATTGGGTAACATTTGAAAGCATTCCATACCCTGCAACAGTCACTCTCTCAAAGTCAAGTTCTTGAATGGTTAATTAGGTTCAAAGAGTTAGGTTTCTTTATCAAAAACATTGATCCTTTACATGAATCTCTCTTGATACCAGGAAAACTGAAAACTGAAACAGAACAAGAACATACTACACATTAGACCTCAATCAACTACTTTTCTTCCCAGTGATATTTGAAACCAAATCCTTTAGGAACTTTGCTGATTTGGTGATAGGAGAATCCATAGCCATCAAGTTATACAGAACAAGCTCAACTTCCTCCATCGATGGTCGAGCTTTGAATTGTGAGACCACTTTCAAAGCTCCATTACCTTCTTCTTCTTCAACGAGAACGTTCCATCTCTCTCCACTCACAACACTATCTCTCACACACTTAAAAATCACTCCTTTTCTCTTACTCAACACTCCTCTCACTTCTAAACCCGTAAACGCGTAAATCACTTCAAAAGAACCGATAAATCCGTTGAATTCATCTCCAAAGCTTTTCTCTTCTTCGAACAACCATCTCGGATTGATCATAACCACAGGCTTTGTGCCAAAAGCTTCAGTCGCCGTCCTCACATCCTCTAACTTCGATCTCTCCGGAGACATGAAAACCGCCACGTCAGCAGATCTCAGAGCTCTGTTAACAGAGTCTGAAACCGGAGACATGGCAATGTGGTTGGTGGTGGTATTGTCGGAAAGGAAAGCTTTAACTGCGGTTTCGACGAACGAAGGGTCAGGCCAGAGGAAGAGAAGCTTGACATTAGAGCCTCTTCTCGAGATGGGTAAGTCGTTGAAGATCGAAGAAGCGAGCTGAGAGAGAGAGGAAGGAGAATCGTCGTCGAGGATTGGGATTTCGAGACGAAACCGAGGCTGTTTGAGTTTCTTGAGTTTTGGGGAAGCGAGTTTTGGGTTGTTTAGGGGTTTGATTAGACAAGAAGAGAGACAAGTCTTGGCTTGAAGAATGGCTTCTTCTTTGGAAGAGGGAGGAGGAGGAGAAGAAGAAGGAGAAGGGAGTGAGAAACAGAGAGGGACGAAGAAACGACTAGTATTGGTGTTGGATTTGTGGTTGAGACGTGAGAGTGATCTCTGGAATTGAAGATGCAAGATTCTAGATTTAGGAAAAGATAACGAAGGTGAAGATGGATTTAGAGATTTGAAAGTCTGTGTATTGAGTTTGAAGAGAGTAGAAGAAGCCATGAGTGATGATGATGAGGAGGAAAGACAAGAGACGGAGAGAGGATAAGGTTGTTCAAATAAGAAATTCCGCACGTGCGAAAAGTTATCCTCGCACGAGTGGACTTAAAGAAAAACAAAACCGATCGAGTTTATAAACAAAATTGGTTTCGGTTTGGTATGTGGCTTGGTTTATGAAACCAATGAATACTGTTTTCAGAGCATTTAAATAACATAGAGACATAGTTCTCGATCGTATTGCATAGAAGAGATTAGAAAAAACTTGGTATTTTATTGAAAGAATCTTGTTTAAAGAAATAAATGTAAATTGACTAATCCATGATCTAGTACTTTTACTTGATTTGCACAGAACTTGGAACAAAAGAGAACATTAATGTACAAGTTCTTGAGCATGGATATTTTCTGGTACGCATGACAGAACCACTCTTTCCAAAGAGGTAGGCTTTTTTGTAAGATCCGTCGTCGCCTTGATAAAAAAACACAGCGGCATTCGATCAAGAAACTCTCAAACTCTAAATACTTAGGGAGTTGCGCCATTTCATATTTTAAGAATTTGCTCCACGACACTTGATCAGGCTCAACCTTATTCATAATCCAAATATCACCTCTAAACAAGACTGCAAGCCGCTCTTCTTTAACCGAAGATAGAGACACATCAAATTTATCCTTAGAGTTAAAGGGCAGAGGTAGAAGTCCAAATATCTCTCTTGTAAAATCAAAACATAGTAGGAAAAAATATCCGTGTTCCTCCTTATCTCTAGCAAACCTGTAAATATTTCCTTTCACAGGCACACTAGAATGATAAAACTCTATATTCTTGTCTAGAGTTGCATTAAGAAGTCTCCACGAGTTAGAGCTGCTCAAATCGTAGTTTTCGAGTTTATCATCATAAAAAATCCTCAAGATTTTGTGGCTACCGCAGGATCTGTCGTATCCTAAAGCAAAACTTTGGAAGGTAAAGCAAGAATTGCTGTGGTGGATCCATCTTGTTTTCCCCCAAAACGGGTTCCAAACCACAAAAGTCGAGTCGTCGCGTAGATGTGCCAATAAACCGTTAATAGATTCTTAAGAACAAAACACTATTTAAAGAATAACTCTTTTTGTATGTTTAGAAACTTCACTCAAAACTAAACACAAGTTTTTGCTCTTACTTAATTATCTTTGTCACAACTTTGACATTGATATATATAGTGCTAACACCACCTTGTTAGTGTTATCACCACCTTCTTAGTGCTAACACCACCTTGTTAGTGTTATCACCACCTTCTTAGTGCTAACACCACCTTGTTAGTGTTATCACCACCTTCTTAGTGCTAACACCACCTTCTTAATGTTATCACTACCTTCTTAGTGCTAACACCACCTTCTTAATGCTAACACCACTTTGTTAGTGATATCTTAGGTGGCAAGTCATCTAGAAGCTTATCCAACATTCTCCCTTGTAAGCTTTGTTGACTTGATCTTGGACATGTCTTGAAGTCCTATCAAGTTTCTCATTTCAGCAAACTTGATTCGCGCCAATGCCTTAGTTAAGATGTCCGCCTTCTGCTCAGTTCCCGGCACATGCTCCACATCAACCAACTCCCTCTCAATGCATTCTCGAATAAAATGGTAACGCTTACGGATGTGCTTACTTTTACCATGAAACACAGGATTCTTGGTGAGTGTTATTGCTGATTTGTTGTCGATCTTAATGAGAACTTGTTCCGTCTTCCATCCGGTGATCTCGCTCCAAAGGTCTTGAAGCCAAATAGCTTGTCTTGCTGCCTCTGTTGCTGCCATGAACTCGGCTTCACAAGAAGATAAAGCAACTACTTCTTGCTTTTGTGAACACCAAGTAATTGGTGAAGATCCGAAGTAGAACATATGACCCGTAGTACTTCTTCCATCGTCTTGGTCGATATTGTGACTACTATCACTATATCCAATGATCTCCTTCGATCCTCCACGTCCAAACTTCAAACCGTGTGCAACTGTCCCTTTAAGATATCTTAGAATTTGCTTCATTAGCTCACCATGAGATTTTCTTGGACTTTGCATATATCTACTAGCAACTCCAACTGAGAATGCCAAGTCCGGACGCGTGTGAAGCAAATACCTCAAGCAACCAACGTTTCTTCTGTAGGCCGTAGGATCAATCTCTTCTTCTTTTTCTAGTGCCTTTGAAACTTTCAAACCAAACTCCATGGGTACTTGAGTCGGATTACAAGTTTCTAGACCAGCTTCTATTAAGATCCTTCGAGCATAACCTTCTTGTTTGATCTCGATCCCATCCTCACTTTGACGTACTTCAATGCCGAGGTAATAAGTGAATTTTCCTAGGTCAGTCATCTCAAATTTAGATGACATTCCTTCCTTGAATTCACTTATCCCTTTGAGAGTGTTCCCGGTTAAGAATAAATTATCCACGTAGATGGCAATAATGATCAAGCTTTCTCCTTCTTCCTTGCGATATACCGAAGACTCCTTTGAACATCTCTTGAACTTCATTCCTTTCAAGATTTGATCAAGCTTTGTGTTCCAAGCTCGTGGAGCTTGTCTTAAACCGTATAATGCTTTTGAAAGCTTATATACCTTGTGTTCTTCTCCTTCCACCACAAAGCCTTCGGGTTGATCAACATACACATCTTCCTTTAACTCTCCATGTAAGAAGGATGTTTTCACATCCAAATGATGGATCTCCCATCCATGTGATGCTGCCAAAGCAATCAACAATCGAATAGTTTCAATGCGAGCAACCGGTGCAAAAACCTCATCAAAGTCTATGCCGGATTCTTGTCGTCCTTTTGCTACAAGCCGTGCCTTGTTCTTCTTGATTATACCTTCCGCATTCTTTTTGATTTTGAAAATTCACTTGAGACTAATCACCTTTGTTTCACTTGGTCTATCAACAAGGAACCACGTCTCTTCTTTGCAAGCTTGTATCCATTGCGACAAACGCTTAGCTTCTTCAAAGCTGTTTGGCTCATCATTGATCGTAACTAGAACTCTCTCACATTCTACACAAGATTGAAGAACATAATCCTTAAGATAACTTGGTGTCTTCACTTCTCGGTCCGATCTTCTTGGTGGAACTTCTTCTTGTTGAGGATTTTCAACCACATCGTTGTCCTCTTCTTCCTCTTCTTCTAGCTGCTCATTATCACTTGGAGCATTATCATCAGTTTGATCTTGAGCTTGATCGTCATTAATCACAGTAGGTCCATCTCCTTCATCTATAGTTTCACCCCATCTCATGTAAAACATTCCAGGGTCACAAGTTGGAACAGCTTCAGATCTGTTCCAGACCCAACATTTTTTCTCATCAAACACTACATCGCGGCTCACCACTATCCTTCGTGTTGAGGGGTTGTACAATCGATATACCTTGGATCCTGGCTCGATCCCAAGGTGTACTAGTGTTTGTGATCTATCATCTAGCTTCTTAAGGTTTGCGGGTTCAACCTTTGAGTATGCTAGACAACCAAAAACCCTTAGATGTTCTAGGTTTGGTTTCTTCTTCCGCAAGCACTCATATGGAGTCATGTTGTGAAGAGCTCTTGTAGGTACTCTATTGATCACATGGGTAGAATGACGTACCGCTTCTCCCCACAAATAGTTTGGCACTTTCATTGCCTTGAGAATACTCCTTGTCATCTCCATTAACGTCCTATTTCTTCTCTCCACCACTCCGTTTTGTTGCGGTGTATATGGTGCTGTGAGATGTCTTTTGATGCCTCTTGAATTGCAAAAATCATCGAACTCCCTTGAAGTGAACTCTCCACCTCTATCGGTTCTAAGAGTCATGATCTCTTCTCCTAGATCCTTCTCTACTAGACTTTTAAACTCCTTGAATCTTCCAAAAGCTTCACTCTTCTCTTTCATCAAGATGGACTACATATATCTTGAGAAATCATCAATAATAACAAATATGTATTTGTTATGTGCGATGGTAGGGGGTGTTATGGGACCACATAGGTCAGCATGAAGAAGTTCTAGTGGTTTGGATGCTCGAAACATAGTCGTCTTCGGGAACGTTTGACGAGTCTGTTTTCCTACCAAACACGATTCACACAACTTCTTCTCCTCTTTTACTTCCGATAATCCGTGAACCATTCCTTGTTGGAACATCGCCTTGAGTGTTTTGAAACTAACATGTCCCAACCTTGCGTGCCACTTCCAAGTGTCATCTTCTATTCTTGTGTGTAAACACACCGGTTTCCCAATCTTCAAGTTAATCTTGTAAAGTCGATTTGGTGACCTCATGACTTTCACCAAGAGTCTTTCACTTGGATCATGGACTGTTAGATAATCTTGCCTTATCCGTACATCACACCCGACCTCCGTAGCTTGTCCTAAGCTTAGAATGTTGCTCTTAAGATCCGGAATGTAGTAAATATCGGAGACGAGAATTTGTTCATCCGTTTTACTTTGAAATAGAATCGACCCCTTCCCTTCTATTTCTATACTCAAACCATCTCCAAACTTCACCTTGCCTATGATGTTCTTGTTGAGTTCGGAGAAGAAAGTCTTGTCCCCCGTCATGTGGTTACTTGCTCCGTTATCAAGATACCACATACCATCTTCACCTTTGTAGTTCTTCGGTATGAGTTTATCTTCGTTTAAGAATACGATCTCATGCATATAAAAAGCTTGATCGGCTACTTCCGTCTCCACTTTATTTGCTTCTTGAATTTTTTGCATTCTCTCGGGACATGTGGATGCGAAGTGTCCAGGTTTGTCACAGCGGAAACAAATTATCTTCGATCTATCCTTCTTGTCTTTCGTTTGGTTTTGATCAGTTTGATAATTCGTCCGCTCTTGTGAGTTGAATCTTCCTCTGCCTCGTCCTCTGTAACCTCTGCCTCCTCTTCCACGACCTCTCCCTCTTGAGCTTGTAAAATTATTTTGTTCCGAGCTTGTGAACAACAACTTTCCATGCGTCTCTCCTTGTTTGTCGTCATCGAGAATTTCTTCCTCATAGGCTTTGAGTCTCCCGATGATATCTTCAAAGCTTGTTGTCTTTATGTCTAGAACTTGCTCGAGAGAGGCTATGATGTGGATGTATTTACTCCTTGGCAAGCTGTTGAGAAATTTCTTTACGAGCTTTGGTTCTTCAATTGTTTCTCCGAGGGAAGTCGCTTTTGTTGCTAGCTCCGATAACTTTCCTGCAAAGTTATCTATTGTATCCGAGTCCGTCATCTTGATCCTTTCAAACTCAGACATTAGCGTTTGTAGTCGGGCCTCCTTGACACGATCCGCTCCTAGGTTTCGAGTCTTGATCGATTCCCAAATTTCTTTTAGAGAATTTTGATCGCCTACTTGTAAGATGAGGGTTTTCGGGATTGATTGAAATAGTAACGCCATCGCAACATCGTTCTTGTTGGCGTCCTCTGTTCCGGGATCAATCGTTTCCCAAACTTTATGTATTCGTAACAATACTCTCATCCTCATGGCCCATACCGTATAATTTGTAAGAGTTAGCATGGGACGTTGGATAGAGATGCTATTGGTCTTGTCCAACTCCTTTGGACGTGTTGGTGTAGGTTCTTCCATAGCTCGGTTGCGCCTACTTGTTGATGAAGCTTCGTGATCGAGTCGTTTACTTGATCGATGCTCTGATACCAAATAATAGATTCTTAAGAACAAAACACTCTTTAAAGAATAACTCTCTTTGTATGTTTAGAAACTTCACTCAAAACTAAACACAAATTTTTGCTCTTACTTAATTATCTTTGTCACAACTTTGACATTGATATATATAGTGCTAACACCACCTTGTTAGTGTTATCACCACCTTCTTAGTGCTAACACCACCTTGTTAGTGTTATCACCACCTTCTTAGTGCTAACACCACCTTCTTAATGCTATCACTACCTTCTTAGTGCTAACACCACCTTCTTAATGCTAACACCACCTTGTTAGTGATATCTTAGGTGGCAAGTCATCTACAAGCTTATCCAACAACCGTTGCAGTTAGAGACACTAGAGACGGGAGTTGTATAGGGTATTGGATCTGAAGTACGTAGGCTAGGTAGTTCACCTTTACGGTTTATAGATAGATTAATGTTTCTGTCACGTCCATGGATATTGATGCTAATTATCAAATCAAACGTACGATTCCCGGCTATGATCATCAGAAACTCTTTTTCTCTTGTTGCTTCTCTTTTAGCCAAGAGCTTATCTACAAATCTCTGGTCAATGGATAAAACGTTCCACTTTTTGCAAGTAGATCGTACTAGTTTCAGAGATGTCAACGGAACCCTAGAGAGAATCTCCTCCACCAAATCCCAAGGAAGATCGGACATCATCATCGTCATTATTGTTTCAAAGAAGGATCGATCGATGTAACACAAATTAAAAGTTAGGTCAACCTTCAAAAACTCTCTCTCACTGGTTGCTGATATATTTCCAAAGAGGCTATCGATGGATTATTACTCAAGGCAGCTAAACCCTAAATTCTTATAAGTTTATATAACAAAGTGAAAGCAGCTGGAGCATCTCTCACGTTTTCTAAGTTGCTCTCTATTTAGGCCCATTACATGTACTAGAGATAAGGCCTAGCTTTGTGGTGAAAATGTCATCTATCGATGATACTTCTTTTCCTAGTTATGATATCTTCTCATCCTTCTGTCAAAACAAATTTCTATGAGTTGAGATACATTTATGCGGAACGAAGATGGAACAAATTTGTGAACAAGAAGATTTACAAGATATAGAGAATTATTATAATGACACATATCCATAAACATTCCCTACATTTTCATGTCATAAGATGTGGTTAATTTAACAAGAAGTTGAGAGTAAACAGAGTATCGACAAAAACAAAGAAGACATATTGAGCCACAACAAAGTCAATTCAAGCCCATTTATCACAACTCAAGATCAAAGCCCAAATCAAATTATGAAGTTGTCTTCCTATGTACGTTGCTCCTCGGTTAATGAAACAAAAAAGAGCGTGAAGGAGAAGCTAGGATAAGAGAGTTGTTGTTAAATAATATTATGTAATAGCTAGATCATTGACAAGTGTAAACTAATCCTTGTGTTTAGGATTCAGATCTAGAAGGTTCTCCTTTGTGTATAAAGGAGATAGTGTGTAGCTATTGAAGAAGGGGTGTGTGATATACAAAAATTTCAGTATCTAAATCTTTCTCTCTTGTTTATTCACAAAAATTACATGCAACTTATGACAATGTGACATCTTAAGGTAAACTCTTTCCTCGGAGATTAAAAGGAGATCTCCATGTAGTTTTTGTAGTGCAACTTGACCACTTACTCGCTAGGCCAAATATTCATTTTCAACTTGTTAGTGATTATCTGATTGATGATCAGCTTCAAAATGTGTTCAAAATTTCTTTGTTCCAAAACATAAACCAAAATGGTGTCCCAAAATAGTGATGTCAGCCTCTACATCATTCATTACTGGCCGACAAGAAGAGTTTACTCTCTATGGTCATATCCTCGCACGTGCCAGCCTTATATTTCTTTTTTTTTCCTCATCCTCAAAGATTCCCATCTCTCTCTCATTTGATTGAGTAGAGTCTTTTTTCTGAATTTATTATTATTACACACAAAATTAGCTCTCATGTCCTAAAGACGCAACATTCTCGATTCCACGTCCACGGAACCCAATTTCTCGGATCTGAGGATCGCAATCGCCAAGTCCATCCATGAATCAGAGGATCCATCTTTGATTAGAGAGTGAGCCGTCGTGAATCAGAGGATAATCGGCAATGGAGTCGATAATAGCACGAGCCTTAGAGTATACTCTCAAGTATTGGCTCAAATCATTCACCAGAGATCAGTTCAAGCTTCAAGGCCGTACTGCTCAGCTTTCTAATTTGGGTTCGTTTTTTTTTTTTTTTTCTGTTTCTCATTTCACCGAGTTCGAAAAAGATTCTGATTTGTGATTTGTGATTTTGCAGACATTAATGGTGAGGCTATACATGCTAGTATGGGTTTACCACCAGCTCTTAGTGTCACCACTGCAAAAGTTGGAAAATTGGAAATCATGGTTTGTGTTGTTTTGAGATGATTTGTTGGAATAACAACTCCATAGTCATTGTGTATACACTCTTTAGTTTCCACCTTTTACCTGATTATAGATTTAGGATTGTTAAGAACACATGGCTTTGATTTGTGAGAATTTTGTCTAGGATAATAGAATTGTGCAAAATGTAAGCAAGGACTGTCCACGGGGAATAATAGCTCTGTTGATTTAGATGGAACGTGCTAAAGTTTTACTGAAAAGTTAGAACATCATAGCTTCGATGTGTGACATGCTATTAAACTGAAATGTCATTCTGTTTCTGTGAATGTCTGTCATCTATTTTTCTATCCGACTGCATTAACTATTTTCTTTTCTTCCCACTGTCATTCTCAAATAGCTTCCGTATGTCAGTAATGTACAAACGGAGCCCATAGTTGTGCAAATTGATAAACTTGATCTTGTTCTTGAAGAAAATCCTGATGCGGATGTGACAAAGGGTCCAAGCAGGTATTGAAAGCCTACTTCAACTGTTTTGCTTTTACTCAGTCTTGATTAAGGCTTACTTGATTTTCAGATAAACTCTTGATTGTTTTTTTTTTTTTTGGCGTTCAGTGCTCAGTCTCCTACCGCCTCTGCAAAAAGTAATGGTTATGGATTCGCAGACAAGGTGAGGTATCTTCGTTACTTGGTATATTTCAAAAGTTTATCGCATAAAGCATGCCACAGTGCACGGAGGCATTTGTAGTTTTCTACTTGGAAATGCTCTATCCTCTTCTAATTGCTATGTTAAGATTTATGCAGTCAAAAGCGATTACTACAACGTCTCATATTTTTTCATAGATAGGAGAATAGAATTTCCACCGAAGCTTGAGATGATTATTTCAAAAAAAATGCTGTTAATGCTTGCTCAATATCTGCTTGTAAGTGTTAGGAAAATAGCCAGATTAAAATATAAAAAATGAAAAATTAGTCTGTGCACGTGATGATTTTTGTCGCTCATGTAGTTGGGTAGGTAGTTTTGAACTTTGGTCATTATTGGTCTTTCTTGTATGTGTGGTTGAAGACTAAATGATCATAAAATCCTTATAATTTGTTGGAGTAATGATGTCAGTTTTTCTAGAGTGTCTTTCCTCGGGCTTATAGTTCTATTCATTTCCAATATAGAGGCATTCATGTTAGTATCTTTTATTATGTTGATCAGATTGCAGATGGTATGACTTTACAAGTGAAGGTGGTCAATCTTCTTCTTGAAACTGGAGGTGGTTCTCACCGTGAAGGAGGGGCAGCCTGGTATGTTCCTTTTACTGCACCTATTGCCTAGCAGGCAGAGATTTAGATAACGTCTTTGGGGGTGTCGGAATCTCATTACTAAGCATTCTTTGATACAGAAATCTAGTTATTATTTTAGATGAACAGCCGTTAATTCATGCCTTCCAGACTCTAAGAATTTGACCTCCCTACAATGTCGTTTAATTCTAAATGCCGTGGAGTGTTTCTTATGTATATCTAAGCTCTTATACTTGTGTATCTAGGGCTGCTCCGCTGGCATCTATTACAATACGCAACCTTGTTCTGTACACCACTAATGAGAGTTGGAAGGTGAGATTGGCGAGCATGATGTAAGATAAAAAAAAATTTCTGCTCGAATTAGTATTTATAAATGAATTTGCATTTACAGGCTGTAAATCTGAAAGAAGCAAGGGACTTCTCTACTAACACAGGATTTGTTTATTTGTTTAAGGTATTGATGCCACTCTTTAGCTAGTTTTTCCTTGATACTATATTCTTGGTGTCTCAAGATTGAGCATTTCATGTTAGTGAATATAGGGCCAAATATCTATCATTTCCATGGCTTTTGCTTTCCAAACTGCTTTTTTTACTTCCTGATAGTCTTAATATTCCTAATGTATATTGTTTCTCTACCTGTGATGCATATACTTTCGTTATCAGAAACTTGAATGGGAAGCTTTATCAATTGATCTGCTGCCACATCCTGATATGTTCACTGATGCTAATTTAGCCCGCTCTGAAGAAGCAAATCTCAGAGATGATGATGGTGCAAAACGAGTTTTCTTTGGCGGAGAACGCTTTTTAGAAGGAATTTCTGGCGAAGCATATGTAAGCATTTGCTTCTATTTGTCTTTTACTTGTATATATGATATTGTAGTAGGATGCTTGAAAGCATTAAATGTTTTGGTGTGTAATTCGTTAGCCCTGATGGTGGCCTCTTGTTCAGATCACAGTTCAGAGAACAGCACTAAACAGTCCACTTGGGCTTGAAGTCCAGTTGCACATCCCAGAAGCTGTTTGTCCAGCGTTAAGTGAACCAGGTTTGAAGACATTCTCTTTAGTTCTCAGATAGCAGGTTGATGCAGATGGATATCTAAGTCTACCCATTATTCTGTGGAACAGGGTTGCGCGCTCTTCTGCGCTTTCTAACTGGAATGTATTTATGTCTAAACCGAGGAGATGTGGATCCAAAATCTCAGCAGGTCTTAAAGTTCATATTCCCTGTGGATCTTTATAAAAGTTTGATAGGAATTTTTTTCTCACTCTTTAATGGTATGCCTCCAGCAGTCTGCTGAAGCAGCTGGACGTTCTCTTGTCTCCGTTCTTGTGGACCATGTATTTCTTTGCATCAAAGATGCTGGTTAGTTTCTGATATGCTTAAATTGTAAAAATCCTTCACTTGGCTGGGATCAGAATTTGATTCACCTCATGTTAGCTAATAGTGCTGTTCTGCATGGAACCATTACTCTTGTTTCTTGGGTTTAACTTTTACCCTTTTTTTCATGGCATTTCAGAATTCCAACTGGAACTACTGATGCAATCACTCCTCTTTTCTCGAGTATGTTCTCACAGTTTCTTAGAGTCTTATCTATTAACTTGCATGATATTATTTCCTCCATTCACATTATGCATTTAGTGCACTTGGTTGTCTCACGTTCAATATATCTCTTCCCAGTTATATAATATGTTATGCTCACTAGTAATAGAAATTCTCTCATAGGATTCAGTATTACGCTGAGCATCTTAATGAATTATATCTTGTTATATGGCTCTGAAATCTGACAGCTGTAGGCATATATACTTGCAGGCCTGTGTTTCGGATGGAGAATCAGCTAACTATTTAACTAAGATTTTGATTGGTGGGCTATTTTTAAGGTGAGTATGCTATGTCAGACTAAAATACCTGATTAGAGTGATCTGTCTATAGCTTTCTTTAAAGTTTACTCTGCTCCCTGTCGTCATATTAATTATCTCGTCTCAATTTTACTGGGCTGATCTCTGAGCAGTTTGTAAATTACTGTTGAAGATATTCAGGGCGTTATGATTTTTCTTAGTTGCAACTTACCCTTCGACAGTTCGACATACTCAAGATTTGCCTTTCTGATGGCTCTTTTTAGACTTTAGCCTATTACCTTTTGTTACCAGTGTTTAGAGGACGCACAAGCCAAAACTCGCTTGATAGTGTATGCCATTCAATATACATATTTGTGGAGAACTTTAAATAATTTCCGTTCTTATGGAGTGGTCTTCCGTTTTTCATTTCCTTGTTTCACATGCATTTGTTTGCTAGGTGAACTATTGCTTTTCGTGTATAGTATTGATATAATTTTCTTGTGCATGTGTTGATTCACGACTTTGGATCTAAAGTTCTTGCATTCGTACTCATGGTTGTAATTCAGGGATGCTTTTTCACGCTCTCCTTGTGCTCTTGTCCAACCATCTATGAAAGCTGTTGCAGAGGACCTTGCAATTCCTGATTTTGGTAATAATAATTCCGGACCGTATCTACAACCATTATTATTTCGTGATTATCCTGTCAGGTTCTTTTGAACTTATTCATGCTGATTTATTCTACTTCCATATGTTTGGAACAGCCAAGAATTTTTGCCCTCTCATATATCCATTAGACAGCGGGCCGTGGCAATTAATTCAGGATGTTCCCTTGATCTCCTTACACTCTCTTCAGGTCAAGCCATCCCCTAAACCCCCACACTTCTTCTCGAAAACGGTCATCCAGTGCCAACCACTCATGGTATGTTTGTGTATATCAAGACAAATCAATTTGTTCTCTCTTTTTAACGAAGTTTCACCATTTTCTTCTTATATCCTTTCTCAGGTACATCTGCAGGAAGAAGCTTGTTTAAGGATTTCTTCTTTCCTGGCTGATGGCATTGTTGTGAATCCTGGTGATGTTTTACCTGATTACACAGTTAATTCTCTTCTTTTCACCCTCAAGGAATTAGATGTTTCTGTTCCATTAGACATGAGTAACTTGGAAGATTCAGCAAGCAAAGAAGACCTTCCACCAAAAAAGGTCTTCGCTGGAGCGAGGCTTCATATTGAGAACTTATCTTTTGCGGAGTCACCTACGCTAAAAGTTCGGCTACTAAACCTGGAGAAGGATCCTGCTTGCTTCTGTCTATGGCCGGGACAGCCTATTGACGCCAGCCAAAAGAAATGGACAGCTGGAGCCTCACATCTTAGTTTGGCTTTGGAAACATCCCCCAACTCAACTGAACTTCAGGGCTCTCCTGGTCTGGAAATGGGTTTGTGGAATTGTGTTGAAGCAAAAGATCTGTCTGTAGAAGTTGCTATGGTATCTGCGGATGGAAAACCACTGATAACAATTCCTCCTCCTGGTGGCATTGTTCGCATAGGAGTTGCTTGTGAGCAATATATTTCGCGTGCTTCAGTGGAGCAGTTATTTTTTGTTCTTGACCTCTATTCTTACTTTGGTAAGGTCAGTGAAAAGATTTCGATTGTTAAAGAAAGCAAACGTCAGAATACTGTCTCTTTAACTGGAGGGTTGTTGGAGAAGGTTCCTAGTGATACTGCTGTAAAACTGGTTTTGAAGGATCTGCAGCTTAAGTTTCTTGAGTCTTCCTTTACTAGTACTCAGGACATGCCACTTGTTCAGTTTCTTGGCAAAGATCTTTGCGTGAAAGTAACTCATAGAACCCTCGGCGGCGCTGTTGCAGTATCCTCCAACATATACTGGGAAAATATTGAGGTTGATTGTGTAGATACCGACATACAACTTGAACATGAGAATATCTTGAATGGTCACTTAGTTAGCTGTAATGGGTCTACCCCACTGAGACGTGTCTTTTGGGTTGTCAACGGAAGACATGATGGGCATAGTGGCAGCATTCTTGTGACACCTTTTCTTGACATAAGCATAACACATGTCATTCCCCTCAGTGAAAAGGATATGGAGTGCCACAGTTTAAGCATCGTGGCTTGTATTTCAGGCGTACGTCTAGGAGGAGGAATGAGCTACACTGAAGCTCTGTTACACCGATTTGGAATTCTGAATCATGATGGTGGTCCAGGAGAGGGCCTGACTAGAGGATTAGAGCATTTATCTTCTGGACCTTTGTCAAAACTTTTCAAAGCATCTATAGTTGATGACAGGAATCAAGGTATTTAAAAAAAACAGCTTGGTTGTTTCCGTTTGTTATCGTCCATGTGAAAGTCTCCTACGTGCAGGTTGTTCTTGTTTACAGCTTCAAGTTTTACTAATCGTTGCTAATATATGCATCTGCATGGAACTCCAGGAAATTTGAATGGAGATGGTTTCCCACATTTGGGAAGGCCAGATGACATTGATGTCTCCTTTGAGTTAAGAGACTGGTTGTTTGCTTTGGAGGGCAGAGAAGGTGTGGCAGAAAGGTGGTCTTCTAATGACAATGAAGATATTGGAAGAGAAGAAAAGTGTTGGCACACGAATTTCCGTACTTTCCGAGTAATAGCCAAAAGTACACCGAAGCATGTGGATCTAACAAATGGGACCGAAAACCACTATGACGCTCACAAGTTTCCTGTGGACTCAATTATTGTAAGTCTCTGTTCACCTTATTTTTCCAATACTCAATTTGTTTCCTGAACTTTCTGAGGTTAATGATAACCAAATCACTTTGAAGAGAGTTTGGTCGTCTTCGAAAAACCATATGTATCTCTCAGAGCTGCCTTTTTTTATTCTACTGTCTTACAAAATTACATTCTTGGATGCCATAAAGACTGTGGACCTTAACGTGTTACTGAGCCTTTTTATATTTTATTTGCGGAATGCCTTATAGGTCAGTGTTGAAGGCCTTCAGACATTGAAGCCTCAAATGCAGAAAGAGACCAATTCAGGTATTGGTTTGGCTACAAATGGAATTCACGAAAACGGTCACCTGCCTGGAGGGGTAAATATTGAAGCTAACATTGTGGCATCTGACAACAAATCTGTTCATGATAACTCATTGAACTGGGTGGCAGAAAGTCTGAAATTCTCTGTTAAGCAACCTGTAAGTGAAGCTGAGCTCATTGCTCATTGCTCTCGTCCTTTTAGAAAAGTAGTTTTTGTAATATGGATGGTTTGCCCGTTTTGTTCTTTGTGGTGCAGGTTGAGGCAATTGTTACAAAGGATGAGTTGCAACATCTGACATTCTTGTGCAAATCCGAAGTTGACGCAATGGGAAGGATAGTCGCAGGAGTTCTACGGGTTCTGAAGCTCGAAGAATCTGTTGGCCAAGCGGCTCTAAATCAACTTAGCAACCTTGGTAAGCTAGTCTCATACTTCTTTGCTTCTATGTAAGAGAATAGATTTGACTTTCTCCAGTTCTTGAAGAATCAAACAATGTTGCAGGAAGTGAAAGTTTTGACAAGATGTTCTCGCCAAAGGCGAGCAAAGCAGACCGTACCAAAAGCTCACCTTTTGCTGCATCATCAGATTCAATGAGAGAAATTTCTTCACGTACAAACCTGGAATCTACCATTTCTTCCATTGAAGAAGCATCAATGGAGTTAGATAGCAAGTGTTCAGCACTAGTTTCCGATCTCAGCGATTCAGAATCTTCGGTAAAACACATCAACGACCTCAAGCAGAAACTCGAGAGCTTGCAGAGCTTAATGGCTAAATTACGAACCCAAATCTAAAAAAATTATACTCCCAAATATCAGGCAGGAAGAAGAAATGAAGCATGAAGCATGAAGCATGAAGCTAATTCTTTTATGTATATAGCATATATAGAGATGTGAGAATCACTACTTGAATCGGAATTTTTTGTATCCTAAATACACCGAGAAACGAATTTTGTGTATGCATATGAGCAATGCTTGTCTTTGCAATTGCCCAAAAGAAACTTTCTTTTTGGATAAAATTTTGATAGATTTTCCGGAAAAGCTCTGGTTTTTTTTTATAACGTTCTTCATCGTTGATTAAAGAAATCGCTTTTCTGTCTCTCAGTTTGTAGATAATGGTGGCTGCTTATGGGGAGAATCTGGTTGTTTTGAAACCATACTTATTAAGCCCTTCTTTGTTGATCAAAGCTCTCAAATTATGCAGCTACGAAAACGTCGAGAAACAAGTTTTGTTGATCCATGGGAATTCTGTGACAAATGGGTTCGGCTCCAATCTCCAGTTGAGCAACGGTTTGATGAACTCGTATGCGAAACAGGCAGATGTGAAACACGCACGTAAGGTGTTTGATAGAATGCCTAAAAGAAATGTGGTTTCTTGGAATATAATGATCGATGGATACACCAGCAAGTATTGTGGAGTTACTTCGTTTCGTTTGTTTCATTTGATGCTTGCGGAAGGTAATCCACTCTTTCCTATTTCTTCCTTGACTCATTTTGGTTAGTGAGCTTCTTGTGCTTTGTGTATCAGGGAAGAAGCCAGACTGCTATACCTTTGGCAGCCTTTTGAGAGCTTCTACTGAAGTTAAGTGTCTTGAAATGGTCAGTGAATTACACGGATTTGCTATCAAGCTTGGGTTCGGGGGATCAATTGCACTGATTAGGTCTCTGGTTGATGCATATTGGAAGTGTGGTAGCCTAGCCAATGCTAAGAAATTGCACAAGGGCTCCGTGAAAAGAGACTTGATCTCTTGCACTGCTCTAATTACAGGTTTTGCACAGCAGACCAATTGCACAAGCGAGGCCTTTGATATCTTCAAAGAGATGATACTGATGGAAGCAAAGATGGACGAAGTTATAGTATCTTCAATGCTTAAAATATGCACCAACATCTCATCGTTAGCCGTTGGAAGACAGATACATGGTTTTGCCTTAAAATCCTCCCAAATCAGATTCGATGTTGCTTTGCGTAACTCGCTGATAGATATGTATGCAAAGTCCGGGGAAATCGAGGATGCTGTCCTTGCTTTCGGAGAGATGGAAGAGAAAGATGTAAGATCATGGACCTCTTTGATTGCAGGGTATGGGAAACATGGAGATATTGAGAAAGCAATTGATCTTTATAACGGAATGGAGCATGAAGGGATCAAACCGAATGACGTCACTTTTCTTTCCGTCCTCTCTGCTTGTAGCCACACAGGACAAACCGAACTAGGCTCGAAGTTTTTCAATTCAATGATCAACAAGCATGGAATCAAAGCTCGTGAAAAGCACTTATCTTGCATCATAGATATGCTTTCCCGTGGTGGCTACTTAGAAGAAGCTTATGAACTGATAAGAGGTCAAATGGGTATTATAAGTCTTAGCTCATCAACATGGGCAGCTTTTCTTGATGCCTGCAGGCGTCATGGAAACGTGCAGCTCAGCGAAGTAGCAGCTGCGCAGCTTCTGATTATGGAACCAAAGAAAGCGGTCAATTATATCAATTTGGCAAGTGTATATGCAGCTACTGGAGCATGGGACAATGCTTTGAAGACTCGAAAGCTTATGAAAGAGAGTGGTTCCTGCAATAAAGCTCCTGGATACAGCTCTGTGTATTGAACAAAAGTGAATAAGAAAAAAATTCATATAGGGTTTAAAGATACAATGTGGTACAAATGTTTTAACACCAAAATGAAGTTAGTGAGGCTATAAAAAGCATCTCAAGGTTCGAAGGAATAGCAGCAAACTTATCCAAATCGTAGCGTGATCAATATAGATTAGAGTTACAATAAAACAATGGATATCTTAATCCTCCAGGCTCCTAATTTATCAGTTCCTACAAGAGTCGGATTGCTACTTGGTAATCACGTCCCAACGCCATATTGTCCCGTCCTCGCAACAAGCAAGAATTGTGCTACAATCCCATGGAAAAAAAAAAACAGAGTATATCGGAATCCAATATTATGTGTTTTGTTTACACTAATTATTGACTCAAAAAGCATGAAGGTTTCAAATACATTGGTGAGGGAGAAGAAGATGGATATACCTTCCATCAACGGACATGGCGGTTTGCCTGATCACAGACTTTGATTGAGTGTGTGATAACCTATTTGGCAACAGAGAATCATGTCAAGACTACAACAGAAACACAAAAGTGAAGCTTAATCATTTGATTAAAGATCAGACGACGTGTCTGAATCCAAAACTAACTTACTTTGTAATCAAAACAGGAGGGCAACTTTTTAAATCCCAGACATAAATCTTTCCTTCCTGATTCCCTGATAACCAACCAGCCAGGGATGTTTCACAAAATGGATAAGAAAAGTTGAAGTACATATAATAATGCAGATTTATTTGTATATCGCGAGCTTTCTCGTACCTATTGCAACAGCATTGAAATGGAGATCACAAGAAAACTTGATAAACCATATATCACACATTGGAATCGGATATTTTTGTAGAACATCTGAAGTACCCTACAAACCCAAAAATAAAATCTCAATCTGTAAAATATGTGATATAATGAATGATTGCTGTTATGTTTGGCACATGATAAAGATCCTAACCTCTCCAGGAGAATTCTCTTTCAGTTGTGGTTCCCACAACAGGATCTCATTGTCCACACTCTAAAATCAGATAGAGCACACAAGAGTAAGTGCTTTAGTATTACACTTTTCAGTTTTTAGCTTATTCCACCAAATGAAATGATTTTATCCATCATTGACTAACTAACCTTTGAAAGAATAAAATCACCGAACCAACGGTTACAATCTACGTAGTTTGTATGAACTGAAGCTGTAAATACCTACACGTAAAAGTCATGTCATTAAGAAAGACCACCGTTACGTATCAGTCACTCGTTGTTACAATGCAAGGAAAAGGAAAATACTCACAGGGAATTGTACAAATTTGGTGGGGAATTTTGACGGATCATCCGTCCACGTGAATGACTTTTCGACATATGTCCAAAACTCTGGAGATAGCCAAAAAAAAGATCATACAAACGAACCACAAGCCATTTTTCTCAAAAAAGTTTAAACAAATGGAAGTTCCTTTCAAGTGTGCTTGGTTTTTCTCTTACCTTTCATTGACCATATTTTAATAGTGGTGTCCATACCACAACTAGCAAAACGGTAAATATCAGAGGGATGAAAATCCTACAATTTCCAAGAGAAGATTGTTATCCTTAACATGTCTCTATTAAGTGAAACTAACTGAATCAGATTATTGTTTTATTTCACATCCATTCTGATGAAGGGAATATAAAAACCATATTGGCTCACCACACTTAGAACTTCGTAGCGATGACCTCCAGCTCCAGCAAATATCAGAATACATATCCCAGTTTCAATATTCCACAGTCGAACAGATTCATCCTGATCGAATTAAAACGTAAGAACTCTTGAATTTCGACAAATAATTGAATGCCAGGACATTACAGAAAACAAAAAGCCAAGACATATACCTTGCTGGCAGTAATCACAAGTTGAGGTTTCAAAGGCTGTGTCCTGATTTCGTTCACTGAATCTCCGTGGCCCACGAGGCTCTGCACATGTGCGAGCACAGATTATACAAGAAAGAAACCGAATCATTTGCTAGTATACATAAAACATCCATAAATTCTTAATATCGTTCTAAAGCTTATAAAATGCAATAGTACCTTATGAATCATTTCATTGTCGACGTCAATGACTCTAATTATGCCTTTTACTCCTCCAGCCGCAACAAATGGTTTCCCGTTAACGCCACATGCCCAACTTACAGTGTAAAATGACTCCAGGTTCTGATCTCCAGAGCACATGGACATATAACCAAATGACCTCAATGAAACTTGACTTCTTTTACTTTTCACAAAGTTAGCAAATTTATATAAGCCTTACATCTTCATCAGAATAGGATTGCAATGCAGATATAGCACCATCTTCAAGACAATTGTACAAAGTAATCTACATAAAAAGAGGTAAAACAATGGCAGTAATGATATATTCATGACCCAGCTCAATAAAGGTTAAAAGAAAGAACCTCCCTCGTCAAAAAATTTACGGGAAACTCGAGAACATTGCTGACTAAACTCTCCCCACAAAATCACTCAACTGGCAATTCAAGTATATATTTACAATTGTTAAGAAACAAAATTCACATTGAGCAATCAAATGTGTAAGATTACGAATTAAATCCACTCGTTCCCGATTGATTTTTAAACGAAACCCGAGAAATTTCTCATGGTATCAGAGACCACTAAGCCACTATCAATGTATATTAGGAACCTTCATTGGAAACAATATAGAGCAATCAAGTGAATCAACTAGTACTAAAACAGAAAAAGCTATAAATTTTCACAAAATCTCCAATTGATGAGCTAAGAATGTTGTCTTCCGTTTTGAAAACTAACCCTAAGATCAAACAAAGTTTCAATTTTTATTATAAAAAAAATTCTCAAAGGGTACAATTAGAAATCCAAAATCAAACATAAAAGGAAAGTCCTTTTGGGCAACAATCGATCTCTAACAAAAACCTAAACAGACCCAGAAGAATTGAAATAAGCCCGAATTAGGAGGAGAAGAAGAAATTGTACCCGATTTCCACCAGCGGTAACGAAGACAGTGAAGAAACGAGCATCAAGGAAGTTGAAGACAAGGGCATACAAAGGTTTCTTCCCTTCTTGAATCCTGTTGGTCACTTTGTAAGATTTCTTGTTCGATGGGGTCAAAGACCCAACCAGTGACTCGTTCCCTAAAGCTATCTTTGACATTTTAAGGACCCAAATCTCTCTCTCAAGCAGACACACTAACTCTGTCTTAAAGCTCACACCAGTCTCATGCAACAAGAGGTTTTTGTGAGTTTTTCGATTAAACACGAACACATTTAGAGGTTACCAAAATTACTCTCTTTAAGTTTGTAACCGTAGATTTGACCTGACGACAATAATTTTTTTTTGACTTGACACAAACTATCTTTATTATTATTCTTTTTTTTTTGTTTTATGACACACTGACTATATATTTTAAGAAAAATAAAATACCAAAATCTGGTAAGGAGATCAAAATTATTATTTAATCAACATTACCATACGTATTTAAACAAAAAAAAAATGATGAAAAATTTAAATATTTGATTGATACGATCGAAATTACCAATTTGTCTATTGTTTTCTTAGAAAACTATACATAAGATATGATCAAAATAAATTTCTTCTTTGACCGTGAATAAATATTTTTTGAAGTTTAATTTTTATTATATAAAATTGATACATCTATAATTTTAACTTAAATAAAAGATAATGAATTTAAGTTATTTTGGTTTGATAGTAGAAAAATAATGGGACAATTGCAAAAATATCATTTTTAGTGTGTATATTTTTAAAAATACCACTATTGGTTGTTCATTTTAAAAAATACCACTAATTATGAATTTTTAAAACCTAAATCTTAAAATTCTAAACCTTAAAAAAATGTTTTGACCACTAACAAATTTTAAACCCTCAAAACTAATTTATATATAATACAATATATTTAACCCAAACATTAATGATATAATGAGTAAATAATTTTGAAAATATGGCATTTTTGCAAAGATTTTGAAAAAATAATTTTAACTTAAATAAAAGATAATGAATTTAAGTTATTTTGGTTTTATAGTAGAAAAATAATGGGACAATTGCAAAAATATTATTTTTGGTGTGTATATTTTCAAAAATACCACTTTTGGTTGTTCATTTTTAAAAATACCATTAATTATGAATTTTTAAAGTCTAAATTTTAAAATTTTAAACCTTAAAAAAATGTTTTGACCACTGACAAACTTTAAACCCTCAAAACTAAGTTATATATAATACAATATATTTAATCCAAATATTAATGATATAATGAGTAAATAATTTTGAAAATATGGTATATTTGCAAAGATTTTGAAAAAATAGTATTTTTGAAAACTGGGTTTTCAAAAATGATATTTTTCATAATTTCTCAAAAATCTTCATGTACATTTAGTTTCTTTCTCTGCTATTTTTTTTTCATGATGATTTTTTTTTGTGTGTTTCTCCACTCTTTACTAAATAGAAAACTTTATAAAAGAATAAACTTTAAGTTTAATTTTTTGATATACAACTACCAAATTAATTTGTAACTTTTTTATTCGTTTTACACAAAATTTTAGAAATTTAAATAAAGCTAAACTCTTATATCAGTTATGAATTATATAGTTTTTTAACAATGATTTTTTAAAATAAAATATATAAACCTGGTTTTTGATATGTTAGTTTTTTTCAAAACAAAATTTCACAATATTCACATAACTAATGGGCTGTCTAATTCTTAACGAGAGTGTGTATCTACTGGACCTACTGTAAGCCCATAATAATTTGATTAATTTCCTATACTTAAAGTAGGAGAAATTTAAATAAATAAAAGAAATTTTGAGAAATATCATTTTTGAATTGCTAATTTTTAAAAGTGTTGTATTTTTATTTTTTTTGCAAAGATGCTATTTTTTCAAAATTATTTATTCATTATGTTATTCATGTTTGGATTAACTATATTGTATTAGAGTTTAGTTTTGATGGTTTATGGTTTGTTAGGAGTCAAAATATTTTTTAGGATTTAAAATATTAAGACTTAGGCTCTAAAAATTCATAAATAGTGACATTTTTGCAAATAGACAATCCATTGTGGAATTTTTAAAAAATTACATACCAAAAGTGGTATTTTTGCAATTGTCCCTTAAAGTAGTTACTATTTGTCGTAAAAAAAAAATTTGAAAATTGTAAAAATATATTGTTAATATTTGTTGTTTTTTGTTTGGTAGTATGTTTTCAACTAATCAAATTAATTTTCTCCCAACTATAGTTTGTAGTTTACAACGAAAGTTCATTTTGGATGTGACTAGTAATGATTGGATGAATTGTGTATAAAATTTAAAATATTTTTTAAAACTGTTTTTTTCTAATCAAATTTTAAATACTTTGAGTTCTCCAACTGGTAACATAGGATAGTACAAATTTTTTATAGTACAGAATAACAGTATAAGATGATAGTACAATTAAAAACAGTACAAACATTGTTAAAAAATGATAGTATAAAAACACAGTGATATTATTGTTTGTAATGCTACTTTGTTGATTGGTTACACGGGAGATAGTATAAGTTGTAATGCACTTGTAATGCGCTTACAAAGTGCTACCATTCAATATAGACGCATGAATTTTGTACGACTTTTAAAACACTTTTATAATAACATTTGTTTTCCAATTAGACTCAATATTTTCAGTAGATTTCATCTATGATTCATAGTTTCTAAAACTACGTTTACTAATTTCATATTTATTCTAAAACATTTATTTTGAAGCTTTTGAAACTGTAGGTTTTTATTTTACAATAATTAATATGTTCTTACAACGGAACCAAACTAATTTTCCTATTTTGAAGAAGAAGAAAAAAACAAAATCAAAACCGAAGTACTACCCACAACAGAGTGACAAACAAACGGCTGACATACAACATGTGAAATTAAGGATTTGGTAGAAAATAAAATATTTTGTTATGCAATCCTCGTTTACTACGTAAAAGCATCATCCCAAATCCTTTAACCATTCTATAGAGCATTGTCTACGGTTTATCCGACCTTTCGGACACATTATGCAATAGATTCTAACATGCATACAAAAAGGTTTGGAGGTAGCGTTACTAGTTCGTTCTTTTTGAACAATTCATATATACGGCATGTAATATATTTTATTCAAGTCTCTAACGCTCATGCTTTTAGACTTTTAATTAATCAACTCACATTAGTTCATGTAACTTGTAAAATTTCACTACAAAAAAAAAAAAACATCTAGTTATCTCATTTCGAAGAACGCGTTTACTTTTACCATCTCATGCATGCACTCCTGATATATGTGACATTTTGCATGAGTTATCTAGTTGCACAAAACTTTAACGATGTATCATCTAAAAGCAAAGGTACAAATTAATACGCTTAGGAACATGTAACTAGGGTGATATGATCCAATTAATCTAAACTCAGTTCCACGACTTGGTATATTCGTTTTACTATATGTACATTTCTATCGATTCACTACAAGAAAAATGGGGTTTTTCCAACCGAATTTCCGACGGAGCATATTCGGTCGGAAATTCTCGACGGAAATCCGACGGATTTCCGATCGTTTTCCGACCGGTCCAAAATCGGTCGGAAATTTCCGACGGAAACAATTCCGTCGCAATGCGGTTGCAATATCGGTAGGAAATCGGTGGGAAAATAAATCGGTGGGAAATCCGTCGGAAAATTCAGTCGGAAAACGGTGGGAAATTCAGTCCGTCGGAAATCGGTAGGAAAAATTGGAGCCATTTTTGACCGTTTGAAAATTTGAATTTCCGACCGAAATTTCGGTGGGAAATCCGTCGGAAATTTTTCAGATTATTTTTAAAAACAGATCACACCTTCTTCCTCCTCCTCTTTCACATACGAAATTTCTTTGTATAACACTTAAAAATGGCTCCTTCAAACCCCCCTCAATATTTTCGAGCGTGGATGGATAGACCTTCTCATGATCCAGAGACGAGTTTACTTACGGATGAGTTTGTCGATGGAGTTCAACAATTTATGAATCTTGCATTAAACCAACCGCAAACCATAGAAGCTCAAGGTAAAATGTCGTGCCCTTGTTCTAAATGTCGGAATTGTAAAAAGAAATTTGGGCGTTTTGTATTACAACACCTTTATAGAGACGGATTTATGCCGGGGTATAAGATATGGTATTTGCATGGTGAAGATGGTTCAATGGGGAATTATGCTAGTACTAGTGCGGATAGGATAGAGGAACCAATACCGGAAGTAGATGAAAATGTAGGTATGGAAGAAATGGTTAACGAAGCCTATCGGGAGAATATACCTTCGTTTTTTCAGGATGGATCCGAAGGACCAACTTTAGATGCCCAAAGGTACTTTGATACGGTAGATGCATCAACTGATCCGTTATATGCTGGTTGCAAAGAGGGTATTTCATCTTTATACTCTGCATACAGAATGATGAGTATAAAGACTGATTGGAATTTGTCAGAGGATTGTATGGATGCGATAGCTGATTATGTGAAAGATATTCTGCCGGAAGATAATCTTCACCCGGGTTCATACTACGAGATACAAAAACTTGTATCCGGGCTTGGTTTGTCGTATGAAATGATAGATGTGTGCATCAACAACTGTATGATATATTGGAGAGAGGATGGCGACCGCTTGAAATGTCGGTTTTGTCGCCAACCGCGGTTTCAAGACACAACTGGTAGAGGTCGAGTACCGTTTAAGAGGATGTGGTATTTGCCGTTAGCCGAGCGGTTAAAGAGATTATATAAATCAGAGCGCACAGCCGGTCCTATGAGATGGCATGCAGAGCATACCTTTAATGGAGAAATTGCGCATCCCTCAGACGCAGGTGCATGGAAACATTTCCAATCATTGTATCCTAGTTTTGCAGAAGAGCCACGAAATGTATACCTTGGGTTATCTACGGATGGTTTTAATCCTTTTGGGAAGCATGGGAGGAAATATTCATTGTGGCCAGTCATTGTCACACCTTACAATTTGCCTCCAACGTTGTGCATGAAGCGAGAGTTTCTATTCCTCACAATCCTTGTTCCCGGTCCAGACCATCCGAAGCGTTCGCTTGATGTCTTCTTGCAACCATTGATTCATGAATTGCAAGAGTTATGGGAGCATGGTGTTCGAACATATGATATTTCATGCCATCAGGACTTCACGATGAAAGCTGTGCTTATGTGGACCATAAGCGATTTTCCAGCATATGGAATGTTATCTGGATGGACAACTCACGGAAAGTTGTCATGCCCGTACTGTCAAGATAACACTAATGCTTTCCAATTAAAGCATGGCAAAAAGGCGTGTTGGTTTGATTGTCATAGATGTTTTTTACCAGCTGATCATCCGTACCGGAGGAGCACCACGTTGTTTACAAAGAAAAAAAAGGTGCTTCACGATCGTCCCCCCCCCCAGTTAAATGGTGATTATATTATGACTCAGTTTCGTGATTTTGGTGTTATGACTACGGCTTACTGTGGTGGTAATGGGCATGATCATGTTGACGGTTATGGGCAACAGCATAATTGGCATAAGAAGAGTATTTTTTGGGATTTACCATATTGGAAAGATCATCTCTTGCGGCATAATCTTGATGTCATGCACATTGAGAAGAACTTTTTCGATAACATCATCAATACAGTCCTCAATGTGCAAGGGAAAACCAAAGATAATTTGAAGTCTAGATTGGATTTGCCCGGTATATGTTCTCGAAAGGAACTACATGTCATGGAGAATGGAAAAGGTCCTATCCCGGTCTTCAGGTTGGATGGTTTAGGAAAGAAAGAGTTCTTTGAGTGGATTACGCATCATGTTAAATTCCCAGATGGATATGCGTCGAATCTTCGTAATTGTGTTGATATAGGGGACGGAAAGTTTATTGGACTGAAGAGTCATGACTGTCATGTTATCATGCAACGCCTCCTTCCATTTGCCTTTGAAGACCTCCTTCCCAAAAACGTCCATCGAGCAATTGCAGGTAAATTTTTGGTATTTAAATCAATTTACATTATCACATATATATATATATATATATATATATATATATATATATATATATATATATATAAATATATCTACTGTATTTAAAAAAATTATATTTGATCTTTCCAGCGGTAGGTGCGTTTTTCCGAGATTTATGCACGAGATCCGTTACAGTGGACGGGATACGCAATTTGGAGGAGAAGATACCAATGATCCTCTGCAATCTAGAGAAGATATTTCCGCCGTCTTTCTTTGATGTTATGGAACATCTTCCGGTCCATCTTCCTCGGGAAGTTGCTCTTGGTGGCCCTGTTCAATATCGGTGGATGTATCCGTTCGAGCGTTATATGTTCCATCTGAAGAAAAAAGTCAAAAATTTAAGCAAAGTAGAGGGGTCAATTGTTGCTCAAAGCATCAACCAGGAAACATCTAATTTTGCGGTAAACTACTTCCCTTCAAAAGTCCAATCAAAGAGTCGAAAACCAGGGCGTTACGATGATAGAGGAGAAAAACCCATTTATCCAGCTTATGTCCCACATATGTTCGCACAAGTCGGCCGACTAAGTGGGAAAACAAAATCAAGGAGGCTTTCATCTGAGGAGCAAAAACACTTGCATATGTACATTCTCACAAATTGCGAAGAAGTCATGCCATATGAGAGGTATTTTTAATTACAAACTAAATAATTCGCAACTTTCATTTTACGATAATAAATAAATAATGATGATATGTTTTTTTCAGCATTTACATGGACCAATTACGCCAGGAAAATCCACTTTACACAGAAGATGAATTGAATGTGCTAAAAAGTTCTGAATTTGACCGGTGGTTACCATTCTACGTAAGTGAAAAATTATCCGACGCATAAAATTGTGTAAAATATTTAAATGCGCGTGTAATAATGGAAAACTGTTTTCTCGTGTAGATCTCGCATTGGAAATCTAATGGCCATCAATTTCCAACGTGGTTAGAGGAGCTGTCGTCCGGCCTAACATCGGTTGCTATGTCATATCCGATGTACTGCACCCGCGGATACGCTTTTAAGATCCATAGAGAAATGAACAGAAGGTGCACCTCTAATTCTGGAATTTCATCACATTCCGGTGATCTTGTTTACTATGGTGTCTTGCGTGAAATATTGGAGGTTCATTATCCCGGCTTACTCGATTTGAGGTGCGTTGTCTTCTACTGTGATTGGTATGATCCTTTTACCGGTGTTCGACAAGACGAGTTTGGTGTTACATCTGTACATTCGAGGAAGAGGCTCCAAAAATACGATCCATTCATCCTTGCCTCACAAGCAAACCAAGTTTCATATATTCCATACCCTCGAGTACGAAACAAACAAGATCCATGGATTACGGTGACATCAATTAACCCAAGAGGAAGGGTAGATGGGGTAGCAGATACCGAACCTTTGCAACAGAGCACCGCCGGATATATTGGCTCGATTGATCATTCGCTTGAGGTTGACCTCGTCGTCGATTTCACAACGGACGCAGAAGATGCAATATTTGAGGATTCAGAGGAAGAGATTGGGGAGTTTGACCAAGAGTCGGAGTCAGCATCTTCAGATTATTTATCGGATTCAGACGGACTTTAACTATATTTGTGTATTTAAAACAATTTTAATTTGTGTTTGTAATATATTATAATTCAAAACTTCTACCCTAAATTTTTATAATTCCGACCGAAAATTGTTATAATTGTTATAAAATATTATGAAATTGTTAAAATTGTTAAAATTGGTTAAAAAATTGTTATAATTCCAAATCCGTGGGAAAATGGTTAGGATTGTTTAAAAATTGTTAAAATTATTAAAATTGTTATAAAATTGTTATAATTGTTATTATATTTTTATAAATGTGCTAAAATTTTTATAATTGTTATAATTAAATTTTTATAATTCAAAATTGTTTTAATAAAATTGTTATATTAAATTCAGCATCTTCAGATATTTATTTAGAATTTCCGACCGATTTGCGACGGATTTAATTAAATCCGTCGCAAATCGGTCGGAAATTTGCCACCGATTAATCGGTCGGAAATTTAAATTTTCCCACCGATATATCCGTCGGAAATTTAATTTTTCCGACCGATTTGCGACGGATTTAATTAAATCCGTCGCAAATCGGTCGGAAATTCTAAATAAATATCTGCTCTTCTTCCTCAGATCCGATCTTCATCAACACCTTCATCGCTTCATCTCTTCTCCGCCGCCGCCGTCGAACGCCGATCCACCGCCGCCGAGCCTCCTTCTCTTCTCCTCCACCGCCGCAACCTCTCCTTCTCTTCTCCTCCACCGCCGCAACCTCTCTTTCTTCTCTTCTCCTCCGGTCTCCTTCTCTTCTCCTCCACCGCCGTCGGCTCTCCTCCTCTCTCCACCGTCCACCGCCGCCGAGCCTTCCTCCTCCACCCACGCCGTCTCTTCCTCCTCCACCACCAATTCAAAACATGTAAGTAAAATTGTGAATTTTTAGGATTTAGGGGAAATTTGAGGGGAAATTGTGAATTTTTAGGATTTAGGGGAAAATTGTGAATTGAATTAGGATTTAGGGGAAATTATGAATTTTTAGAAAATTGTTAGGAAATTTTAGGGGAAATTATGAATTTTTAGAAAATTGTTAGAAAATTGTTAGGATTTAGGGGAAATTGTGAATTTTTAGAAAATTGTTAGGAAATTTTAGGATTTAGAAAAATTATGAAATGTGAATTTAAGGAAATTTTAGGATTTTTGGAATAATTGAAATATGAATTAGGATTTTTGGATTAGGATTTTTGGAATTATGAAATATGATTTGGGAATTAGGATTTGTTGGATTAGGATTTTTGGAATTATGAAATATGATTTGGGAATTACGATATTTGGATTAGGATTTTTGGAATTATGAAATATGATTTGGGAATTAGGATTTGTTGAATTAGGATTTTTGGATTTAGAAAAATTATGAAATGTGAATTTTAGGAAATTTTTGGATTTTTGGAATAATGGAAATGAGAATTAGGATTTGTTGGATTAGGATTTTTGGAATTATGAAATATGATTTGGGAATTAGGATTTGTTGGATTAGGATTTTTGGAATTATGCTTTTTGGAATTATGAAATATGGAATTATGAAATATGAAAAGGGAATTAGGAATTGTTGATTTAGAATTTTTGGAATGATGAAATATGAATTATTATTTGTGATTTAGGATTTTTGGATTGTGATTCTTGGAAATATGAAATATGATTTGGGAATTAGTATTTGTTGATTTAGGATGTTTTGAATTATGAAATATGAATTATGCAGGTCGATGCGAGATTTCCGAAGAATTATTAACCTCCCGCATCGTGCGAGCAGCGACAACACAAACCCCCCAGCCCCAAACCCCCCGAGCCCTTCTCATATTCCGGACAGTCAAAGCTCCAACCAACAACAACTTACGATCGAAGAGTTGTTGACTCAACCGGGCCGAGAGAACATTCCTAAGCTCGACCCAATGTGTCGAGGCAAATCGACTTGGTAAGAAAATTTAAATTTTGTAGTGAAAGTTAAAATTAATACTAACTTGGATTTTTTGACTAATACATTGTTTTCATGTTTTTAGGTTCGGTAAGAAAAATAAGATTTCAAAATCATTTTTGAAGATGATACGTGCACTCCTCAAACATCCTTATAAGACGTGGAACGCAATGCCTCACAGTGAGAAAGAGTTGTGGTTCCGAACTTTTACGGTATGTATTTAACTTCGTAAAAAATTCTATTATTTAAAATGCATTTTATAGTTACTAATAATTTTTGTTTTCAATAATGTAGCAAGATTTTGATTGGCATCCTAGCTTGACGGGACAAGTTAGGGATGCGTTCTACAAGATGGCGTCGGATAGTTACTCGGGACACATGAACGAGTGGAAGGAAAAATGGGAGACCGGGGATGACAAACCGCATAACTTGAACGAGGATGTTTGGCTGGGATTGCAGGCGTACTGGGCTGATCCGGCAACGAAAAAGCTTGCAAAGATTAACTCGGAAAACCGGAAGAAGAATCCTCGAGGTACTCACAACTCGGGGGCTACGAGTTTCTTAGCGCGTGAGGACGAGATGGTAAGTGTATTTGAAATTTCTATAAATTATTTTTGTTATCTTTCACATTTAAAATATTTATGAAACGTTTGCAGATTCAAGAATCTGCCGGTGTGGTTCCAGATTTAGTTGCTTTGATGAAACGGACACACACGAACAAAAAAACCGGGAAGATCGATTATCCGAACATTGCTGAAATCGTCGATAAGGTGGAGAAGAGAAAGGAAGAGCGGCTTACGCAAATGGCTCTCTCTCAAGGTTTGGATGGTTCTTCTTCTTCGAACCAGTGTGAGTTGTCCGTCGACGAAGTCAACGAAATGGTCCTCCAGGTATTGTTACATTTTAATTATATGTCGATCTTTTTTTTTTTTTTAATTTTCTATATTGACGCATCTCATTTTCCGTAGGAAACTCCATTGCGCAAGGGTCGTCGTCCTGGATTAGGCAATGTAGCAACTAGGTTTGGGCCTAGTTCTTCTTCCGCGACCAATCCCGGACTGTATGACGAAGTAGCCGGTCTCAAAGAAGCACTTGAGCGGAAAGACGAAGAAGTTGAAGAACTGAAGCTTGAGAACGCCGCAACCAAAGAGAGCCTTGAAGCAATGAAGGCTTTCATGAGGAGCAAATTTCCTGATTTTCATTTTTAGATTTTCTCATCGGTTTTAGTTTTGTTTTGTAATTTACGTTTAAAATACTTCTAGTAATTTCTGAATACTTTAAATTACTTCTACATAATTCTGAATATTTTCAATGTAATTTAATATTTTTATGTAAATTATTTCGTAATTTAAATTATTAATAGATTATATTTTTAAATAATAAATAATTTAATTTTTTTTAAAAATTACCAAATCCGTCGGAAAACGGTCGGAAATTTCCGACGGACACGGCGGTCGGAAATTTCCGACCGATACGCCGGTCGGAAATTTCCGACCGATACGCCGGTCGGAAATTTCCGACGGTTGCGGCGGTGGGAAATTTCCGACGGTTGAATCGGTGGGAAATTTCCGACGGTCGGCGGTGGGAAATTTCCGACGGTTGAGGCGGTGGGAAATTTCCGACGGTTGAGGCGGTGGGAAATTTCCGACGGCTATTGCAACGGCCATTATCGGTCGGAAATCGGTCGGAAATTCCGACCGATTTCCGACCGATATGATTTTTCCGACCACCTGTACCCGACGGACATATTGGTCGGAATTCCGTTCCGACCAATATGTCCGTCGGAAAAACCTCTTTTTTCTTACATTATAATGAAATGTTGCTCATTTGAAGTATTTCTGAAATTCATGAATTTTGCAGTTTTTCTTTTGTTAGCGAAATAACTATTGCAGCTAACTCAAACAAATTACGTAGATACAAATTATTTAACTAATACATCTAATATAGTGGTTTGTGTTAATGATATTTCTATTTCATAATTTGAAATCAATCCCACATAATACATGTTATGGACCAAAAAAACTTGAATACTACTATTTCTTATGTTATGAAATTAAAATTATGCAAAGTCAAATGTAATTATGTAAAGAAAAATTACATGCATGTTGATAGATGTAATTTGTTAAATAATTATAAGAAGTGATGATAATCGCACAAGCAATCTATGAGAAAAAACACATCTTAAAAAGTTATATTTTTATTCAAAGAATCTAAAAAAATTGTAAGTGTAGGCAAAATTCTGACGACACAATAATAAGTCTTGTAAAAAAAAAAAAGACATATCAAAGTCATTTACATGAATATCTCTTGGTTTATCTACATGTATCAAGTTACAATTTTATAATAAATTACTTGCAAATGATAAATACATTTTAGTTAAAACTTAAAAGTCAAAATTGGTAGATTATGAAAAGAGATTCATGCATGTTACTTGTTTTGATAAAAAGAAATTTCAGAATTTTTTCCATTTTCTCCAAATATATATATGCTATTACATAGATTTTTCCCTTTCTTATTATCTTCTAAATGATATTTTTTTTTCAAACGGTATGTATTGTTAAAACTTAAAAGTTTAAATCAACCAGGATAAGATTTGGTATCCTAAATTCGAATGGATAATATTCTAAATTTTAGTTGATAAAGTAAATGCTGGTTATGTATGGAAAATAAATAGATACAACAAAATCTAGTGATGTATGTTACAGCTGTAAAAATGAAATATCCCTTTTATTTTTAAAAGATAAAAACTTTACAAAAAAAATTTGTTCCATAATAAGATAATTTTTTTTATATTTTCTATGCATTTTATTGATAAAAAAATATAGTTTTCGAAAAAAATATTCAAATACTATTGGTTGAAACTTTTTGAAAATCGTTTATTACAAAAATCAATATATTTATTATTCAACATTAACTATTTTTTCTTAATAGGTGCGCATAACCTTAAACCTACATTGTTTAGGAACGGAGGAAGTATATTGGTATGATTTTGGTGTTTTACTAAAAAGGGTCACTTTTCTCTAAAACCAAAGTAAACGTTCTTCTTCGATTGTGTTGTGTTCGAGTTGTTGTGTATTTTTAATGATTGATGATAATTAACTAGTCACTCAGACAGACGGTATATATAAATGTAAAAACCATTATAGCAACGTTAACGGTGAGGCGTTGAGTGTTTCAAGTAATAAAATATAATGAAAAGAAAGAGAAAAAAATATTATTTTAATGTAACTGTATGTTGAAACGTATCGCTGGGTTCGGTAGGCTGAGACGGTTCTTCGTTGTTTCTTCATTTTCCATGCCACGTGTTGTGGTGTGATTGGACCAAGTTTAATGCTACTATTAAATGATTAAATTACTATTAAAATTAATACTACTTTAATATTAGTGATAGCCACGATAAAGTTCATTATTAATGATGGTCTTAATATTAGGTCCATTACATTGGTATTAGAGTCAAATGCTATTCCTTTGTTACATAAAATAAAATGATACTAATACATGTTTTAGTACGGGCAAATAAGAGTCTAACCATGTTTAATTTATTTAAATATTTTTGAACTATATACGTAGTGCTGTCAAACGGGCCGATCCGCGCCCAAACGGGCCACCCGCGGCGGACAATTTCTTTTTGGCGGATTGATGCTGGCCGACCCGCTAGGACCGCGGTTTCGATTTACATGTTCAAGTCCGCCCCGCATAATCCGACGAGTTAGCGAGTTGGCCCGCGGACAAAAACATTCATGTGACTTCTCATAACTTATGAGCATAATTCATCAAATCTGTTACAATTTCAGAAATAAAAGCATAAAGACTCGAGAGAATAACTTCTCATATTCGTTCTAAGTTTCGAACAAAGTTAAAACAGAGAAGAAGCAAAGTTCAAGAAGATTCAAACATGAAAAAGTTTTGAAATAAAGAAAGCGGAGAAGAGTAGAGTTGTGAAAATACTCAGACAACAAACTCAAAATGCAAGCAGTCTTAAACATAGACTCAAACCCAAACTAAACATTTCTTGACCAACATCAATCTTCATCATCAACAATGGATTGGAAAGAAGGTAGTTTCTCAGCTTCACCATCAAATTCTTCATACTCTTCTACATATATGACATAAAGTTGTGCAGTTAGTATTCTCAATAAGATTGTGTAATTTAGTGATAGTAAATCTTGATGAAAAACTATGTGTCTAGTGCTTATCCTTTGAATATGCTTGAAAACCCTTTAACCAATTGCGACTGCAGATTAATGCTTGTACGTTTTTCGGAAGTAGACAACTTCTATACTTGTTCAAAACCCGAGATCCTATACTAAAAGATGATTCAGAAGCTACCGTTGTGATAGGAATGCTGAGAAGATCACGAGCCAAGGAAGCTAATTCTCCATATCTTTCAGAGTTATCTTTCCAGTATTTCAAGATATCCAAACTCTCATAACTCCTCACGTCTAATGGCGGTTCATCTAGATACGTTTACAAACTGGACTTCCCACTAACAACAACATTAGCTTTGCGAAATGCAAGGAAATCCTGTACAAAAAACAGAAACATATTTTACAAAAGCAAACAAAAATTAGAAACACTAAAAGGACAAACATGGATTCAATTTAATCTCACCAACTCATCTCAGAATAAACAAATATTAAATTAAGAAACATGGAATGAATAACTTACATTGTAGTTGCCAAAACTTCCTCTTTCTTCTACAACAACATCTTTCTCTTGAACACTCTCACGTGCACTTGAAACAGGTGATGGCGACTTGGCCTTGTTCTCATATGATGTGTAAAGAGTAGTTAGCTTATCACGCAACTGTTGAATCTTCGCAACACAAGTTCTCTTATCAAGTTTTTTAAAACAATACTCTGCAAGTGTTAGCTTCATCCTCGAATCCAGCACCGTAGCCATTGCAAAAATATCACTAATTTCTTCCCAATACTTGTCAAACTTCTCTTGCATAGGGACAGTCATATCCTTGATAGTACTATCTCTGCTATGCTCATGCTCATTTAACCAAATTCTGATCTTCCATACTTGTATGAAATACATGTTTGAAGTTGGATATGTGGAACCTGAGATAAGACGAGTTATTTCATTAAATGGCTCCAAAAAATCACACAGCTCCTTGACTCGTTTCCATTCATCTTCATTTAGGTTATACTTGTAGTTCTTAGCATCAATGACTTTGAGGTTAGCAAACGCAGCTCGATACTTGATAGCCCTATCAAGCATGCGGTATGTTGAATTTCATCTAGTTGATACATCGAGTACCAAACCAGCCTTCAGCTTTATACCAACAGATTCCACACTTTTAGCAAACAAAATCTCACGAGATTCATAAGCTTGTACATACTTGATACTCTCTCTGATCTTATGCAACGAATCACCAATAACTTTGAGTCCGTCTTGAACAATGAGATTAAGAATATGTGCTGAGCATCTCACATGAAAAAAACCTCCTCCACAAAGTAAATCATCACGTAACACTAGCTGAGATTTCAGAATATCTTGCATTGTATCATTACTATTTGCATTGTCTAAGGTGATGGAGAATACCTTTTTCTCA
Source organism: Arabis hirsuta (assembly GCA_964056655.1). Lineage (NCBI taxonomy): Eukaryota > Viridiplantae > Streptophyta > Magnoliopsida > Brassicales > Brassicaceae > Arabis > Arabis hirsuta. The sequence goes on along the minus strand of OZ053306.1, from coordinate 21,510,608 downwards.
ACTCCCCATTCTTTCCATGTCTCAAGAAGTTGAATTGCTAAGTGCATACCTGTATGTGGAGGTGGTAGAGCACAAAATGCAAGAATCTTGTTGTTCAATTTCCAATTTCTGTCAATGTAATAAGCTGTCACGCACATGTAAACCTCATGAGTGATTGCAGACCACAAATCAGACGTGAAGCTAATCCTTCCAGGTAGATTAGCTAATTTTCTCTTTAACTTCTCTGTCTCATTCTCGTAGAACTTGTAAACATCTGCTGCTGCTGTGTTTCGGCTAATAAACTTCACATCCGCATTCAAATACTTCCAAGTTGATCTAACTCTCTCATATTCAACATAGGAAAATGGTAGATCATGCTGAATAATAGAGGCAGCCACCATTTCACGGAAAACAGAATGATCGTACTTCCTAGATTGCAGTTTCGCTTCTGCATCGACCATCATTTGCCTAACATCACCATTTTTTAGCTTAACGTCGCACTTCTCAAGATGGCGTTTGTAAGTGGTTGTACCATTGTTGTGTGAGTTATATGCATAGTCAATTTTGCAATGTATGCATTGTGCTATTTCTTCACGTTTTCCCGACTTATGAACCTTAGTAATCACCACAAAATTTTTCCATACAGGTGAATACTGCCTTTTTTTTTTGTTTAGATGATTTTCCATATCACCATCATCGCCATCATCATCATCATCTTCAACTTCAGACATTAATCTTTTGCTCCCTTATTAAGCTCCCCTCGATCATTTTCTTCCGCTTCAACCTCAAAGACTTGCCTTTTAGGAGGTTTAGATAATCCTTCTCTTTTTCTTTTCTGAAATTTATGTGATTCTTCTCCATTATTAGACTTCCATATCTCATTTTCAACATTGACAAATCTCTGAGATTCCAAGTCTAACGTCCTTGGCTCATAAGATTCATCTGGATCCTGTCAACAAGAAAAAAAATACCATTAAATAGCAGTTCACTTATTAATCAATTTATGTACTCAATCTATCTTGAAGATGTGATTGTGTTTTGTCTATGAATCTTGTAAATAAAGACTTAAACTAATTTTATGTAAAAGAGACAAGAAGTGTTAAGAGACTTAAAGTGATTCAAAGGAAAACGAGAACCAAAATCAAAACAGCAAAATGACAAACATCTAGTTTAAGTCTTTTAAACATAGATTCATTTTAACACTTTAACTCTCTTAAACATGGTTTCAGTTTAAAAGAAACCAAACAAAAAGAAACATTCTCTACAAAAGCAAAAAGACAAACATTGATTCACTTTAAGTCTTTTAAACATAAACAAGAAGCAAAACGAGAAGCAAAAGCAAACCAAAATCAAAACAGGAAAAGGACAAACATGAATTTAGTTTAACTCTCTTAAACATGGATTTAGTTTAAAAGAAATCAAACAAAAAACAGATACATTCTCTACAAAAGCAAACGAAAATTAGAAAAATTAAAAGGACAAACACTGATTCACTTTTAAGTCTTTTAAACATAAACAAACAAAAATCAACAATTTACCATGGCTCAACTCTGTGTTTTTCTGCCCTTCAAATCTGTCGTGACTCTTGACTTCTTCTTTTTTGAGTTTCTTCGTGAATGAGCCTCGTGACTCTTGAGTTTCCTTGTTAGACAAACACAATGCTAGGGTTTTATTAGAAACTTATTAGTTAGTACTTTGAAACCTTTTATTTCAAACAAAAGGTTCTCAAATTTAGTTTTACTTTTATGTATGGCGGATTATCTGCAAATCCGCAAAACCGCAACGGATAAATCCGTTTAAACCGCAGGCTGTAACGGATCGACCCGCGAGGCCCGCTTCTAAACGGGCTTAGAAAATTATGTCTATATCCGCCCCGTGGTGGGATTAGATGGGCCTGGCCCGCGGATCGCGGGCCCAATTGACAGCACTATATATACGTTCTCTTTAAAATAAAAATCAATTTTTTTTGTCGTCAAATAAAAAGCAATTTAAGATAGATGTTTGCAGACAAAAAAAAAAGATAGATGTTTTTGTTTTTTTTTGTTTTAACAAATGAACTTTATATTGATAAAATATGATAATAATAGAAACTGTGTGTTTCTTTCATTTAAAGTGGCGACATATGAACACAATTTTCTTGGAGACTTGGACAATAGACTGATCGAGAAGATCAAAAGAGAAATCTTGTAAAACTGAAATTATAATAAAAGCCACATAAACATGTTAAGGAACATAGTCCAAAAATTTATTCAAAAAAAAAAAACATAGCTCAAAAATATATGCTCTCTGTGTTAGAAAAAAGAAAGTAAAAGTCTCTCCAAAACCACCTATCAACCAAAACAACAAATCCTAACCAGAGATAATCCATTAGATATCTAATCTGTCTACCTCATAAAACTTGCTTTACTTACCAAATTGAAACCATAGGTCATGTGCTGCTAGTATGTACCAAAAAAAAAAAAAAGAATTGGCAATTTCACGAACCATCCTCACAAGTGAGTTTCCTGCCTAATCCAACCATTTTTACCGTCTTCATTATCGCCTTCGATGTCAGGAGAATCTTCTACAACTGTTTCTTCTTGTATCAACAAACCTTGGTTCCTTGACAGCTTTCTCATTGGTGTTGTCTGAGAATCTTATGAGACTTTGGTTTTCCTGTGTGGCATCAACTCTTCTCCTACTGTAACCATTGTGCTCATCGGCTATGCAGTAATCACCAAACTCCCAAAATCATTAGCTAACTAACTAATACACCACTTAGAGAAATACTGAATAAAAAATGAATCACTAATCAGTACCTTCCAATCTTTGTAATCATATCGAAATACGAAATGGTTGTAAACAACCTCCCCTGACATCACCAGATTTGCTACAAGAGCATTCTTTGGCACTGAGGAGAAATTAGGAAATGGAGATGAGTGTGAAACAATGTTTTTAGGGGTAAGAGGATGAATTCAAAAACAAGAAACATACATAAGATATGATTGGTGTATCTTACCGGCAAAATGAGAAGCATTTTTCTCGACAAGTATCTCAACTCGTCCATCTTTCACCAAGAACGAGAGTGCGAAAAGATTCTCTACCGTCTGTGCAAATGATCTCCTGTTGAACACCAAATTCTCAATTTTAACACGCTTGTTTTTCCGCAAGATGTTAAACATTATTGCCATGTTATTGTTTGTATCAGTTTGTTTTTCAGCCTCTGTCTCATCAACTTAGAGGATATGAAAAGTATCCAAATTAGTTTCCTTTCTAGCTACATTCAATAGTAACAATTGACAAAGTTCCATATGCAATACAACATGATACTCCATCGATGAACCATTTGCAAACAAACCACATATTTTAATACCTCAAACATGCCATCCAAATTCAAGAATGCTAAAACAAACACTGATTTCGTTAACAGATTGACCATTACACACAGCTTGGTATATATACTACACAAGTAGAATCAGTCAAATTTGCTCACAAACTAAAGATTACTGGAATTTGCAAAACACTTCTCACCTCCTCTGGCTTAACACCTTCACCGGCCTTTCTACGTTTCCTGTTGCCCACTGCTCTTTTCCTTTGTTTCAATTCAGTATCCATAGAACCCATCCTGCAAAAGTTGCACAATAGAAATAATTTTAAAAGTCAGGTAAGCAAGCTCATATCCTATAAGGCAAACAAAACCCTTCATTTTAACAAAATATGCTCAAGCTCATTAAGTATTTGTAGAGACATAACTCACATTGTTGAACAGCCACATGATACAATAACCGTAGAACAGACAACAAACCCAATATCCTTCTACTTCATCGACACTTGCGTGTTTTCATCAGCATCAATCCCTAAAGAAGTTTCCCCAAAACCCCTTATCAAGGCATTAACAAACTCAGCTGGAGAAACACCATGCAGAGCAGATTAGGATTTCACCGATGAAAACAAGGTATCCGCTAAGTCCAAAAGCGCCTCTGCATCTGCGATCTGCTCTCTAGGCTTCTGAACTACAACAAACATTATAATCAAGAGAGCACCAAAAAGAGTGTTTTTCAGTAAGATGAACTCAAGTGTTTTTAACCCGCACCAAGTAACCGACTAGTAGCTCTATATAGTGGAGATTAGTTTTACTGTATTTGTGTTAAAGGTCAAAATCCCAGTTTAAAATCAACAAAGATAATTTCGAAACATTTGTATTGTAGAGAATTTATACAGGATATTATGTATGGTTTGAATATGGTGAAGATTATGATGTGGTTGAGGCAGGAACGAGTAGTCAATATGATAATGTAGATTTTAGTCGTGGTAATCAACCAATTGATTATGATAGAGGGAATGTTTATGTTGGAATGGTAAATGATCATGTTTATGAAGTACTTACCCACGAGGCAAAACGGTTATACGATATGTTAGATTACCACATCATAATCTTCACCATGTTTAGACCATACATAATATTATGGCATAAATTCTCTAATATGCAAATGCTTCGAAATTGTTCTTGTTAGTTTTAAACTGAAATTTTAACATTTGGCACAAGGACAATAAAATTTACTTCCACTGCTTGATGCTATTGGCTGGTTACTTGCGAAATTCATGAACTGTTCGACTCCTTCCAAACATTCTTTTGAAAAATTATTTGTGCGCATGTTATACATCCATTTTCGGAATGAATTCCATTTTTTTTTTAATCCCTTTCCTGTCCTTTCCTTTCCTTTCCTTTTGTAAGCTCACGTTTTCAAATTGTAAGTTTTTGATGAGTGCATAATGGGATGTTGCCATATTTATAGTTGAAATTTTGTCATTCTTTTGTGACTATTCGACAACAGTCACAAAAGTTAGGTATTTACCTCCTTTATTTTTCACGTGTCTTTGTGATTCAAATGAGACAATCAACACCAGTGACTATTTCGGGATTGCATTTTTTTACTAATAAAAAAGTCGCTAATTAGTCTTATTTTGCGACGAGAACTGCATAGTCGAATAATAGTCTTACTTCAGTCGCAAATATACGATTAGTATACGACTACATTCTGTCGACATAAATATGCAACTATATAGCCTCTAAATTTTTGGAAAAGTCGCGTATTAGTCGCAAAATAATAACTAATTCTCTATTTTTTGTAGTGTATAACCGATATTGATAACTAAAAAAATATACATTATTTTAACCAAAAAGAATGATTATCTTTTTTAGGAAAAGTAAATATTATAACTTTTTATCAATTAAAATGATCAAACTATTTTTTAAGATATTTTTGTCTAGCATTAGAGTAAATGAGACAAGATATCCTATTTTATTTCATTAGAATACTAAACATATTTTTTTAATTAATAATATGCATTATAAAAATTTGTGTAGAGGGTAGAGGTGGTTGAAAATTCCAATTTCATGACGTAAATTCGCAAAAGTTTTGAGTTCGATAACATTTGGATTTTTGGACTTCGGTTTGTATGTTTTCTCCAAAACAAACTTGCGGGAAATTTCTACCAATAAACACGTTCATATTGAATTAATCATGATCAAAACACTGTTGTCAATAAAATAAAAACATTTTACCATATAAAACTGAAAAACGTTTTCATCAGTCTAATTCTTAATGTGTCACTAAAAAAATTAAGGGAAACTAAATACATGCGAATAAAAAAAAAAGGGAATAATAAAATAAAGAAATAAAGTGAATGCCGGTTGAAGAAATGAATATAACAATATTAATAAGGAAAAAAGGTATTTAAGAATACCTTATATCTAGAATAGCTTTTTTTTTTTTCATATTGAATTAATCATGATCAAAACACTGTTGTCAATAAAATAAAAACATTTTACCATATCAAACTGAAAAACGTTTTCATCATTCTAATTCTTAATGTGTCACTAAAAAAATTAAGGGAAACTAAATACATGCTAATAAAAAAAAAGGGAATAATAAAATAAAGAAATAAATAGTGAATGCTTGAAGAAATGAATATAACAATATTATTAAGGAAAAAAGGTATTTAAGAATACCTTATATCTAGAATAGCTTTTTTTTTTTCTCCTTCTTTTTTGTGTGTGTGTTGTTGTGTGTGCGTGTACTCGTACCCTCGAGCTGGAACACTGACCCATGTTCAGCGTACCAAAGAGCAACTTGCAACAACCACGTCAACAATACAAAATAAATCGTATTATCATTTTCTTTTAATAAACTGTTATCCACCAACCCAAATTTTATATTCGCATGAGTCACACCAAGGGAGCTCAACAAGGTTAAAAACACAATGAAATAAAAAGATGAAATAAAAATTCTCGAGACAGGTTTGCGATGGGCTTTTAGCCCAAATGATTTACTCGAAACAGATAAACATGTTCACCCCCAAATTAGTGAGTGAGATTGTCATTATAAATACCGGTGCGAATAAAAAAAAAAAGCATTATACTGTACGTTCAAAGTGGTCAAAACATTTTCATAATGTAAATCTTAATTATATACATTTAAAGCGGTCGAAGACATTGTCATAATGTAATCTTAATTGTGTAACAAAAAAGATCTTTATTGGCTCCATGAGCTCTCTGTTTTTCAAGATATATATATATAGTTTTGAAGAAAAGAACAATCGAAATTAAATAGCTTGCTACCAAAAAAAATTTTAAAATAAATAAATAGTGAATGAGCCAATTGAAGACCTTCTACTTATGTAGTCAAATTTTAAGGAAAAAAGTATTTTAGAATACCTTCTACTTATTCCCTTCGTTTTCCTCATTGGATATTGTTGTGTGTGTGTGTGTTATATGAATGTGCGTGCTCGTTCGCTTGAGCTCGTGGATTTAGCATACCCATGACCCATGCTTAGCATACCCACGAGCCACTTGCAACAAGCACGTTCACCATCCAAACCAAGTCAAATTATCTTGTTTCCCGTAATAAATAAGTGACCAACCAATCCACATTTCAAAGTGGTTCGCATGAAACACATCAAAGCTATTCAACCATCAAGTGAACTCCACAAGGTTAAAAACACAACGAAGAAAAAGATTAAGAGAAATTGCAAATTATATATATAATATGGAAACTTACATTGTTGTGTTCGTCCCCGAGTGTGGGGAGTGTAACTTAAAGAAGCTGATGATGAGAGAGAGACTCACCAGCCCAGACAAAGACACAAACAGTGACACATAGTTTCAGAGACTCCTCTTACAAACACATTACAAGCAAGAGATAGAGAGAGACAGAGACATACCCAGGAAATATTACATTATAGAGTGAATGTAAGAACACAAAATACCAAAAGAAAAAAAGAAGAAAAATATCAGAAGATGAAATCTACTACCCAAGACTTAGAACCATATGGATACATCTTGCTGCTTCTGCTGAATACCATCCATCGTTCCTACTACTCCTGGCAATGACATATCATCTCTGTAATCGAATGAGGCCATATCAAACGGTGTAGAATCAAACACAAGCTGAAACCTGTTGCTGCTACTGTTGTTGTTATGGGCTGCTTCAAGGTTGTTGTTGTTGTGTGCACTGTCGAACTTAAACCCATTGTTGTTGTTCCCATGGAAAAACGTTTGGTGGCTATTGTTGTTGTTACCTCTGTTTGGGATGTTCAAGTCTTCAAAGAAACTCCCTTCGACAATGTTTCCCGGGAACTGAAGATGCTCTTGATGATTCGGAACCGTTGGCTGGAGCAGTGACATGTTTTGATTCTCCATGACCATAGTAGTTTGGCTGCTCTGGACGTTTCTGTCGTACATAGACATGAGATCAGAGATCATCTTCTGTCCATCCTCAGGAACTCCAATACCCGTTAAGTCGATTGGCTGGGCCACTGAGTTCACTGGCCTTGGCTGAGAAAATCCAACTACAGGCTTAACTTCATTAACATGGAACCTGGATGCTGCTGCTGCTCCATACGGCAAGCAACTGTCTCGATGTGCACAAACCAACTGATGGTTGTCTCTCGAGTTCCTATCCAGAAATCCCCGGCTGATTTCACTATGCGCACACCCAGGATTCTCGCAGGTGAAAACCGTTCTGTCCATTATAGTGTTCAGATCTCTGCTTGGCTTCCTCTTTCTAATGAATTCTGCGTTTCCTGTTGGGACTTCTTCCTTGACAGGAAATTCAGACATTTTAGCAGCCATACCAAAGTTTGAAGGATTCATCACTTTACCAGGCTTGAGCTCTTCCACTTCATAATGAGGCTCCTTCTCAAATCCTTCAACGTCGTATTGACTACAATCATTCATCAGAAGAGAGCTACTTCCACCAGATAAAGAAAGAGGAGGACAGGATTCAGGATAAAGCTCACGAGCCAAGGACTCCTCTTGGTTAATAATGGCAAGCCAAGTAGCACTCTCTTTAGCAGTCATCTTATCCTGCAAGCATTTGGATTGCCTCACGAGCTTACGGATCTTAGCAATATCTGGAAACATATGCTTGATAACCGCAGTCAAAACGCCGACTTTCCACGCCTTCTTCAAATCATGAGGCTTCTTGTAAGGTGCAGGACCTTGGTCTTTAGGCAAACCGAGTTGAGGCCACCATTCCTCTTTCCCAGTAGGCCACCATGGAGGAGGAACTCCTTTTTCCAAAGGAAACCGTCTCTGAGGAGGATCACAGTGCTGCATCAAAGCCGACAAAAGCGATCCAAGAGTCGTGTCTTGAAGTTCTTGCAGCGTGTGCGGAGTCGGTCCAATCAGATTGTTACCTTCATGAATCCCAGGGATATTGTTTTCCGCTTGGTACTTAGTAATAGCAGCTGGGCCATTACGATCGAACCTGACCTTATCTTTCCACCACTCCCTGAGATTATCCGAGGCACCAGTCACAGGCTTCCCATTTTCCGGGATGATCCCGTAAACAAAGCCTTGAGCTTTACAGACTTCCATCATCTTCAACATGTACTTCAAGATCCCATCTTGAGCCCTAGACATTTTCTTCCTCCTCGCTTGCTCTTGAGACTGCCTCTGCTTAACAGCATCAACTCCTTCTTTGCTCTTGTCCTGCTCCTTGAGACGCTTAAGCCGCATTTTATCTCTCCACATCCTCCTCTCCAGTTCATCCACGTCGATCTCATCATCAGTATAGTCGTCTTCAACAATCGAATCCGGTTCAGCTTGTGGCGCGGCACAGAAATCCACTTCCCCTAGAGATCCAGAAGAGAAGAAATCCATGTTTCCACACATTCCCATCTCGTTAAACATCATCGTCACTCTTCTTCACACAGTAAGAACCAGAGACCGATTAACCTGGAAAAAAAGATCAAAACAGAAACATGACTATCTGAGTCTAACACAAGGACCAAAACCATAATAACAACTTACAAGAATCAAAACCATAAACCCAGAATTAGAAAGGGGCCTTTTCGTATTCAATCACCGTCTCAACTAACAAATACATGACAGATCTTATCTTATAGACTTAAGAGCAGAATCAATCAATCGGCAGAAGAAACCTTATCTACTAGAGATTCGATTTCCAAATATAGTATGAGATCCTCAACATCGGAAAAAAATCGAAAGCTAAAAATGCAAAAATTGGAGTATTTTCCTATAGATCAACGATACTGATAATCTGATTAATAAAGCAACCAAACAAAATAAAATCTTCATCGAAACAAATCTGGAAACCAAAAGTTTATTAGATCGCTCAAACACAAGTAATCTGCAGTAAAAACCCATCGATCTACCAAAACCCCAAGAAAAAAACCAGAGAAAATCTATCATCATCATCTTCAGTGTAACAACAACCCTAACATCAAACACAAAACAATTGTAAAGCGAAGAAGAAGTAGTACCTGGAGAAAACAAGTAGCCCAATAAAAAAAAAGAGAGATTTTTTGAAAAAAAGTCTCTGGTTTTCTCCTATCTGGGGTTAAGGAAGGAAATAATAAACCCTAATTCATCGAAAAAAACTCCCCCAAAAGTTAAGAGAGACGAGAAGAAGATGAAGAAGAGGAAGAAGGAGAAGAAAAGTCGACGAAAGATCACGTGGGTAGAAGCGACTTTTGTTTATTTGCGTTTCTTGCGTTTGTTTTGTGGAGTCTCTGTAGATCAGAGAGAGAGAGAGACCATGTATATATATTATTTATTTTTAACACGAATATTATTAAAGAGTAGTAGTATCATTTATTGCCATTTCATTTTTTATTTCAATGGAGAAGATATACTCCAATTAACAAAGCGCCTTTTGGCACTACTCACTGCTCCTCGTTTGGGGGGGTTACTTCCCCTTTTTTAATTACGCGGTATGAATTTAATATTTTTTGTTTTTTGTTTTTACACACGTATTATATTAATTGCCGCTAAACTAATTAAAATACGTTACTACTATTTTTCATTTTTTTGCAACTTGAAAAACGAAAATAAGTTTATTTACTTTATTATAGTATTATTATTACAAGAACAAACTTACGTCATGGACAGCTACAATTATCGATTACGACAATATTTAATCCGAAGAGGTAAGAAAACAATTTTCGAGCTCTTTGATTTTTTAACTAGTTTAATGTCACACTCTCCAACACATTTGTTGAAAACGAACCAAACATAGTGTTAAATTTTTATGCTTTCCTTGTGCACTTGTCGAGTGTCTAAAATCCCAAAAATTATGCTACTAAAAAAAACACAGAAGAAATTGTGAATGAAACTCGTTCAAGTGTAATAATAAATGAGTCAATGAAAAATATATTTACAAGATGAGCCTGAAGACAAAAGTTGGACTGTGAAGATCAATGAAATTGGAGTTGTTGGGATTCAAGTGTTGGAGATAAATGTTTTCTCTTGGTTCTTCACTAACTCCACTCTGTGTTGCATACTCTAATGCCATTTCATAGTCCACCTGAAACAATCAATCACAGGAAGAAACTCAGCAAACAAAAACTGATGGTGATGATGCAGAAAAAAAGAGACTGAGTGATTGATGTTAAAAACCTGTTCCACATGTTGAGCAAGCTTTTCTTTCAATGTTTCTTTTGTGATTATTTGTTCAGACACTTTATCAAGCATAACTGTGTCTTCCTCTTTGTAACGTTTTCTCTTTGTTGTATGTTCTTCCGTCATTTGTTTTAGAACCTCGTACACTGCTCCCGTTGCATCTGGGATGTATCTGCAACATTCGATTATTCAGGGTTGGAGCAAAGAACGCGGGCTACTATGGGAGGAAACAGATTTTCTTCTTCTTTTTATTTACCTGCTCAAACTACGTTTACGCTCCTGCTGTTCACGGGCTTGCATTCTCTTTACTATTTTGGCTTTCAGTTGGATGCAGCATTGTTGAATTGCAGACTTGATGAAAGAAAAGTGTCAAAAGTTAGCTTTAACAAGTTACTGATAAGGTCGAAAAGTCTAGCCTTGTTTTACCTTGACTGCAGTAGCTATCTCACTGATGTCATCTCCTATGTACTCTTTCCCTGTCCCTTTGAAAGGAATTTTTGTACTCACTATGCTCACAAATACTCCTATTTTATCTTGCGCCTGGTTGATCTTATAGCTACTCCAACTGCAAAGTTTTTCAACACCCATTAATTAAAAAAGTTGGAGAAAGATACCAACTTAAATGATATACAGGGGGATGATAAAGCAAGTTAAGTCTCACTTGATTCTCTTTAAGGCTGTCCTGGTGACAACATCAGCTCCTTGTTCAAAAAGGAGAGGAATACGGTTTGCAAAACGGAATATGTTGATCCCCTGTCATTTTAGTTCCCACAAGAGAATTCATAAGAAAGTAGAAGATAAGTATCATGGGATCAAGATAAATAAATAAAGGAATCATGTCAATAAGCTCAGTTCCATTTTTGATCGTTTTCAATAAAGAGCAGACAAATCTAATTCATGCTCAAAATTTAGCTGACTAATGTGGCAACACGTAAAGACAAACATAAATCTCCGGGAACGCTCTTTTGCGGTGGGTGAATACACAAGAATAGACAAAAGGATGATATGACTTGCCTGTTTCACATCTCTTCCCCCCACACTAACACCAGCTTCAACAATGAAAGGATGACCTTCAAAGACCTGAGCACTGAACAAAGAAGGTAAAGATTACTACAAGAAAACTATTATATGACTCCATATCTAAATCAGATGCATTTTCAAAAGATTGAGGGTTGCAGTGACAACCTGCCTGAGTATGTTGCCACCATATCTGGATGCAGCTCCTTGATAATCCCTAGACGAAGATTGTATTCTCCTGCCGGACTAAGACACTACAGCAGAAAACCGCAGTATGATTAGAGCTAATTTTTGCAATAATCCAGATGCTTTAACAAGTTAAACTTTTATAAGAGCCTCGAGAGAGAGAGATAGGGCTGATAAAGCAGTTCGCAATGAACTGTTAAGAGAAAGCAGCTGCTTACATCACCACTAGGGTCGTCGAATTTAGCTTGGCGGAATAGCTGATGTATGCGTACCATTTGCTGAGATGTCACAGATTTGACAGCCATACTAGGGCTGAAATCAGGTCCCATTTCCCCTGAAAGAAAGAAAACAAGCATAATCGTGACTGAATCTGACTCAAGGGATAGCACAGGCTTAGTAATAATATAAAGGGACAACTTCAAACTGATATAACAAATAAGATCGATGTCATACTTACCAATTAATCGCGTTGCAAGGGTTTTGTTAATATTCACAAATTCATTCTGAAGAAACTGCAGAATGGTCTTTTTGGAAGTGTCTGTAATAAGGCGCTTGATAAGCAACAAGTCAACTGACGAAGGATGGTGCTTTGTCTCAAGAGGAATTGGGGGCATCACATCAGTTCTTCGAGTAAATTTTATAGTGACATTTTTCCTACACGAATTTTTTTCGGAAAACTCAATAATGCTGCACATAAACAGAAATAGCACTAAGATGACAGAGAGATAGAGATCATACTCGGGTGTTTCTGATATAAATCTAAACAGAAACTGCGCATAAGGAGTGATAACAGCCATTTGACGCATATAGTGCAAGATCTTAGACTAGAAAAGAAAGATAAAATGTGTAAGACAACTGTGCACGCACATATATCTAAAGAATGATTAAGAAATAAAATACAGCAAAATGACTGATCTAAACCACGTACTCTGTATGTTGTCCAGTTTCCCTCGATTACTACCTGTATTTCTGCTCCATGCCATCGATCATTGCTGACCTTCTTTTCATGTAGATGAATATGGGGAATGTTCCTGAAAAATTTAATCATTTGAGACGTTGAGTTAAATGAGAAGTTTCGCAAAAGATTTGAACCAAGTATCCACGGCTATTATCATAAGAAGATTCACAAAAGACGTGGAGTATTCAAAGGATTCACGGCTATTATCGTCAAATGCACAAACACAAAAAGTTAGATTGATATACGCTTTCGAGAAGCAGTTCATGTATTCAAGGGATACCTGTGAATATCAATATCCAGTCTGCAGAAAGTAACATAGTTTTGATTCTTCATAGATGAAGAGATCTCTATGGGAAGGCCTGTACTCATTTTGGACCAAATTAAAGCCTGCACGCCAGGAAAATTTAGAGAAACTAGAAGAGTTAAACAGGTTCTTTGGAAAAAATGTAGGTATGTAGCCACATCCAGCCGTCATGATTACGGGGGAAAAACAAAGAACAGCCCCAAATCAAAGCTAAAAAGTTCAAATCCTCCTAAAGAGTCAATTGCATAAAATTTATATAACCATATATATTCCTTTTGTAAGCTACAGAGCGCACCATCTTCCTCTTTTGGCCATAAACTGCTGAAGGTTACAAATTTGTATCGATAAACAAAATCAGCATTTTACATGCCAAACTCAGATATCCAACATACTATATAAAACTCAAAAGTAAGAAGAAAAGAATGAAAGCCAGAGATTTAAACTTGCTAAGAAAAGAGTACCATCTTTGCGCCCAAACCAAACTTTCCACGTGTTTGCTTTAGTCCATACTTCGTCCCAGACAAAACTGTAAGAAGAACAATATGTAGATCTAGCCTCAAGATAAAAGCTTATTATAAGGTTGATGTGCCAGGCTAAATAAACAGAGGAAGTCAGGGTGACCATTAGCTATTTACCTCTCCCAAACATATTCGGGATGTCATCATGTGGCATCCCCTTACCATTATCCTACATTATGAACCAACTCAAGTCGTGACTCAAAAATGTCATAAGAATATAATTAAGAATTTGCAGGTATTTATACTTATACTTATATACCCTATTAGACCATCGGATATCTAATATATATACATATGGCTGTCACTAACCCTCAGAATTGAAATTGCACATTATGTTTAATCAAACAAATATTATTCAAGCGCTCACCTTACATGTCACCTTGTAATATGATGCTTCCCCACGGGCCTTTAAAACCTTTGAGACTCCAAGCTCTTTGTATTTCTTTCCCGATGCCAAATTTTTCGTTTGTATCTCACTGGCACGAGCTTCCTTTGCTAACCTTTTCTACATAGGAGGAAACAACTAGAAAAATTAGAATTGTTAATGAAAATATCGGTACTAACAGTGACAACCCAGAAGATTGCAGAACAGTGAAACTTCTTGAACATAAAACAGAAGCTGCTTAAAAGCACAAGAATTTAACCAGGCAGACTGAAATAATGAAAAGATGAGAGAAATAAACACAGAATTCACGTACCCCACGGGCCTTCTCTGTCTCATAGTCATCATACAGCTTTGTGTCAACACGTTCCCGATCGATAAGACCAATCATGGAATTAAACTTGGATTTTACAATCTCTTCACTTCAAAACAAAAACAACACAGTCAATCTACCAGATGGGAAGAAAGCTAGTTAAGATGAAACAACAAACTTTAATAAACGAACACCTACACTTTCTCCTACCAGAACTAACTATAATTTGCTTTCATCTCAAAGTATTCGTCTTTAAACCAAACTAAGAAACATACATTGTTACTTCAACCTCAGGGAGCTCTGAAATCGACTCTGCGGAATCAAGAGCATTTTCAACAAGCTCTCTAACTGTAGTATAAAGCGACTTCCCTGGCTGAAAATCCACAATTCAAGACCCAATTATCAAACAATCCAAACTTTGCAAGAAAGGTGTTACTTACCAAACTGAAACTACAGATATGAACAAATATATTCAATTCCCTGAAATGAAAGCTTCATCGCGATAGTTGAAAACAAACAAATCCGGGACTCACATTATCAAATCCAGCAATATTCTTGTTCTCCGCGAAAAATTCAGCTGGGGATTCTGCAAATTCACGAATTTACAAAAGACATTCAGATCAATTTTCACCACGAAGAAACGCAATTGCACAACTCGAAATGTGCAGATACGTAGTAATTACTTTGCTTGAGAGTGCTCTCTTTAGGGTTCTTCGACTTCCCTTTCTTCGTTTCAGCATCGCCCGCCATGAGAAAAAGTTGAATCAACAATAGGAAAATCGAGGAAGATAACAAAAATCTAATCAACCAAATCTCTCAGTACAACGTTGGATTAAACAAAAATTCAAAGCAGGATCTAGGGTTTGTATGAAAGGAGGGAAGTTACAGAGAGAACTCGATAAGAGAGACGAGTAGCTGTAAGTAGGGGTACAACAGTCATTTCAAGTATTAGCGTTTGCGATTGGACAAGACTGGCGGTTACGATGAATTGACGTTTGCGGTTGAGTAAGCAGCAACAAGGAAGAGAGAAAAAATGGCGAATCATTCTCCTCCTGGAATCGCCATACTCGGAGCTGGGATCTTCGTGAAAACGCAATACATTCCACGTTTAGCTGAGATCTCCGATCTCGTCGTCCTTAAAGCGATTTGGAGCCGTACTGAGGTAACATTCTCCTTTTCGCTATATTGAAAGAGTGATCAATCGTGTAGGTTCATGGGATTGTCGAGGTGATTAACAAAAATGGAGCTCGAATGTTACAGTAATTTCGAAATCGTCAGGATATATGTATGGTCGATTGTGATTTTTGTTATGGTTTGAAGGAATCTGCAAAAGGAGCAGTGGAGATAGCGAGAAAGCATTTTCCTCAAGTGAAATGCAAATGGGGAGATGAAGGTCTGCATGAGATCATTCAAGATAGTTCAATAGTCGGTGTTGCTGTAGTTGTAGCTGGGCAAACTCAGGTGTCTTCACAGATACATGCAAATCTAGTTGGAATAATAGCGATGAATGCATCGGATTTTTCTATTACTAACACAAGCTGAGTGAGTTCAACATCTTATGCTGCAGGTTGAAATGTCACTGAAGATGCTCAAAGCAGGGAAACACGTCCTTCAAGGTGAATTGTCCACTACATTAATCCTAAAAGACTGCACTTTTAGTCGCCTTTGATTGCTCAAACATTGATAATCGGCCTTCTGCTACTATTGTTATTGGAAGATTTTTGCTAATATGGCTGTCTTGATTTGGCTTCGCCTTCGCCTTCGCCTTACCATTTGCTAAACAAGGGCATGCTTTGCTTTTGTGACCGTCTTCTTTCGTCACTAACCATGTTATTGCTACTTGGAAATGTGTCCAATTTAAAACACTAACGATTTTCTTTTCTCTTGACATGTATATTTGCTGCTATCCTGGGATCGGTTTGCAGAGAAGCCAGCTGCTGCTTGTAAGTTGATCACTACTCTTATTTTAAACCAGCTTGGCATGTAGGATTACTTCGGCCCAGAGTCATTTTCTCTTGTTGCATGACCCCATTTAATGTATAAATTAAAGTCTTCCTGGTTATTCCACTCTTAAAACTTTTTTGTTGCAGCAATCAGTGAGATAGAAACTGCAATGTCAAGCTACAGAAATATTTCTGCTGATTCTCCACGCTGCCCAATCTGGGCTGTGGCTGAAAATTATCGTTTTGAGCCAGCATTTGTCGAGGTAACTGTTACTTTGGGTTTTTTCACTTAAGGTTGAGCAAGTAACATTATGCTTGAAAGATCACATGGTTGCTTTCTGCAGTTAAAGAAACTGATAGCAGAAATTGGGGATATGATGAACGTCCAACTTATTATTGAAGGATCAATGAACAGTTCAAATCCTTATTTTTCAAGCTCCTGGAGGCGAAATTTGAGTGTACGTTATGCATTGTTTCCTCACATTCTTATTTTGTCAGACTGTTTTATCTTCCTAACGCGCTGCTTGTTTAGGCTGTAACTTAAGAATCATATGGCTCCAAATGCTACCATCCCGCTACTATCATTTTGCTCTATACTGCAGATATATCAATATACATCTGTTAATATTTACCGTAAGCTCTTCATCTACAGGGTGGTTTTATCTTGGATATGGGTGTGCATTACATTGCAGGGTTAAGAATGGTACCATATAACTTCATTAATTAATAAGCTTCTTCGATATCCTGCTGTTGGATCTTAGATATGATGTATTGGTTTGTCATGAACAGCTTGTTGGATGTGAGGTAACATCAGTCTCAGCCACCACTTCCCACGTGGATAAGACTTTACCTGCACCAGACAATATAACATCAAACTTGTAAGTGTATACTCCTAAACCTCTGTTTCTTAGCACACTAATTTCACTTGAATACTCTAATCCAGGACGTTTCTTTGCTCTATAGTCAGCTCGAGAACGGATGCTCTGGGGTTTTTGTTATGGTTGTGTCTTCAAGGTCTCCAAAGGCATGTAGTAAGACTTAGATACTCTACTTTCGACAGAATTTAGCCTCCATAGTTTTTCTCACAGAAATTCTTTGTTTTAGATATTATGGAGAGTCGTAGGACTAAAGGGCACTGTTCAGCTCGAGCGTGGAGTCCAAGATGGCCGACATGGTTACATGGTTTGTATACTCTAAACATGTGACCAACTGAAATATCCATACTTTGCTTGAAACAACTCAACTCAAGTGGCTCTGATCTTCTGAGCTTTTCAGGCCACGGTTTACGGGGAAGGAGGGACATCGAGGACCATCTTTTACCCGTTTAGCGGAGTGACTGAAGAGCTAAAAGCGTTCTTCAATGACATTTCAGAGACTTCAAAGGTAATCCTAGAGAATCTTATCCTTGAAATGCTGGAACTCAAAATATAGTTATATTAACCAAACTCTCCTCATCTATCTTGTTGGACCTGATGCAGAAGGAGCAAGAGCCTCGTCTCTCATATGTGGAAGGTGCTCGAGACGTTGCTGTTCTGGAGGCAATGCTTGAATCTGGTGCAAGAAACGGAGCTGTAGTCCCTGTGGCCAAATTCTAGTTTTGAAGCTTTCATAGAGACAAGACAACCAAAGCTTTGTTGAAATAAAAGTAGTTACCTTTCATTCTTTCAACACGGAAATATAGACTCCATAATTATCGTTTTGAAACCAACTCTTTATTATCCGGGGAATTATGCATTCTAGGTTTTTTTGTCCTAAACCTTATAATAATTACAATAAGAATTTCAAACAGATTAAAAGCCTATAACCCAGCATCTAAGTCAAGTCATCAAAAGCACATATGAATAAATTAGAAACAAACAGAAACACTCCATGGATGGTCTGAGATGGATTCAGCTCAAAGCATGTGCTCAAATCCTCCACCTTGATGTGCTGGGACTCGACCAACTCCAACATTGTGAACCAACTGTTGCAGCCACCTCCTTGCGATTTGATCTTCCTGAAAAGACATATACCCAAGTTCAGCTAAACCATCTCTTACACAAACAAGTTCAAAACCCAATTTGAAATATGACAATGACTTACACGAAGACAATTGCTAAAGGTTCCATCTCGTAGCGAGTCAGGGAGACAGCTTCCGAGTGCAGCACATGCCCTACACACAAGTGACAAAGCTCAAGCATAAAAAAGCCAAGCACATGAGAATAATAAGAATCATCTCTGAGGAAGTTTGTTTTATGCTAGCCCAACCTTGGGTTGTCTGATAAACGGAGATAACAACGAATGATATGCTTCAAAAGGCGAGGAGAAGGCTGCTCCACAAGTGACTGAACCATATTGCCCAACACTCGACCAACTGCAAAAAACCGCTCTGCTGTTGTGCAGATGTAATCCATTCCCACATCATCCAACAATATCTTTTGGACTATAAATGTGGCAACCTGTCATTAACACAGCATGTTAATTCATAAACAATGTGTTGCACATTTTCCACTATAGACACCATTTACTAGTGCGGAACTGGTTCTATGAAACTTTGAGCCCAGCCTAGGAACTATAGATAACAGACGATGACAGATTCGTTGATAAAATTTTTGGCTAAAGCATTCATTTAGTAAAGAAACAGTAACAAGAAAAATCGAGACTCATTTTTATAGGACTGAATGTTAGGATTCGGAATATCATTTTAGCTAAAGCAATCACCTAGTTAAGAAAAACAGTAGCACGACGAACTGAGACGCCTTTCGTTCATCATTAACAACGATTTGAAATGCCAGAAGGCCGAGCAATGAAACCAAAGACAAATAAGTACATCTAGAATGAGTTTTAAGATTGTCAAGGAGAATACCATACGAATATGAAATGTTATTACAAGTTGAAAGGCTTACTGTTTTTGACAGCTCACTCCCCATCTCCATGGTACGGAGGCACAGAGGAATGATTTCAGTTGAAAGAAGGAAGCTAATGACCTCTGTATCATCAACCTGGTTAACAGAGTGAAATAAAGAATATAAATTCTCCGCCGTATCATTTATTCAGAAACCAAGACTATTTACACAACTTTTCGAACTTTGCTTTCAGCCAAAATTTGGTGGAAACCTCAAAACAGAAAGGAAACAAGCTACATCAAAAAGACAGGATGGTTTACCTTCACAAGTGCACCAATGACACCTAAGCTAGTAAGCCGCAAGTATTCAAAGGGTCTTGACTTACTCGTTGTATTAAGGAAGGGGTAAAGGTATAAAGGGATGTGAGCTGCGCATAAGTATGAGAAAGGCATTACAAAGAATTCATCAGTTTTTCTACTTTATAAAATAAATCGAAACCATAATATACAAGAAACAGATGACCACCCACCCACTAGCATCAAACAGACAAGATGATATAATAGACATCCCCAATGGTTACATAACATTATATGTATAGCCAAATGAAGCTAGCTTGATGAAAAAGAACAAGAACATTACCCTTGAGAAATAACATTCTCGTATCGGAGTGAGATGCTACGCACTGCAGAGCAAGTCAGGAAGACAGAAGAGCATCAGGAAATTTGATAAACGAAGATGAAATCATTTATCCTACAAAAGAAGTGGAAATCCCCATGTGAACGGGATCGTCTACCTGAAGAAGGGCGAGTGAGTTACAAACACGGTTCGACTGAGCAGGAGTCAGATTTGGAGGTGCAAGAACAGAGTAGATTGATACTATCTCCTGCAAGCAAATAAACCAAAACAAGTCAAATCGTACCACACTAAAAAAACCAAATAAATAGCATTTGCTTAGTAATTATTACTTGGATATTAAAGAATCTTTAACAACCGGAAGACTCAACAATTTTGAAGAAAGAAATAGCATTAAAACATTGAAAAGAACCAAACAAATACACATTTAAGTCATACCTGCAACAACGCAGCAATGGTACCAAAAGAGTTCCACAAGAGAGGCGCCAGATCCTGAAACAGTTCTCTTTTCTACAAGAACAACCACTAATTCAGATACTGGGAACCATCGAAATCACTCGATTTCACACCTATCAGTTTTTCAATTCGTAAGAAAAGTCCCCAAATTCAAGTACTGAGATAGTCTAAAGCATGCAAACAAACAAACAAACAAACTAAACCTCCATTTGCTCTTTTTGCAAAACAATCGAAAACCCTAGCTTTCGTTAACGAATCGGACCCAGCAAAAAACCCGAGAAGCCCGACGGAGGGATAACGAAGAAAAGAAAAGATGTTAAAGAGGATAACCTTGGAAAGCTCGAGAAGAGCATTCTCTCTGAGTTCAGGATTGCTGAGATCGAGAACCAACTGCTCCGCGGAGGCCAAATTCCGATCTTTGTTCGCCGGAGCTCCGGTAGAAATCTGGGTCGATGTGCTCGGACCACCGAAAGGTGTGCCCATGGAGAGAGATGGAGGTAGATTCGCCATTTTCACACTTTTCTCTTGCTTTCTGGAGTTTCAATGGATTCGGTTTCTCTTCTCTTCTCTTCTCTTTTCCTTTGTCTCGGTTTTATTGGAAATGGCAATTACGCCCTTTCTTCCTTTTTTAAAGTTTTTTTACCTTTCTTCCTTGATTTTCCGCATGGCTACCTTATGTTTTAAAATGGTAAAATATCGAATTATTCGTTTTAAGCCAAAATAAGTATCAACAATCTAATGAATCAAAAAATATCAAATTTTGATTGATTCAGTCAAATTAGATATAGAATTAATCAATTTTAACAGCTGTTAGTTACCGTTTATTTTATCCATTAAATTTCAAAACGGCATCGTTTTGAAATTATAAACAAAAACTTTATAAGGTCATTTTAATACCAAATTTTCCATTTTGAGCCAAAAAAATATTAATTTCTTAATGAGCTATAAACAAACTTATGATGACTCAACCAAATTAGGAATAAATTAGTCAACTTTAGCCAGAGTCCAGGTCCGGAGAAATGGAGAGACGAGATTCTCAGAATCTTGATAGAGCAGACAACGACGTCAAGGCACCAAAAAGATTCGACCAATATTTCAAGAAAGAAGAAACAAAGAACGAGCATATGAAAGAAGACTCATCGTCAAAACTCCAGCTCAGCAACATCATCACTCTGTTTGGGGTCGTTAGTTTCTTTTTACTTTACCGCTAAGTACTCATGGATCGTTAGGCGTAATTCTGATGTTTTGGCAACCTCGGACGGGCATAACGGTTGAATTTTCTATTATTTTTCCAAAAAAAAAGGAAAGGGATAGCAGTTGCTCATGATATCACTCCTATGCAGCTCGGTCCTGAGGAACAGGTTCACCCTTCTAGGTCTCCGGATTCAGGAATCTCGTGTTTTAACATGTCTCTAGACTCAGGCTATGGCCTTCAAGTATCTCGGCTCTTCATGTCTCCACACCTTGGCTCTGGCTAATGTTGACTAATTTTATACCTAATTTGGTTGAGTTAACATAAGTTTGTGTATTTTATGGCTCATTAAAAAGTTGGTACTTTTTTTTTGCTCAAAATGGAAAGTTTGGTATTAAAATGACCTTATGAGGTTTTTGTTTATAATTTCAGAACGACGATGTTTTGTAACTTAACGGATAAAGTAAACGGTAGTTAACAGTTGTTAAAGTTGACTAATTCTATACCTAATTTGGTTGAATCAACCAAAGTTTGGTATTTTTTTGAATTATTAGAAAGTTGGTACTTATTTTGGCTCAAAACGGATAATTCAATATTAAAATGACAGTTCTAATAATTTTCAAATTGAAAAAAACAAACTATTCGTTCCTACATTTTTAGGTGTGAATACATGCATTCACATACTTAAATTTTCTTTTAAGAAGAAAAAAAGAAAAGAATATGTAATATTGATCTTCTTTTAATACAAAATTTTAATACTAAGAAACTAAAGTTTAAGACTGAGAACTTTTCTCTCTCGATGAGAAACCGTAACAGATTCTCCTTTTGAAAAATGGACGACTCTCATCAGATCATCTTCGTCTCGGCGGTTGTCCGACGCCGGCCACCAACAAGCCTCTCCTCGCCGGAACTAGCCAACTGCCTTCAAGGGCAGATCTACAACTAGCCGTTACATACTTATCTGAAATTTTTGAGTTATTGAGTAAAACAAAAAAAGAACAGTAGGTTTTTAAAAGATAAAGCAAGAGAGGTTACTAATTACATACCCATAGATCTCTAAAGAAAATCTACTATATGAAAGTGGAAAAGCTCTCTCCAAGAGTTGCCACATCAGCTCTCAATAATAAGCCACGTGGCTACCCAAAAATATTTTCTCTGCTTCTGAAACGTAAATCTGAATTCAACATTAGCCCTGTTCTGGAGTGTGACGCTGCGACAGCAGCAAACGGCAGAAAAAGCTTGTAATTATGACTTACTTGTGACTCAAGTATGTGGAGACTAAGTCGCAGCGACACGTCTGACGATAATTACGGACCATTCCAACTGCCGCTAATTTTTTCAGCGTCACCGGCGACTTTGTTTTCTTTTCTGGAACAAGACGCAGCGATCAAAATAAAGGAGAGATGAAGGCTATTTTTTTAGTCGCTTAACCTGTCGCATCGATTGACTCCCGAACAGGACTTATAATGGGCCTATATCATATTAAATATGGAGAAGCCCACTAGGCCCATATCTAAACCTGTTTTAAACTATTAAACCTGTTCATAAACCATTGTTACAGCAGCAGAAAGAAGGAAGAGTGTGCTTACATGTTTAGTATGAACTCCTCTTAAATTCTTAATGCAATTCCGTTTATTCGTTCTCTTACCACCTCTTCTTGAACCCTTCTTCTTCTTCGTCGTTTTACGGGGAGCCAAATGGTTAGTATCCTCAACGGATTGCAAAGCTGGTGTGCCCCAAACCATTGTTCCATCGATTGTGTGAGCGTGATTAGCACAAGAACAGAAGTGAATTACTGTAGAGATTTGATCCTCTCTTTTGATGTTCACGGAATAGTTTGTTTGAGCAATAAAGTAAAGAACATAGAGAATTTAGGGAGACAGACCACGATATGTGATCTAAGTCTCTATCTGAAGCTTTCCAGTAATCCACTATCACCACAGATTACAATAAGGTTTCTCACAAGATTTCTCTAAACACCAGAGAAAATCTTAACAACAAGCTTAACCCTAATTCCACACATGCTTAGCTTTATATAGACTAAGACAATTACAAAGATAAGACGGTTTAAACTAACCGAAGCCCAATAGAAATAAACCCATTCCTAAGTGACTAAACCAAGTCGCGGACCAAGTTAATACTCAATGATTTTCATTACCAAAGCTCTTCAAAGGCCCAAGCCTAACAAATCTCCACCTTGATGACAATCATTCCGAGTATAACATCTTCATCTTTGCTTGCATGTACAGCTCCAGACCACACCAGCACCTTAGTGCTCTCCTAAGCTGAGAAAGCTTAGAGCTTTCTCAAACTTCTCCACAGGAAGAACCTTTGTCAACATATCTGCAGGATTCCTCTCAGTCGGGATCTTCGACAGTTTCACTTCACTAGAAGCAACAATATCCCTAATGAAATGCATCCTTCTCCTAATATGCTTCGTTCTCTCATGATGGACGTTGTTCTTGGCTAAACTCAAGGCGCTTTGAGAGTCACACCAGACCTCTACAGTATCCTGCTTGTAGCCGAACTCTTCTGCCAGACCTCTTAGCCAAATCGCTTCTTTTACAGCTTCTACCAACGCCATATACTCTGCCTCAGTTGTAGACAGCGCAACAACAGATTGAAGACTTGACTTCCAGCTAATAACCGTTCCACCTGCCGTGAAAACATAACCAGTAATCGACCTGCTTCTGTCCAGATCAGATGAAAAATCAGAATCACAGAAACCTTCAATCTTGAACTCCTTTGTCTTCCTGAACACAATCTTTCGATCCAGGGTACCCTTCAAATACCTTAGCACCCACTTAACAGCAGTCCAATGTATCATGCTTGGCTTGCTCATGAACCTACTAACCAAGCCAACAGCATACGCGAGATCACACCTAGTCCCCAACATCGCATACATTATGCTTCCAATAGCACTCGAGTATGGAACATCATCCAGAATAGTCTCAGCTTCATCATCTTTTACAGCTGACAACTTAAAATGCGAACCAATAGGTGTTGTAACAGATTTAGAGTCGTCCATATTAAATACCTGCAGGATCTTCTTGATATAACCAGATTGAGACAAGGTAAGAACTCCACCTTCACGATCTCTCTCAATATCCATTCCAAGAATCCTTCTCGCAGCTCCTAAATCCTTCATCTCGAACCTACTGCTCAACAGATCCTTCACTATCTGTATCTCCTTCATATCCTTATATGCGATTAGCATGTCATCAACATACAAGAGTAGGTAGATAAAGCACTCACCTTTGCTCTCCTTTATGTAACACACATGAGTCATACTCACTCCTTATAAACCCATGACTAACCACAAACTGATCGAAGCACTTGTTCCACTGTCTCGGAGCTTGCTTAAGTCCGTACAGTGCCTTCTGCAACAAGCAAACATAGTCCTCCTTTCCCTTAACAACGAAACCCTCAGGCTGCTCCATATAGATCTCTTCTTCAAGTAAGCCATGAAGAAATGCAGTCTTAACGTCAAGCTGCTCCAGTTCCATATCTTCTTTTGCAACAACCGATAGAAGAAACCTGATAGAAACATGTTTCACCACTGGTGCAAACACTTCCTGATAATCAATACCCTCCTTCTGAGAATATCCCTTGGCGACAAGCCTAGCTTTATATCGTGGTTCTTCTATCTTTGGTATACCCGGTTTCAACCTGTAAACCCACTTGCAACCAATGACCTTCCTTCCTTTAGGTCTCCTAACCAGCCTCCATGTTCCATTCTTATCCAGAGAACTCATCTCTTCATCCATACCTCCATTCCAGAAAGTTTTATCCCTACTTTCCATTGCTTCCTGATAATCCCTAGGTTCTTCACAACTCATCTCTGCAGCAGTAATCAAGGCAAAGCTTGCCATATCATAATCGTTGAAGTGATTAGGAAGCTTCGTGATTCGTCCAGAAGAAGTACGAATCTGAGGTATAGCTTCTATCTCCGAACCTCCAATAACTCCACCTGAAGATGAACCTTGGTCGTTATCTTCAATTTCAGGAGCCGATGATTCTGTACCGCCGTGTCGCGCGACACCAGATGGTGTGTCGCTCGACACAGTCGTGTGTCGCGCGATACCAACAGGTGTGTCGCGCGACACAGTATCTGGAGTCGGGTTCTCCAGCGAAGTCTCCGATGTAGAAACTTCATCCTTCAAGTCTTTGAACACTTTATTTTCTACAAAGACCACATTCCTGCTAACCACACATCTTGTTTCATCCAGGAGCCACACTTTGTACCCTTTAACTCCTTCCGGATAGCTAATGAAAATACCCTTCACTGCTCTTGGTTTTAACTTCCCTTGATCTACATGCACATAGACCAATGACCCAAATCTTCTCATGTGTCCATAACCAGGCTTTCTTCCCAGCCATAGTTCCTCAGGAATACCACCATCTAAGGCTGATGATGGGCTTCTATTTATTTGGTACACAGCTGTGCTCACCGCCTCAGCCCAGAATTCTTCACCTAAGCCACTCTCATCAAGTATACAACGCACTTTCTCCATTATCGTTCTGTTCATGCGTTCTGCCACTCCATTCTGCTGTGGAGTATAAGGACACGTCTTGTGTCTCTCAATCCCATGCTGCCTGCAAAACTCATCGAAGTCTTTGTTCACAAACTCCAACCCATTGTCTGTTCTTAGACACTTAACCTTCTTGCTGATCTGATTCTCAACCAGCTTCTTCCATTCACAAAACATTGTGAAAGCTTCACTCTTAGCAGACAAGAAAAATACCCATACCTTTTTGGTGTAGTCATCGATGATAGACAGAAAATACTGCTTACTCGACAGGCTATGAGTAACCGATGGAGATCCCCAGAGATCTGAATGCACATACTTCAGTGCTTCACCAGAGTTGTGCTTCCCAACGTTGAAGCTCAGTCTTTTGGTCTTCCCCATTACACAACTCTCACAGAAATCCATCTTCGAAATCTTTCTCTTGTCAATGATGCCCCTTTTTGCTAGGATCATCAGGTTCTTCATGCTCATGTGTCCCAACCTTCTGTGCCACAAAACAGTGTCATCTCCCCACAGCTTTTTGGTAACACTATTCGACTGCCCTGTAACAGTCTCTCCATCAAGCAAAAACAGAGAACCATGTAGAGTGCCTTGAAGACCAATCTTCCCGTTCTTGTAGAACCTTGTCTTTCCATACCCTCCACCATGCTCAAAACCAAGCCTGTCCAGCATAGTGGATGAAATTAAATTTCTTTTGAGTTTAGGAATATACCTGACATTTTTCAATGTCTTGACCGTGCCACCTCTTGCATTGATGTTGATTGAACCAATCCCTTCAACAACAACAGTATAATCGTCTGCCAGTAGCACTTTTCCAGAGTTGACTTCCTCAAATGTATCAAACCAGTCTCTCCTTGAAGTCATGTGATATGAAGCACCCGAATCAATCACCCACTTCTCTTGATGCCAATTTTCTGAGACTGATAATGCATCAACTCCTGCTGATTGATCAATGACCACTGCTGCAGTGGCATCCTCATCATCACCGCCCTTCCTCTTCCAGGCATAGCAATCAGCCTTCTTATGCCCATCCTTCTTGCAGTACCAGCAGGTAATTCTAGAGCCCGAATTAGACCTGCTTCTGCCTCTACTTCCTGAGTTCCGTTGATCTCTATTTGACTGCCTCCCACGAGCCACATATGCTTCACCAATCTTCTGTGAAGTTGAAAAACCTTTAGCTTTCAGCTCAGTTTCCTTAGACTTTGCAGCATTCACCACGTCTTCAATAGAGATAGATTCTCTACCATACTTCAATGTCTCCTTCATGGAGTCATACTGGGATGGCAAGGAACTGAGTAAGAGAATCGCCTGTACCTCATCCGCGACAGTAACCTTCACACTGGCCAACTCCGAAACAGTCTTCAAGAAGTCATCGACGTTTTGATCGATAGACTTAGACCCATCCATCTTGAATGTATAAAACTTATACAATAGATGAATACGACTCGGTAGGGTCTTGGTGTTGTATAGCCTTTCTAGTGCTTCCCAAAGTTCACGTGCCGTTGAACACTCTTCTGTTTTCCTCAGAACTAGATCTCCTAGATGGAGAGTCAAGATATCCATAGCGTTCTCTCCTCGTTCCTTCTTCTTGAGTTCTTCTGCCTTAACTCTATCTGCAAAATCCTCAGCCGTTTCATCCTTTTTCTTCTTTGGCTGCTCAGATTCAGTGGCTGCAATTAACTCTCCCTTCAATCCCTGAAGATTCATGTGAGCTAACATCCTTCTCTTCCACATAGAAAAGTCACCTTGTCCATCAAAGATGGCTATCCTCACATTCAGCTTATTTTCTGTAGACATACTGATCAAACGCAAAACTCCGACTTATGCAGTCACCGTGTCGCGCGATACGGATGGTTGTGTCGCGCGACACCAGCTCTGTTCGTCGATCTCTTCGACGCAGAAAACCCTAAAACCTTCACCGCCTTTGTTCCCTAGCGATGACGCCGATCCAAGCTCCTAGACCTCAGCAGAAACTTCTCTGACCTAGCTCACAAACCTCGAACCTAACCTGGCTCTGATACCACTTGTAGAGATTTGATCCTCTCTTTTGATGTTCACGGAATAGTTTGTTTGAGCAATAAAGTAAAGAACACAGAGAATTTAGGGAGACAGACCACGATATGTGATCTAAGTCTCTATCTGAAGCTTTCCAGTAATCCACTATCACCACAGATTACAATAAGGTTTCTCACAAGATTTCTCTAAACACCAGAGAAAATCTTAACAACAAGCTTAACCCTAATTCCACACATGCTTAGCTTTATATAGACTAAGACAATTACAAAGATAAGACGGTTTAAACTAACCGAAACCCAATAGAAATAAACCCATTCCTAAGTGACTAAACCAAGTCGCGGACCAAGTTAATACTCAATGATTTTCATTACCAAAGCTCTTCAAAGGCCCAAGCCTAACAATTACCTTCAGCAAATTCTTGGAAACCATCCCTCTAGGATAGATGAGAAATATATGGAATCCAGCTTCTCGGAGAGCTTTTAGTGGCTCTTTGTAAATGTGGTTGCCACCTAATAGAAAAATGTATTTATCTAAAGCGAATTGCTGAGTAAGGTCTTTTTTATTTGCTTTGACAATTCGCATTACTTCTTCCACAAGAGATCCATATGTGTATAGAGAAAAATGGTTATTGCCGGAAAGAGAACAAGACCGGAAAAATGCTTATGTTTTAAAATAGTAAAATACTTTGATTTTTGAAATCATTTTTATTGTTCTAATAATTTTCTAATTGAAAAAAAAAACTATTCGTTCCTACCTATTTTTAGGTGTTAATACATGCATGCACATTGATGCAATATAAATAAATAAAAAAGTGAATCAAGGTTTTCGATACATGAATTATATTAAGAATCTCATCTTCATAACTTCACAAAAATCAAAAGATTATCATTTAATGTCAAACTAGACTATGATCCACGCTAAATATGAGATTAAATGATTAAAATTAATTTTAATATTTAAACGTATATGATAAATCAGATGAATTCTAATATTTATAAACATACAAAATGATATGTATTGTACATAAATGTAATAAAATTAAATTTTGATCAACCATATTTTGATGCCATTTGTTTTAATATTTTTATGTGCAAAGTTGATCAAAAGATATATAAATGCTATGTATTTCAATATATTTTAAGTGTAAAATTGATTTTTATTATTCGTGTAAATTATAAAGCATGCGATAAATCAGATAAATTTTACATTTTCATGAATTTTTAGACATAACAAATGAAAAACAGTATATGTTTTCAATAATAAAATGTGTAAATATTTGTAAATGTAGTTAGATATATATAATTGATTATCATAATTAAAATATGTATATATTATATTAATCTAAATATACATATACACAATTAATATTATTGTTACAAATATAATAAAAAGCTTCTTAATATATCAAAAGAAATAAAAATAAATGATATATATGGTAAATCTAAATATTGTATTTAGTTGGGTTTAGATTTGTGAAACATGTATTAATAGACTTATGTTATAAAACTAATAAAAATATGTAGAGATTTCCACTATGACTTATAATTATAATTGAAATGTTTTTTTTGCTGAAACTTTGAAACTATAATTGAAATGTTTTCATTGGTTAATTTTATTGACATGTTCCTTAAAATCATCATTGAGTGACACATATGATTTTTCACCTTAGTGTCACTTCTATATATTCCTAAATTAGTGGCAAGAAGACCATAATTTGATTTAGCAATTTTTTCTCCTTTTTTTAAATGTAGATAATTTTATTTAATGTATTTTAATGTAAAGTTCACCATGTAAGAGCTATTAAAAGCTCAATTGTTTTTTCGTAAAGTCATATAGAATTTTTGAAAACAAAATAAAACAAAGAGTTTTTTCACCTTTGAACTTAGACTTTCTTTAGTTGTCTTTTTTAATTTATTGTGTGTGATTCCCTTAGAAAGCAAGTAAGATCTTTTTCTTCGTAAGACATTAATTCGGGTTCTTCTCACAAAGTCATTCCGCAACTTTATTGTGTGATGAACTTTGATCTATTTAAACCGTATGCCTTGAAACCGTGTGGCCATAAGTTTGGTATGATTCCAATCTTATATCACACATACTTAAATTTTCTTTTAAGAAAAACAAAATATGTAATATTGATCTTGTTTTAATACAAAAGTTCAATATTGTAAAAATAATTATATTTAGTAAAGAAATATTAAACTTACTGTAGCTTAAATACCAAAAGCTTTAGTTTATATACTTTTTTTATCATTTTTGTTATCACATGTAAAAATGCATGCTTTATTTTGTTTGGATTTTGTTAATAGTTTCTTATATCCCAAATAATAAAACCAATATATTTCATAAGAAATTGTGGGTGCTAGGAAATTGATAAGATCCAAGATATGGCTTATTGTAATTGAGCATAAAGGAGAAGAGAAAGTAAATAAATTAGAGATGAAAATGAAGAAAAATGGAGAAGCTTTTGTGGGTTTGAGAGAAGTACGTACTACTCTCTTACTTAAGCAATAGTTCTTTACGAAATTCAAAACTTATCTCTTCTCTTTTGTGATCAATTAAGATCAGTGAGTTCTCCAATTAATCCAACACATAACCATTTCCATGTCATAATAGTACTTTCAACACTTGTAATCATTGTCTTTAAGAGGTAAGACATTTTTGCCTTACCATCACGGTTTGAGAAACACTAAGACCAGCAAAGAATGAAGTTTCATTGCCATTAATTAAGTCAGTCTTTGTGTTCATGATTTTCTCAAACTAGTTACAACTTCTTAATGTTTGTGACTTTCTCACCGGTGGACTAAACTTGATCAAACTCATTATTAATTCTAAAGCCATTCCATGAGTAATTCTAAAGACTACCCAATGGAGGATGTGCAAACGTTGTTTGAAAACATAATATGGAGCAAGTTTTAACTTGCGCGTGGTATGGTTAGTTTAATTTAGTCCTTCTTGCATGCATAATTTTTTCTTCACTCTCTGATACCAATTTTATATATATTTATGTAATGTTGATTTTACTTGTTTATGTAGGAATGATTGTATGATTAAAACTTGATCACTAATTTCTCGTATCCAACGTAGACTATACAACAGAGAAAGTATGAACTTTGTGAAAAGAATATTTGTGTTTATGCCTTCTTCAATGGTTTGATTCTATATTTATACAATAGAGATAATGACTCATTCAAACTATAGTATTATAATTTGATGTGTCTTGAGTAGATTTTAAAGCGTGACCGACCGTGTTTTGAATGTGTGTGTTGCATATATTTAGTAATTGATCATCATATTGTTATTAATAATCTTGTGAGTTTTGTCTTAATATATTTTCTTAATTAATCCTCTTGTCTTAGTGTCTACTTATCTTGGAGCATAAATATTTGCTTTCTTTTAGAGTATATCTTTTAAATAAATTGGTCATATATAAACTTTCAACGTGTCTTAAACAGCTTCGAAAGAGTGATGCGCGTCTTGAATGTGTGTGTGTGAGTTAGTCTTCCATTAATTGATCATCTTTTTCACTTGAAACAGCAGACTAGTGAGTTTTGTCTTCAATCATCATGGTTCATTTGTCTTATGGCATCTTGGAACATGATCTTTGTCTTTTTAAGAGTCTTTATGTATTTCTTTTTTTAGAATTGTTGAATTCGTAAATTTGTATTAAGATTATGAATTTGTGTTATTAAGTAATAAAAACAGTTTTACAATTATAGTTTGCGCATAAATAATTTTAAAAGGCAAAATTGCAATTTCAATATTCTATCTATAGCAGAGAACATGGCTGGCTCTCTTAGCTAGACAAATTGTCATTTCTTCTTTCATATTAATTCTTTATCATCCAAATTTGCATTTAAGTTGTGCCACTTTATAGAGTAGTCTATAATGTACATTAAAATGATTAAACAAAGGTTCTAATGAATGACTATTCAGTTTAACCACTTAAGTTCAAACAGAATAGCGAATTATCTATCTAAGAGTGCCATGACTCATGAGTTATAATCTGTATAACCCATTCGATTGAGTCAAGTGCTCCAACTTGGATTATTGAGTTAGTGCACAAGCCGTTACATACCTATTCGAAATTTGAGTTATTGAGTGAAAAAAAAAAAAAACAGTGGTTTTGAAAAAAATAAAGCAAAGAGAGGTTACTAATTCAATATCCATAGATACCTAAAGAAAATATCTATGGAAATATCATAAAAGCATTGACCATCTAAATCACAAATCATCAATGTTGTGGAGAAGTCATGCTGACTATAACGCCACGTCGACTATTAACTAGTGAAAAAGGCAAAGACACATGTGTTGACAAAAACGACGTGTCAGTATTGCACGTATACATACGAAATTTGGCCAATGCGAAAACGACAAATCCTCAACCGCTTTTTCCATATCAACCGTAATTTTAAGAGCATTTGTCAGATAATTATTTCATTGGACCGACACTATTAACTTCTACAAAATGTCAGTATGTTTTCTTTTCTTTTTTGAAAAAATGTCAGCATATTTTCTCCTTTAAAAAAAAAGAAATATTTGTAGCAATTATAAAAAAGCTTTGAAACATGGTAGTGGTAAACACCGGTTATCGTGCGCTAATAGCTAAACGCATGAATTAGTTTTGTTATACTCCTAATTCAAGTCTTTGTTATAGAGTATTATCAAAAACTCGTTGTTCCGGACCATGAAGAAAATTAAGACCTATATCCAAATTACTTTTAGTTATAAAAAATAATATGGTAGTGGTAGTTTCGTAGTAAATCAAGTTAGGATAACCTTAAATTTGTTGAAACAGTTTTACTGTTGTTGACCAATTTAGATTTGTAGACAGCTTTTGCAAAAGAATTTGATCATCAATAGAGTCGAACACTGCGATGATCTGAATATTTGATGCTAATGAAAATTAGTAATTAATGATCCCAATTAAGTTTAACTGGCAGAAAAGTTAACAAATTAGTTATCGAAAACAAAAGTAACTCAGCATTTCTTGTTTGATATTGGATGTGCTTTAGCCTTTATAAATGTAACAAAAAATAACAACGTTTTTCAGTAATTATAAATATCACCGTATTTGAAATATTGGGTTTAAATGGTAACAGAGAAATTTTGTAGAATCGTGGAATCCAGCGAAATTTTTAGTGACTTTTTTTGCGGAATCTGACGAAATAACTTTGAATTCAAATGGTAACAGTTGAATCTTGCGGAATATAGCAGAATTTTTGAAAAGAAATAAATTAAATAAATTTATAAAAATATTAATTAAAATTGTGTTTGTCGAAATTAAATATTTATGTTTATAAATGTATTAAATTTTACATTTTATTGAATAATTTTTTTAATCCAATTTATTTCATTAACATTTTCATTTTTTATTTTTGTTTAGCAAAATTTACAAGTATTTTTATTATTAATTACTAAAATTAGTTTTTGGGATTTAGGGTTTATTAAAGTCAATTTTTTTTTTGAGTTTAGTATTTTAAGGTTTGAGATGTAAATTTTTTTTAATTTCTTCCATTTTTGAAAATAGACAACTCATGGTAGCATATTTGCAAAATGGTATTTCAAAAGTGGTATTTTTGAAATTCTCTTTTTCTAATATTAGTAATTTTTTAAACAAAGAAAATAAAAAACGTCCAATTTTTTTTATTTATATTATTAACACTTTATTTAACAAAATAAAATAAAAATTAAACATGCAAATTTTAAAGAAAAAATTCAAAAATGCTACTTTTCAAGTGTCATTTTACAAAAATGCCATATTTTTTGAAATCTTTACAAAAATGCTACTTTTCAGAATTATTTTTTCTTTATATTATTTATGTTTGGGTTGACTATGTTCTATTAGAGTTTAGTTATGATGGTTTAGTGGGGTTTAGGGGTCAAAATATTTTTTAGTGTTTAAAATTTTAAGATTAGGGTTTAAAAATTTATAATTAATGGCATTTTTGCAAATGAACACCTCTAAATGGCATTTTTGCAAATATGCACATAAAAATTGGTATTTTTACAATTTCTCCAATTTTAAAACATTACAAAATTACAATACATTATTCCTAAATAGTATATATTTTTGGTGCAGCAAAAAGTTTGTGTTTGATGGAAAAAAATTACATAAATTTTTGTTTTTTTTGTTAAATTCGACCACTTCCTCACGATTCCCCAAACTTCCCCAAAATTAACTCCTCTAAATTCCTCTAAGTCAAATGGTAACGCATCTTAAAAATTCCTCCACATTCCTCAACAATCCACAATTCCTCAATTACCATTTAGGGCCATTGTAGGTGACACAAAATCTGCTATGTTTTGTCGGATTATAAAGTGTGGTAATACATATATAAAGAAGGAAACTGAGATTTTTTTAAATTTCTCTATAAAGAAGTTGTATCTCATCAGTCATCACTATAGGAGATTAAGCTAATCAGTGGTTTGTCTCAGTCTTTTGCTATCATTTGGTCCATATGAGAAAGAAATTTTTGTGTAGGTTTGATGTATTTGTGTTGTTTCAGGTTTTTCTATTATTTGTTCCAGATTTTAAAGTGGTTCCCATTTTGTATTTTAATCTATTGATGAATTGTAGTTTTCTATGTTTTCCGTTGTTAGGATTTGGTCTTTGAAAAACGTTATATTTTTGTCGGCTATGTTTTTGGAAAAGTTAATTTGATTAGCCTGACTACTATATTTCACTCAAGTTCTAATTAAAATATGAGATAACAAAAAAAAAAAAAGTTATCGTATAAATCAACAAAAATGAAAATTATCATTTTTAACTCGTCAAAAATAATTAATGCGAACCAAACTAGAAATGAAAACAGACTATTCAATCGAGAGGAATGGCGAATGTACCACAAAACCAAAGTGGAAGAAGGCCTTTTGGTAGCTTGGAAGTCATAAGAAACATGTATTCCTTATGTTTCACAAAAAATGTCATTTTGACATATTTCATGCAAATTATTTAATAAATTATTAACTAAATAACAATAGTTGAAATTTAATGTATTTTAGTTTTCAAAGATAAAAGAAAAAATTTCAATCACAAGATCACATCAAAAACGTAGAATGGTATTTTTATAAAACAAAAAAAAAATCTAAATGAAACTTTTTTGTATTTAAAACAAATATATATATATATATATATATATATAAATAGAGAAATTTTGAGATATGCCACATGTCCCATGTCACATTTATGCAAGTTTTGCAAAAATGCCACTTCCTTTTTTTCATATTCCAAAAATACCATATTTTAAAAACTGTTTCAGATCTCTCTCTCTCTTTGATCTCTCTCTCTGTGCGATCTCGATCTCTCTCTCACACAGAGAGATCTCTGCGATATCGATCTTTCTTTCTCTCTCTATCTCTCTCGCGTTCTCACTCTCTCTGCGATCTCGATCTCGATCTCTCTTTCTGTCTCTGCGATCTCTCTCTCTCTCTCTCACACACACACACAGAGATCTCGATCTCTCTCTCTCTCTCTCTCTCTCTCTCTCTCTCTCTCAATTCGTATCTGAATCTCGGATTTTCTGGAAAAATTGATGTTGAAGTCTAAATTCGCTGTCGCTGATTCGAAATCCGCCTCCGTTGCCGAGTCGGGATTCTTTGTGATTGGATCTCGCTGAGTTATAATTAAGGTAATAAGCTGTTTCTCGTTTCTCTTTGATTTACAATCATGTTTTATAAACCTTAAAAAATGTTTATAAACATATGAGATTAATATTACAGGGCATTTTAGCAAGTTTAATTGATTAACAATTAAGTTATAAATCGTTTCTCTTTGATTGACAATCATATTTACAAACCTTAAAAAAATATTATAAATTGTTTATAATCATGTTATAATCATGTTTATTAACCTTTAAAAAATCTTATAAATTGCCCTTAATGTTTTATAAATCGTCCTTATTTTCTATAACAGGACGTTATGTTTGAATTGTATTATTTGTGTGGAATCTGGAAGATTACGGATAACAGTCAGTGGGAGTTTATGTTCGATGTTGAAAGGGGAGCATCTCTTCGCTTGGTCGATGAAGATATTAGTTTTACTGGGTTATTGCAAGTTGTGTCAGAAGATTTTAGGATTGATATGTGCGGAAGTTCTGTCAAACTTAGTTACATGTTACCAGATAGAACACATCTTCCGCCAATCTATATTAGGAATGACATGCAATTGCAAGCATTCATGAAAAAGTTTGTAGAGAGTGGAGGTTGTGTGAATCCAATCAACTGAATATTTATTTACAAACTCTCTCTAAGATTCAAAATTTTTATTAGCATTTATCTTTTATTTGCATTTATTGGATTAAAAACAGAGCCTTTTATAGAGTTTTTATGATTAAAGTGTTTTATATAACATTTTATGTGCTATTCAATATATAAACCGTTAAAACATCTCCATTTTATAAGCATTTTGTACAACTTTTTTAAAGATTTTATACGTTTTTTTACAGAATTTTTTGGATAAAATATTGGCAAACAAACTTTTATAAGCATTATTTACAACTTTTATAAGGATTTTATAAGTATTTGATAAGAATTTTATACAGATTTGATAAGAATTTTCTTACAGACTTTTTGCCGAAATTAAAAATTTCTATAAAGATTTTATAAGTCTTTTTTACAGACATTTTTGGATAAAATATATGTAAACAAACTCTTATAAGCATTATGTACAATTTTTATAAATATTTGATAAGGATTTGATAAGGATTTTATACGGATTTGCTACAGATTTTTTGCCGAAATTCGAAATTTCTGTAAACAAAAATATTTATCGTGCATCATACGTTTATGCAGTCTTGGCATCTTGATTGTATCAACAAAAAAGCAAAAGGATTTTTTACAGACTTTGTTAAAGAAAATAATTTTTATCGTGCATCATAAGTTTGAGATAAATGAAAAACTAGGTAGACCGACCAGACCGACAAGGTCTTACATTCCTTGAGCTTCCAGCTTCATCCCTTTGGCGGGTTCTTACGTTCCTTGAGCATCCAGCTTTATCTCAGCACCAGTAATAAACGTATAAAACTGAACAACATCAGTTTAAAATCCTTATCAAATCCTTATAAAATCTTTATAAAAACCTTTAAAATCCTTTAAAAATCTTTATAAAATTCTTTCAAAATTACATGTGGTAAGGAAGAATTCTCTTTGTGAGAATCTTGTTGGTTGGGAATCGACCCTGAACCACAAGTCTGGTCCTTTCATTTTGATTCTCCTTTTTGTATCAGAAAATAGAATATCTTACCAGAAAATGTGATACTCCGCTCTGCAAGTTGTACAATAGGACCGAGAAAACTGTTTTCGATCATACTAAACAACTCATGTTCTAGTATTGCTCGCACAGTTTTAACTAATTCCAGTTTGACATGTTGTTGCGCCGTTTTATTATCGTCAGGTTCAAAACCAGGTTTGTAAATCTGTTCTGGCATGTTTATGCCGTCAAATATTTCATCATCTGTCTGATTCATCTGAAAAGTTATTTAAAACACATGTCAATTATCGATTTATAAACTGTTAAAAACCTTGATAAAATCTGTAAATTGTCTGAATTTTATCCGTAATCAGTTCAAAAACAAAACTTTACCTAGTTTTACAGATTTAAACCATCAATTCCATCTTATATATTATCGTTTTAAAAAATGTTTAAAACCCATAAATTTACCCACATTCACGTCAATAAGAAAAAACTACCGAGATTGACATATTCAAACCAAGTGCGACGACGAGTTTGAAACTCATATCGACAATATCGGATAGTCGCGAATCGAAAAACCATTAACAAAATCAAATAAACTAGTAAAATCTGTTACACAAATCGACGACATTGCGAAATCGCGAAATCGCAAATCAAAAACTAGATCTAGATCTAGATTGAGAAATCGAAAAATAGAGATGAAAATTACCTCTAATAAGTTTCGATTTTCTCTCGAATGACCTCTAAAAAGTTTCGATTTTCTCTCCAATTACGTCTAAAAAGTTTCGATTTTCTTTCTAAAGAGATGAAAAGTGCCGATGGCGATTAGGTTTTGGGAGAGAGAATATTGAGAACGTTCTTTTGTTTCAGGGGTAAATTTGTCATTTTCGGATAAAATCGTGACATTTTTATAAAAGGCCAGCGTGTGTGGCGGTTTTGCAAACTGTTAGTCAATTTATGGTATTTTTGTGATTCTTCCATATAAATAATACTTTTTATGAAACAGAGGGAGTAGTGTGTAAATTATTTAGCTGCAATGTAAAAGAAAATTAGTTTTTGGTGCAATGATAAAGGGGAAGAAAAAATACCTGATAAAATATTTTTTTTCTTCCGAGCTTATTCCTCTAACTGATCACTATTGCGCTCATTTTTATTCCACTCAATTATATTTCTCTAATTTTGCCTATTCCACTCACTTTACAAACCATTTGCAGCCAAAAAGGTTTTCTTTTCAATATTGGAAAACTTGAGTTATAAATAGCAATAAAATATCTCATCCTAATCATCACTCAAAATATCTTTCTTTTGCCCTTTCCACTTTTTCGTTCACTTTTGCCCTTTCCACTTTTTCGTTCACTTTTGCCCAACTC
Organism: Arabis hirsuta; assembly: GCA_964056655.1. Lineage (NCBI taxonomy): Eukaryota > Viridiplantae > Streptophyta > Magnoliopsida > Brassicales > Brassicaceae > Arabis > Arabis hirsuta. The sequence goes on along the minus strand of OZ053306.1, from coordinate 21,471,891 downwards.
ATCTTCGAAATATCTCCCACCACAGACTTTAACCCAATCAAACCCAACCCGACCCGATTCAGGCCAATGTCAGGATCCACCACCGGTTTGTCCGGAGACTCCGACCTCCGTCTCCCGACTCCGACGCTCGACGCGGAGTCTCAATCCCTTTTGCAGTCGATCTCTGCTCAAGGCGGTTACGCCTATGCTCGCATGGCGGCTCTAGCGGTGGCCGGCGACCAAAGTGCGGCGGAGGCGGCGCGTGATATGGCCTGGGAGCAACTTCACTCCGGTCCATGGCACTCTGTTCTCCCCGTATGGCGCGATGCTTATTCAATGGCTTGTCTCCACGTCGCCAAGTTCCATTTCGCCGCCGGCGAGTTTGGCGAAGCCCTCGGGGCGCTCGATATGGGTCTTATCATGGGAGGGATGCTTCTCCGTAAGGACCTCTACGATTCTGTTTTCTTCGTCTCCTCTGAAGCTCGGAAGAAGACGAAGAAGAGTCTCGAAGCTTCTGGAGATTTCAAGGGTGAGAAATTGGTCCCAGAAGTTCCCGTCGACGTCAATGAGGTAACACCTTTAGCTAATCGAAAATTGCTCGGAAACTACTTCTAGGGTTACTCAGATCTTAGACATTTGATAAGCTCAAAATGAATTTGGAAATTTGTTCTGAAGAAAAACTAGACTTTTTGATGTTGTTCATGTTGTTGAAACTGCAGGTGCTTAAGATCTTACCTTGCAGGTCCTTAACTTCTCGTAGAGTAGAGAAGAGGTCTGGTTTATCTTTGGAGGGGTTTCTGCGTGATTATTTTCAAAGAGGTACACCAGTTGTAATAACCAATTGTATGGCTCACTGGCCTGCCAGGACCAAGTGGAACCACTTGGACTATCTCAATGCCGTCGCTGGTAACCGGACCGTTCCCGTCGAGGTGACTTACCACCCATCACTTCTTCTTCACTTAGTGTATTGGTTGTTGTGAGTTTTAGTGTTAGAGTTATGAGTCTTTTACTTAGAAGATGGATTGGATTAGAAATTAACTTTTACGTAGCTGAAAGCTGGTAAAGTTTATAATGCTATTCAGGTGGGGAAAAACTATTTGTGTTCTGATTGGAAGCAAGAGCTTGTGACATTTTCTAAGTTCCTTGAACGGATTCGGACAAATAAATCTTCTTCCGCGGAACCTACTTATCTTGCTCAACATCCGTTGTTTGATCAGGTATGTATTGACCAGGATGCTTGATATACATGTTTTTGTCAGTATTAGTTGTGCATCTTACTGAACCTGTGACTTACCGGTGTAACATGAATGGGCAGATAAATGAACTGAGAGATGATATATGTATTCCTGATTACTGTTCTGTCGGTGGAGGGGAACTCCAATCACTTAATGCGTGGTTTGGCCCGGCTGGGACTGTTACTCCTTTACACCATGATCCACATCATAATATACTTGCTCAGGTAATTATGGTCACAGATCTTATCCTTAAATGAGCATGGCTTCTTGTCTGTGCTCGCTGTCTTTTTATGCTGTCCAATGTATATGTTCCTTAAGTGTTTAACAATCTTTTTCTTCTTTGATGCTCTTGCATAATAAAGCCTGATCATCTCGCTGGATTGAAGCCTGATGTCTGAACAAAACTAAACTCTTTGACTAACCAAAGAACTCGTTTCGCCTGCAATAATGTTTCTCATATGTTTCTAGTATACGGAAACTTGTTATGCTTGTTTCTAGTCTTACTGAAGTTTTGATATCATTGTTCTTAAGGTTGTGGGCAAGAAGTATATTAGGCTTTACCAATCCTCACTGCAAGACGAACTTTACCCTTACTCTGAGACAATGCTCTGCAACTCTAGCCAAGTAAGCTTTTTCGTTCTAAATTCATATCTTGTTTCGGGTTAAATATAGAACCGGAAGCTGACATGATTCTTGTATCCAAAACCGGTGGTTTCAAACTTTATTTGAAGGTTGATCTCGACAACATTGACAAGAGCGAGTTCCCAAAGGCAATGGAGCTAGAGTTTATGGATTGTATCCTAGAGGAAGGCGAAATGCTGTACATCCCTCCCAAATGGTGGCACTATGTGAGGTCCTTAACAATGAGTTTCTCGGTTAGCTTCTGGTGGAGCAATGAAACGGATTCTTTGGGCTCGTAGCGAAAGGAGTTTTCTGACTCTCTGTTTTAGGTTCTAAGTTCACTGTTTGTCTTGTATACACAACCATGTCTGTTCTTAATACCGGATTAAAGAAAAAAGTAGAGAAGCAAAAACGACTACTGCTTCGAGCATGAAGATGTTTGTTTGGTCTACCTCTGTGTTGTAAAAGACAATTGAGAGCTCTGAACACAAAACATTTTTGTTGTATTGTATAATGGTCTTATCGTTTCATTAAGAAAATGTTTAATCAAAATCAATTCCTCAATGATTATTTATCTATCAGTTGTCTTAGGTCATTGTATTTGCACTTATATTGTTGATATCTACCTAACCCACGCTTTGGAGTTCGTTGATGATTAATACTCGTAACTGAAAGCAATAATTGTAATTTCTCGACACGTAATATCTCCAATAACTCAAGTTGTCACATGACAATCCAAAAAACACCAAGAAATATCACCGAGGTGTGGTCTCTACTCTAAAGTCCCGATTCCTTTAATCTTTTAGACAATCTGCTCATCGCTGTATATAGTAGTAGTAGTCATTTTTGTGATGGAAAGTTATGAGTAGACCTATGGATTGCAACTGTGACAAACTCTACAAAGTAAAAATAGTCAAATTGTTTGAATCTACCAACAAAGAGCCAATTCCCACATTAATATAATTGTTCTTACATTTATGAATGCCAAGAACAAAAAACATGTTTCACAGTTATGTCTCTGAGTTTCATGTACATGCGGTTTAATACAAAACTGTCGGTTGATCGATGGATATTAACAACAACATCGATAATGGGCTTTACTGGGCCGTTTTTAACTCTGCTCTCAAACCCTGGGCCTAATCTTAGCCCAATCAATGATATTATATCAAAAATGTTCAATCCAAAAACCAATAAACCAACATTGTCAGCGTTAAACTACCTACAATTATATGCGATTCGAAGATGTGTATCGTCGTCATCTCATAATAAGATATTTAAAAAGAAAAGAATGCTTAGAAAAAAGATTAAATTTCAAGAACATCACCACGTGGCGTAGTGTTGACCTTTGGATATAATTGTTGTAAGCAAAGCTTATCCAACCGGCAAGTCGCATCGGAAAATCTAATCGTAGCTTCAATTATTTTGCATGGGAACTCTCCCCCACTTTCAGTTCCTGTCTTTATCTTTAATTTGTCTTCAAGCTTTTTTATTTATAACTAATGAATGTGCTCCAAATTATAATCCATGTGTATGTTTCTACATATTTGTATCCCATATAAATAATGCTATAATAATTAAATAATTTAATCCCATGTTATTCATTAAACAAACCCACATGTTAACTAAAGTTCTATGCCAACTTTATTTAAATCAAAGATCTTACATCAGTTTGACATTTGTTGTTGACTAATTTAATCTAGGAATTTCATGATTAATCAAGATTACACGAACACACAAGTTTCATTATTGTAACGAGTCCAAAATGTCTAATCATATAACTAAACTGAATTATTTTATTAAAAAAAAAGTAGACCTTTACAGGAAAAAAAAAAGCCAGTCTTGTCTTTTTCCTTTTTTTAATTTTTAAAAATTCATTTTATTTAGTATTATTCGCTATTTATATCCCACGAACGTTTTATCTTCATCTTCACTCACCATCAAGTCTCAATTCCCAACACTGTCACAAAAAAAGAGAATCTTCTCATAATGAAACTCAACGTCGTCGTTTTGCTCCTCCTCCTTCTAATCTCAACCGCCACGTGTTGTCCGCCGTCTGACCGCCGTGCACTCCTAGCTTTCCGGTCAGCTCTTCACGAGCCATACCTCGGCATTTTCAACTCGTGGACCGGTCAAGACTGTTGCCACAACTGGTACGGTGTTAGCTGCGACTCGATCACTCACCGAGTCGCCGACATAAACCTCCGCGGCGAGTCAGAAGACCCTATCTTCGAACGAGCTCACCGAACCGGTTTCATGACCGGACGAATCTCTCCGGCGATCTGCGACCTTCCTCGTCTCTCCGCAATCACAATCGCCGACTGGAAAGGTATCTCCGGCGATATCCCCAAATGTATAACTCGTCTTCCTTTCCTCCGTACACTCGACCTAATCGGAAACCAAATCTCCGGTGGGATTCCGAACGATATCGGACGGTTACACCGGTTAGCTGTTTTAAACGTCGCTGATAACCGAATCTCCGGTTCAATCCCGAAATCGTTAACCAATCTCTCTAGCTTAATGCATTTAGATCTCCGTAATAACTTAATCTCCGGTTTAATCCCTCCGGATTTTGGCCGGTTAACCATGCTAAGCCGTGCATTGTTAAGCGGTAACCGGATCACCGGTCGGATCCCTGAATCGCTAACCCGAATCTACCGGTTAGCGGATCTCGATCTCTCCGGTAACCAATTGTACGGTACAATCCCACCGGCACTAGGTCGTATGGCGGTACTGGCGACTTTAAACCTCGACGGAAACAAAATCTCCGGCGAGATACCGCTAACTCTGATGACGTCATCGGTGATGAATCTGAATCTGAGCCGGAATTTGTTGCAAGGGAAGATACCGGAAGGGTTCGGACCAAGGTCTTACTTCACTGTGCTTGATTTGTCGTATAATAATCTCAAAGGACCGATCCCGAGTTCGATCTCCGGTGCTTCGTTTATCGGTCATTTGGATCTTAGCCATAACCATCTATGCGGGAAGATTCCGGTGGGTTCGCCGTTTGATCACCTTGAAGCGGCGTCGTTTATGTTTAACGATTGTCTCTGTGGTAAACCCTTAAGGGCTTGTTTAAAAAACTGATTTTTATGATAATTTGGTTTTTTTTTATATTAGAAACGTTATGTTTATGATTATGCATAAAAAAAGAGAAAATTTATATATAAATGTTTTTCTTATGTTTTGTGTTTTATGATTAAACTTCTTAGTTGAATTGTGGGATGACCAACACTATATAAAAGTCACTTTATCAAACGATTATACTATCGTTTTTCAAAACAATAGTTTTGTTTTTTTGTTTTTGTTTGTTACAATATCAGCATGTTCTATCTAATATCTATGAGAAAGATATTTCATTAAATCAAATGTTCAAATATAACTCTATGTACCACAAACTACAGTAGATCCAACTGTATTTACTATATTTATGAAAAATATGACATAGTGTTATACTTGCATCACATTCAAATAAATAGTTTTACTATTAACACACATAACCATGACAAAACCTGCAAATTTGTAATAATGTATGTTGAAATTGTTGATAATATTTCTTTTCTTTTTTGTCAAACAAATTGTTGATAAATTTATTTCCATAATAAACCGAAATATTTCCCTCTTTATAGCAAATATAAAAATATGAAATATTTGATCGATCTAACCAAAAGTCATCCACAATTTTCAAAATAATTTGGCAGTTAGTATAGAAAGAATAGTAGAGTGACAAGAGTCAACATATGGGAATATCCCATAAGGGATCTACATTATATTAAAATAGCATACGGATACGCTTGTATTTATAGTGCCCGAGTAAACTTATTTTTGCTTTCTCTTACATATTTTATACTCCAACGAGTATATGTTACATAACAACATAGAATGTATCAACTTGGTTTTGTTTTACAGCATTTATTATTGTAGAGCTGGATATATAAATTGGGAAGAGGAACAATTTAATGTGGAAAAATTCAAATCACATGAAGAAGAAGAGGAAAATAAAGAAATAAATAATAGAAAGTGGTGTGGGGTTAAATAATAATAAAGGTACAATAAAAGTATAAATGGGAAGAAGCATTGCATGTGAAACTCTGTAAGCATTTTGCGGTGAGTGTGACCTCAGGACCTGTCGTTGCTTCACTACATGGGTCTCACTGCATTAACTTCTTATTGTCTTCAAATTTTAATATTAATGTTTTTTATGTATTTGTTTTAAAAATTTGTAAATGGGCTCATTAAAGCCCAAACTAATTGGTACTACGTATATGCCCATCGGATGTTGATTTTTATGGCTTAGAACAAAACTTGTTTATGATTTGTGGTAGTGTACTGTGCAAGATTAATAAGATATTGATGATATTCTATCAAATCCATTTTGTGTGACTAGTAAGTTTGGACCTATTTTGTTTTTTGTTGTTGTTTTGCTTATCATTATTCAGTGGTACCAATCTAAAACTTGAGGAAAACACCAAACCCAAACCTGTTGGGTTATGCAAATCCATGTCGTATTCCATCTAATAATGTGCTATTGTCAACTTTGGACCAAACGGTCAAATCCTCACAAATTTGCTTTAGACTTTTTTCCAATATATCTCATACTAATTGGAATTAGACTAAAATTTCTCATGTGGAACTTCGTTTGGCCATGGTTGATGTCCCAGCGAAACGAAAATAAAAAAAACAGAAGTAGCGAAAGCTACCATCAAAACTTGAAGTTAGATATATCTTTTACCATTTTTCCTTGCAAACAACCGTACAGGAAAACCTCTATAAATTAATGATATTAGGATTTTGATATTTTTTTAATATAGAGATATTAATTAGAAATAATTGCAAAAATACTATTTTTGGGGTGTACATTTGCAAAAATGTTACTTAAGAATGTTTATTTGCAAAAATGCAAATAGAATGCTATATTAAAGAAATTAATTAAATTGATTTGCATTAACTTGAGATTATGATTTATATTTTTAGTTATCGCAATAGAATGAATTTTAATAGCATAATAACTTTTCATATAAGAATGATACATGTTATTAAGTACAAAATTTAGAAAAATGCATGGTTATTACTCTTAATGTTGATGATAAAATTAGAAACGATATATATTACAATACATTTAGAAAGAGTTATGTGTAAGGAATTAATGTGTAAGGAATCAATTATCGTAGCTATAATTTTGTCACAAGTTTTGCATACCGAGAAAACAATCATAAACGTTTTTTGATGTAGTAAACAAAATAAAAATCATTGAACTCATATTCTATTACATTATCATAGTTATACTTATATATGCATAATTATACATGATTATTAATTTATATTATTATTGGGACTATACTTTACATAGGAGTTTCAAAAAAAATTATTATCTTATGATTTTATCGAATCTTGTTAATTTTTACATTGGCCCGACTCAGGACCGGAAAAATATATAAATTTATAGTGATTATTAATTTATAGAGTATTAATTTATGAAAGTTTTACTGTATGTTGTACCAAAGAGATGGTGATCTAGTGGTAACACAAGGGGGTTAGTTCCTTTGTGCCCCGTGTTCAAACCTCCTTTGGGATGGAGAGTTACTTATTAAATCGAAATTTCTAAAAATTGTCTCCGAGTACCGAAGAGATTATGAGCCAAAGGTTCGGAACTCCCACGGTTTATAGAAAAAAAAAAAAAAACTATGTTGCCCAAAGATAGTTTAAAGAGTATTAAGAATAAAGTTTGGAATAAGAAGATCAATATTGCTATAAGATCTAACAACAACAGCTCTCTAAATCTTTTGTTTCAGATTTCCATTTGAACAGAATAACAGATATGAAGAGATACTTGGCTTGCATTATTGATGAATGTGACATTATTATTCCCAAAGTTTCTTCTTGGCCCATTGTATTAGCAAAACTTGTCGAACATTCATCAAACCTTGTTTCACAAGTAAAACTTCATTTTGTATAAGTTTTGCTATGTTTTCTTTTTGTTATACACTAAAAATTGTTTTATATTATAAACAAAAACATACGAGATGCAAAAGATTAACAATTAAAAATTAAAATTGAACGAAAACACTTTGTAAATTGTAAAGTAGATCTTATGTTCGGGACCTATGAAGCCGACTTTTACAGATTTGGTTCCAAAGATCTTTATTTTCCCCCATGAGAAATTTCTCATTCAACTAGGATTGGTTCAATAGCTCTCTTCACGTAATGGTTTCTTTAGTGAGTTCCATTGTAACCAAAAAAAAAATGCTGTTGTTTTGTACTTTCTTAATTAATAAATCACACCTAATATCATTAAAGAAAATATTGTAATTTAGCAAAAAAAAGATAGAAATATTGTAAAATGAAGATGAACAAAAAAGAAACACCAAACGAAAAACACCTGACCAAACATCAAAATGACACAAGCTCCTGATCACATCCGATCATCTACGAAATCTGACCACAGTCGGCGATCACCACGAGCTTGGAAAAGTTGAAGTTACCAGCAATTATGACCTCCTTCTCAATGCTCTTGATTACATCCAATCCTTCAATAACTTGGCCGACCACAACGTGTATGTCGTCGATATACTCGTTCTTGATCATGGAGATCATAAACTGAGATTCGTTGGTATCTGGACCACGGTTGGCCATGGAAACGATACCAGGACCGGTGTGCTTCCTGATGAAGTTCTCATCCTCGAAAAATCTATTGCCGTAGATCGATTCGCCTCCGCTTCCGTCCCCGGCAGTGAAATCTCCTCCACAAAACATAAAATTGAGGTCTATATGGTGGATGATTGATCCCTTGTAATGCAGTGGTTTACCAAGCCTCCCCATGCCTTTCTCGCCGGTACAGAGGGCCCGGAAGTTCTCTGCCGTCTTTGGGGTTGTAACGCCCGTGAACCAAATGTGTATTTTTAGTTCGGGTGTCGATCGACCAGCTCGTTTTGAATCGACTGGGTAGTTTTATTTTTGGAGAGAAAAATCAGAATTTGTTAATGAGTATTTGTAGGTGTTAGGGGGAATCTTGTTAGTAGGTGTTAGTGGGGGATTTGTTAGTGGGGAACATGGGGAAGTGGCTGATTTATTAAAGGAGAGGAATCAGACTTTGAGAAAAGGAAGCAGAGAGAGAACGTGGGAAAGAGAGGGAGAAGAAGAAAGGGAGAGGAGAAGAGAGAGAGAGGTGGAGGAATCTGTCCGGTTTTGTGGGAGACGAACGGAAAGGGAGTTCTGATCGGATCGGACTGAGATTTTTAGGGTAAGTTCTTCACTCTCTTAGCTTGATTTAGGAAGAAACCTCTTGTCATTTGGTTGAGTATTCTAGGAGTTATGGTCGTTTTACTGAGAGAGGTTTCTGCAGCTCGTTTCTGCAATCAGTCCAGTTCAAGGAAGGTTTTCTGTCGAACCAGAAAGAATCAGAGGGCGATCTATATGCTGTTGTTTAGCTATTTCTGTCTAGTTTTCAAATCAAGTTTCCGATCTTGATTACGAGGTATTATCCGTTCTCTGTGTTCTTTTAAACTCAACGTGTCGTTCCTGTTTCCAGTTCCGATCATCGAACTTACGGGCTTATTTACTGTCGTTCTGTAAGGATACAGGAGACGATCTAGATATCATTGGAAAGCCCTGAGTCTTAGCTTTCTATAGACACCAAGTTCGATTTAATCAGAGGTGACCTCCGTTCTCTGTATACTTTTAAAAGTCAGTGGGTTGTTTCTGAAATCTCTGTTTTCAGCTCCGATCAATGAGTTTGCGAGCTGTTTTCCCGTCGAACTGCTTAGATTTAGGAGACGCTTTATACACCGTTGGAAAGCTCTCGGTGTCTAGTTTCCAGAACCGGTTTCCGATCGTGTTTTGGTGGAGTCTATCGCGAGTTATCGGTCCCGAAGCGAGGTGAGTGCGTGACTATGGTTTTTACGGGTAATTGGTGCGTTTGATTGCGAATTGAGTTGAATTGTTGATCGATTAATGCTTGTTTGGGGCGTTTTTAGTGTTGTGATCAACGTATGTATCGTGGTTTGTGGTTGACTTACGTTGACTTTTAGGGTTGACTTTTTGGGGTTGACTTTTTGTGTTGAGTTTTCGGGGTTGAGTTTTCGTGTTGACTGTTGATCGATTAATGCTTGTTTGGGGCGTTTTTAGTGTTGAGATCAACGTAGGTATCGTGGTTTATGGTTGACTTGCGTTGACTTTAAGGTTGACTTTTTGGGGTTGACTTTTAGAGGTTGACTTTTCGGGGTTGACTTTTCGGGGTTGACTTTTTGCTTGTTTGACCGTTTGGTATCCATTACCCGTGCATCTAGCCAAGTAGATAGGATGATCGTATCACTGAGTATTTATGATAATACTCACGCATCTCTTATAACCATGTGATGCAGGTAAAGATAAAGTGTGATCGTGGAATCCGGCTATGAAGAGGAGATGATCTAGGGTCTCATCATTGTGTGTTTATTTACTTCCTGTTTTCGTTCTGACGCTGTTTGTTGTTTGTGTTAAACCGCTGTCCTTTTTTTTTTAACTGTTACATTGTTGTGCTGAATTGTTTTGGAGAATTAGTATTTATGGGAATACTAATTCTCGTTTATCGTATTAAAAAAAAAAAAAAAAAAAATTGGGTTGTTTCATTTTGGTATCAGAGCCCTAGCGGTTCTAGGGCGAGGAGCCTGGTGTTTAGGGTAGATGCATTTAATTAATTATGTGAGTTAATTGATTATTTGCTGAGTGAGTTTGGAGTCCTAGATCATCTTCTTCGAGCCTTTGATGTGATTCCACGGTATGTGTATTTCGTGTTAATTCTCGCTTTTCTACTGTTCTTAGCATATTCTGTGGGAAGTGCAGTGAGAGATGGCGAGAGGTTCCGGAGGACGAGGTCGTGGACGAGGACGTGGACGCGGACGCGGACGGGTTCTGGTGTGTGAGTCTGCCGCGGGTTTGACACAGGGTGCTGCTCAGGAGCAGGCAGCGGATTCACCAGCGCGTCAGGAGGGTCCAGTAGGTGGTGGTGCAGCGGGCCCACAGGCAGGTGCTGCTGCAGTTGGGGTCCGGGAGCAGGATGTCCTTATGGTGCGATTGCTACAGCAGATCTTGGAGCATCTACCGGGCGTGGCGCCGGCCCAGGGTCAGGCTCCGGTGGCGCCAGGTGTTGCGGGGGTTCAGCCGGGTGTAGCGGCAGGGGTTGTGGTTCCTTCCTACCTGGAGATTTTGGGGCATATGGGGCGGATTACTACCGCATTCTTCTCCGGGGGTACTAAGCCTGAGGAGGCGAGTGAGTGGATGAGTAGACTGGAGCGTAATTTCTGGTGGAGAGGAGTCATCGCTAGGAGACCTCGGGCGGGCATTACTTGGGCGGATTTCGTGGCGGAATTCAACGCCAAGTTCTTTCCGCCGGAGGCAGTGGATCGGTTAGAGGAGAGGTTCTTGGCTTTGGTTCAGGGTGGCCGTTCTGTCAGGGGGTTCGATGAGGAGTTCAGCAGACTTCTGGTGTATGCTGGTAGAGAGTGGGAGAGCGAGAGAGACCAGGTGAAGAGGTTCTTTCGAGGACTTCGACCAGACTTGAGGACCCAGTGTCGAGCAGGTACGTACGCCACGAGGGTGGAGCTGGTTGAGTTGGCAGCTGGGGTTGAGGACGACATGAGGGAGCTGTCCGTGGTGGTCAGTGCACCGGTGCAGCCGCCGAGGAGGCCTCAGCAGTAGGCAGGTTCGAGTGTAGGCTGTAAACCTATGCAGGGACAGAAGAGGAAGCTTGAGCACTCTGCGGGTTCGGGTCAGAGAGGACGGGGTGGTCCGGGCTGCTTTAGGTGCGGAAGCCTGGATCACAAGGTTGCGAGTTGTCCGAAGAAGGGTGAGGCGCAGAGTAGCCAGGGTGGTCAGGGATGCTACGGTTGTGGGAGCATGGAGCACAGGGTGGCGAACTGTCCGAAGAGGGTAGAGTCTCGGGCGACGCAGGTGTGTTTCTATTGCAGGGAGCCGGGGCATATTAAGCCCCAGTGCCCTAGGCTACAGCAGGGGATTGTGGCGGTGGTGCAGCCGTCACAGCAGGGAGCAGCAGTAGTGCAGCCGTTGCAGCAGATTGCAGCGCCGGCACGTGTGTACACTTCGGTGGAGGCAGGAGGCTCTAGCGCCAGGCCGATCACAGGTACATGTCTGATCTTTAGCTTGGTGATTTTGTTGTGAATTGTCTGCTTTAGAATTTGTGTATCTGAGATAAAACTTTAGGGTTCTATGACACATGAATTGTGTAGGGACCTTAGTTGTAGGCGGTCATGAGTCTCATGTCCTGTTCGATTCTGGAGCAAGTAAATATTTCATTACGCCGGAGTGTGCGGAGAGCAGCGGGATCCGGAGTGATTCCGGGGAGTAGCACGGGGTAGTGAGGGTAGCTGGAGGGAGGACGTTGGCTACTTTCGGACGGGCTTGTGGAGTTGATATTCTGGTGGCAGGAGAGTTGAGGCCAGCAGATCTTATTATCAGTCCGGTGGAGCTGTACGATGTCATTTTGGGTATGGATTGGCTGGATCGGTACAGGGTGCATCTCGATTGTCATCGAGGACGGGTAGTGTTTGAGCGAGAGGCTGGGAGGTTGGTTTATCAAGGGGTGAGACCTACATCAGGGAGTCTAGTGGTTTTGGCGATTCAGGCGGAGCAGTTAATCGGGAAGGGGTACGAAGCGTATCTAGTGACGATCATGACGCCTGAAACTGTTGGGGAAATTGCAGTTGGGGATATTCGGGTTGTTCGAGATTTTCAGGATGTTTTTCAGTCGTTGCAGGGGTTACCACCGTCACGGTCTGATCCTTTCACGATTGAGCTGGAACCCGAGACGACTCCGATATCTAAGACACCTTACAGGTTGGCTCCAGCTGAGATGGCAGAGCTGAAGAAACAGCTAGAGGATTTGATGAGTAAGGGTTTTATTCGTCCGAGTACTTCACCGTGGGGAGCGCCGGTGTTGTTTGTGAAGAAGAAGGATGGGAGTTTCCGGTTGTGTATTGATTACCGGGGACTTAACCGAGTCACTGTGAAGAACAGGTATCCCTTACCGCGGATTGATGAGTTGTTGGATCAGTTGTGTGGGGCTACTTGGTTTTCCAAGATTGATTTGGCTTCAGGTTACCATCAGATACCGATTGATGAGGCAGATGTGAGGAAGACAGCCTTCAGGACGAGATATGGGCATTATGAGTTTGTGGTGATGCCTTTTGGTTTGACGAATGCACCAGCAGCGTTCATGACGTTGATGAACGGGATTTTTAGGGAGTATCTGGATGAGTTCGTGATCATCTTTATCGATGATATTTTGGTGTATTCGAGGAGTCCTGAGGAGCACGAGGTACACCTGCGGGTGGTTTTGGAGAAGCTGAGGGAGCAGAAATTGTATGCTAAGTTGAGCAAGTGCAGTTTCTGGCAGCGAGAGATCGGTTTTCTCGGTCACGTGATATCTGCAGATGGAGTGTCTGTTGATCCGGCGAAGATTGAGGCTATCCGAGATTGGCCTAGACCGAGGAATGCAACCGAGATCCGAAGTTTTATTGGGTTGGCAGGGTATTACAGGAGGTTTGTCAAGGGTTTCGCGAGTATGGCACAGTCGATGACGAAGCTGACAGGGAAGGATGTCCCTTTTGTTTGGACTTCAGCATGCGAGGAGAGTTTTGCGCTGCTGAAGGATATGTTGACGAGTACACCAGTGTTGGCGTTACCCGAGCCGGGTGAGCCATTCGTAGTGTATACGGATGCTTCAGGGGTTGGTCTGGGTTGTGTGTTGATGCAGCATGGGAAGGTAATTGCTTATGCATCGAGGCAGTTGAGGAAGCACGAGTGCAATTATCCTACCCATGATTTAGAGCTGGCAGCGGTGATCTTCGCTTTAAAGATTTGGAGATCTTATCTGTATGGCGGGAAGGTACAGGTATTTACGGATCACAAGAGCTTGAAGTATTTCTTCACGCAGCCAGAGCTGAACCTGAGACAGAGGCGCTGGATGGAGTTGGTAGCGGATTACGATCTTGAGATTGAGTACCATCCGGGTAAGGCTAACATGGTTGCAGATGCGTTGAGTCGGAAGAGAGTTGCTTCGTCTCGGGAGCATGATTTGGAGGTTCTGATGGGTGAGTTTAGGACGTTGAGGTTATGCGTGATATCTCAGGAGCCGTTGGGGTTAGAGGCAGCTAACCAGGCAGACTTGTTGAGCAGAGTTCGAGCAGCGCAGGAGCAGGATCGGGTTTTGATTGAGGCGTCGAGGGCTGCAGGTTCAGAGTATTCGGTCTCGACGAATGGGACGATACTTGTGAAGGGGCGTGTGTGTGTGCCTAATGTTGTTGAGCTGAGACAGGAGATTCTTTGTGAGGCACATGCGAGTATGTTGTCTGTTCATCCGGGAGCGACTAAGATGTACCGGGATCTGAAGCGGTATTATCACTGGGTCGGGATGAAGAGGGATGTAGCGAGTTATGTTGCAGCGTACAACGTGTGTCAGCTGGTGAAGGCTGAGCATCAGGTTCCGAGCGGGTTGTTACAGAGTTTACTATTCCGGAGTGGAAGTGGGACTTGATTACCATGGACTTCGTGACTGGTTTACCTGTGTCTCGGATGTATGATGCGATTTGGGTGATTGTGGATTGTCTGACCAAGTCAGCACATTTTCTTGCCATTAAGAAGACTGACGGAGCGGCGGTATTGGCTAGGAAGTATGTGCGTGAGATTGTGAGGTTGCACGGGGTGCCAGCGAGTATAGTGTCAGACAGGGATCCGAGGTTTACTTCAGAGTTCTGGAAGGCATTTCAGGCTGAGATGGGCACTAAGGTGCATATGAGTACAGCATATCATCCACAGACGGACGGGCAGTCTGAGAGGACGATTCAGACATTGGAGGATCTACTGAGGATGTGTGTGCTGGATTACGGTAGACATTGGGCGGATCATCTGAACCTGGTGGAGTTTGCATATAACAATAGTTACCAGGCGAGCATTGGGATGGCTCCGTATGAGGCTCTGTATGGGCGACCATGTCGTACACCGTTATGTTGGACCCAAGTGGGGGGAGAGGAGCCTGTTTGGTGCAGATTTTGTTCAGGAGACGACGGAGAGGATCCGTGTCTTGAGGCTGAACATGAAGGAGGCTCAGGATCGACAGAAGAGTTACGCCGATAAGAGGAGGAAAGAGTTGGAGTTCGAGTTGGGAGATTTGGTGTATCTCAAGGCGGCGATGTTGAGGGGTCCTAACAGATCCATTTCTGAGAATAAGCTAAGTCCGAGGTTTATGGGTCAGTTCAAGGTTTTAGAGCGAATAGGACCAGTGGCTTATCGGTTGGAGTTACCTCAGAGTATGAAGGCTTTTCATAAAGTCTTCCATGTGTCGATGCTGCGGAAGTGTTTACATGAGTCTGAGGAGGTGTTGGCTAGGATTCCGGAGGATCTTCAGCCCAACATGACGTTGGAGGCGCGACCGGTGAGGATTCTCGAGAAGAGAGTCAAGGTTCTGCGCCGGAAAAGGATACCGTTGGTGAGAGTTGTATGGGATTGTGATGGTGTCGAGGAGGAGACGTGGGAACCAGAAGCGAAGATGAAGGCAAAGTTCGCGAAGTGGTTCGAGAAGTAAGCGGAGGCTTGAGTTTTGTTGTGTTTCAAACTTGTACGCGAGGGATTTATGAGTTGTATTTTCGTTTTGGGTTGTAACGATTATACATTGTTGATGATTTAATAAGATGGTGTATTCTTGTTAATCTTGGTGTCATGATGCGAGTTTTGTCGACATGTGACTAGTGGGGTCATGTAGGTCGACAAGTGATTTTTTTTATACACGTTTCAGGCTATTGTCTCGGTGAGGGGGACGGTGGGTCTCGGTATGTTTATTCAGGAGATAGTGGGTCTCGGCATATACTCGGAGATAGTGGGTCTCGGCATATACTCAGAGATAGTGGGTCTCGGCATATACTCAGAGATAGTGGATCTTGGCATATACCCAGAGATAGTGGGTCCCGGCATATACACGGGGGATAGTGGGTCCCCTGCGCACCGTAGCTCAAAGGGTGACGATCCTGCGAGTAGATACGGTGGGCTGTATATGCGTATGAGTATGAGTATGCGTATGAGTATGAGTATGAGTATGAGCTATGAGCAATAGTGCCTGAACGTGATCGTGATTATGAGACTGGAGGAGTTTCAGGGATTGTTGAGTAGATTGTGGAGTGGCGTCTAGTCTAGGGTTTCGCCTATGATCGGAACTTCGATTCAGATGACCCTGGTAGCAGATGTAGCGCCTTTGGTTTAACTTTAGGTCTACGGTTGGTTGTTCATGTTCTTGTTTGATTGTTGCGCAAACAAACGGACAGGCCTAATCCGGATTAAGAACGTTGCATCGTATATGTTTTCGGGTAAATCTGATCAGGTTGCGGCTCGGAAGTGAACCCTAGGGTGGCGGAGTGGTGTATGGATTGAGGTTGATCGCGAGTACAGTGGGACAGGATTTTATGTTGGCCAGGAGGGCGAGTTGTGGGGTGACAGGGTTGTGTTAACCAAGGGTGTTTACCGTAGTGTGACGGTGACACGTGTTTCTGGTATAAGACTGGTTGGGAATCTTGGAGTGCTGGACGGGTTTTGGCCAGGAAGGCGAGCCGTAGAGAGACGGTGTTGCGTGATTCGAGGACGAATCCGTGTTAGTGGGGGAGAATTGTAACGCCCGTGAACCAAATGTGTATTTTTAGTTCGGGTGTCGATCGACCAGCTCGTTTTGAATCGACTGGGTAGTTTTATTTTTGGAGAGAAAAATCAGAATTTGTTAATGAGTATTTGTAGGTGTTAGGGGGAATCTTGTTAGTAGGTGTTAGTGGGGGATTTGTTAGTGGGGAACATGGGGAAGTGGCTGATTTATTAAAGGAGAGGAATCAGACTTTGAGAAAAGGAAGCAGAGAGAGAACGTGGGAAAGAGAGGGAGAAGAAGAAAGGGAGAGGAGAAGAGAGAGAGAGGTGGAGGAATCTGTCCGGTTTTGTGGGAGACGAACGGAAAGGGAGTTCTGATCGGATCGGACTGAGATTTTTAGGGTAAGTTCTTCACTCTCTTAGCTTGATTTAGGAAGAAACCGCTTGTCATTTGGTTGAGTATTCTAGGAGTTATGGTCGTTTTACTGAGAGAGGTTTCTGCAGCTCGTTTCTGCAATCAGTCCAGTTCAAGGAAGGTTTTCTGTCGAACCAGAAAGAATCAGAGGGCGATCTATATGCTGTTGTTTAGCTATTTCTGTCTAGTTTTCAAATCAAGTTTCCGATCTTGATTACGAGGTATTATCCGTTCTCTGTGTTCTTTTAAACTCAACGTGTCGTTCCTGTTTCCAGTTCCGATCATCGAACTTACGGGCTTATTTACTGTCGTTCTGTAAGGATACAGGAGACGATCTAGATATCATTGGAAAGCCCTGAGTCTTAGCTTTCTATAGACACCAAGTTCGATTTAATCAGAGGTGACCTCCGTTCTCTGTATACTTTTAAAAGTCAGTGGGTTGTTTCTGAAATCTCTGTTTTCAGCTCCGATCAATGAGTTTGCGAGCTGTTTTCCCGTCGAACTGCTTAGATTTAGGAGACGCTTTATACACCGTTGGAAAGCTCTCGGTGTCTAGTTTCCAGAGCCGGTTTCCGATCGTGTTTTGGTGGAGTCTATCGCGAGTTATCGGTCCCGAAGCGAGGTGAGTGCGTGACTATGGTTTTTACGGGTAATTGGTGCGTTTGATTGCGAATTGAGTTGAATTGTTGATCGATTAATGCTTGTTTGGGACGTTTTTAGTGTTGTGATCAACGTATGTATCGTGGTTTGTGGTTGACTTACGTTGACTTTTAGGGTTGACTTTTTGTGTTGAGTTTTTGGGGTTGAGTTTTCGTGTTGACTGTTGATCGATTAATGCTTGTTTGGGGCGTTTTTAGTGTTGAGATCAACGTAGGTATCGTGGTTTGTGGTTGACTTGCGTTGACTTTTAAGGTTGACTTTTTGGGGTTGACTTTTAGAGGTTGACTTTTCGGGGTTGACTTTTCGGGGTTGACTTTTTGCTTGTTTGACCGTTTGGTATCCATTACCCGTGCATCTAGCCAAGTAGATAGGATGATCGTATCACTGGGTATTTATGATAATACTCACGCATCTCTTATAACCATGTGATGCAGGTAAAGATAAAGTGTGATCGTGGAATCCGGCTATGAAGAGGAGATGATCTAGGGTCTCATCATTGTGTGTTTATTTACTTCCTGTTTTCGTTCTGACGCTGTTTGTTGTTTGTGTTAAACCGCTGTCCTTTTTTTTTAACTGTTACATTGTTGTGCTGAATTGTTTTGGAGAATTAGTATTTATGGGAATACTAATTCTCGTTTATCGTATTAAAAAAAAAAAAAAAAATTGGGGTGTTTCAGGGGTCGTGTCGGCAAAGAGCTCCATCACGATCCGACCAAACGGTCTTCCGTCCACGGCCATATCAAAGAAAACCTTAGGGTTAGGCATTACCGGAGATGGATTTAGGGTTTTCTGGAAGGAGGGATTCGTATATAGTTTACCACCATCTCCACCAGTATGAGGATGAACTCCTCCAACGCCGGCTCCACCATCTCCACTAGGTCCGGCAGAATTAACGGTAATGGTAAACCCTTGACCCGACGCTCCATTAATCGTAAACCCTCGACCAGGTGGAATGGTTAGGGTAAAGTCACCAATAGGCAAATTGTTAAATTCCATTTTCGGAGATGAATAGAGAATTTAGGGTTCCCAAGCTATGAAGATCACCAGTACTGGTTAAATAATTGTGGCTTTTATTATTGTTTTTTTTTGTTTTTTGTTTTTTTAATGGATGGAGATTTTCTTAATGAAAATGAATCCCAACCGGTGCAGAATCCCTTAAAACTAGGGAAAAAATACGCTTGTTTAACGAGAGAGAGTGTGTTTGTACATTTTTTTTTTCTTTATTAGAATTAAATCAGGTTAGATTTTTAAAGATTTGATTTGTTAAAATGATTTATTATTGATTTTGCAATCTAAAGTTGAAGATTTATCTATATTTTCAAAATCTTTGGTAGTATTGACAAAGTACTTATGATATCATTTGGTTTCTAGAATGGATTTGAATACACGATTCTCTTTCATTTCAAGTTTTTACTATTTTATTTGATTTTTAATTTGTTTTTGGGCTTCTAATTTGAAACAGAAATTGAAAACGTAAAAAATCTCAAATATTTAAAATAGCATAATGAGATGGTAATTCCAATAAATCATCTTCCTCGTAAAAATAATGAGCAAAATAAAGAGAGTTGACCTTGGAGAAGCACCATAAAAGAATAATGCATCCGAAGTTTTTAATAAAAAGAAACAGAGAGAAGGAGAGATAGAAGATAATAAAAAAAAAAAATTACAGTACGTGTATCAGTTAAATATATATATATATGTACGAAACTTGAGATTGAATTTGAAATCTCAAGGTAAGAGGTCTGATTTTCATTATTATAATTTACATGTAAAAGTTAATTCAAAATCCACTCAAACTCTATCAAGTTAAAACAATTTGTAAGAATCTATCAAACATGAATAACACAAGATGTCAATGGGTCATTTTAAATCTTTAATTGAATAACAATGGATTTTAAACTCTTTTAATGAGGAGATTGTAAATACAAAAACTACTAACACTAAATTTTAATTTTTTTCAATAAAGAATTTGTAAATACTAGAACCAATAACACTAGATTTTAATAGAATATTTAAAATCAATTATTGAATAACAATAGATTTTGTTTAGAGTTAAACTCTATTAAAATCCATCTTTGAATAACACCTTCATTAGCTCAAAAAAAGAAAAAAAAATAACACCCTCCAAATCTTTAAAAATCTAACCTGATTTAAGTTTAATAGAGCTGAATTAGAATCCACTATTGAATAACACCCCCTAAAACTTTGATGATCTAAAAAACCAGTTGAATAAATAATGATCTAACTTTGTTAAATTTCTTAGATGATATAAACTTTGTCAACGGAAAGAAAAGATTATAGCTACGTATCCAATACCATTTTGATTTCCAACAATAATGTATGTAGCTATAATCTTTTCTTGTAGGTGTAGTTATAATGATTGATTCCTATAAGCTTCACCTGACCTATCAAGGTGACTTTTACAGATTTGGTTCCAAAGAATTCCCCCACATGAAAAGTTTATCATTCAGCTATATATGCTTGGTAATAGCTCTCTAGAATCTCTTCATATAATGGTTTCTTTTGTAACTGTTGTGTTGTTATTTTTTATATGTTGTGTAAAACGCAATGTTAATTAAGGTTTTGATAAATTAAACTTATTGTAAATTGAATATATAAAATCAAGCAAAAGAGGAAGAAACAATTATTGTAGTTTACTGAGGGAAACACCAAATGAAGAAGAGAAACACACCTGGCCAAAACATCAAAACGACACAAGCTACCATTATTGTAGTTATATAATTAAAATCTATATAATTTGACCGTAGTCGGTGATCATGACAGGAACTTTAGGCGGCTTGCGAGGCATAGTTTTGGCCTTTTCCATTCCCATAATGGTCGTGATGACATCCAATCCTTGAATAACTTGGCCGAACACGACGTTCGATCTCGTAGCCGAGATGCTCGTCCTTTTTCATGTAGATCTCGAACTGAGATCCGTTGGATTTTTCTACAGAAAAGTTGGACATGGTGAGGAAACCTGGACCGGTGCACTGCCTGATGAAATTCTCATTCTCGAAGAATATATCATCATAGATCGATTCGCCTCCTTCTCCGTTTCCTTGAGTTATATCTCCTCCATGGAAAATATAACCATGGGATATATGGTGGATGATTGATCCCTTGTAATGGAGTGGCTTACGAAGCTTCCCCTTTCCTTTCTCGCCGGTACAAAGAGTCCGGAAGTTCTTTGGTGTCTTTGGGGTCGTGTCGGCCAAGAGCTCCATCACGATCCGACCAATCGATCTGTCGCCCACGGCCATATCAAAGAAAACCTTAGGGTTAGCCATTACCGGAGGATGAAACCCTTACAACCCCACCTCCACCAGGATTAACGGTAATTGTATACTCTTGACGAGACGGTACATCAGAACCAACAGGATGATTAACGGTAATTTTGTACCCTTGACCAGAGGGAACGGCTAAGGTTAAGCCACCATCAGGCAAAAAGTTCATTTTCATTATTGGAACTAGGTAAACACCCGCGCTACGCAGCGGTTAATTTTTTTATTCGCCTTTCTATATTTTTTTGCTTATAGTCATTTTTCATATCTGTAATGTATAACTACACTCGTTGTTTTTTTTTTTTTTTGAGAAAGAACTACACTCGTTGTTAGCATTGTGACATTTGTTGTTAGCATTGTGTAGGTTTGAAAATATAATAGTTCGTCTGTATCTTTTTCATATTTCTCTTTTTAATGCGGGAAATGTTCTAATATAACTTTTCTAGAAACCAATCGCATTTAACATTGTTTAAGTTTTCTTCTTAAGAAAACAAAAAAAAGTTTTCTTCTTACATTTTAGAAACGAAGGAAAAGAAAATGAGACTAACGAAAGAAATTGCAAGAAGAGATCAGATAACATACTTATCTTTTTTTTTATCACCGCCACTAAGATAAAACAAGTTTTAGAGGCCGTGAACAGCAACCAATACCATTCACAAACCAATACATCAATGTTTATTCTATTATAGATTTTTTAACTTAAAACTTACAGAACTTAAATGAAATTATCACATTTATAAAGTTAACATGTCTAATTCTAAAACTGAAAAACTAATACATGGCTCTTCTTGCGATTTTGTTTTTAACCCAACACGTGTTAGCATTCACACTTAACATTCTTAATAAAAGAATTGAGAACATCTTCGATACTGATATCACATTTGGTCTTATCATTATCTCTACATTCGTTGTTTTATTACCTTGAGCAAAAAGTTCAAATGCCCATTGTCTTATCAGTATATGAATGCGGTTACTTCTCTTTTCCTCTTTTTGGCTTGGCACAAAAATCGAATTCTAAAGTTTTAATGAAATAAACCAAGAAATGCCTTAAAATTTTAAATTTGTACATTGAAAATAACATTTGCTAATCAAACATAAAATATATCCAGATGAATAAAAATAGACATTGAACTTATACTGACGTATGCAGATGCATAGTTATCCTCTCGGTTTTTTTATATCGATATTTTGATGTTGTTGTTTTGATATTTGAATTTAACATAGATATTCGATAACTAAAACTACTGGGTAATTTAAGGAAAATAAAATCTAGTTTTAGATTTTTTAAGTTACTGGAGAAAAGTGTAGATTAATGCCAAATATAAACATGAAAGCAACACTTAACATTCTGGATTTCATTATGCATTTTAGATTTGTGGTTATTTTGCTTTTCATGTGCTCAGAAAAATCCAATTATTTTTAACCCACTCAAGTGTTAGATGTTCAATTTCTATCAATAAGAAAATCATAAAATTCCTTCAGATAAGCAAAAGACATTAAAGGAATAAAAAGGAGCAAACGTGTATAATTAAGAGAAAAAGGTTCACTGAATTTCATTTGAACATAAATATTTGGTTAAAAATGTTGACCGTGTTTTTAAGATTTTGAAAATGCCTTGTCAAATTTTAGTTGGTTTATTTATTTTGTGGACAAAACAAATTGATGATGTGTATTAATCTAAATGTTTTGATTAGTTTATAGAAAATTGATTTTAAAGGAGAAATTGCAAAAATACCACTTTTATGTGCACATTTGCAAAAATGCCACTTAGGGGTGTTCATTTGTAAAAATGCCACTAATTATAAATTTTTAATATAACTTAAAATTCTAAATACTAAAAAATGTTTTGACCTCTAAACCCCCATAAACCTTCATAACTAAACCCTAATAGAACATAATTAATCCAAACATAAATAATATAAAAAAAAATATTTTTTAAAAAGTGGCATTTTTGTAAAGATTTTTAAAATATGGCATTTTTGTAAAGTGGCACTTGAAAAGTGGTATTTTTTTAAATTTCTCAATTTTAAATGAGGTGTCAATTCTTAAATGCTTAATAATGCTTATGTGTTCTTCCACGGAGAGACACTTGTGTTATTATAGTATTGGTTTGGAGATAGATTACCTAATTTAGGGTTTATGTGAGGAATTCGTGTATTACACCAAGTGATATATGAAGGTAAAAAAATGGAAGAGAAGCATCATTGGCCGTGGATTAAATACATGTGTGGTGATCTTTTAAGTGTTTAGTTTAACTGTGGTTAAATATCAAATCTGACTAGGGTTGAACATTTTTTTTTTGGGTCACAAGGGTTGAACATTTTTTTATTTGTTAAGTTAGTAGATGATTTCGGTTGAATTAGAAAAGTTGTTATGATTTGATATTAAATTCTATGAAATCTCCATAAAACCATGATTTTTGGATTTTTTTTTAACTGATAAACACTTTAAAATCTTTCAAAGTCTTTCAAAATCCATTGTTTAAAATATTTCTATTAACATTAGATTTGAATATATATTTTCAAATGACTAGTTCACAAACACTGAATTTTGAAATTTTTTTTAAAAAAATTTATGTTTGAATAATATAAAATTTGTCATTTTGAATTAAATACACCCTCCTTAAACTATGAATTAGTTCATATATTCGAAAAGATAAGGTATGGCAAAGATAGTAAGTAAAAAATGTATTTGTAGGGAAAAAATGTTTGATCCAACGATTGTGATAGTAATTTCAG
The DNA here is from genome assembly GCA_964056655.1 of Arabis hirsuta. Classification (NCBI taxonomy): domain Eukaryota; kingdom Viridiplantae; phylum Streptophyta; class Magnoliopsida; order Brassicales; family Brassicaceae; genus Arabis; species Arabis hirsuta. Next base: position 21,448,346 of record OZ053306.1, on the reverse strand, counting down.
TCATAGTTTTATCATGGAAAACGCTAAATGACTCTTCAAAAGGAATTCCATCGTGTCTCATAGTTTGCTTCTTTGCTTAATCTATAGGGAAGGACACTATTACTAAAGTTCCATTGCTTAATTCATGATGGTTTTGAGTGTTAAATTGGACTATCTCCGTGAAATGAGCGTCATTCATCACACATTCACACTTCTTATGTAATTTTTTTTAACTATAATTTGGTCTGCAAATTACATAGAACTAAGTCTTCGATCCATCGTCGAGGGATCTTAAACCACTATTTCATATATCTAGTTTTTATCCGTGATGGTTTAAAATGAGACTATTTGTGATGGAATGATGTCTACAAACTTTTGTTCCTAAAAATGAGTAAGTACATTAATCAAAACTAGTTTAAAAAATATATTTTACAATAGGGTGTTTAGCTCAAATCCCATAGAAATTAGGAAATATTACTAGAACCATATAAAACTTTTTTTTATTACTAACATTTTTTAAATACCCAGCGTGCCTTTTTGTTACGTTGTGACAAAAAATGTAATTACAAGAATGCCATAGCCACGTAAGCAACCACGTAGGAAATCGCTGACGTGTATTAATGAACTCAGCCGTAAAGCGCTACGACTGAGTTATGGTTACATTGCGGCTGAATTATGGTTAGTTGTGGCTGAGTTATAAAACGCGGCAGACTTATGAGAGATCGGCTGACTTACGAACATAAATCAACCGTTAGTGACGGCTGACTTACAGAAATCTGGCTGACTTACGAACATAAATCAGCCGTTAGTGACGGCTGATTTACAGAAATCTGGCTGACTTATGAGATAACGGCTGACTTAATTACGAACACAAGTTACGGCTGAGTTATACAACGGCGGGCTGATTTATGAGGTAACGGCTGACTTACGAACATAAATCAGCCGTTAGTGACGGCTGATTTACAGAAATCTGGCTGACTTATGAGAGATCGGCTGACTTACGAACACAAGTTACGGCTGAGTTATGTTCTCCGGCTGGGGAGCAGTTACGGCTGTTACGTAAATCAGCCGTAATTGGCTGGGTTAACAATAACTCAGCCTTATTACGGCTGATTTTTCAGCGGAAGATTAATTACTAGAATAGCATTCATTTTACGGCTGATTTATTTGACGATACGGCTGACTTAATATTTTATAGCCTTATTACGGCTGATTTATTAGCGAAAGATTAATTACTGAAATACTATTCACATTGCGGCGGACTTACACTATACTTGATGGTTGATTTATTAATAGCTGAGTTATGTGTTCGTTTGGCGGTTGACTTACCGATATTCCATGTCATCTGCTCCAATTTTCCATGTCATCAGCTCTTATTTGCCATGTCATTATTATTGTTACGACAGTCAAATTAGGGTTCTTCATCTACGACATTCGCCTTCTTCTTACTTTTCTTCATCTAGTTTTTTCATTCATCAGAGACCTTATGGATCCGGTAATTATTTTTTTCGGTAACTGGATTAAGAAACACATATATGTATTCAACACCGACGGTAGAGGATGTAGAGTTGTGCATATAAATGAGAAAACAACACTAGACGAACTTGCGAAGATAGTACTCGATGATTACAGATTGAAGGAGTCGAGCCATCAGATTCAGCTGAGCTACATGTTCTCGAATAAAGCTTTGAAAACAATGACGCACGATACTCCACCAGTTTACCTTTCAAATACTCGACAGTTGCAAGTTTTTTTAAGCCTCAGAAAAATGGAACACTTACGTATTTGTGTGGAGATTACGGAGAATGAAATTAGTCGGAATGACGGAGCGAGAGAGAATAATAAAAGGTTATTTAGTTATAGCTCAGAAGTTGAATCTAGATACGAAGATTACTGTGGGAGTTATGATGGTTTCAACTTGGAGGATGAAGTAGAAGAAGGTGAAGTAGAAAAAGATGAAGTAGAAGAAGAAGATGAAGAAGGCGAAGAAAATGAAGTAGTCGAAGAAAATGAAGTAGGCAAAAAAGACCAAGAAGATGATGAATTTGATAGCCGATTTGATATGTTCGACGACTCGGATGGTGAGTCATCTGAAGATGATAACTTCAGTTTATTCGGTGAGTCTCCAACACAAGACGAAGATTCATCGACACTACCTCCTAATAAGAGACCTCATAACTTGTCGACGAGCGGATCTAAAGGGAATCCGGAGGTTCCAAGGTTAGATTTGTCTTCCCTAAACCTCTCAGTAGGGCAACGATTTGAGAGTAAAACCGATTTGGAGAAACGACTGAAACTTCTTACGGTGAAGGATCGATTTGATTTTGATGTACACGTATCCGATTCGGATACACTCGTTGTTAAGTGTTGGATTGGTGGATATCTCTGGAGAGTTCGTGCTACTACACTAGGGGATCCCCCGATATTTTATGTTCGTATATATGATTCGGATCATACATGTTCTATAACTGAGCGTTCTAGTCGATCTGGAAAAGCAACAACGGCTATTTTAGGAGAGTTGTACAAGGACTTTCTCGGCGACGTTGGTTCGTCAGTTCGACCTACGAGTGTCGGAATATCTATCAAAAAGCAATTTGGTGTAAAGGTAATTATTAATACGTTGCGGCTGACTCAACAGCTGAGTTATATAAACTCAACGGCTGAGTTATATAAACAAGACGGTTGAGTTACATAAACGAGACGGCTGATTTGATATGTTCGACGACTCGGATGGTGAGTCATCTGAAGATGATAACTTCAGTTTATTCGGTGAGTCTCCAACACAAGACGAAGATTCATCGACACTACCTCCTAATAAGAGACCTCATAACTTGTCGACGAGCGGATCTAAAGGGAATCCGGAGGTTCCAAGGTTAGATTTGTCTTCCCTAAACCTCTCAGTAGGGCAACGATTTGAGAGTAAAACCGATTTGGAGAAACGACTGAAACTTCTTACGGTGAAGGATCGATTTGATTTTGATGTACACGTATCCGATTCGGATACACTCGTTGTTAAGTGTTGGATTGGTGGATATCTCTGGAGAGTTCGTGCTACTACACTAGGGGATCCCCCGATATTTTATGTTCGTATATATGATTCGGATCATACATGTTCTATAACTGAGCGTTCTAGTCGATCTGGAAAAGCAACAACGGCTATTTTAGGAGAGTTGTACAAGGACTTTCTCGGCGACGTTGGTTCGTCAGTTCGACCTACGAGTGTCGGAATATCTATCAAAAAGCAATTTGGTGTAAAGATAATTATTAATACGTTGCGGCTGACTCAACAGCTGAGTTATATAAACTCAACGGCTGAGTTACTGTACGTTTGGGCTGACTTATTTTTACGATGCGGCTGACTTATTTGTATTATTTTCCATGTGGTCAGATGAATTATTGGAAATCACATAGAACGCTAAGATTTGCAAGGGAACTCGAGATGGGAACTCCTGAGAGTGGGTTTGAAGACTTGCCTTCTTACTTATATAAGATAAGAAGGGCAAATCCGGGTACAATTGCGCGTCTTCAAATCGATGGGTTGGGAGATTCATGTATGTGTTCCTTTCATTTGGTGCGAGCGTAAATGAGTTTCCTTTCATGCGCAAAGTTGTCGTTGTCGACGGTACGTTTCTTAATGGTAAATACAAAAGAACGCTTCTCACAGCACTAGCTCAGGATTGTAACTTTCAGATTTTCCCAATTGCCTTCGGTGTGGTTGACACTGAAAAAAATGATTCGTGGCACTGGTTTTCTATGCAACTAAAAATTGTGATTCCTGACGATGAGGGTCTTGCGATAATCTCGGATAGGCATAACTCGATAGGGAAAGCAATTGGGAATGTGTACCCGTTGGCTTCTCGGGGAATTTGCACTTATCATTTATATAAGAACATTTTGGGACAGTTCAGAGGAAAAGATGTCTTTCGTCTGGTGAAGCAAGCGGCAAGATGTTTTAGGATGCCTGATTTTACTGCGATATACGAGGAGATTCAAGCAATTAATCCTGAACTCCATGGCTACCTTGAAAGAGCTGGTGTCAACCTGTGGGCGCGTGTTCATTTCCCGGGCGAAAGGTATAATTTGATGACTACGAACATAGCGGAATCAATGAACCATGCACTGTCAAATGCTAGAAGTCTTAACATTGTTCGACTATTAGAATCGATACGGGTTATGATGACCAGATGGTTTGTTGAACGGAGAGAGGAAGCTATATCGCAGCTAACCACGCTTTCGCGTGGTGTCGAGAAACTACTACATGTAAGTCAGCCGTAACATTTGATAAGTCAGCCGTAACATTTCATAAGTCAGCCAAAACATTTGATAAGTCTGTCGTAACATTTGATAAGTCTGTCGTAACATTTGATAAGTCAGCCGTAGCATTTGATAAATCAGCCATAACATTTCATAAGTCAGCCGTAGTGATATATCATGGTTTTTACCCATTTTCAACCATGATATAAGTCCTTTTTATAGAGTCTTTTTGGTGTTTCTCCAGTCTTTTAGAGTCTTTGTAGGTTGAAGATTGATTGGAGCTTAATGGAAGCTTTTGGAGTGGTTTGAAGCATCGAGGAAAGAAGAGCTGAAGAGATCAAGTCGGAATCGAGCAGATGAGCTCGTGTCGATCGACACTACCTACTCCTGTCGATCGACACGGGGCTTCCTGACACAAGTAGAAATTCCAGAGAGGTCTATGTCGATCGACATGACCAACCTCTGTCGATCGACACGTGTTTGATGAGAAGAACAGTTCCGAACAGTCAGAAGTTTGGCACTCGTTGAAGCCCTTCCCACCGACGGATCGAGCTTAGATGTTGACACAAGCTAGAACAGCGAGTTAGCTTTCATTTGAAAGAAATTTGAGGCAATTCCAACGGTGCGATCGAAAGTTATGAAGGTTTTAGTGAAGACATGTCGGTCTGGCTAGAAGATGTCAAGCTTGAAGAATTTCCTTTTTTGCCCTAAAAGCTCAGAAGTTTACACAAAAAGCCCAATCCGATTTTTACACATTATATATAGTTTTCCCTTAGGTTTTTATGATTATCTTGTTTTTAACTTAGACTTTGAGAGAAAGAGCTTTGAGGGAGATTTCTACAGGGTTTTCAAACCCCTTTTTCTGTATCTCTAACTCTATCTTTTATGCAATCTTATTATTTCATTATGATTTCTTCATCTATGTCTGAGTAGTTTGCTTGTTAATATTCTATCAAATCCATTTTGTGTGACTAGTAAGTTTGGACCTATTTTGTTTTTTGTTGTTGTTTTGCTTATCATTATTCAGTGGTACCAATCTAAAACTTGAGGAAAACACCAAACCCAAACCTGTTGGGTTATGCAAATCCATGTCGTATTCCATCTAATAATGTGCTATTGTCAACTTTGGACCAAACGGTCAAATCCGCACAAATTTGCTTTAGACTTTTTTCCAATATATCTCATACTAATTGGAATTAGACTAAAATTTCTCATGTGGAACTTCGTTTGGCCATGGTTGATGTCCCAGCGAAACGAAAATAAAAAAAACAGAAGTAGCAAAAGCTACCATCAAAACTTGAAGTTAGATATATCTTTTACCATTTTTCCTTGCAAACAAACGTACAGGAAAACCTCTATAAATTAATGATATTAGGATTTTGATATTTTTTTTATATAGAGATATTAATTAGAAATAATTGCAAAAATACTATTTTTGGGGTGTACATTTGCAAAAATGTTATTTAAGAATGTTTATTTGCAAAAATGCAAATAGAATGCTATATTAAAGAAATTAATTAAATTGATTTGCATTAACTTGAGATTATGATTTATATTTTTAGTTATCGCAATAGAATGAATTTTAATAGCATAATAACTTTTCATATAAGAATGATATATGTTATTAAGTACAAAATTTAGAAAAATGCATGGTTATTACTCTTAATGTTGATGATAAAATTAGAAACGATATATATTACAATACATTTAGAAAGAGTTATGTGTAAGGAATTAATGTGTAAGGAATCAATTATCGTAGCTATAATTTTGTCACAAGTTTTGCATACCGAGAAAACAATCATAAACGTTTTTTGATGTAGTAAACAAAATAAAAATCATTGAACTCATATTCTATTACATTATCATAGTTATACTTATATATGCATAATTATACATGATTATTAATTTATATTATTATTGGGACTATACTTTACATAGGAGTTTCAAAAAAAATTATTATCTTATGATTTTATCGAATCTTGTTAATTTTTACATTGGCCCGACTCAGGACCGGAAAAATATATAAATTTATAGTGATTATTAATTTATAGAGTATTAATTTATGAAGGTTTTACTGTATGTTGTACCAAAGGGATGGTGATCTAGTGGTAACACAAGGGGGTTAGTTCCTTTGTGCCCCGTGTTCAAACCTCCTTTGGGATGGAGAGTTACTTATTAAATCGAAATTTCTAAAAATTGTCTCCGAGTACCGAAGAGATTATGAGCCAAAGGTTCGGAACTCCCACGGTTTATAGAAAAAAAAAAAAAAAACTATGTTGCCCAAAAGATAGTTTAAAGAGTATTAAGAATAAAGTTTGGAATAAGAAGATCAATATTGCTATAAGATCTAACAACAACAGCTCTCTAAATCTTTTGTTTCAGATTTCCATTTGAACAGAATAACAGATATGAAGAGATACTTGGCTTGCATTATTGATGAATGTGACATTATTATTCCCAAAGTTTCTTCTTGGCCCATTGTATTAGCAAAACTTGTCGAACATTCATCAAACCTTGTTTCACAAGTAAAACTTCATTTTGTATAAGTTTTGCTATGTTTTCTTTTTGTTATACACTAAAAATTGTTTTATATTATAAACAAAAACATACGAGATGCAAAAGATTAACAATTAAAAATTAAAATTGAACGAAAACACTTTGTAAATTGTAAAGTAGATCTTATGTTCGGGACCTATGAAGCCGACTTTTACAGATTTGGTTCCAAAGATCTTTATTTTCCCCCATGAGAAATTTCTCATTCAACTAGGATTGGTTCAATAGCTCTCTTCACGTAATGGTTTCTTTAGTGAGTTCCATTGTAACCAAAAAAAAAATGCTGTTGTTTTGTACTTTCTTAATTAATAAATCACACCTAATATCATTAAAGAAAATATTGTAATTTAGCAAAAAAAAGATAGAAATATTGTAAAATGAAGATGAACAAAAAAGAAACACCAAACGAAAAACACCTGACCAAACATCAAAATGACACAAGCTCCTGATCACATCCGATCATCTACGAAATCTGACCGCAGTCGGCGATCACCACGAGCTTGGAAAAGTTGAAGTTACCAGCAATTATGACCTCCTTCTCAATGCTCTTGATTACATCCAATCCTTCAATAACTTGGCCGACCACAACGTGTATGTCGTCGATATACTCGTTCTTGATCATGGAGATCATAAACTGAGATTCGTTGGTATCTGGACCACGGTTGGCCATGGAAACGATACCAGGACCGGTGTGCTTCCTGATGAAGTTCTCATCCTCGAAAAATCTATTGCCGTAGATCGATTCGCCTCCGCTTCCGTCCCCGGCAGTGAAATCTCCTCCACAAAACATAAAATTGAGGTCTATATGGTGGATGATTGATCCCTTGTAATGCAGTGGTTTACCAAGCCTCTCCATGCCTTTCTCGCCGGTACAGAGGGCTCGGAAGTTCTCTGCCGTCTTTGGGGTCGTGTCGGCAAAGAGCTCCATCACGATCCGACCAAACGGTCTTCCGTCCACGGCCATATCAAAGAAAACCTTAGGGTTAGGCATTACCGGAGATGGATTTAGGGTTTTCTGGAAGGAGGGATTCGTATATAGTTTACCACCATCTCCACCAGTATGAGGATGAACTCCTCCAACGCCGGCTCCACCATCTCCACTAGGTCCGGCAGAATTAACGGTAATGGTAAACCCTTGACCCGACGCTCCATTAATCGTAAACCCTCGACCAGGTGGAATGGTTAGGGTAAAGTCACCAATAGGCAAATTGTTAAATTCCATTTTCGGAGATGAATAGAGAATTTAGGGTTCCCAAGCTATGAAGATCACCAGTACTGGTTAAATAACTGTGGCTTTTATTATTGTTTTTTTTTGTTTTTTGTTTTTTTAATGGATGGAGATTTTCTTAATGAAAGTGAATCCCAACCGGTGCAGAATCCCTTAAAACTAGGGAAAAAATACGCTTGTTTAACGAGGGAGAGTGTGTTTGTACATTTTTTTTTTCTTTATTAGAATTAAATCAGGATAGATTTTTAAAGATTTGATTTGTTAAAATGATTTATTATTGATTTTGCAATCTAAAGTTGAAGATTTATCTATATTTTCAAAATCTTTGGTAGTATTGACAAAGTACTTATGATATCATTTGGTTTCTAGAATGGATTTGAATACACGATTCTCTTTCATTTCAAGTTTTTACTATTTTATTTGATTTTTAATTTGTTTTTGGGCTTCTAATTTGAAACAGAAATTGAAAACGTAAAAAATCTCAAATATTTAAAATAGCATAATGAGATGGTAATTCCAATAAATCATCTTCCTCGTAAAAATAATGAGCAAAATAAAGAGAGTTGACCTTGGAGAAGCACCATAAAAGAATAATGCATCCGAAGTTTTTAATAAAAAGAAACAGAGAGAAGGAGAGATAGAAGATAATAAAAAAAAAAAATTACAGTACGTGTATCAGTTAAATATATATATGTACGAAACTTGAGATTGAATTTGAAATCTCAAGGTAAGAGGTCTGATTTTCATTATTATAATTTACATGTAAAAGTTAATTCAAAATCCACTCAAACTCTATCAAGTTAAAACAATTTGTAAGAATCTATCAAACATGAATAACACAAGATGTCAATGGGTCATTTTAAATTTTTAATTGAATAACAATGGATTTTAAACTCTTTTAATGAGGAGATTGTAAATACAAAAACTACTAACACTAAATTTTAATTTTTTTCAATAAAGAATTTGGAAATACTAGAACCAATAACACTAGATTTTAATAGAATATTTAAAATCAATTATTGAATAACAATAGATTTTGTTTAGAGTTAAACTCTATTAAAATCCATCTTTGAATAACACCTTCATTAGCTCAAAAAAAGAAAAAAAAATAACACCCTCCAAATCTTTAAAAATCTAACCTGATTTAAGTTTAATAGAGCTGAATTAGAATCCACTATTGAATAACACCCCCTAAAACTTTGATGATCTAAAAAACCAGTTGAATAAATAATGATCTAACTTTGTTAAATTTCTTAGATGATATAAACTTTGTCAACGGAAAGAAAAGATTATAGCTACGTATCCAATACCATTTTGATTTCCAACAATAATGTATGTAGCTATAATCTTTTCTTGTAGGTGTAGTTATAATGATTGATTCCTATAAGCTTCACCTGACCTATCAAGGTGACTTTTACAGATTTGGTTCCAAAGAATTCCCCCACATGAAAAGTTTATCATTCAGCTATATATGCTTGGTAATAGCTCTCTAGAATCTCTTCATATAATGGTTTCTTTTGTAACTGTTGTGTTGTTATTTTTTATATGTTGTGTAAAACGCAATGTTAATTAAGGTTTCGATAAATTAAACTTATTGTAAATTGAATATATAAAATCAAGCAAAAGAGGAAGAAACAATTATTGTAGTTTACTGAGGGAAACACCAAATGAAGAAGAGAAACACACCTGGCCAAAACATCAAAACGACACAAGCTACCATTATTGTAGTTATATAATTAAAATCTATATAATTTGACCGCAGTCGGCGATCATGACAGGAACTTTAGGCGGCTTGCGAGGCATAGTTTTGGCCTTTTCCATTCCCATAATGGTCGTGATGACATCCAATCCTTGAATAACTTGGCCGAACACAACGTTCGATCTCGTAGCCGAGATGCTCGTTCTTTTTCATGTAGATCTCGAACTGAGATCCGTTGGATTTTTCTACAGAAAAGTTGGACATGGTGAGGAAACCTGGACCGGTGCACTGCCTGATGAAATTCTCATTCTCGAAGAATATATCATCGTAGATCGATTCGCCTCCTTCTCCGTTTCCTTGAGTTATATCTCCTCCATGGAAAATATAACCATGGGATATATGGTGGATGATTGATCCCTTGTAATGGAGTGGCTTACGAAGCTTCCCCTTGCCTTTCTCGCCGGTACAAAGAGTCCGGAAGTTCTTTGGTGTCTTTGGGGTCGTGTCGGCCAAGAGCTCCATCACGATCCGACCAATCGATCTGTCGCCCACGGCCATATCAAAGAAAACCTTAGGGTTAGCCATTACCGGAGAATGAAACCCTTACAACCCCACCTCCACCAGGATTAACGGTAATTGTATACTCTTGACGAGACGGTACATCAGAACCAACAGGATGATTAACGGTAATTTTGTACTCTTGACCAGAGGGAACGGTTAAGGTTAAGCCACCATCAGGCAAAAAGTTCATTTTCATTATTGGAACTAGGTAAACACCCGCGCTACGCCGCGGTTAATTTTTTTATTCGCCTTTCTATATTTTTTTGCTTATAGTCATTTTTCATATCTGTAATGTATAACTACACTCGTTGTTTTTTTTTTTTTTTGAGAAAGAACTACACTCGTTGTTAGCATTGTGACATTTGTTGTTAGCATTGTGTAGGTTTGAAAATATAATAGTTCGTCTGTATCTTTTTCATATTTCTCTTTTTAATGCGGGAAATGTTCTAATATAACTTTTCTAGAAACCAATCGCATTTAACATTGTTTAAGTTTTCTTCTTAAGAAAACAAAAAAAAAGTTTTCTTCTTACATTTTAGAAACGAAGGAAAAGAAAATGAGACTAACGAAAGAAATTGCAAGAAGAGATCAGATAACATACTTATCTTTTTTTTTATCACCGCCACTAAGATAAAACAAGTTTTAGAGGCCGTGAACAGCAACCAATACCATTCACAAACCAATACATCAATGTTTATTCTATTATAGATTTTTTAACTTAAAACTTACAGAACTTAAATGAAATTATCACATTTATAAAGTTAACATGTCTAATTCTAAAACTGAAAAACTAATACATGGCTCTTCTTGCGATTTTGTTTTTAACCCAACACGTGTTAGCATTCACACTTAACATTCTTAATAAAAGAATTGAGAACATCTTCGATACTGATATCACATTTGGTCTTATCATTATCTCTACATTCGTTGTTTTATTACCTTGAGCAAAAAGTTCAAATGCCCATTGTCTTATCAGTATATGAATGCGGTTACTTCTCTTTTCCTCTTTTTTGGCTTGGCACAAAAATCGAATTCTAAAGTTTTAATGAAATAAACCAAGAAATGCTTTAAAATTTTAAATTTGTACATTGAAAATAACATTTGCTAATCAAACATAAAATATATCCAGATGAATAAAAATAGACATTGAACTTATACTGACGTATGCAGATGCATAGTTATCCTCTCGGTGTTTTTATATCGATATTTTGATGTTGTTGTTTTGATATTTGAATTTAACATAGATATTCGATAACTAAAACTACTGGGTAATTTAAGGAAAATAAAATCTAGTTTTAGATTTTTTAAGTTACTGGAGAAAAGTGTAGATTAATGCCAAATATAAACATGAAAGCAACACTTAACATTCTGAATTTCATTATGCATTTTAGATTTGTGGTTATTTTGCTTTTCATGTGCTCAGAAAAATCCAATTATTTTTAACCCACTCAAGTGTTAGATGTTCAATTTCTATCAATAAGAAAATCATAAAATTCCTTCAGATAAGCAAAAGACATTAAAGGAATAAAAAGGAGCAAACGTGTATAATTAAGAGAAAAAGGTTCACTGAATTTCATTTGAACATAAATATTTGGTTAAAAATGTTGACCGTGTTTTTAAGATTTTGAAAATGCCTTGTCAAATTTTAGTTGGTTTATTTATTTTGTGGACAAAACAAATTGATGATGTGTATTAATCTAAATGTTTTGATTAGTTTATAGAAAATTGATTTTAAAGGAGAAATTGCAAAAATACCACTTTTATGTGCACATTTGCAAAAATGCCACTTAGGGGTGTTCATTTGTAAAAATGCCACTAATTATAGATTTTTAATATATCTTAAAATTCTAAATACTAAAAAATGTTTTGACCTCTAAACCCCCCATAAACCTTCATAACTAAACCCTAATAGAACATAATTAATCCAAACATAAATAATATAAAAAAAATATTTTTTAAAAAGTGGCATTTTTGTAAAGATTTTAAAAATATGGCATTTTTGTAAAGTGGCACTTGAAAAGTGATATTTTTTTAAATTTCTCAATTTTAAATGAGGTGTCAATTCTTAAATGCTTAATAATGCTTATGTGTTCTTCCACGGAGAGACACTTGTGTTATTATAGTATTGGTTTGGAGATGGATTACCTAATTTAGAAGATGTCAAGCTTGAAAAATTTCCTTTTTTGCCCAAAAAGTCCAGAAGTTTACACAAAAAACCCAATCCGATTTTTACACATTATATATAGTTTTCCCTTAGGTTTTTATGATTATCTTGTTTTTAACTTAGACTTTGAGAGAGAGAGCTTTGAGGGAGATTTCTACAGGGTTTTCAAACCCCTTTTTCTGTATCTATAACTCTATCTTTTATGCAATCTTATTATTTCATTATGATTTCTTCATCTATGTCTGAGTAGTTTGGTTGTTAGGTTGTGGGGAATTCTAGGGTTTTGATGAGAAATTGTTAAAATTGAAAATCTGTTAGGGTTTATCTTCTGGTTCTTCATCTAGATTGTTTTCAACGCTAGATCTAGCCTGTACACCTAGAATCTAGATCTTAGGTTGCTTCGTAGACACGGAAGTGTTATTAACAACTTGATCTAGTCTTAGATGAGCAGAATTACCTCTTCGCAAAGGAATTTGGTTTAGGGATTCTGTGAACAATTGAACCTGAATGTTAATGCTTGATTTGATTCTCTAGGTTTGCAAAGGAATTTGGAACTTAGGTTTCTAGTCATAGATAGTCTCTGCAACGGAAGTTGATTGGCTTTACCTTCGTGTTTGAGTTCTAGAACGGTGCCTAATCAAACCCTGACAGTATTTTATCCTTGATTTCGATTCATACTCGAAGAATTACCCATCGCCTAGCTTTTTGTCTCATTGATTTACTTGAATTTGAACCATCCCTTACTTTGTTTTATTTCTTTGCTTTACATTTACTCATTTTGACTTAGCATAATTTGAATTCACTAATTGATTGTGTGAATCTTTTCCCTGTGGATTCGATCCCTAAGTACTACATCGATCTCTTAATTTGAGAGAGTAGCTCAGGGTAAATTTGAGCATATCACGTAGTATTTGATAAGTCAGCCATAACTTTTTTAATTCTGTTTTGACATTTTTTTATTCTATATTTATAATAGGATCGTGTTACTGCCGCCAGACTTATGACGGCACGAAGGATTGATGAATATCACACTGAAGTTATATATGGATCTTCTGGGGATTCTTTGCATGTTGTGAATTTGGACGGAAAAACATGCACATGCCGGCGTTTCGAAAGGGAGAAATTACCATGTGTGCATGCAATCGCAGCTGCCGAGAACAGGGATAAATGTCGTATATCCCTGTGCAGTCCTTACTATCAAAACAATTATTTGGTAAACGCATACGTTGAGTCGATCATGCGGGTAGATTCAACGCTCCAAGTTCAAGATAACATGGCTAACCAACCGTGCTTTCCCCTGGTTGTTCATCAACCACCAGGAAGGCCTAAGAAAGATATGATGAAATATGCTCTAGAAGTTGCACTTGAGAATAAACGTCCTAGGAAAGAACACACATGTTCTCGTTGTAAACAGGTTGGACATAATGCAAGAACTTGTCCAATGTAAAGGTTTTGTATAAATTTTTGGTTGTATTATGGCTGAGTTATGGATTTTGTTTATAATATGGCTTTAATTGTATGGATTTTGGTTTGATTTTTCCCGCCCAAAATAAAAACACGAAACGTCGCGACACGGCTGAGTTATGGATTTTGGTAAGACGAAACGTGTGACGACCCAACCCGTCAAATAAAAAAAATTTCAACCCGGATCACTATTATCATAAATAATGATCCTCAATGGTCCAATAAACAATCAGCGCGGAAACAATGATTCAAACAATCAAATACAATTATCGTTTAGCAAGCCCATACTTATTAATTCTAGTTCAATTCGGTAATACACATAGTTCTGAAATTGCTAACACCCTAACAATTCTAACTTATTACACGAAAACGAGCCACTAGATCATTCCCCTCGTCCCGGCCATGATTCCACGATCACTGACTGTCTTTACCTACATCACATGGTTATAAGAGATGCGTGAGTATTATCATAAATACCCAGTGAGACGGTCATCCCATCTACAGACTATACACACAGGCATAAGTAAAAGATACAATATCAGGATGAACAAACAATAATGCATTACACGACAACCAAACGAGAACAACACGTTCAATATGTCAAACTGACGGTAATCAAAACCCCTGTCGATCGACACACCTCCTTGTGTCGATCGACACACATCAAAACCCCTGTCGATCGACACACCTCCTTGTGTCGATCGACACAACCAACCCAGAAACTCATCAAACCGATTTTTCTGCACAAAAATCCACCAAAATCCATACAAAAATCGATCCAACAACACACACTCGCACCCTATCAATTCCTTTACCCAGATAAGCCTATGGTCACGCACTCACCTCGAATTCGGATAGAAAAGGAGAAGAATCCGACGAAGAACACGAAGAACACGAAGAACAAAACCGAGATCCTTCACCGAACGATCCTCCCACGCTTCCACAACCTCACAAACACTCACACAAGCCTAATAAGATTGAGGAACATGAAGGAAACAACACCAACAACCTCTCATCTCAATCCTCTCACTTTCTCTCTCAAAAACTTGAAGTTTTTCCCCAAAAATCCGATTTTTGACTTAAATAGCCAGACCAGCCGACACTCTGTCGATCGACACACCCACTTGTGTCGATCGACACATGACCAAGCAATACGTCATTCTGACGGCAATCGAAATCCCTATCGATCGACACACCTCCAACTGTGTCGATCGACACAACGCTCACTGCTCGACTCTTCTTGAGTCCAAAACAACCGTGTCGATCGACACACAACCTTGTGTCGATCGACACCCATCCAAAAATTACTTTTTGGATCACGGGCGTTACAAAACGTCGCGACATGGCTGAGTTATGGATTTTGGTTTGATTTTTTCCGCCCAAAATAGAAACACGAAACGTCGCGATACGGCTGAGTTATGGTAAAGAAAGACTACACGGCTGAGTTATGGTATAGAAAGACGAAACGTCGCGACACGGCTGAGTTATGGTCAACATGGCTGAGTGACGGCTGAGTTATATCTCAATATCAAGTTAGAGTCTCAACTTGTAAATTGAAGAAAATATAATTTTGTAATTTTGCGATTTGTATTAATAAACCGGGCGTGAAAAAATTATAATTTCAATTAATAAATCGGGCGGGAAAAATTCTAATTTTTCTCGCCCAAGATAGAAACACGAAACGTCGCAACACGGCTGAGTTATGGTATAGAAAGACAACACGGCTGAGTTATTGTATAGAAAGACTACACGGCTGAGTGATGGTATAGAAAGACGAAACGTTGCGACACGGCTGAGTTATGGTCAACATGGCTGAGTGACGGCTGAGTTATATCTCAATATCAAGTTAGAGTCTCAACTTGTAAATTGAAGAAAGTATAATTTGTAATTTTGCGATTTCTATTAATAAACCGGACGTGAAAAAATTATAATTTTAATTAATAAACCGGCCGGAAAAAATTCTAATTTTTCCCGCCCAAAATAGAAACACGAAACATCGCAACATGGTTTAGTTATGGTATAGAAAGATGAAACGTCGCGACACGGCTGAGTTATTATACTTGACGGCTGAGTTATTATACGTGACGGCTGAGTTATTATACTTGACGGCTGAGTTATTATACGTGACGGCTAAGTTATTATAATTGACGGCTGAGTTATTATACGTGACGGCTGAGTTATTATACTTGACGGCTGAGTTATTATACGTGACGGCTGAGTTGTTATACTTGACGACTGAGTTATATAAAAACTTGTATAAATTGTTGTAAACAAAAACAAAATTATAGTAAACGGCTGATTCATTTAGATAAACAAAAAATAAAACATTTAGGGTTTCAAACATTTATTTAAAATTACATTGTCCATACTCAAAATTATCAGGGCCAAACTCATCAAACATTTCGACGAGAGCAAGCCAAACTCTATTTGTAATCCAATCAAGCTTTTCGCCGCCATGATGCCATATCCTCTTAAACGTGCACATTTGAGTTCGAAATAGCGTTCTAGCTAACAGATTAAACTGTGTCCAAACTGTCAAATTATGCCTCGGATCCCATCTGTATTTTCGCTATAAAAAAAAACAAAAAGTATTAGTGTTTAAGAAACAAAAAAGTTAAATCTAATATGAAAGTTATTATGCTTACAGTTAGTTTAAGAAACCACTGTCCCTTAACATCATCGGGAATGAAGAGGTAAGTCGGCCACGGCTGAACCCATCCCTCTCGAAGAATATCCGGGATCGCTTGCGAGATATCGTGTAAAAACTTAAACCACGTAACAGTAGTTTGGTCACACCAGACACCCGCACCAGGGTTTAGAAAATGGAGGTTATCCCGATCTTGCATGTTGTGTATGACATTGATTATGCTCACGAACTTGGATGTCATATTAGGGACAATCGACATGATGTATGTTTTGATGAGATTAGGTTTTTTCTATTAAAAAAATGATGGGAGAGACAATGTTAAAGAGAAGGGCTATATATATATAGAGAGATAGGAAGATGAAACGTCGCAAGAGGGAGAGATAGGAAGACGAAATGTCGCAAATTTCCCGCCCAAAATTTACATTTGACGGCTGAGTTATAGGAACTTCACGGCTGAGTTATGTGAACTTCACGGCTGAGTTATGGATTTAGGGTTTACGGTTTAGGGATCATGGTTTGGGTTTTAGGGTTTAGCATTTAGAAAATATATGATTTAGAGTCTCAAATGAAACAAATTATACACATTCAATTGAAAAAAATTTTATATGGTTTATTGTATATTATTTTGGGTCTTATAGGTAAGTTTTAAGTACTTGTAAGACAACATATATCACAAGATCAAGTTAGAGTCTCAACTTGTAAATTGAAGAAAGTATTCACATTCAGTTGATTTATATTCATTTTATATTAATAAAATGATTTTAATTATAATTTTGTAAGTCTTAAATTACATTTTCGATTTTAGGGTTTAAGGTTTATGGTATGGCTGAGTTATCAAAACGAAACGGCTGAGTTATATACCCTAAAAACATACTATTTACAATCAAATCCTAAAAATAAAAAAACAAATAGAAGGTTCATAAGTGCTAAATAAGTTGAACTGCGCCAACATATTATATCCTTTTTCATCAAAGATCTCTGCTGCCATCTTCACCCGTATACCCTGAATATTTTTATCGCATATCCCATCAAAAGTTATACCAAGCGCTAGACACTCGATAAACTTCGCTGAATACACCTTACAATCGTCAACTTGGGTGTTTTGGGGAATGTTTTTGCCACTTTTCCATCTGAACGCAAATTATTTTGGGCAAACGGTTTTTTTGCCAGGAATTACAGCATTGATCATTGCAGGGATCATTTGCATCAGCGGCCTAAATGCTTCTAGCATTTTTTGTTCACTTTCAGGAGTTACCTGTCCAATGATCGGATCGTAGGCATCGATCTTCTCCTTCAGAAGATCCACGTGAAATGCCACCCAATGATCGCCTCAAGTTTGAAGCACTCCGTACAAGTGATCGACATCTTCAAGCCACTTTTTGTTTGTCGGAAGGTCTGCGGGAATCTTACCGTATATGAGATTCTCATAACCTGAGTCTTTGAATTTGAACATCTTTGGATTTATCTTGAACTGCTCGAAATCCCGAATCCATAATCCTAGGAACCATTGGTCCACAAAGGCAATGCCCTTGGACCAGAATGGGCTGGGATCTTGCATGGACCTTTTGGTGAGGACTCTCATATACGAAGCAACATGCTGCACACATAATATTAAGTCAGCCATCGAATTATCATAACTCAGCCATCAAACAATCATAACTCAGCCATAAATAATCATAACCCAGTCATTAAATAATCATAACCCAGCCACCAAATAACTAATAACTCAGCCATCAAACAACCATAACTCAGCCATCAAACAACCATAACTCAGCCATCAAATAACTAATAACTCAGCCATAAATAACCATAACTCAGCCATCAAATAACTAACAACTCAGCCATAAATAATCATAACTCAGCCGTAAATTATACTTACAGTATCAAACAACCATCCATACTCACGATTCGGCCAATGCTTTCTTTCAGTCATGAGTATTCTGTAGAAACTCACTTCCTCGTTATGAAGATCGGTTAGTGGAATGGCCTTAACAATCAAACATAAGTCAGTTTAGGCAAATATTGCTAATAGCTGTATAAAAAAAAAAAAAAGAATGGTGTAAAAATCTATACTCGAATGGCTTTAGATGTTGCATAAGTTTCTCCAATTTAGCCGGGTCAACAGGTGAGAGAGGATCATATATTGCTGATGAAGGTTCAAAACCCTTCCTCATGAACGTCGTCCCATTGTCTCCAACAGAAGGAAAAACTACTGAAGAAGGATTTGGCATCACTGCTAACCCACTTGTAGCTAATTGAACAACCCTCGACCGATACTCTTTAATTCTCGCTAACCTAAGCCTTTCATCTTCTTCCTCATTAGACTCCGATAACAGTTGGTTTTCTTTTGCGAGAACTTCATCGGTCACATCCTCAACATCAGTTTGACCTTCCATCTTCCCCTTCTTCTTCGCAGCCGGCAACTGTATTCTTATTACACCGTCACGAGTCTTCTTCGAAGCCGCTTCTTTCTTCTTTAACTCAGCCGCTGCCTTCTCTTCCTTCTTCTTTAACTCAGCCGCTGCCTTCTCTCTTTCTTCTTAAGAGCGATCTCCTTCCTTTTAGCAGCAGCATCAGTCTTCTTCTTAGCAGCATCCTCAGCCTTCTTTTTCAAATAATCCTCATTTTCTTTTTCTTTTGGGTGCCTCCTGATGTCGCGCCGTAATTCTTGCTTAGCCGGAGAAATCTTAGCAGGAGAAACAGTAAAGAAATCAAGTTCACTACCAAACAAATTCTTTTTCGCCTCAGGAGTACCCTTAGGAATTTGTTCTTTCGCCTTTAATTTCGACCCCACAGCTTTCTCTTTGGCCTTAACAAGCTCCTTAGCCAATGGACTATTATCGGACTTATGTTCCTTCTGTTTTGTTGCGGAGTTCGACTTTCGGCCTTAGCAAGCTCCTCAACCGATGTGTTTTTAGCCCACGCAACATTATCAAGGGTCTCAGATACCGTAGTAGGTACCGTTCGACTATTAACTGACTTTTGCCCTGGTAAATTTCACGTTTTTGGACTGAAACATAGTTTTGGGCACTTTCCGATAAACCCAAAACTTTCAGACGCTCATCCACTGCATCTTTGACTCTATTAGCAATTTTCTTCTCTATATCTTCCATTTTTCGGGTTAACTCTCCAAAGTTGGAATCGTAGGCGGAAAACTGCGAGTAAACCCTCTCAAACTTATTAGAAATTTTGTCTAGCGTAGCGATTATGATATTCATAGCGATTATGATATTAGAAATTTATCAAACTTATTAGAAATTTTATCCAGCGTAGCGATTATGATATTCATAGCCGCCGCATCCTCGCTAGCACCCTTTCCCTTTGTATCCTCCTTCTTCTCTACATCAGCAGCTTCATCCTCCTCAACAGCTTCACCCTCCTTGTGTTTCTTATCTTTCTTCTGCTTCTTTCTGGGTCGCTCAGACTCAGAGTCATAAGGAACTAAAGCAAACTTGGTTTTTTTCTTCTTCTCCTTCCTCTGCACATCCCAATAATCACCTCTTACATACCTACCATAATGTAGGTCTCTTATCAAGTTATTCAGTTGTGGGTCATCGTCTTGACCCGGCCACTGAGGAAACATCTCCTCTACAGACTCCTTCAAAACCATATGCCTCACACGCACCTACAACAGTAACTCATAACTCAGCCATCGAATAATCATAATCCAGTCGTAAAAGAATAACTCAGCCATCAAATAAAGAATAACTCAACTATCACACAAACAAATCATAACTCAGCCATCAAACAAATCATAACTCATCCATCAAACAAATCATAACTCAGCCATCAAAATTATCATAACTCAGCCGTAAAATAAAGAATAACTCAGCCATCAAATAAAAAATAACTCAGCCATCACACAAATAAATCATAACTCAGCCATAAAAAAAATCATAACTCAGTCGTAAAATAAAGAATAACTCAGCCATCAAATAAATAATAAATCAGCCTAAAACCTTACATGACCATGGTCTTGAATCTTCTTTTTCAGTACAGTATCAAAACTTGCACGTGTGCGCGTTGCATCATATCAAAGAAGCGAAATTCCTTCCTCATAGACTACTCTGCTGAAACGCTCTCGAAAGCAACTGACAAATTCATACGCCCAAGCCAATAAAGCGTAAACCAGGCCGCTGATGGAGTACGTCTTTCCTACTGGATTCAACGACTGAATACTACCAACCAGAGCTTCAAATGCAGCCCGACCCCATGGATAAGTCATTATGGCTTCATCATCGAATACTCTTTTTGCAGTTTCAAAAGGGAACCTAGAATTATGATGCCCAGCATAAATTACCATGGCTTGAAGAACTAACAGCCCTAACCATTTACGCTTTTCAAAACTCCCGGCTCTACAGCCTCTTATTGCTGCCCTCAGTTCATCAGGCTTGGGTCCAACCCCATACGGCACCTTCAACTCCTCCCAGAACTCTCTGTATTGGTCAGGTTCAATACTACTTTCTGTTGGTACTGGATCTGTGTTTAACCTAGTGATCTCACCAAACTCGAGTAAGCTAAACCTGATAGGTTGATCACCAACCACACTCCAAATCTCCTTCTTCTCTACTTTCAGCTATCTACTTTCCATCTCAGGTGCTTGATGTTCCATCTGATCACAAAAGACTTAAATAACTCAGCCGCAACAGAAAACTAACTCAGCCAAAACATAATATATAACTCAGCCGCAATATACCATAACTCAGCCACAACATAAGTTATAACTCAGCCAAAAAAACTCTAACTTAGTCACAATTTATAAGTCAGCCACAACATAATTTTTAACTCAGCCACAACATTATTTATAACTCAGCCGCAAAAAACCCTAATTCAGCCACAATATAATTGATAACTCAGTCGGAAAAAAATCCTAACTCAGCCACAACATAATTAATAACTCAGCCGCAAAAAACCCTAATTCAGCCACAATATAATTGATAACTCAGCCGGAAAAAAACCCTAACTCAGCCACAACATAATTAATAACTCAGTCGCAGTAAAAATAACTAACTCAGCAACAACCTACCGGATAAGACGATTATAGGCGACTGCGGAGAAGATGATTACGAGGGAAGTCGATTTTCAGCGACGACGATTTCGATTGCGGAGAAGACGAACACGAGGAAAGAAACAATGTCGATTTCGAAAGACTAGTTGAGAAAGTTTGTGATTTTTCTTTTGCGTTCTTTTTTTCCTTTGAGAGGAGAACTTAAACGTTTGTGCTTTTGAAACTTGACTCTTTTCTGATCACGGTTATTTCTTAATGACGTGGATTTGGGTTTTGATTTTTTAATTAAAAATAATCTCAATTAAGAAAAATTAATCAAGGGTGTTTATCGTAATTAACCAGGGGTGTAAAAATATTTGAATCATTTTTAAAAGATATATGGTATTCTAGTCATATTCGCATAGTTCCATGGGATTTGAGTAATTTTTTCTTTACAATATATATTAAGAATCGATGTTTGAGTATATATATCCCGCTATATTCAGAAAAGGATTGATAATCTATCTATACTTATAAACACGAAGTCGCTGATCCGACGTGTCATCACGAGAAACGATTTCAGATTTGAAATTATCTTAATGCCCTAAAAGCTCTGCTTAATTATGTGTTCTGCCATTATGTAATTAAAAAAAAAACAAATCTTATAGATTAATATTCGGCTGTTTTATTCTTTTACTATCTGGCCCATATATCATGTACGTATACGAATTGGGTTTCAATTTAGTTCGGATTGTGATATAGTCAAATCTTATTGCTTTTTTTTCTTCTGCATAATCAAATCTTATTTCTAATCTTCCATTATTATATAATGTTTGTGATATAATCAAATCTTATTGCTAATTTTCCATTATTTATAATCAAATATTATTATAAACCTATTTTCTGTATGCACATATCGGATATGTTTTTTATATACTTTGTTATATATTCATCTATATATATAAGCTTTAGGGTTTACTTATGATATCTTTTTTTTGGTTTCTTTCTGCTTCTTGCATCAGCGTCTCTTTCTTCTTCTATCAGCTTCATCATCGTGGTGATTTCGTGGGTGATCCTTTCTTTTAATGAAGCTACAAATTCTTTTACTATCTGGCCCATATATCATGTACGTATACGAATTGGGTTTCAATTTAGTTCGGATTGTGATATAGTCAAATCTTATTGCTTTTTTTTCTTCTGCATAATCAAATCTTATTTCTAATCTTCCATTATTATATAATGTTTGTGATATAATCAAATCTTATTGCTAATTTTCCATTATTTATAATCAAATATTATTATAAACCTATTTTCTGTATGCACATATCGGATATGTTTTTTATATACTTTGTTATATATTCATCTATATATATAAGCTTTAGGGTTTACTTATGATATCTTTTTTTTGGTTTCTTTCTGCTTCTTGCATCAGCGTCTCTTTCTTCTTCTATCAGCTTCATCATCGTGGTGATTTCGTGGGTGATCCTTTCTTTTAATGAAGCTACAAATTAATACTCTAGAAAAATTAGATAGGTTTTACTCATCGATTATTTTGTTAACATTCTAGTACTATTTTTTTTTTTGTGTGTGTGTGTGTGTTCTGTGTTTCAGCTTCTCCAAGTAAGTTCATGTTCTTCCTCTCTTTAATTTATATTAGATTTTTTTATTGTTTTACTTTGTGATACTTTCGGACTAGCGATAACAATTATTTTTTCTCTCTTTTTATTGAAAGTATTATTGATCTTATGTTTTTTTCATTCACATAATGTAATTCAGTGGCTTCAAAACATGTCTATGACCTTTGACTTCATCAGCGGTTGTCTAAACCTGTTGGGAAGGATGACAAACAACGGCAGAAAAACGACGACTCCGGCCACGAGAAGGAGAGTGAGATTTCCGCGAGGAAGTCATGGAATCTAAGAAAAAAGAAATGCAACGTGCAAAGAACCAGTTCCGGTAACGGAATTGTTGCAATCGAGGAGAACATAGTGAATCCCGTCGCCGTAGAGAACCGATTCAAGATTTGGTAGTTTGTTTCTCTATTGATGTTGCCACAAAACTTTTGAAGAAAGGTAAGAACTTAGGTTTTTGTGTATGTTTTTCTCAATGTAAAATGTCTGATCTCTTTCTATGTGTGAGATTATATGGTTCTTTCCTCCATATATTGCAGACGTAATTGGTCAAATTGGCATGAGGCATCTATAAGAGGTAAGAGAATGGAAAATCTAACAATAGACTTACTATGATTTAAGGAATACATCGTAATTTGTACAATGTCATTAAAATAGTGTTTTCTCCCTGAGGTATGATCGATGTATATCATGAATCGGTGTGCTATTGTGATTCTTCTTTGTTTTTGTTTGTTTTCCATAATTTGGCTATTTCTATAAGGTAATCTTCTTCTTCTTCGTATTGTTCCATGTTTTATCTGACGTTTATTATACATTCTCTCAGATTATAAATATACATAGGGTTTAGTCACAATATATTTGTCCTCTCTTGCTTTTTCTTTTCTAAAAATTTCATGTTTTGTCGTCTTTGTTATTCAAGGCACATATGTTCTTCAAACCATGCTGATCTCTATCTCAGCATAAATATACGCCTTGTTAATTTGTAGATCTCCAAGGTATTTTTTGCAAAAAAAAGAAGATCTCCATGGTATGTCCTTTCGTTTTTGTTTGTTATTTTCGTGGTTTTTATTCAAAATCTTTTGGTTCGTTATCTCATGGTTGTTTCGTATATGTTTATCTTGGTTTCTTTTGTTTACGTTTGACATTACATAATTTTAGATTCCGTCGCCAACAAGTCAGTCGAAGACGAAACTCTATTATTTTATGTGATAAGCTAAAGCTTCTCGGTGAGTTCTTAATCTCTCTTGCATCATGTGCAATTTATAAGAACTTACGAAACAATAATTCATTGATATGTGCCATGTTATTACCAATGTATCATTCTTATGGGGATTTTCTCTTTAACTCTAAACAATAAGTTCTCTTTTCTCATACTTTCTTTCGCCGCATATATTCCATTGTTATTGTATCATATAAGTTTTGTCATATTCGATTCGAGAATATTGTTCTATAAGAGGGTACGGTTCGGGAGCCGAGTCCCTGCACATGGGCTTAGGTCATTAATATGTGTGAGAAAATGAATTGTAGGTGAATCTAGGTCCTATACAAATCTGCATTTTATGATGATATTGCTTTTTCTTGATGTTTCTGTCGAGTAGGATATATCAAAGCGACATGTAGACTCTCTTGCGGTGTTTGTGACAAACGTAGGATCAACCAAGAGAAGGAAGACCAAGGCTACTTATGCGGTTTAGTAGTGCTGAGTAACTAAATTTTCACTTATGGTAAATATAAATTGAATGTGTACAGCTTGTCCTCAATGTGTAGCTTATTTGATTAATTTTCTCAAAAATTTTGCACAATAGTGTGACTATTTAACTTGCAAGTATTACCTAATCAAACAACTTTAGGTGGCACCATGGATTATAAGACTTTAAAGGATTGATTTAACCATGGTAGTTTTTTTGGAACTTAAAAAAAAAATTCTAATCTACACTTCGGTTCTGTTTAAGGTTTTTTTTTTTTTTTTCTTTTTTGCTAATGTCCTTTCATGTTTATTGATTGAGTTACTAAATTTGCTAAAACTTTTAATCTGCTTTTTTGATAATTTACTCATGTGATCAATATCATTAGGTTATCGAATAGGTTACTAAAAGCATGTGCGCAAGACATGAGCTGTTATTAAAAAGTTTTTATAAGACGTTTACTGATAAACTAATAACTACTCAGAATATTATGTAGGAATTCTAAAACCTACAAGATTAAAAATCTAACTTAGTTACCTAAACTCTAAAATCGTAAATTAAATATTTATACTTTACTTAATTGTAAACAATAATCAATATAACCTAGGAAAACATATACATTATAGTTACTCAAACTTATATATATATATATATATATGAATTAAAGCTAATGAGTTTATGTTTTGAAAAGGTAAAATTGACATATTAAAAGGTAAATATTAAATTGACATATATATTAAAACATACAAAGATTATTAAAGTAATAATATGTGTAGAAGCACAAACAATAATCTCTAAACAGAAGAGAGTTTTTATCTTTTAACCATTAGTTTTTAAGACGCAAAAAAAATGTGACATGCATTGGGAAGAAAATTACGATTTAAATGCTATGTTGAATTTGCCTATAAGATGGTGGAGTGGAACTCACAATGGGCGAAAATGACTGAAACATACATTGTAACATAACCAAATCACAATATTAGATTCACATCATACATAAATAATAAAGTCAACATCGTTATTTAATAGTAAAAAAGAACATTTTTATTCTTCATTTACGGATATTTCGGTTAACACAAAGATTTTTCATTTTTCACCTACTATGGTTTTGAGTTGAATCCATCAATGATGATTTTCATCTTTGGTGTTTACTTAATTATGCATCTCATTTTCACTAGATAATAGATATAAACTAACTAAAATTAACCGTAATGACCAAAATTAACCGAACACCTAAAAAAACTGATTTTTTAAACTAAAAAATAACTCAACTTAAAACTTTATTTTTGTTCAGCAACATTACATAGAAACCGAATTTTTTCATAGGCAAACTGACTCGAACCATAGTTTTATACGGTTTCCTTTAGTTACTTTCCATAGAATATTTTCAACCCAAAAAAATAAAAAACCGCCAAATCCAATCAAATTGACCATAACTAATACAAGATACAGTTATGGATATTTGTTAGACATAATTAATTTTTACATCATCGTCATCATTATCTTCTAGGACAATACATAATATATTTTATTATATTAGTTAGACATGAATAGTAAAATAAAAATATTATTATATTCCAAATATACATTCAAAGACATCTAAACTTTTTCATCTATTAGAATTAATACATACCGATTAATTTTTTTTTATACTTAAAAATTTTAGAAAGTGTCATGGTTATAGTGAAAAAAATAGGATTGGAAGTTATAGAATAGTTTTGTAAAGACAAAGATTTTTAATTCTGCTATTTCCTATGTAAACTCATCACTACTAGATTGGGTAACCAGTTGGTTGTACTTTAGTTTATAATGCTGTTGACAAAAAAAAAAAAGAATATTTTTGTAAAGATCATATGTTAGAACGAAAATAAACCTAGATACAATTATAAGCAGACCAAAAATATAACACCAAAATTAAATAGAAATGAATAACGAATACAAAATTGACAAAATTTTGACTTTATTTAGTGCATGGTTAAGATTTATGCATTCATGCTAGGGTTTACCATTCCTACACAAATAATTTGATTTTATAGAGTTATTAAATAAAGTCAAATTTAGACGGTAGGATTTAGGATCAATGTATTCCTTTAAATGTTTATATACGTTTGTGAGAGTTTAGGCTCCATGTTTGGGTGATTTGTTGTGTACACGAAGTTCAACATCACTACGACTAATGATTTGTGTTGATAAGTATGATAAGAAATTCGCTACACGTCGAGATAGAATTAGTTGATGGATACCAAGAAATATAATTATCAAATTTTGTGTTTCTTTTGATATTGTACATATGAGTAAGAATGTAAGACTAACGATGTCAATCTAAATCTAATTATGAAAATTATTATTCTAATGATATCAATTCTGAATTTGTAGGTTTTCCATGCTTAATTAGAGTATGTAATGCTAACTGAACTCAATGACCATCCTCTCTAATATCTTCATGTCGATAGTACTTACTATGTTTCCAATGCATCTTATGACTATCATTATGGTTATTTCACTGGAGACTATAAATTAGGCGGACGCGTCTCTCATTCTTTAAGAGGATGTAATTTATACCTGAAATTTTACGACTATTCCCATAAGACATTCAAAGATTTTATGCAAGACATCTATGATCCCGTGAGCCGCAAACTTGGTACAAAACAAAAGTATTAGGCGCTGCTTTCTCTTTACAACACCCAACACTACAAAAAAAAAACTTTTTCCCAAGAAAGATAGTAAATTTATAGCTCTTCACTTTAATAAATTAATTTTTTGTTTTTTTCGATTTTTTATTATAAAAATGGCACGATGTTGTCTAATAACTTGCTTTTATTCGTTTGACTAATGTCTATAAAAGCTACATTATGTTACAAGTATAATATTTTTCTTCTACTTTAGTTCGATGTGTCTCTATAAAATGTTATGATTTGAAATTGTATTGGATTTCAGTTATGTTATTTTCAACTTCCTTTTGTATAATACTGACTAACATGTTGATGTGTCTTTCTTCTTTAAAGGTGAAAGAAAAGCGAAAAGTGTAAAAGGCTTCATAAGCGACTTTCTTCACCTTTGAAGCATAAAGAAAACACAACTATTTTTTTACATCAAGACAATCTCCAATGATCTTTGGTCCTTTCACATTTGCAAATCATTTATTTGCTTTCTGTTAATTTAGTATGTTTGTGCATTATTGTTTAAACGTTAGACGAAATTTTGAACATAGAGAGCTTGTGTTTGCAAAAGAGGTAATTCATCATCTCCATTCATATTTTAAATTTTGGTACATAGAAGTTTCTTATTCTGCATTCTATCAATTTATATTATATGAAATCGATAAATCATATCACTACAAGAAAAAAGGACTGTTTCCGACGGACATTTTGGTCGGAAATCCGTCGGAAACAGGTGTTTCCAACGGATTTCCGACCAAAATGTCCGTCGGTTTTAGGTGGTCGGAAATGAAAAATCGGTCGGAATCCGTCGAAAATTTCCAACGGATTTCCGACCGATATGCGTCATTGCAAATACCGTCGGAATTTTCCGACCGATTTATCCGTCAGAATTTTCTGACCGAATTATCCGTCGGAATTTTCCGTCGGAATTTTCCGACCGATTTATCCGTCGGAATTTTCCGACCGATTTATCCGTTGGAATTTTCCGACCGTCGAGACCGTGGGAAATTTCCGACGGATAAATCGGTCAGAAAATTCCGACCGATTTCCTACGGATTTTGTTTATAAAAAAAAATTTAAATTATTTATGATTTTATCTATTAATTATTTAAATTACGAAATAATTTATAAAAAAAATAAAAATAAATTGAAAATGTAATTTACAGTATTTAAAAGTATTTAGAACTATTTTAAACATAATAAAATGTAAATTAAAATAAAAAACTAAAACCGCCGTAAACATCTAAAACTGACAATCCGGGAATTTGCTCCTCATGAAAGCCTTCAATGCTTCAAGGCTCTCTTTTGTTGCGGCGTTCTCAAGCTTCAATTCTTCAACTTCTTCGTCTTTCTTCTCAAGTGCTTCTTTGAGACCGACTACTTCGTCATACAGTACTGGACTGGTCGCGGAAGAAGAACTAGGCCCGAACCTAGAAGCTACATTGCCTAATCCAGGACGACGACCCTTGCGCAATGGGGTTTCCTACGGAAAATGAGATGCGTCAATATGGAAAATTAAGAAAAAAAAAAGCAAAGTCCACATATAATTAAAACGTAACAATACCTGGAGGACCATTTCGTTGACTTCGTCTCGGGACAACTCACACTGATTCGAAGAAGAAGAACCATCCAAACCTTGAGAGAGAGACATTTGCGTAAGCCGCTCTTGCTTTCTCTTCTCCACCTTCTCGACGATTTCAGCAATGTTCGGATAATCGATCCTCCCGGTTTTTTTGTTTGTGTGAGTCCGTTTCATCAAAGCAACTAAATCCGGAGCCACACCGCCAGATTCTTGAATCTACAAACATTTTCATAAATATTGTTAATGTGAAAGATAATAAAAACTATTTATAGAAATTTCAAATACACTTACCATCTCGTCCTCCCGTGCTAAGAAACTCGTAGCCCTAGAATTGTGAGTACCTCGAGGATTCTTCTTACGGTTCTCCGAGTTAATCTTTGCAAGCTTTTTCGTTCCCGGATCAGCCCAATACGGCTGCAATCCCAACCAAACATCCTCCTGCAAGTTACGCGGTTTCTCATCCCCGTTCTCCCATTTTGCCTTCCACTCGTTCATATGCCCGGAGTAACTATCCTGGGCCATCTTGTAGAACGCATCCCTAACTTGTCCCGTCAAATTAGGATGCCAATCATAATCTTGCTACATTATTAATAACAAAAATTATTAGTAACTATAAAATTCTTTTGAAGCCAAAATTTTTTGTTAATTAAAGACATACCGTAAAAGTTCGGAACCACAACTCTTTCTCACTTTGAGGCATTGCGTTCCACGTCCTATAAGGATGTTTGAGGAGTGAACGTATCATCTTCAAAAATGATTTTGAGATCTTATTTTTCTTACCGAACCTATATAGATGAAAACAATGTGTTAGTCAAAAATTCAAAGTTAGTATTAATTTTAACATTCCTTACAAAATTTTAATAATTTACCAAGTCGAGCCGCCTCGACACATTGGGTCGAGCTTTGGAATCTTCTCTCGGCCCGGTTGAGTCAACAACTCTTCGATCGTAAGTTGTTGTTG
The DNA here is from genome assembly GCA_964056655.1 of Arabis hirsuta. Taxonomy (NCBI): domain Eukaryota; kingdom Viridiplantae; phylum Streptophyta; class Magnoliopsida; order Brassicales; family Brassicaceae; genus Arabis; species Arabis hirsuta. The sequence continues at coordinate 21,418,291 of OZ053306.1, read as the reverse complement.
GTTGGAGCTTTGACTGTCCGGAATATGAGATGGGCTCGGAGGGTTTGGGGCTGTGGGGTTTGTGTTGTCGCTCATCGCACGATGCGGGAGGTTAATAATTCTACGGAAATCTCTCATTGACCTGCAATTTGACCCAAAAAAACTTCAATCCGAACATTTTGCAATGGCCAAGCGGGTTAATGATCAAACTTTACCAACTTTCATAAACTCTAAAAATTTCATACTCATCACTCGTTGCAAAACCCACAAACATTATGAAATCTAATCGATAACCGTCAAATTCTTTAATTTACAAACAATTTACACACAATTCACAATTTCTAAATTTACAAACATGCTTAAAAAAGACAAAAATTTCTTCATTTGTTCACTTCACCAAAATCTATTGCTCCTAATCTTCCAAAATCTAACAAAAATTCAGTTGTTCAATTTCCTCATTCATCAACTGCCCAAAATTTTCCAAAATTCATGATTTTCATAAAATCTACAAAAATCTACCAAAATCTAACAAAAATCATTCCAAACACATACATATTTTGTTAGGATGGTGAAGACCGGCGGTGGGTGGAGGAGGAACAAGCGACCGGCGGCAGTGGAGGAGGAAGAAGCGACCGGCGGCGGTGGAGGAGGAAGAAGCGACCGGCGGTGGGTGGAGGAGGAAGGAGCGACGGCGACGGAGGAGGAAGAAGCGACGGCGAAGGAGGAGGAAGGAAAATCCGGCCGTGGAGGAGGAAGAAAAACTCGGCGGTATAGGAGGAGGAAGAAAAACTCGGTAGGCGGAGAGAAAGAGGAAAGAAAAGAGAAAGAGGAAGAGGAAAGAAAACAGATCTGAGATATTTATTTAAGTTTTCCGACCGATTTCCGACGGATTTAATGTTTCCGTCGGAAATCCGTCGGAAATCGTTTAGTCATACAGATTTTTAGTAACTGGATCGATCGATCCACCCTTGGATCGATCGATCCAGTTACTAAAATCCAGGATCTGTTTTCTTCAAAATGTCCGCGGGATCCACGGATCGATCCAGCGAGAGCAGGATCGAACGATCCTGGATTTTAGTAACTGGATCGATCGATCCAAGGGTGGATCGATCGATCCAGTTACTAAAATCCAGGATCTGTTTTCTTCAAAATGTCTGCGGGATCCACGGATCGATCCATGTAAAAGGAGGATCGAACGATCCTGGATTTTAGTAACTGGATCGATCGATCCACATATGGATCGATCGATCCACTTGCTAAACCTGCCCAAAAGTCAAAAAAATCAGTCACCTAATCTTGCATTATTTTAACCAAAACGTGTTCTCCTTGGCTAAAAACGTGTTTTGGCCATATTTATCTGATTTTTCACCAAAAGTGTAATTAAATACCCGAAAGATCATAGATGAGCAAATTGTCCTTACAGTGTTATTTTGGGTTAAAACCTTAGCATATGAAAACACAAATATAGTTATAGTCCGTCTGAATCCGATAAATAATCTGAAGGTGCTGAGTCCGACTCTTCGCCAAACTCCCCAATTTCTTCCTCTGAATCCTCAAATATAGCATCATCTGCGTCCGTTGTGAAATCGACGAGAAGGTCAACCTCAAGCGAATGATCAATCGAGCCAATATATCCGGCGGTGCTCTGTTGCAAAGGTTCGGAATCTGCTACCCCATCTACCCTTCCTCTTGGGTTAATTGATGTCACTGTAATCCATGGATCTTGTTTGTTTCGTACTCGAGGGTATGGAATATATGAAACTTGGTTTGCTTGTGAAGCAAGGATGAATGGATCGTATTTTTGAAGTCTCTTCCTCGAATGTACAGATGTAACACCAAACTCGTCTTGTCGAACACCGGTAAAAGGATCATACCAATCACAGTAGAAGATAATGCACCTCAAATCGAGTAAACCGGGATAATGAACCTCCAATATTTCACGCAACACACCATAGTATACAAGATCACCGGAATGTGAAGAAATTCCTGAATTAGAAGTGGAACTTGTGTTCATTTCCCTATGGATCTTAAAAGCGTATCCGCGGGTGCAGTACATCGGATATGACATAGCAACCGATGTTAGGCAGTTCGACAGCTCCTCTAACCACGTTGGAAATTGATGGCCATTTGATTTCCAATGCGAGATCTACACAAAGCAACACTTTTCCATTAGTACACGGGCATTTTAATATTTTACATAAAAAAGGCTTTCATCATCAATTTTTTTTCACTTACGTAGAATGGTAACCACCGGTCAAATTCAGAACTTTTTACCACATTCAATTCATCTTCTGTGTAAAGTGGATTTTCCTGACGTAATTGGTCCATGTAAATGCTGGAAAAAACATATCATCATTATTTTTTTATTATCATAAAAAAAGGTGTCAATTATTTATTTTGTTATTAAAAATACCTCTCGTATGGCATGACTTCTTCGCAATTTGTGAGAATGTACATATGCAAGTGTTTTTGCTCCTCGGATGAAAGCCTCCTTGATTTTGCTTTCCCACTTAGTCGGCCGACTTGTGCAAACATATGTGGGACATAAGCTGGATAAATGGTTTTTTCTCCTCTGTCATCGTAACGCCCTGGTTTTCGACTCTTTGTTTGGACTTTTGAAGGGAAGTAGTTTGCCGCAAAGTTAGATGTTTCCTGATTGATGCTTTGAGCAACAATTGAACCCTCTACTTTGCTTAAATTTTTGACTTTTTTCTTCAGATGGAACATATAACGCTCGAACGGATACATCCACCGGTATTGAACAGGGCCACCAAGAGCTACTTCTCGAGGAAGATGAACCGGAAGATGTTCTATAACATCAAAGAAAGACGGCGGAAATATCTTCTCTAGATTGCACAGGATCATTGGTATCTTCTCTTCCAAATTGCGTATCCCGTCCACTGTAACGGATCTCGTGCATAAATCTCGGAAAAAAGCACCTACCGCTGCATAGATAAAATATAATTTTTTGATATACAGTAGATATATATATATATGTGATAATGTACATTGATTTAAATACTCAAAACTTACCTGCAATTGCTCGATGGACGTTTTTTGGTAGGAGGTCTTCAAAGGCAAATGGAAGGAGGCGTTGCATGATAACATGACAGTCATGACTCTTCAGTCCAAAAAAATTTCCTTCCCCCATATCAACACAATTACGAAGATTAGACGCATATCCATCTGGGAATTTAACATCATGCGTAATCCACTCAAAGAACTTTTTCTTTCCTAAACCATCCCACCTGAAGACCGGGATAGGACCTTTTCCATTCTCCATGACATGTAGTTCCTTCCGAGAACATATACCGGGCAAATCCAATCTAGATTTCAAATTATCTTTTGTTTTCCCTTGCACATTGAGCACTGTATTGATGATGTTATCGAAAAAGTTCTTCTCAATGTGCATGACATCAAGATTGTGCCGCAAGAGATGATCTTTCCAATATGGTAAATCCCAAAAAATACTCTTCTTATGCCAATTATGTTGTTGCCCATAACCGTCAACATGATCATGCCCATTACCACCACAGTAAGCCGTAGTCATAACACCAAAATCACGAAACTGAGTCATAATATAATCACCATTTAACTCGGGGGGTGGAAGATCGTGAAGCACTTTTTTTTTCTTTGTAAACAACGTGGTGCTCCGCCGGTACGGATGATCAGCTGGTAAAAAAACATCTATGACAATCAAACCAACAAGCCTTTTTGCCATGCTTTAATTGGAATGCATTAGTGTTATCTTGACAGTACGGGCATGACAACTTTCCGTGAGTTGTCCATCCAGATAACATTCCATATGCTGGGAAATCGCTTATGGTCCACATAAGCACAACTTTCATCGTGAAGTCCTGATGGCATGAAATATCATATGTTCGAACACCATGGTCCCATAACTCTTGCAATTCATGAATTAATGGTTGCAAGAAGACATCAAGCGAACGCTTCGGATGGTCTGGACCGGGAACAAGGATAGTGAGGAATAGAAACTCTCGTTTCATGCACAAAGTTGGAGGCAAATTGTAAGGTGTGACAATGACTGGCCACAATGAATATTTCCTCCCTTGCTTCCCAAAAGGATTGAAACCATCCGTAGATAACCCAAGGTATACATTTCGTGGCTCTTCTGCAAAACTAGGATACAATGATTGGAAATGTTTCCATGCACCTGCGTCTGAGGGATGCGCAATTTCTCCATTAAAGGTATGCTCTGCATGCCATCTCATAGGACCGGCTGTGCGCTCTGATTTATATAATCTCTTTAACCGCTCGGCTAACGGCAAATACCACATCCTCTTAAACGATACTCGACCTCTACCACTTGTGTCTTGAACCCGCGGTTGGCGACAAAACCGACATTTCGAGCGGTCGCCATCCTCTCTCCAATATATCATACAGTTGTTGATGCACACATCTATCATTTCATACGACAAACCAAGCCCGGATACAAGTTTTTGTATCTCGTAGTATGAACCCGGGTGAAGATTATCTTCGGGCAGAATATCTTTAACATAATCAGCTATCGCATCCATACAATCCTCTGACAAATTCCAATCGGTCTTTATACTCATCATTCTGTATGCAGAGTATAAAGATGAAAGACCCTCTTTGCAACCAGCATATAATGGATCAGTTGATGCATCTACCATATCAAAGTACCTTCGGGCATCTAAAGTTGGTCCTTCGGATCCATCCTGAAAGAACGATGGTATATTCTCCCGATAGGCTTCGTTAACCATTTCTTCCATACCTACATTTTCATCTACTTCCGGTATTGGTTCCTCTATCCTATCCGCACTAGTACTAGCATAATTCCCCATTGAACCATCTTCACCATGCAAATACCATATCTTATACCCCGGCATAAATCCGTCTCTATAAAGGTGTTGTAATACAAAACGCCCAAATTTCTTTTTACAATTCCGACATTGAGAACAAGGACACGACATTTTACCTTGATCTTCTATGGTTTGCGGTTGGTTTAATGCAAGATTCATAAATTGTTGAACTCCATCGACAAACTCATCCGTAAGTAAACCCGTCTCTGGATCATGAGAAGGTCTATCCATCCACGCTCGAAAATATTGAGGGGGGTTTGAAGGAGCCATTTTTATGTTTTCTTCTTACAATTTTCGTGAGTGAAAGAGGAGGAGGAAGAAGGTGTGATCTGTTTTTAAAAATAATCTGCGAAATTTCCAACGGATTTCCCACCGAAATTCGGTCGGAAATTCAAATTTTAAAACGGTCAAAAATGGCTCCAATTTTTTCCTACCGATTTCCGACCGAATGAATTTCCCACCGTTTTCCAACCGATTTTTCCGACGGATTTCCTACCGATTTATTTTCCCACGGATTTTCGACCGATATTTGCAACCGTATTGCGACGGAAGTTTTTCCGTCAGAAATTTCCGACCGATTTTGGACCGGTCGCAAAACGATCAGAAATCGGTCGGATTTCCGTCGGTAATTTCCGACCGATTTTTTCCGTCGGAAAAAGGCATATTTTCTTGTAGTGTATACACTAATTTTTTCTTTTTGGTGATAAGGAAACTTACTGACGGATGCAACATCAGGAACTGGAGCTATGATATGCGTTAAGAGTTAAGCACATAGTTATAGGGTACGCACTTATAGTGTTCAAACAATCTTGCATGTCGTTGTAAGTTAGTGTATGAAACTTTACACAAGAAAAAAAAAAGGGGATGTGAATGTACTATTTCAATGTTGAATTTGATCAATCTTAAAGTCTATGAAATGACATAATGTGGAGATCTTATTGATGTATGCTGATATAGGAAAGGCCACGATGAATCGATGACTTGAATCCTTGCATTTTTTGTAAACCATCAAAGGATTATATGCATGTTTAGGGTTTAGACGTTTATGTTATAGTTTAGCATCTCTAATCAAATAATTTGATAGCGAAGATTTACTAAAAATGATCAAATTTTATGGGTTTGTATTTGGATTTAGGCTTTGATGCTGAAGTTTAGGTTTTAGGATTTATGTGCATTTGTGTGGGTTTCGACTCATTTTAGGGTTTAGGTTCCCATTTAAGGGTTCGGTATAGAAAAAAATTTCTTTTCTAATTTTCTTTAATTTTTAATGTTTTCTTCAAACATAATATTAATGAAAAGTATAAATATATAAAAATATTTGTGGTAGTTAATGATAGTAGACGAAGCTATTGAAAAAAGTTACTCTTGATATGAAGCATAAAATGATCGAGAAGAAGATCAAACGTCTCGAGGCACATCCTTTGGAGTGGGAAAGACTTGGGTTTACTATAAGGCATCACAAGAAGGACTGGGTCATGATGGATAAGGGTTTGGCCGGAACGAGGGTAAAAACTGGGGAAGGACGGGTAAGGGTTGGGACGGGACGCATGTAAGAGTTGGGACGGGATGCAAATAAGAGTTGGGAGGGGACGGGTAAGGGCTGAAACATAAAAGGAGACAAATTTGCGCATCCATATGCTCGATGATTGTTTGGGTTTCTAGACGAGCTTGTGAAAGTAAGAACAAAAGTATACTGCCTCAGTTTAAAGTCCGATGATCAAGTAATTTGAGATAACTAAAAGTAATCGTTTGGCTTTGGTACCGCTGTTGAGGAAGCTTTATATATAAAAATTACAATTCCAATTCAAATTTTTTTATACATTTTCATATTATATTCATAATAACTTTCTTGTACTGATTTGGATAATTTGTAATTAATTTATTATCAAATTTTATATAGTTTTATTGCATCCCGTGTTTCTAGGTCTATATCATTGGTTATTATTGGTACGTGATAAGAGAGTTCGAAAGAAACCATTGAAATGCTTGGCTCTTATGAGTATCATTATGGTTATTTCACTGGAAACTAATTCTCCTATTATTGATCCAAATTCTTATGTCCAAGAGTTTCTGCAAGTGGAAGCAGAATCCATTGAACAAATGTCATTTAAATAATTGAACTGATATCTCATCTGAATATCCTTTAATTTTGTTTTGATATCCTTTATCTAAAAATACTATCCCGCGCAGGATGCGGGTAATACACTAATATCTATTGTATTATGAATTCAGTTTCCAGTTTAACATTTTCTTGCTATGCTACAAAAACGAATACGAAATTCAGATGAAATTGAGAATCTCCTTCGATTTCGAGTAGATCTTTGTCAACTGAAACATTACTAATCAATAAAGTAATAAAAAAAATGGCATCATGGTGCCCCAACACTTGCGAGCATGTCTAAAGCGTATGGCCGGTCATCTCGTACGTGCAGTCTTAATTATTATTATTTTGTTGGCCAAAATCATTTATATCATCAAATGAATAGCGTTGTTTACACGAATTTGTAGAAAAGATGAACAAACCATGAATATGGAAAAAATATAGAATGCTTTGATAAACTATCAGCACATTCATTTGTTTTATGTTTTTAATTTGTGGCTGAATTTGATGTAGTAAAAATTCAGTCTCCAAACGTTGATCGTTATAACATAACGTTGAAGTTTCAAATTGATGACATCGTTATTAAGGATCGTTGTAGTTGCAGTCTTAACTGACTTCAATTTATTTTCTCTAATCGTTAAAACTTTATATATTTACCTCGTTACAAAAACTTCTGTGATGTAAAACCAGGTTTATTACTATTTATAAAACTAGCTTTATCATAGCACTTATCTTTTTCGTATTTTGTTACATATGATATAAATTCCGGATGTTGCGTATGTGAAAGAAGAAACAAACATTAAAAAATGTGGGTTCTCAAAGTGTAATTATCAGTTAACGTGCTTTATGGAAGGAATTAGGCAGAGTAATTATGATTACACATTCCCATCTTGTTATCTATTGTACTTATTTTAGTATTTCTACTAGTAAATTTTCAACCCAACTTTGTGATAATTCGTATCCAATCCAATACCCACTAACTTCCATCTTTTTCCTCGACATTCTAACCTAATGATCCTTTAAAATAAACAAAATTTTAATCTAAATTATGTCAAGTCTCATATACCAAATGATTATTGTTTTAAATAATTCTAACGTCAGTGGAAAAAATACATTTCTTCTTTTAACAATGATTTTCATACAAATGAAAATCAGAAAAAACTAAAAATTACACAAGAAAAAAGAAGAAGAATTTATCTACACGTTAGATTCCCCACAGCCACACGTGGATCAGAAATCAATAAACGGATCGTTCTTATGGCACACGTAACGGTGACGGAGGAGCTGATGATGACGTCGTCCTCTGTTTCTCAAAATGTTCCGTTATATCAAACCCACTTACCGTTAACTCCCCGTCATCCTTTAACGGAATAAACGGAGGTCGTAACACCTCCGTTAACAAATTCCATCTCACAACCGCGAAAAAAGCATGCTCCTTTATCTCTGCCGCGCCACGGTTGCTACATAACCGCTTGTTCGGATCCTTAACCGGCGAACGTGGGTTCCTTAACCAACACGTTTCTTTTTGCTCTTCCCCTTACTTTTTACCAAATAAACAAGAAGCTTATTAAAAAGGAAAACTTTCGAATGTACAACAACTTTCCTCTTTTTTCTTTAATATCCCTATAAAACTCAATTCAAATTATGATTATGAAGTGACGAAAAACAAAATATAGAAACTCAGGTAGGAAAAGGAAACATCGTACACTATTTGATCTATTATATATATATATATATATATATATATATATGAAGAGAGAAGAGAAGAAAATTAAAAACTCTGTTTGAAACTTAATTGAAAGAATGACAAGAATGTGGGATCTTCCATGGGATTTGGTAGAAGAGATTTTCTCTAGGGTTCCATTGACATCTCTGAACGCAGTTAGATCCACTTGTAAAGAGTGGAACGCTTTATCGAAAAATCATATTCTTGGTAAAACAGACGCAGCAGCAAGGAAACAGCTTCTAGGTTTCATGGTGACGGATTCTAAGCTCTGTTTAATGAACTTCGATCTCCTAAGAATCCACAAACACCGCGACTTGGTTGATCCATCTACAAAGAAAGTAAGCAGACCTAAACAAACCAAGTTTATATCTAAATCTTTTGACTGGGACAGCGACTTGGTGGATCCATCTATAAAGCAAATAAGTATATTTAACAAAGTCGAGATATGCCAAGTCTTTCACTGGGACGGTTTGTTGTTTTGCGTCATCAAAAACAAGAGGTGGCGCTTGGTCTGGAACCCGTATTTAGGGCAAATGAGATGGATCAAACCCATAAACAAATTCCACCAGGCAGACATGTATGCTTTTGGATACCAAGACGACAACAACAACCGTAACCACAAGATCTTGAGGTTTTTGGATGTTTCTGAGAGCTCAAGTCTCCTTCCCTTTTTCGAAATCTACGATTTCAACTCTAATTCATGGAGGGTTCTTGATGTCAATCCTGGTTGTGATATAAAAGGCAGCGGCGTGTCTTTGAAGGGAAATACTTACTTTTTGGTTCGAGAAAAATTAACGGATCAAGTTTCTTTACGTTGTTTTGATTTTACAACAGAGAGATTTGGACCACGTCTTACTCTGCCGTTGCACTTTCGCCTTAGTTGTTTGAAAGCTGTGACTCTATCTTGTGTTAGTGAAGAGAAGCTCGCTGTGTTATATCAACCCAACGATCATATAGTGGAGGTTTGGATTACAAAGTATATTGACCCTAATGCGGCATTCTGGAGCGTATTATGGAGTAGGGAAATGGAACCGTGTGGTTTTGTGGCTGGGTCTTTCTTCGTTGATGAGGAGAAGGACATCTCTATTGTTTCCGAATTCCGCACAAACTTTCCGACCGATTCCTGGCGCCGCCAAGTAGCTTATATCCTTGGAAAACATGGATGCAAATCCGTGGATATAGGAGGAACTCGGAAACCTGGAGATGGGTATTATAACCAACTTATGTTCTCTTCTTATGCTCCAAGTTTAGTGCAACTAAAAATCAACCATCCGGTCAAAAGGAAAGAAAGATTATAAGTAGGCTTTTGCAGTATAATCTCCTTTTGAACAATATTAATGATTGTCAATAAAGAAGTCGGATTTTTGCATGTTTTATAATCTCTTTTAATTGGCCATGTCAGTTGTTACTTGTTAGATTTGATTAATGGAGTTGCTCGATCACCTTTAGTAACGTCATCATCACTGGAAAGATGAGATACTGCTGGTCCCTATGAAAATCAGATCACAACCTATAAGAAGCAATGAACATATAGCTGAAATTCATAGAAACTTTTCCTAGTTCTAAACGATTCTTCCTGCATGCAGAACAAAAGTGATATTGGAGGGCATTTGATTATTCTTAACATCAGAACCATGTACATAAAAGTATTCCATGTAGAGAGAGGAAGATAATTCTAGTTCAGATGGAAGATTTCCTTATGAATTCATATGCATCTTCTTCCTACTCAGATATGTCCTAGTTACAAAAGCAACAAACAAAAAACCAGCAAAGTTCCTAAAATAAGAGCAAAAACAACAATGGTTCACATTCTTTAACGCCATTGTCAAATACATACACTGATGTTTCTAAAACTAATGTTTGATCGAATTGACCAAAGTTTCGGTTGTTACACTGGATACATAAATTCATCCCGCAAAGGTTACTACTTACTACTATGTTCTTCACTTGTCTTCTAAGTAGTTTTATTGAATTAATTAGATTTTTTTTACGAAAACATCCAGGCAATAAACATTAAGACGTCAAATATAGCATAACATTCAATAAAAGTGTCCTAAATGACATGTTTAAGATATGAGACACGAGAGAGATTTTAAACCTAGTAGTTTTAAATATGAATTATATCACAATGATGTGCTACATTTTATTACTTAATTGTTCAAAGAGGTCCAACACCTACGAATATTACAATGAACATCGAAACGAGAACATGTACATACATTTCTTAGGCAGTGGAATCATATAGGGTATTATAAAATCCTCAATGTAAAAATGACCTTTACAAAAAACAATTTTTTTCACTACTAAAATACTCTCTTAAGAGCAAATGGTAACCATTGCATACCTATCTTCTTTGGACTCATACGAGCTTCTTCAGTTCCTGCTCTTCGCGTCAGTTTGGTATCTCCACCTTCACCTGAGAACAATCCACCTTATCATTTAATAAAACAGCAATCAAAAAGAACATTTATAGAACAATCTATTGAATCAAAGAACACAACAATAATAGGAAATCCTTCTCTTATTAAACTCAACCAAACTCAACCAATCTCAAACTACAAGGAAACTCTCTCAAAACCTTGTATTCTTACAACTCTCTTAAGTTATACCACAATTAGGTATCTCCTTATATAATCAACTTATAAAACCAAAACTCAACCAAAAATAGAAAAACTAAACAAATAAGGAAAACTTCCAAATAACCGAAACTTGATCTTCAAATCATCTCAAGCTTATCCAACATTCTCCCCCTTAAGCTTGAGATTACCAACATCCTCAACACCAATAAGATCTCTAATCTCTTTGAACCGTATTCTACCAAGCGCTTTCGTTAAAATGTCGGCCCGTTGTTCATTTCCCGGTACATGCTCCATCTTGACTTGCTCGTTTTCAACACACTCTCTAATAAAGTGATACCTCTTGTGAATGTGTTTGCTACGTCCATGAAACACTGGATTTTTAGCGAGAGCTAAGGCTGACTTGTTGTCTACTTTCAACACAACTTTACCATGATTCTTTCCGATAGCTTCTCCCAGCAATTCTTGAAGCCAAATGGCTTGTTTCGCAGCCTCTGTCGCAGCCATGAACTCGGCTTCACACGAAGATAAAGCAACCGTCTCTTGCTTCTGCGAACACCAAGTTATAGGACAATTGTTTAGGTAGAATACATGACCGGTAGTGCTTCTCCCATCATCCATATCAACGTTGTGAGAACTGTCGCTATATCCAATCAACTTCACCTTCTCTTCACATCGAAACACAAGCCCAAGTTTAGTCGTTCCTCACAAATATCTCAAGACTTGCTTCAAAGCTGCACCATGTGACTCTTTAGGATCATGCATATACCTACTTAGCATACCAACACTATATGACAAGTCCGGTCGCGTGTGTAGAAGATATCTAAGACAGCCAATGCTTCTTCTATACTCCGTTGCATCGATGCTCTTTTCTTTGTCAGACTTAGTCAACTTCAAATTCATCTCCATCGGAACATGACACGGATTGCAACTATCCATACGAGTCTCGACCAATATCTTTTGCGCATATCTTTCTTGGCTTAACATAATTCTTCCTTGAACTTGCGACACTTCTATCCCAAGGTAGTAAGTTAGCTTTCCTAAATCGCTCATCTCAAACTGTCTTGCCATCTCTTTCTTGAACTCAAGTACTAGTTTCAATGAAGAACCCGTGACCAATAGATCATCAACATAAACCGCTACCACAATGAGATGTTCTCCCTCTTCTTTCCGATAAAGCGATGGTTCTTTTGAGCAACGAAAGAACTTTAGATCCCGAAGCACCTTGTTTAACTTGTCATTCCACGCTCTAGGAGCTTGTTTCAAACCGTAGAGTGCCTTTCTTAGTTTATAAACCTTATTCTCATTCCCAACGACTTTAAAACCTTCCGGTTGCATCACATAGACTTCTTCTTTCAAATCTCCATGAAGAAAAGTTGTTTTAACGTCGAGGTGATGAATCTCCCAATCTTTAGATGCTGCTAATGCGACAATAAGTCGTATCGTCTCAATCCGAGCTACAGGTGCAAATACCTCGTCGTAATCTACACCTTGCTTCTGCACATATCCCTTTGCCACCAATCTTGCTTTATGTTTATTGATACTTCCGTCGGAGTTCCTTTTGATCTTAAACACCCATTTTAAACCAATTGGTTTACAACCGATCGGAAGCTCGACTAGATCCCAAGTTTGATTCCTTTCTATGGAGGAGATTTCATCCTCACATGCCTCTACCCAAACTCTTAACTGCTTTGCTTCATCAAAATCCCAAGGTTCATCATTCAAAATTACTAGGAGACGTTCCCCTTCAAGCTCCGCCAAGTAAAGGACATAGTCATTCAAGTGTCGAGGCACTACTCTTGGTCTTGATGATCTTCTCAATTGTAGCTGACCATTCTCATCATCTTCGCTACTATTGGTCTCATCAAGAATTTCTTCTTCATCCCCTCCTTCAATATTCACGATCTCAACAGCATTCTGACTTGCTGGTGAACTTGAATCACCATTCCCTGCTTCTTGCATAGTTTCAACGTCTCGTGTGGTCTCTTCTACTCTGTTCCCTATTTCAAAACCGAATGTATCGTAGCCATCACTCAACTTCCTCTCTGACTTGTTCCAAACCCATGGTTTCTCTTCATCAAACACCACATCTCTACTTACTACAATCCTTCTAGTAGTAGGATTAAGCAACCTATACGCCTTAGAACCGGGCTCAACCCCCAGATGAACAAGAACTTGCGATCGATCATCAAGTTTCTTTCTTCCTACAGCTTTAGTTCTCGCATAACCAACACAACCAAACACCCTTAGGTGCTCAACATTAGGTTTTCTTCCTTTATACATCTCATAAGGTGTTTTCCCGACTAAGGTTCTTGTAGCCACTCTATTTATGAGATAGGTAGCGTGTCTGACTGCCTCTCCCCACAGTTCATGCGGCACATCCATATATTTCAAGATGCTTCGTGTCATCTCTAACAACGTTCGGTTCCGTCGTTCGACCACTCCGTTCTGCTGAGGTGAGTAAGGAGCGGTTAAATGTCTCTGAATTCCGTGTTTTAGGCAGAAATTTTGAAACTCAAGAGACAAAAACTCTCCTCCTCTATCCGTCCTCAAGGTTTTAATCAACTCTTTCGACTCCTGCTCAACCATCTTTTTGAAGATTTGAAACTTTTCGAATGTCTCGCTCTTCTCTTTCAACAAGATAGTCCACATATAGCGCGTATAGTCATCGATAAGAACAAACACATACCTCTTTTGAGCTGGCGTTTTGGGTGTAATGGGTCCACAAAGGTCTCCATGTACTAGCTCAAGAGGTTTTGCAGCTCGAAAACTTGTTGCTTGTGGAAAAGGTTTCCTTGTTTGTTTCCCACGAAGACATGAATCACAAACTTCTTTCTCAACATCAAACTTTGGTATTCCGTCCACCATTCGTTTATTAATCATCGACTTCATGGTTTCAGGATTTACATGACCCAAGCGTGCATGCCACCTTGCCGATTCACTCGAACCCGACAGTTTTAATTGCCCTACAAGCTCCACGTCTAGCGTTACCTTGTAGAGTCGATTCCTCGACCTCGTTGTAGTCACCAATACTCGACCCATCCGATCATATACAACCAGTATATCCTCCTTCATACGAATTTCACAACCAGCTTATGTAGCTTGACCCAAACTAATAATATTACTCTTCAACTGAGGGATATAGTAAACGTTATGTAGAAACTTTTTCTCATTGTTCTTAAACACGAAATAAATCGATCCCCGACCTTTAATATCAATCCGTGAATCATCCCCAAACTTCACTTTGCCAGTTACACTTTCATCAATTGAGACAAAGAACTCATGATTACCACACATGTGGTTACTCGCGCCATTATCAAGGTACCAAATTCTCTTTGCATCTTGATTCTCTTCAAATTGGCTTGGGTTTACCTTGTTTTCGTTCAGATATACTACTTCATGCATCATTAAAATATCGGCTTCTTGAGTATCAACGTTTCTTCTTTCTTCTGTTTCTTGCAAATTCAAGAGTCGATCCGGACAATTAGCTGCATAGTGACCTTTCTTGTCACACTTAAAACAAGTTATACTCGCCTCGACTCTAAGCAAACGATCGGGACAATTATTAGCATAATGTCCTTGCTTTTCACACCTAAAACATGTTACTTTAGCTTCTCTCTCCTTATCACTCCATTGACGATATTGATCAGGACTGAACCGTCCTCTCCCTCTTCCTCTTCCACCAAATCGTCCACCTCTTCCTCTTCCACGACTGCCCGAAGTACCATCCGAGTGAGCATACATCAACTTGTCTAACTCTTCGTGCTCTTCCTCCTCAGCTCCGATTCTCTCTTCATAGGCCTTTAGCCTTCCAACAATGTCTTCAAAACTCGTTGCCTTTAGATCAAGTACTTGTTCTAAAGAGGCAACGATGTGAATGTAACGAGTTCGTGGCAAACTTTTCAAAAATTTCTTGACAAGCTTTGTTTCTTCAAATGTTTCTCCAAGAGAAGAAGTTTTGGATGCGATTTCTGAAAGTTTACCAACGAAAGAGTCAATTGTATCGCTTTCTTTCATCTTAAGTCGATCAAATTCCGCCATTAGGGTTTGAAGTCTGGCTTCTTTAACACGTTCCGCACCAACATGTCTCGTTTTTATTGCTTCCCATACGGCCTTTGCTGACTCAAGCTCTCCAACTTGTAATATCAATGATTCGGGTATCGACTGAAACAAAAAGGCAATAGCCATATTGTTCTTCCTGCCGGTCTCCTCTCCACCCTCGATAGCTTCCCAAACTTCGTTCACCTTAAGGGCGATCTTCATACGTATGGCCCAGACCGTATAATTTTCCTTTGTGAGCATTGGACACTTAATCGATGAGGAGCTACCTCCAAGTTTCATTGTAACAGCCCCTTCGCCACTTGACGAATCTTCTTCGCCTTCTTTCTTCTTCTCCATATCGTCTTTAGCCATGTTAGGTCTCGATCTTGATCTCCACAGCTCTGATACCAATTATTGAATCAAAGAACACAACAATAATAGGAAATCCTTCTCTTATTAAACTCAACCAAACTCAACCAATCTCAAACTACAAGGAAACTCTCTCAAAACCTTGTATTCTTACAACTCTCTTAAGTTATACCACAATTAGGTATCTCCTTATATAATCAACTCATAAAACCAAAACTCAACCAAAAATAGAAAAAACTAAACAAATAAGGAAAACTTCCAAATAACCGAAACTTGATCTTCAAGTCATCTCAAGCTTATCCAACACAATCCACCTTAACATACCACTACTGCAGCAACATCCTTGTCCGAGACACTCTTCTTCTCTGTTGAAGGAGCACAGACGCTCGTCTTCTCATTGATGGTGGCTTTATTAGTTGTGCATCTTAGTGAACCTATGGCTTATCGGTTTAACAATGTGAATGGGCAGATAAATGAACTGAGAGATGATATATGTATTCTTGATTAATGTTTTGTCGGTGGAGGGCAACTCCAATCACTTAATGGGTGGTTTGGCCCGGCTGGGACTGTTACTCCTTTACACCATGATCCACATCATAATATACTTGCTCAGGTAATTATGGTCACATATCTTATCCTTAAATGAGGATGGATTCTTGTCTGTGCTCTCTGTCTTTTTACGCTGTCCAATGTATATGTTATGTAAGTGTTTAATAATCTTTTTCTTCTTTGATGCTCTTGCATAATAAAGCGTGATCATCTCGCTGGATTGAAGCCTGATGTCTAAACAAAACTAAACTCTAGACTAACCAAAGAACTCGTTTCGCCTGCAATAATGTTTCTCATATGTTTCTAGTATACGGAAACTTCTCTTGTTATGCTTGTTTCTCGTCTTATTGAAGTTTTGATATCATTGTTCTTCAGGTTGTGGGCAAGAAGTATATTAGGCTTTACCCATCCTCATTGCAAGACGAACTTTACCCTTACTCTGAGACGATGCTCTGCAACTCTAGGTCTCTATCCAGGTAAGTTTCTTTGTTCTAAATTCATATCTTGTTTCGGGTTAAACATAGAACCGGAAGTTGACATGATTCTTGTATCCAAAACCGGGTGGTTTCAAACTTTATTTGAAGGTTAACCCTAGATTATACGCCACATCCATATCGTCACTCCTGACCCACCTGGTCAGCACCACCTGAGATCATTTCCGATCTCTGAAGCTCATCCAGTTTCATACTTATAATCACATCACATATGCTATGCTCATAACCCATATACATATACACCCCTCACACTCTCAAGGTTGTCACCCTTTGAGCTATCGGTGTATAACATACCCCTCCCACCTCCAGAACCGCCGTTCATCAAGTTATGAATATGCTCCATGTCCCTCCACTCTTGGGACATACAGTCCGTCAAGCTATCGGCATGCAGGAGACCTCACTTATCCCATGGAGAGATCCCTGTCCCTGTATGCATGAGTAATCATTATTCCCTGGAGAGAACCTCACTGTCCCCTCGAGTATATGTAGGAAACCTCACTGTCCCCTGGAGCATTAACTCTGCAACGTGCCTCATAAGCACCTGTCGACCAGAATCACTTCTCGTGGTCACTTCATGACATTCCATGTGACATCCCCTCACATGGAATGTCATCACATCCATGACCAATCACTAGGTCATCTAAAACAACTCAATCACTAGGGTGTTTCCTGCCATAGTCCCTGGAAAAAGACAAGTTCTAACTCGCATAAAACCTCTTTTTCCACACTACTCTCACCAACGGTATCCTCTTTCGCCTTATAACCTTGACTCTCATCTCGAGAATCCTCACAGGTCTCGCCGTGAATGCCATGTTGTGCTGAAGATCCTCTGGAATCCTAGCCAACACCTCCTTAGACTTATGCATATAATTCCTCAGCATCGACACGTGGAAGGCCTTATGAAATGTCTTCATACTCTGAGGCAACTCCAACCAATAAGCTACTGGTCCAATCCGTTCCACAACCTTGAACGGACCCATAAACCTCGGACTTAGCTTATTCTCTAAAATCGATCTTTTAGGACCCCTCAACATCGCTGCCTTGAGATAATCTGATCTCACAGCTCAAACTCCAGCTCCTTTCTTCTCTTATCGGCATAACTCATCTGCCGATCTTGAGCTTCTATCATGTTCAGCTTCAAAACACAGATCTTCTCCGTTATTTCCTGAAAAAAATATGCACAAAACATGCTCCTCTTTCCTACTTGAGTCTAGCATAGTAGTGTACGACATGGCCTCCCATACAGAGCCTCATATTGAGTCATCCCAATACTCGCCTGGTAGCTGTTGTTATACGCAAACTCAACCAGGTTCAGATGATCCGCCCAATTACCACCGTAATCCAGCACACACATCCTCAGCAAATTCTTAAGAGTCTGAATCATCCTCTCAGACTGCCCATCCATCTGCGGATGATATGATGTATTCATATGCACCTTAGTGCTCATCTTAGCCTGAAATGCTCCCCAAAACTCAGAAGGAAATCTCGGATCCCTGTCTGACACAATACTCGCTGGCACCCAGTGCAGCCTCATTATCTCACACACATACTTCTTAGCCAAAACTACCGCTCCATCGGTCTTCTTAATGGCAAGAAAATGTGCTGAGTTAGTCAGATGATCTACAATCACCCAAATAGCATCATAGGTGTGTGAAGCCGGCAACGCTGTCAAAAATTCCATGGTAATCATGTCCCATTTCCACTCCGGAATAGGCAAACTCTGTAACAAACCAATCAGAACCTGATGCTCAGCCTTCACTAACTGACACACGTTGCAGCCAATTAGCCACATCCTTCTTCATCCTGAACTAGTGATAATACTGTTTCAAATCCTGTTACATCTTAGTCGCTCCCGGATGAATAGACAACATACTCGAATGAGCTTCTCTTAGAATCTCTTGCCGCCGATTCTTATCCTTAGGTACACAGACCCGTCTGTTCACAAATATCATCCCATTCGTCGAGACCTGATACTCTGAACACGCAACACTAGAAGCATCAACTAAACCCTGATCCTTCTCCTGAGCTGCTCGAACACCGCTTCAACAAATTCGCCTGGTTAGCTGCCTCTAATCCCAACGACTCCTGCGAGATAACACACAACCTCAAGGTGCTAATTTCGCTCACCAAGTCCTCCATATCCCGCTCCTGAGCCGAAACAACCCTCTTTCGACTCAACGCATCTGCAACCAGATTAGCCTTACTCGGATGGTACCCAATCTCCATATCGTAATCTGCTACCAACTCCATCCAGAGCCTCTGTCTCTGGTTCAGCTATGGCTGAGTGAAGAAATAATTCAGACTCTTATGGTCTGTGAACACTTGCACCTTTCCGCCATAAAGATAAAATCACCAAATCTTTAAAGTGAAAATCACAGCAGCCAACATCAAATCATGGGTAGGGTAGTTGCACTAATGCTTCTTTAACCGCCTTGAAGCATATGCAATTACCTTCCTATGTTGCATCAGCACAAAACCCATACCAACTCCAGAAGTATCTATATACACCACGTAAAGTGTGGATGATCGAACCTGCACAGTTAGAATTTGTTAAGGGTTCAAAGAGGATTGAGCCTTCGAAGTGCGAAATCACAGAACAAGAGATTGAAGATAGATTTTCTTATTGCTGTTTTTCTAAAGCTTTTTAGGTTACAAGAGTTTATGTAGAGAATTGCGGATCCCCTCCTTAGAGGGTTTACATTAGCTTATATAGTACACTAGGTCGGCTGCTAGCCCTAGAAAAATAAGGAAGTCTTCCTTATTTTCCAAGTCAGCCTTGCGGAGTGGGCTGCGCCAACCTGCTCGGCCCGCCTTATCACGCTCTTGGGCCTGACATGTCTTGTCACGTTCTGGGCTTCCTTGTTATGGGCTCCGCTAGTGGACTTCATTCCAGACTTGTCTTTCCCGCTAGACGACACACTCAGATTTGACGGGCTTAACGCCGCTGCTTTGTCGTTCTGGTAGCATTGTCACGCTGCTGCCCCATCCGGTAAGCCGCCTCGTCGGATAATGGATAACCGGGTCGACCAGTCGTTTTTTGACCCGGTCTCCACACTTAGCCATTTTCCGGTTTGATCTTACAGGGGTAGAATCTGACCCCCACAGTTAGCCCCCCAGTTCGGTAGTATCAAGTATGATGGTACCGAGTTGAGAAGTATTGCAAGAGTAAGATCAAAGTCCAGACGCTCCCGCTTTGCAATGACATTCGGGAAAATACGCCAACCTAGGCTTCAGTGATTTTGCTAACCAAGCCTAGACTGAACGTTGCCCTCTGGAGACCATGTGACACCGAGGCGTGTTTTGACCTCGCCTCGTCATGTTTTTCTGAAAAATATTTTTTTTTAGTAGGTCAAAAGATTTTACGCCGAGAGCCGCCGGCTGCGTTTAGTCTCCCTCTTTGGTCCGACTTGACCTCTACGCCGACGTGACGAGGTTCGCCACCGAGACCGCCGAAGTGAAGGAAGGCAAACCGCTGAGGTGTTTGAAAGAAGAGTGAAGCCGAGGTGTTTTGCCCTTGGTGCCGAGGAGGATCGAACCGGCGTATCAAAGAGCAAAGCTTGTGAACCGAGGCGTGATAGTCTTGCCTCTTTCAACCGCGGCGACGAGGTGGTGTGGAATCGCCGCCGAGGTGAACCGATTTGCAGCGGCGCCGAGGTGAGGAAGAGATCTCACGTCGGTCACGCCTCCGAGGTTGAAGCGAGTGAGGTGGAGGCCGAGGTGAAGACGCAGCCGTAGTGGGATTCGCCGACCGAGGTGAAGAGAAGGAGAGATGAAACCGAGGTGGTGCTTGAGGTGAGGATTCAGTCTCGGTTGAAAGTGAAATCGAAGTGGTCTGACGCTGCGCTTCCCGACGTGACAACCGGCGTGGACTGTTGCCGAGGTTGGTCTTTGTTGACGACGAGTCGAAGCGACGAGGCCAACTCTTGACTTGACAACGAGACGGGATAGACCAATCCGACCGAGAGGCTCGAAACCGAGGCGGGTATAAGTGATGCCTAGGTGTCAATGAGACTTATATCACGGGCTACACCATTTGATTGGAGTTGGCGGTCGAGGTGGAGAAGCTTTCGGCCGAGGTGAACCGCCTTGCGACGTTTCCGAGGTGAAGACTAGAGATTGTCGACCGAGATCACTTGCGATGGTCGAGGTGTAGTGTTAGTTGACAAGGCGATTCGTTGAGATACAACCGAAGTGAGGTCGTTGCTTCGGTGGCGGTCAATTCGTGAGAGACAACTCACAACCGAAGTGACGAAGCGGTAAGTGTACTTGTGTGACCGAGGTTGTGGTATTTTGTTGCAACCGACTTAAATTGATTTTTTTTTTTTGTCACACCGACTTGAATTGATAAAGTGATTGACGAGGTGACGAGGTGAATTGAAGACTTGCGATGCCCGAGCATTTGCCCCTTAAATCAATTCAAGTCGTTTGAACTTTTTTTTTTTTTTTTTTTTTTTGAAGAGGTTGTTCTCACGAGATTGAGTAGAAGTGGTATTCGTGGCCTCCGAGGTGATTAACCATTACGACACCGAGGTTACATATATATATATATATATATTTTTTTTTGGCGATGTGAAGCCGAGGTGACCGAGCAGGTATCCGCGGACGAGGTGAAGAGCATGACGGGATGGAGGTCGGAGAGACCGTTTAGTTTTACGTACTTTTGCTTTGTTGTTTTTTGGACTTCCAGTGTGCTGCTACCTCCTTCGCTTAGATTTTGGATTTGGTTTCAGCACCAGTAGTGCGAGATGCTATTATGACTTTGTCTTTTATTATGGTTGTCTTCTTTGAGTAACGACGTACTTTCTTTTTCGTAAAAATACTAAGTGCCAAGAGGTGTGACTTGTCAGTTTGTTGACAAAGTTGACGACGTACTTGTCGGAGTCGTGATGATTCTTCTGGTTATTGGAGAAGGCGTCACTGCCATATCCACTCTAAAAGACCACCTTGTTTTCTTAGTAGGAGTTAACGTCCAAGTTGGCGAATTTCATTTAAAGATGAAAATGCCTTAGACTTCAAAGTAGTTTGGCTTTCATGCGGGTTGTCGTTTATGCACCCATTCTGAAAATGAACATGCTCTTTGACGGGACCAATGATATGTTAGTTGGGTTTGAAGGTGAATATTTTTGGTTGAAGGGCGAGTCGCCGTTGACACGCCCACTCCAAAAATGAACATGCTTTTTCGATGAGACCAACGATTTGTGTGTTGGGTTTTCAAATGATCAATCCGGTTTACGGGCGAGTCGCCATTGACACGCCCGCTCCAAAAATGAACATGTTCTCGCGTTAAGACCAACGATTCAGTTGTTGGGTTTAGAATAAACACTTGGTTTACAGCTATGTTACCATAAACATACCCGCTCCAATAATGAATATATTCTAGCGAGGCGACCAACGATTCGTTTGTTGGGTTTTGGAATGAACATCTCGGGTTACGCGTGTGTTACTCTTTGAACACACCCACTCGATAATGGTCATATACAAATTTGTATAACGCGCTTTGAAATCCTGCTAAGGATGTAATAGTCAGATCTGAAGTATATGTATGAGTTCGTTACTGTGGCCAGCAGTAACGAGAGTGAAATAGGACATTTGTTTTGTTAAGACTTAAGTAATCTGTATAAGATGTGATTGAGATGCCTGATTTGTGAAGGCTTTAGAGATGCGCAAAGGGTGTGAGTAGGATGCCTGTTTTGGTAAGGCTTTAGTAATCCGTAAAGGATGTCGTTTGAAGATGTTTGTTTTGAAAAATTGCTTTAATTAGACATAGAGTGTCTATTATAAAGATGGAAGTGTATAAGTACACGTACCTACTCCCTCCTTTTTTTAAGAGGAGGACAATGTGTTATCTGTTTTGGCAAGGTAACCCCAATGGTCTTGGCTTGTGATGTTGAACCGAGGTGAAGACGAGGTAAACTCGAGATGTGGTAAGGCAGTGATGAGATCAGAGTAGATTCACCTCGTTGGATTCGACGCGGTGTGGCGACGACGAGGTGAGAGTGGATTTACCTCGCTTGATTCGACGCGGTGTGACGGCGACGAGGTGAGAGTGGATTCACCTCGCTGGATTCGATGTGGTGTGGCGGCGATGAGGTGAGAGTGGATTCACCTTGCTGGATTCGATGCAGTGTGGCGGCGACGAGGTGAGAGTGGATTCACCTTACTGGATTCGACGCGGTGTGACGGTAACGAGGTGAGTCTGGCGTGCAACCGAGGTGAGGCTGCCGCGCAACCTAGGTGAGGCTGCTATGCAACCGAGGTGAGGCTGCCGCGCAACCAAGGTGAGGCTGCCATGCAACCGAGGTGAAGCTGCCGCGTAACCGAGGTGACAGTGCCGCGAAGCCGAGGTGAAACTGCATAATCGGGGCAAGGCTGGACTCCTTGGTTTAGTTACAATAACGACTTGTTTATTTGAAATCAAGGTGCAGAGCTTTGTCAAAGTGTGGCCGAGGCGGATAGAGATAGCGAAGAGGTGAGACAAAGGTGGTAACGCGTTGCAGCAGGGAAACTCGACGAGGCTAGCACAACTAAAAAGTTACGCCAAAGTCGATCGTAGTAGAAGGGGTGACGTCGCAGGGACCGACATCGCAGTGGCGTGACACTGAGAACGTGGTGAAGTAAGATGTGGTACAGTCAGCATGGTACAGTGTTGACGAGTTGAGGTGGTAATTTGAGATTCGACAAGCTCGTCATAAGGTTTTTCGTGGGAGTATACAAGTATATGTACCCACTCCCCCCTTTTTTAAAGAGGGGGACAGCTGAACCCATCCGAAGATGAGCTGCCTACGTACCCCTTGCAGGGATCAAGCCGCCTCGTAGTTCATGTAAGTATGTTAGTGTTAGTAATCGTTTATCCTTCTACGAGAGCCCGACTGTTCTGGCTCGTCGTCACCGTGTCTTCCACGTTTAGGGGGTTCACCTTCTTCGTTCTCAAGTTGCTCCGTGCTCTCCTCCATCTCAAAGTCTTTTAAGTGTCCTGTCAACCTTCCTTCTACTGCTAATTTTGCCGCCAGCTTGAGGCCCAGGATTAGGCAGTTTGCAGTTGAATGTCCATTTACGTGATGGTATTCGCAGTATGTTGTTTCGTCATGTGAACTGGAATTTCTAGTCTTTGTATTCCCAGAGCCTCCGCGGCCGCGTCAAAACTCAGCTGCATCTATTTGATAATTGTGAGTTCCTTCGGAGCCTCCCTCGTGCTGCGCGAAGGCAGGATTTTGAGCTGCTTTCTTGTTTCCAGTTTGCCCTTGTGTCTGCGCCGCGCTGGGTTGGCCTTCAGGCTTGGTCTTCGCATGCTTTTGAGTTAGGATTCGCACCTCCTCCTCGTTTGCTGCAAACTCGGTAGCGCGGTGCATGGCGTCTTGTATCGTTAGAGGACGGTTCACCGCGATCTCTCTTCTGAAATCAGACTCGTACCATAAAGACTTCTTCAAGGCTTGGATGGCACCGTTATCGCTTAGTCCCCGGACCTTTGACAGCACCGCCTTGAAACGATCGATGAAATTCTTTAAGGACTCGTTCTGACCTTGGTTTAGAGACCAAAGGTCAGCATCTTCGGTTTGGCGTTCCATGAACATGGCGTACTGCTTCATGAACGCCTCTGTCAGCTGCTTGAAATTATCGATGGAGTTCGACTCCAGCCGAGAAAACCAGTGTTGAGCAGGCCCCTTCAAGTGCTCGACGAACAGAAGGCATTGTCCCGCATCCTTCTGTTCCTCCTTGAAGTTAGCTAGTCCCATAGCTATGGCGAAGGCCGTGATGTGGTCTGACGGGTCAGTTTTCCCTTCGTAAGTAGGTAGTTTTATCTTTCTTGGATCCGACACGCGAACCTTAGTGATTGTCGCTGTGAATGGAGTGTTCTGCGCCTCTTCCAGCACCAGGTCAAGTTGAGGCACCTTGCTCATAGCTCTGTGCATCTGGGATTGAACCGCCTTCATGTTCTCGGCTGTTTGTTCCATCCTGGTGCGCATGTCGGCTATCTCGGCTTTCTGGGCGCGCAGTGCTTCATCACATCGGTCGTCGAGCTGTTGGATCCAGTAGAGATCCACATCGCTGATGCCGCTGTATTCGTCCTGCACTCCACCTCGAGTCGGTCCATCTCGGCGCGCTGCCATACGTCTTGCCGGGTCCACCTCGGTTGGCGCAGTACGCCCTGCATCAGTTTGTCTTCCAGTATCGACCTCGGTTGGCGCTTCTTCGTTGAGGTTGACGACCTGTGGTGTCCCATCAGCGGTGTGCACATCCTTCTCGAGAGGGTTGTACGCCTTGTGTTGCTCCCCGCGCCTATCTCTGAGCTGTTGTATAACGGCAGGAAAGTCCGAGTTCTGGGCACGCCGTCTGATGTTGAGAAGAGGTTTGTCGGGATGAGCTGTTCCCCTAATCGCCTAAGCGGAGTTCGACCTCGACCTCGGCCTCGGCTCGTTCACAGCAGCGTTCACCCTCTCCTGGTTCTCCTGCTTCTTGAGCATCGCGTCCACCGACGCCTTGATCTGGTTGAGCACTTCCAGTGTGAGCGCTGCGTTTGCTATCTGCGTGGTGTCCTTGGTGACGTTGGCGTCGACTTCCTTGTCACCGGGATGGTCGGGGGTGCCGTCGACGCGGTTGACGTCAGTGTTCACGATGTGTCCGTCGCCAGTTTTTTCGGTGCGTTCGTCGGTCATCTTCAAGTGTCTTGCGCGGTGATTTCCTTGAGTATGAAGATCTCTGTAGTTGTCCCCTTAGACGGCGCCAAACTGTGGATGATCGAACCTGCACAGTTAGAATTTGTTAAGGGTTCAAAGAGGATTGAGCCTTCGAAGTGCGAAATCACAGAACAAGAGATTGAAGATAGATTTTCTTATTGCTGTTTTTCTAAAGCTTTTTAGGTTACAAGAGTTTATGTAGAGAATTGCAGATCCCCTCCTTAGAGGGTTTACATTAGCTTATATAGTACACTAGGTCGGCTGCTAGCCCTAGAAAAATAAGGAAGTCTTCCTTATTTTCCAAGTCAGCCTTGCGGAGTGGGCTGCGCCAACCTGCTCGGCCCGCCTTATCACGCTCTTGGGCCTGGCATGTCTTGTCACGTTCTGGGCTTCCTTGTTATGGGCTCTGCTAGTGGACTTCATTCCAGACTTGTCTTTCCCGCCAGACGACACACTCAGATTTGACGGGCTTAACGCCGCTACTTTGTCGTTCTGGTAGCATTGTCACGCTGCTGCCCCATCCGGTAAGCCGCCTCGTCAGATAATGGATAACCGGGTCGACCAGTCGTTTTTCGACCCGGTCTCCACACTTAGCCATTTTCCGGTTTGATCTTACAGGGGTAGAATCTGACCCCCACATAAAGCTCACCCGGATCTGTCAACACCAACACTGGTGTACTAGTCAGCATCTCCTTCAGCTTCCCGAAATTCTCTAAGCAAGCTGAAGACCACATAAAAAGGACATCCTTCCCCGTCAGCATCGTCATCGCCTGCCCAATACTTGCAAAACCTTTGACGAAGCTCCGCTTATAACCCGTCAACCCGAGAAAACTCATGATCTCCCTAGCATTCCTCGATCTAGGCCATCCTCCTCTAGCCTCAATCTTAGCTGGATCCACAAAAACTCTCTCTATAGACACCACATGGCCATGAAACCCCATCTCTTGCTGCCAGAAACTGCACTTGCTTAGCTTAGCAAACAGCTTATATTCCTGCAACTTCTCCAAAACCACTCTCAGATGAACCTCGTGTTCCTCAGGACTCTTTGAATACAACAGAATATCATCAATAAAGATGATCATGAACTCATCTAAATACTCATGGAATACCCTGTTCATCAACTGCAACCTCTCCAACAGACTATGGCATCACTATCGTCGCCAAATACGTCTCGCAACCCTTTCTCGATCAGCTACTCAGCCTGAATTGCCAAAATCATGAGACTTCCAGAAGTCGGCCTTACACCTTAACAATCCAGATGAACACTGTACCGACACTGCCAATCCATCCCCAGAATGACATCGTACAGCTTCACCAGACTACTAATCCCATCTGCTGGTATCAACTCTTCTACCACCAGAATATCCACGCCCCAAGCTCGCCCGGTTGCTCACCGGAATCTTTTTGAATACCGCTGCTCTCCGCACACTCCAGAGTAATAAAGCAACTTGTTGCTCCAGAATAAACAATACATGGGACTCACGCTCATGTATTCCGAGAGTCATCCTTCCAAGGATAGCTCGCCAACTTGTGCCCCATGTTCTCACACCCGAAGCATCCTGGACCACTCTGACCTCTATAACTTGGTCCCGAAGTGCTCTCCCACTTCCTTTTATGTCCTTGCGTAGGTTTTCCGCCCTTGCTTGGACCCACATGCTGCTGCGACCTCCTCGGCTGCTGAATAGGCGGACTCACCACCACAGCCTGCTCCCTCAGGCCATCCTCTATCGCAGCAGCTGTCTCAACCAGCTCTGCCCTCGAAGCATACTTACTCACTCTACAGCGAGTACTCAAATCAGCTCGAAGTCTCCTCAGGAACCTCTTCATCTGGGCCTGCTCGCCCTCCATACCTCTGCCAACATGAAACAGGAGTTGACTGAACACCGCATCAAACTCTTGTCCTGACCGGTCACCCAGAGTCAACTCCAAAAATCTCAACTCTAACCGATCCATCGCCTCCTACGGAAAAAACTTTGCATTAAACTCTGCCCCAAACGTTCTCCTAAGCCATCTCTGTCTGCACCCTCCTGGCCACAACACCTCTCCTCCAGAGATGCGCCTCACCATCTAGATAATGCACTGTCTGGTCTACTCGATATAGAGAGGAACGACTCATCCCCTCGAGAGAACTACTCATCTCTCCGTTAAGTACTGGGTAACTACTCATACCCAAGTATAATGCAATAATGTCCACTACCCGATCTCTGAGGTCTATATCTAGTCATATGTACATAGCCACATTTCAAACATTGATTACTCTCAACTCATAACTCATATCACATAACCACACCACTTACACTCTCAGGAACACGTCCTTGAGCTAGCAGTATACAGGGGCAATCTTCATCCCCTCTAGAGAAGTACTCATCTCGTAGTATTAATAAGGGAAATCCTCATCCCTCAGTAACACTCAGGGAAATCCTCATCCCTAGAGAATCAATTCTTAACGCCTATAACATCTCTGACTATAATCACTCACTTGGTCTCCAAATCATACGGAATACGCATCTTCTGCATATGCTCCATCATCCTAAGATAAGATGGAAGCTCATCTGCAACCGCAACCCACAGCTGCACCCCAGCCCTCCCGGCTACACACTAGCCACACTTGGCTGCACACCAGCCACACTCGGATGAACACCCGGAGCCTGATCTTAAGTCGGCACCCTCCCGATAACCGCTCCAAGATCAACTGCAGCAAATCCGCTAGACGATCATCATGATCTTAGGCGGCACCTGCAGCAGCACCCCCACATGGGCCTGTCGCACCACCAGCTACACCGAGACCCTCACTAGTCCCACCAGCCCTCACGCTAGTACTCATACTGGCTGCCCTCACAGACCACTCCTGATATCCATGTAAATCAGCCACCTGTTCATGCGTGGTCTCCTGGCCCACACTCGCGGCAGCAGACTCACTCTCAAGTCCCCGCTCGCGCCCCCGCCTTCCCTGACCACCACGGCCTCCACGGCCTTCCCAGCCACCACGACCACGTCCTCTAGCAGCTCTAACCATTTTTCTTCACTACCAGAAGCAGAAACTAAGAATACTAGAAAATGATACAAAACCACAAAACACTTACCATATAATCTCATTGAAAGCTCAGAGAAGATGATCTAGGACTCCAAACCCACACAACAATCAATTGACTAACTCATATAATCAATCAATTCATCAAACGAAATTGACTACACACATAATCAACTACGTTCTCCCGCCCTAGAACCATAAGAGTTCTGATACCAAATTGAAACAACCCGACCCTTTTTTTATTTATTAACATTGGATTCAAATTAATGTTCCCATAAACATTAACTCTCAACATCCAATTAAATCAGCAATAATCAAATAGCAAACAGCGGAAATCATAAAAAACCAATTCATTTGAACGAGCAATCCAATTGAAATAACTGATAATCAATTCCAACTCAACAATCTAAACCAATCCATAGAACCAGCAACCTAGCAGTTCTAACAATTCATAACGAAACACAAGCAACCGAGTCTCTAGATCATCTTCCTCGTCTTTGCCATGATTCTACGATCACATCTTATCTTTACCTGCATTACATGGTTATAAGAGATGCGTGAGTATTATCATAAATACCCAGTGAGACGGTCATCCCATCTACTTGGCTATACACATATATATAAGCAAAAGATACAATACCAGAATGAGCAAACAACACGCAAAACACAACGATTAATACGTCAAACTGACGGTAATAAAAAATGCGTGTCGATCGACACAAACTCCTTGTGTCGATCGACATACAACCCAAAAACGCAGAAAAACCCCAGAATCGAACCTATCCTCTGATGGATCGATTTTGGACGCGCTTCCGTCGAGCTCCTGCACAAAATCCACCAATACAACATGAAATCCAATCACAAACAACAATCAATCGCATCCTATCAATTTATTTACCCAGATAAGCCAAGGTCACGCACTCACCTCGAATCTGGAAGGAAAATGATGAAAAGTCGTGAAAAATACGAAGAACTCGACAGAATTCAAAGGTTGTACTCCCTAAATCCGAAATCTCCTCTTCCTCCATAAAGACACGCAGAAGATTCGATTCCCAGCCTCACAAACACACTCTAACGAGTTCTAAGGATCGAGCTTACAAGGAATTCAATAATGAATCCTGTTTCTACTCAATCCTCTCAATTCTCTCAACTTTTCTTTTGTTTTCGGCCAAAAAGAACAGACAAACGCGGCTCCACGTTTATATATTGGAATCCTAGGGTTCTCTAAACCAATCGCCTACCCGAACGATCGAAAAACCAACCTGTCGGTTCTAAATTACTCTGTGTCGATCGACACACCCCACTCGTGTCGATCGACGCAAACCCAGAAATACGACTTCTCACAAATCGACAACACGTGTGTCGATCGAGACACTCACTCTGTATCGATCGACGCACCAACCAAAATCCACTTTTTGATTCACGGGCGTTATAGTGGCACTTGAAAAGTGACATTTTTTGAAATTTCTCTTTTTTTTTTCTTCTAATCAACTCTATTAAACTTAAATCAAGTTAGATTTTTAAAGATTTAATTTGTTAAAATGATTTATTAATGATTTTGCAATCTAAAGTTGAAGATTTATCTATATTTACAAAATCTTTTGTAGTGTATTGACAAAGTACTTATGATATCATTTAGTTTCTAGAATGGATTTGAATACACGATTTTTTTTTTCATTTCAAGTTTTTACTATTTTATATGATTTTTAATTTGTTTTTGGGCTTCTAATTTAAAACAAAAATTGAAAACGTAAAAAATCTCAAATATTTAAATAGCATAATGAAATGGTAATTCCAATAAATCATCTTCCTCGTAAAATAATGAGCAAAATAGAAAGAGTTGACCTTGGAGAAGAATCATGCATCCAACGTTTTTGATAAAAAGAAACAGAGAGAGGAGAGATAGAAGATAATAGAAAAAAAAAATTACGTGTATCAATTAGTCGAAATATATATATGTACGAAACTTGAGATTGAATTTGAAATCTTAAGGTGAGAGGTCTGATTTTCATTATTATAATTTACATGTAAAAAGTAATAAAAAATTTACTCAAACTCTTAAAACAATTTGTAAAAATTTATCATGAATAACACAAGATTTCAATGGGTCATTTTAATTCTTTAATTGAATAGCAATGGATTTCAAACTATTTTTATGAGGAGATTGTAAATACAAAAACTAATAACACTAAATTTTAAACTTTTTCAATAAAAAGTTTGTAAATACTAGAACCAATAATACTAGATTTTAATAGAGTATTTAAAATCAATTATTGGATAATAATGGATTTTGTTTAGATTTAAAAACTATTAAAATTCATCATTGAATAAGACCCTCCAAATCTTTAAAAATCTAAGTTGATTTAACTTATGATTGGTAGTATGTGGTATCAAAGTCGAGTTGCAGTAGACGTTATAATTTGATGTAACTTACAGTATATGTGGTAGAAATTGCAAAAATATGTAGTGAGTTTGCTGTAAAAATACGAATTATCATTTTAGTCAATAGAGCTAACTGGTGAATTTTATGATGTATAAGTTGCGATATGTATTATTTACCACAAATTAAATTTTAAATAATTATAAATAATTAACATTTGTTACAAATTTATAAATAGAAAGACTAATTAAAATGATACTAACTTAAACATACAACCAAACTTTTTTTGTAACATTAATATATAATATTAAAAAACAAATAATACTCACTTAAACATATACTGCCTCCGTTTCAATATGTATAATGTTTTAGAAAATTTACACATATTAAGAAAACATATTAAGTTTGATCTATTAATACATTGTTTTTTGCACTAAACAATTTTCCATAAATTTAAGCCAACAGTAGTTCAATAAAATCAATTAATGTGTCTTGATGTTTACAATTCATCATCATTAGTTCTTAAAAACTGTATTGAAAATTGAAAACATCATACATTTTGAAACAATTTTTTTTCTAAAACATCATACATATTGAAACGGAGGAAGTATAAACTAAAGCACAAATTATATAACATTAAATAAAAAACTAATAACATACATGTTTAAAGTTTTTCAAACGAAAATATAAAATAAAATCAATAATTACGACAATAGAAACAAAATGTTTGAATCAAAAATCTTTAACCAAATTGATAGAACCTTGTTAATTAAAAATTAAATATAATATCTTGTTGGAACTATTATTTCGTGCAATAATAAAATAATTAAAATTGGAATTAGCTCCCAAAAAAAAAAGGTCACGTTAAATACAAAAAAAAAGCAACAAAAACACTTAACTCAACATCTAATTCATCCTATTTTCCAAGATATTGGATTAACTTTTGAGTTAGCAATTTAACAAAGAACATAATTGAAAATGGTGAATCTACCATAATTCATGGTAACTCAAACTCAAATTCTAAAATTTTAGTTTGATTCATGATTGGTAACATTTTTTAGTTATCAATGAATTAGACAATTAACTCAAACTAAATCAATACGAACTCATGCTACCAATTAAAGCCTTAATGGAGTTGAGGAATCCATTATTGAATAATACCTTCTAAAACTTTGATGATCTAAAACAAGTTGAATAAATAATGATTTAACTTTGTTAAACTTCTTTGATAATAAAAACTTTGTCAACGGAAAGAAAAGATTATAGCTACGTATCCATCGTCTACCATTTTGATTTCCAACAATAATGTATGTAGCTATAATCTTTTCTTGTAGGTGTAGTTATAATGATTGATTACTATAAGCTTCACCTGACCTATCAAGCCAACTTTTACAGATTTGGTTCCAAAAATTTCCCCACATGAAAAGTTTATCATTCAATTATATATGCTTGGTAATAGCTCTCTAGAATCTCTTCATGTAATGGTTTCTTTTGTAACAGTTGTGTTGTTATTTTTTTTTATGTTGCGTAAAACGTTATGTTACTTAAGGTTTTGATAAATTAAACTTATGTAAATTGAATATATAAAATCAAGGTAGAAACAATTATTGTAGTTTACTAAGGGAAACACCAAACAAAGAGGAGAACCACACCTGACCAAAACATCAAAACGACACAAGCTACCATTATTGTAGTTATAGAATTAAAATCTATGAAATCTGACCACAGTCGGCGATCACAACAGGCACATTAGGCGGCTTGCGAGGCCTAGTTTTGGCCTCTTCCATTCCCATAATAGTCGTGATGACATCCAATCCTTGTATAAGTTGGCTGAACACGACGTTCTCGTAGCCGAGATGCTCGTCCTTTTTCATGCAGATTTCGAACTGAGATCCGTTGGATTTGTCTACAGATTTGTTGGACATGGTGAGGAAACATGGACCGGTGCACTACCTGATGAAGTTCTCCTTCTCGAAGAATACATCATCGTAGATCGATTCGCCTCCTTCTCCGTTTCCATGAGTTATATCTCCTCCATGGAAAATATAACCAGGGGATATATGGTGGATGATTGATCCCTTGTAATGGAGTGGCTTACCAAGCTTCCCCATGCCTTTATCGCCGGTACAAAGGGCTCGGAAGTTCTCTGCCGTCTTTGGGGTCGTGTCGGCGAAGAGCTCCATCACGATCCGACCTACCGGTCTGTCGCCCACGGCTATATCAAAGAAAACCTTAGGGTTAGCCATTACCGGAGGATGAACCCTTACAACCCCATCTCCACCTGGATTAACGGTAATTGTATAATCTTGACGAGACGGTACATCAGAACCAACAGAATGATTAACGGTAATTGTGTACTCTTGATCAGAGGGAACGGCTAAGGTTAAGCCACCATCATGCAAAAAGTTCATTTTCATTATTGGAATTTGGAGATGGATTACCTAATTTAGGGTTTATGTGAGGGATTCGTGTATTACACCAAGTTATGAAGGTAAAAAAATGGAAGAGAAACATCACTGGCCGTGGATTGTGTGGAGATCGTAACGTGTTTAGTTTAACTGTGGTTAAATATCAAATTTGACGAGGGTTGAACATTTTTTATTTGTTAAGTTAGTAGATAATTTTGGATGAATTAGGGAAGTAGTTATGATTTGACATTAAATTTTATGAAATCTGACATAAAACCATGAATTTTAGATTTTTATTCATTTTTTCTTAACTAATAAACTCCACAATGGAGTCCACTTAGACACTTTAAAATCACTCAAACTCATTTAAAATCCATTGTTTAAAATAATTCATGGATTTGAATATATATACATTGGATTTAAATTAACTAGTTCAAGAATCCACCATTTTAAAGTGTAGAAACTTCGCCGTAGCGAATTTCTGACTACCATCATCCTCAGACTTATATTTTTTTCCTAAGGCACCCCAAAAGTCCTTAGAGGATTTTACCTTATTGTACACAGAGTACAATGGATCAATCAAGCGGCTTAGAATCCATCATTTGCATAGAAAGTCAGAATGGATCCACGAATGCACACTTTCGAGAAGTAGCATATCCGTGTTTCCCACGGAGAGGACCGGAGTATCCTCTTTCAAATACTTGTCCAGGTTCATAGTGGTCAAAAAAGAATAATATTTTTTGTTGCCACGTCTTAAACCTATTTCCATTGAACTTTTCCGGCATCAGTCCGCGCTAAAAAGCACCAGGCATTGACGGGTTCGCAAATGGCATATCACTCCCAAACTGAATTTGGAGCGTAGATTCATTTAATCCGTTCCCATTAGAACCACCTCCAACGGTCACATCAATGATCGGTGCATCCTTGTTTTGACCATTGATCATAGTTTGGTTGTCGTTGGTGTTAGTCACACTTAAATCGAATCTGTTCACGAAAACCAAAACGAATTAGTATACTAAACACAACCAAACACAAGTTCAATAGACAAATTTAAACAATTAAAATAATTAATCGAATTAAAATTTCAGGATAAATTAATTCTTAAAATTAACTTGAAGGCAAAGACAATCTGCAAGCAATTAAACAGTTCAAAATTACGTCGATTAAAGATATTCCAGAAACTGACAATTAATTAAACGTAGTTGCATAGACAAATTAGCAATTCAAAGTCTTCAAGTAAATTGCAAAACATACGTCAATCAAAATATTCCAGAGAACCCAGGCTATGAAATATTATAATAACAAGTGTTCTGATCAATGCAAAGTAATTAACAAAACCGGTTTCAAACCAATTGGAAACAAGTCAGGACCAATCTGGATCCTAGTAAACCAACCAATGTCAACTAGCAAATCAACAACGGATAATGACGAATGCTATATTTTTTTTTTTTACAAACACGAATCTCGATGATTTCTAAGTACAAAATCAACAAAGAATCAACTTAGTTGTTAACAAACCAGACCAAACCAGTTTCTTCTAACAACAATCAAATTTGTTTTCACAGAAAGCAATAGCAACGATGACAGTGAGCGACAAAGGTTGAAGATAAAAACAGATCGATCTAGCAACCTAATTACTTACAAGAATAGAAATCGCAAAAAATTGAAAATAAAAAGCAATCAAAAAAATCTGCAAACTAATCAATCACGGATGCAAGAGCAGATTTGATGCAGCAAATAAGGAAAATTGATGAACAGTTACTGATTATCAGACAAACAAATCTGATTATCAGATTAAGACTCTGATGCATTCATATTTTAGCATATTTAGCATGTATTTTCTTTAGATTTTATAGTCATTAGACTTTTATTTTGCATATTTTTCATCATTTTGAGTCTCATTTCATATTTAGGATCATTTTAGAGTCTAGGATACATTTCTTTGCATTTTGTGCATTTTTGGTTCCTTTTTAGATACTTGGGAGACATTGGAGTAAGTTGGAGACAAAGAGTTTAGAAGAATTCATCAAATGGGCAAAACACATGCAGAAGAAGTCCAAATCGACTCAAAGATCATCTCTGTTGAAGGTCTTCCCTTGATCGGCTTAATCTGATATTATGTGAGCTGAAGTAAAATTGAGTTAGCTTTCCAATGGAGGTAGTTTCAACTCATTTGGAGCTGTATTGCGAAAGTTATGGAAGATTTAGTGAAGACATGTCCGTCTGACGAGCAAATGAAGCAAGTGCAGAACATAGAATTGGATCGATCGATCCGATTTTATTAAAATCATCGGGAGACCTGCGGATCGACCTGTTTGAAGTTTAATAAGTGGATCGACCGATCCATAAGTGGATCGATCGATCCTCGCCCTAAAACTGCGCAAAAATCACTTTACCTAACTTTGTTTTATTTATCAAAAACGTGTTTGAGTGCTCCAAAAACGTGTTTGAGACCAATATAACTGAGTTTTCACTCAGTTTTGTAGGGGGACAAGAATTATTGATAGAAGACTTTTATTTTTTATTGGAGACTTTTATTTTATTTTTGGAGAAGTGTTCTCCCCTCTAGAGTTGGATTTAGATCCAAACTCACTTTGATGTTATGGATTGATCTTCATCTCCTCATGCCACTCTAGAGAAGAATTTTTCACCTTTATCTTTTATTCTTATGTTTATATCTTTTGTTTCATATCATGTTTAGCATGTAATCTCTTTTGTTGGATCATGAATTATGCTAGTTTATGATGTTTTTATAGTTAGATGATGATAATTATGGTTGATCTTTGTTAGATCCTTCACTTAAGTTGTTTTTAATGCTAGTTTTGATTTGATCACTCGAAATCTAGATCTCTAGACATTTTCATACCCGGAAGGTGTTTGTGGAAATGTTTGAACTAAACTTGTTGTGAGCTTGGGTCACATAGCTACTTGACCGTGGTTCCATGAACTCTTGTGACGAAAATGGGAGAATATTAATGCTTGTCTAATCATTGAGATGGAATGCTTGACCGCGGATCTTGAATGTGATTAGGGAAAGAGGTTTTTACCATTGGCGTGGACTAACCGTATAAAAATGAATATTCCATTGTCTAGGATAGTGTTTGATTCAACCTTGACATCATTGTTTGATTGTTAGTCCATTCTTATGATAGTTAACTTCATGGTCCAATGTTTTTATCTTGTTTATCTTCTTGTATTTTAGTTTTTCTTGCATTTCTTATATTTTAAACCAAACGAAAACACCGAAAATATTTGCTATAGCTTAGTTTGTTTCTCGGATCTCTAGTTTGCAATCTTTAGTCCTCGTGGGATCGATCCTTAAGTACACCTCGGTGTTCCATGCACTTGTGGACTATTTGAGGCTTTATAAATGTAAAGTTTCGATCGCCTATTGGATCTTTGGTATTTAGCAAAGGTAAAATAGCGCGCATCAAGTTTTTGGCGCCGTTGCCGGGGAGTTTAGCAATAGCCATTAGGATTTGGTATTTGATTAAGACTAAGTCTTTATTTTTCTGTTGATACTAAATTATCTCTTTGTTTGTGTCTTTCAAACTCTATAGGTGCATGAACTTGAGAAGTAGAGGACCAACAAACCTTCAACCGCTTGTTCAAGACCTTGGACGATTAGAAAGAGAGACGAGAAGAGAGAAGGAGCGACAAGATCATTTGAGACAGTTGGGTATGGATCCACGAAGGAATTATCAAGAGCAAGAGGCTCATGGGGTTGGACAACAAGGGAATGTGGCAGCTAGAGGGCCCATTCACCAAACTAGAGAGCCAAGAAGGATAGGTGATTATGATGTGCCAATCACCAATGGAGAAAGAATGGGTATTAGAGCTCCACCTTGTGGAAACAACAATTGGGAGATCAAGTCAAACTTGGTCAACATGGTCCAAAACAATCGGTTCTTTGGCCTACCAATGGAGCACCCTATTGAGCATCTTGACAACTTTGATAGACTATGTGGAACAGTCAAGATGAATGGAGTCTCCGAAGACGTGCTTAAGCAGACCCTCTTCCCTTTCTCACTTGGTGATAAAGCCTCTCAATGGGAGAAGACCATTGTGACTTCTTCGATTACAACTTGGGAAGAGTGCAAGAAGCGTTTTCTCGCCAAGTTTTTCTCAAATCAAAAGACAGCAAAGATAAGGAATGATATAGCTACCTTCAAGCAAGGAGGTAATGAGTCGTTGTATGAAGCTTGGGAACATTTCAAGTGGTACACGAGGTCATGTCCACATCATGGAGTACCGAAAGAAGCTTTATTGGGAATATTCCATCGAGGAGTGCATGAGAAACACTACGATTCATTGAATACCGCAAGCAATGGAAGTTTCTCGAGCATCTCCGTTGAGGAAGGAGAACAATTGATCGAGAACCTAGCTCAAAGCGATCAATGCTATGGGAGAGATTACCATAGAGCCACAAGATAACCCAAAGGTGATGATGCAAGGATCATGGAGATAAATGCCAAGTTGGATAAGTTTATCCTATCCACACAAAAGGGTATGAACTATGTTTGAGAAGTTGATGGAAACAAAGAAGGTTGTGTTGAAGCTTATCAATAAGGACAAGATGAGGTTAGCTACATGCAAGGAGGATACAACAACCAGCAAAGGGGCTTCAACCCAAACTATAGGAACCACCCTAATCTTTCCTATAGGAGCACTAATGTTGAGAACCTCCAAGACCAAGTCTACCCTTAACAAAAACCTCAAGGGCAAGGCTTTGTTCCACAACAAAACTTTCAACAGCAAGGTTATTATCAACCTAAGGCCCCTTTCATCCCCAATCAACAAGGTTTCCAACCTCAAAGGTATCAAAACTACCAAGGGCAAGGTGGTTCCTCTCAACCACCACTTAAGGAAGATGAGACAAATCGTCTTCTTAAGTAACTTTTGGAAGGACAAGGCAAGGGAGCTATTGAGTTGAACAAGAGGATGGTGGAGATGCACAACAAGGTGGATGGTGCCTACAATGACCTTAATGCAAAGTTTGAACATTTCTCTACTCACATGAAGACTTTGGACAACCAAATAGCTCAAGTCACTTCAAGTTCGAAGAGACCCATTGGAACTTTTCCGGGAAAACCTGAAGCAAACCCGAAGGAATTTGTTGGAGCTATTCTGCTAAGGAGTGGAAAAGAGGTTGAAACAAGAGTATCTCCTCTTAAGGAGAAAAATGTGGATGGGCAAGCGAAAAGTCATGAATTGGAAGTTAATAAGGAAGGAAAAGATGTTGAAGCGGTAGCTCCGAGTGAGCCAATTCTTGTTGACGAAGAGAAAGAGCCTCAAGAAAAGTCCAAGGAGATCCTTAAGAAAAAGACTCCCTTCGTGCCTCCTACTTATGAGCTAAAACTTCCATTTCCCGGAAGATTCAAGAGAAAGATGCTTGACGAGAAGTATGAAAAGTTTCAAGAACTAATGGGACCGGTTAAGGTAACTATCCCAATCATGGACTTGATGATTGATTGTCCAGTTTATGCCAAGCTCTTCAAGGAGACACTTGCTAAGAGAAAGTTGGTTGAGAATGCAATGATTATGGTTAATCATGAGTGTAGTGCCATCATCCAAGGGACTACATGTAGGAAGGTTGAGGATCCGGAAAGTTTCACCTTACCTTGTGCTTTGGGTCCATTGGTCTTCCCTAGATGCTTAGTAGATCTTGGTGCAAGTGTGAGTTTGATGTCTCTCTCGGTTTCAAAAAGGTTAGGATTCACCAATTACAAGAACACAAGAATCACTTTGGTGCTCGCGGATAGATCTCTTCGTTACCCAATTGGTGTGGTTGAGGATGTGCCTCTAAAGGTGGGAAACTTCATAATTCCCATGGACTTTGTTGTACTTGACATGGATGAGGAGCCAACCGACCCCATTATATTGGGGAGACCATTTTTAGCTACCGCTGGAGCATTGATTAATGTTAAGCGAGGCATGATTAAACTCGATTTGGGTCAAGATGAGCTTGAATTCAATATGGAGAAGATGATCAGGAAACCTACCATTGAGGGTTGATGAGTATCTTGAAGAGTTAAGTATGGAAGACCCTTTGGAAGTTGCATTGACTATGGATAGTAAAGAGTGTGGAGTCATCAATGAAAGGGCCATTAGGTATGAAAGACTTCTAGACTACCAAAAGCCTTTGGAAGAGGACACTTACTTCTTAGAGTTGATGGATGGAGAGGAGAGCAAAGAGGTTGAAGAAGAAGCTAGCAATGGTAAAACTAGCGAGGAGGACATGTGGAGCGAGCTAAATGCACCTCAAGTGGAACTTAAACCTCTACCACTAGGGCTAAGGTACGCATTTCTTGGACCAAATTCTACTTATCCCGTGATAATCAATGATGATTTAACCGATGAGCAAATTTTCATGCTGTTGAATGAACTTAGAAAGTATAGGAAGGCTATTGGTTATTCGTTAAATGATATTAAGGGAATTGATCCATCTTTGTGCATGCATAGAATCTATCTTGAAGATGAATCTAAATCATCAATTGAACATCAAAGAAGGCTTAACCCAAACTTGAAAGAAGTAGTCAAGAAAGAAATTTTGAAACTACTTGAGGAGGAGATAATCTATGCTATTTCGGATAGCCAATGGGTTTCTCCGGCTCATGTAGTTCCCAAAAAGGGTGGAGTAACTGTTGTTAGGAATGATAAAAATGAATTGATTCAAACTAGGACAACAACCGGCTATAGAATGTGCATTGACTATCGAAAATTGAATGCTTCTACTTGAAAAGATCATTTTCCATTGCCTTTCATTGATCAAATGCTTGAGAGGTTGGCTAACCATTCTTATTATTGCTTTCTTGATGGTTATTGGTATGGATAAGTTTAATCCTAAGCAATTGTAGTACTTTAGGTGTCAATCCAAACTCAAGGCTATTTTAATCACTAGGAATACAAATCATATAACTTAATCTAAGTGGATTCAAGGTTGTGGTTTTGGTGATAACAAGTTACAAGCAAAGCAATTAACACAAGTTTTAACTCAATTAAATAAAAGAGAACCCATGGTTTAAGGTAATTGATCCTAGGCAATTTGCTTCAAGTCAAGGTGTTTAAATTCAAACAATCTTAAATTTCTATAAGTCTAGAACACTAATGAAGATCAATCCTCTCCCGAGGTAGAAACCCTTATGCAATCATGAACTAAACATCAATTCCCATTGGTTTTGTTCACTCAAACACACATTAAGTTCAAGTCTATTAACTATCTAACAATCCTAACATCAAATCCCTTTGGTTATTCAAGCTAGAGCTATACTAAGTTCAATCAAACCTTCAATGAACACTTTCGATGCTATTGAATGTTTAAGGTCTAGATTAAAGTGATCAATTCCAATCTAGCATTAAGAACACTTAGTAAGCATAGAAATCCAAGAATCTAACTATAAAACACCTTAACTCTTCAACTAATCACCCATGGATCATCCTACCCCATGGATTCAATATGAATCTACTCACTAATCATCTTGTTTACACTTAATCCCATGATGGATAGAAGCATAATCAAGAAGATAAAACAAGAATAAGATTGCAGAAAATCAAAGGAAAACAAACTGAAATTTCATAAACTTCTCAAGACAAGGATGAAGAACAATCTCCCAATTCTTCTTACACAAATCCAAAAACAAGGAAAGATTATCAAGAACAAGAAAAAAACAAGAAAAGAGAGAAAAAGAAGAACAAAGAAAAGAAAGATGATCTAAAAATGAAGTCTAGTCAATTATTGAGTCCCTCCTCCTCTCCATATTGTCAAAACACGTTTTGATCAAATCAAGTGGGAGTAGGTGGCTGATTTTTCGTCACAAAAAGTGCAGTCTTGAGGACTGGATCGACCGATCCACCCCTGGATCGATCGATCCAAATCTTTAGTAAGTGGATCGATCGATCCACATAGGATCGGTCGATCCATTTACTAAAATCGGTCGATCCGCTTTCTTCTGGTCGATCCGTGGAACGCTCGATGTTTTGGCATTTAATCAGATCGATCGATCCAATTATGGATCGGTCGATCCACTTCCAAGTTCTGCGCTTGCTTCATCTGCTCGCCAGACAGACATGTCTTCACTAAATCTTCAATAACTTTCGCAATACAGCTCCAAATGAGTTGAAACCACTTCCATTGGAAAGATAACTCAATTTCCTTTCCGCTCACAAAATTTCAGATTAATCCGATCAAGGTAAGACCTTCAACAGAGATGATCTTTCAGCCGCTTCGGACTTCTCCTGCATGTGTTTTGCCCATTTGATCAATTCTTCTAGCCGCTTTGTCTCCAACTCACTCCAATGTCTCCAAAGTACCTAAAAAGGAACCAAAAATGCACAAAATGCAAAGAAATGTATCCTAGACTCTAAAATGATCCTAAGTATGAAATGAGACTCAAAATGATGAAAAATATGCAAAAATGTAAGTCTAATGACTACAAAAGCTAAAGAAAATATATACTAAATATGCTAAAATATGAATGCATCAGTTATTCGGGATTCTTTCAAATCCCAATACATCCTCAAGATCAAGAGAAGATGACTTTCACTTGTCCTTATGGTACCTTTGCATAAAGGATGCCATTTGGCTTGTGTAATGCACCCGCGACTTTTCAAAGGTGTATGATGTCGATCTTCTCGGATTACACGGAGGATATAATGGAAGTGTTTATGGATGACTTTTCTGTGTATGGTGGTTCGTTTGCCTCTTGTCTTTTGAATTTGTGCAGGGTTCTACAAAGATGCGAAGACACCAACCTTGTTCTCAATTGGGAGAAGTGCCACTTCATGGTTCAAAAAGGTATTGTGCTTGGGCACAAAATTTCAAAGAAGGGTATTGAGGTCGATAAAGCCAAGATCAAAGTAATGGTGAACTTGCAACCACCTACATCAATAAGGGGTATAAGAAGTTTTCTTGGACATGCGGGGTTTTATAGGAGATTCATCAAGGATTTCTCAAAAATCGCTAGACCATTGACAAGGATTTTGTGCAAAGAGATAACATTCGCGTTTGATCAAGAATGTCATGAATCCTTCTTGAGATTGAAAGAAGCCTTGGTTAGTGCACCCGTTGTTCAACCACCGGATTAGGATTATCCTTTTGAGTTGATGTGTGATGCTAGTGACTACGCGGTTGGAGCAGTTTTGGGGCAAAAGAAAGACAAGAAGCTCCACGTGATTTACTATGCTAGTCGCACTTTGGATGACGCCCAAATGAAGTACGCAACAACTGAAAAAGAGCTACTAGCGATTGTGTATGCCTTTGAGAAATTTCGATCTTATTTGGTGGGTTCTAAGGTCATAGTGCACACCGATCACGCAGCTTTGAGATATCTCATGTCAAAGAAGGATGCCAAACCACGCCTCTTGAGATGGATTCTCTTACTACAAGAGTTTGACATGGAGATAGTTGATAAAAAAGGTATTGAGAATGGAGTGGTGGATCACCTCTCGAGGATGCGAATTGAAGATAAGATACCCATCGATGACTCCTTACCCGAAGAACATGTGAATGCCATCCGAGCTCTTTACAAGGAGAATATAATGTTGGATGAGATTTTAGAGGTTAAAGCTATCGATGAGAAAGAGCCTTGGTATGCAGATTTTGTGAACTACTTGGCTAGTGGAAGAGAGCCACCAAAACTCCAAGGTTACCAAAAGAAGAAGTTCTACAAGGATGTCACACACTACTTTTGGGATGAGCCTTATCTCTATAGGCAATCCAAAGATGGACTGTATAGGAGATGCATCCCGGAAGAGGAGGTACCCGGTATTTTGTTTCATTGCCATGGTTCAAATTATGGGGGACACTTTGCCACTTTCAAAACAGTTTCAAAGGTCCTTCAAGCGGGATTTTGGTGGCCTACAATGTTCAAGGACTCCAATGAGTTTGTTGCACGGTGTGACGCTTACCAACAAAAAGGGAGCATAAATAGAAGAAATAAGATGCCTCTTAACACGATTCTAGAGGTGGAAATCTTTGATGTGTGGGGAATTGATTTCATGGGTCCATTCCCATCCTCATATGGGAACAAATACATTTTAGTGGCGGTGGACTACGTTTCAAAATGGGTGGAAGCGATTGCAAGTCCTACCAATGATGCCAAGGTGGTACTCAAATTGTTCAAGATAATCATTTTCCCAAGATTTGGTGTACCAAGGATAGTGATAAGTGATGGTGGTAGCCACTTTATCAACAAGGTTTTTGAGAGCCTTTTAAGGAAGCATGGGGTCGAGCACAAAGTGGCATCACCTTACCACCCCCAAACGTCGGGTCAAGTTGAGGTTTCTAACCGACAAATCAAGGCCATCTTAGAGAAGACAGTTGGAAAGACGCGGAAAGATTGGGCAAAGAAGTTAGATGATGCTTTGTGGGCATATCAAACCGCATACAAGACTCCTATCGGGACAACACCGTTCAACCTTCTTTATGGTAAATCCTGTCACCTCCCGGTTGAGCTACAAGGCATTGTGGGCTACAAAGTTCTTGAATTTTGATATCAAGACGGCTTCCGAAAGAATATTGATTCAATTGGAAGAGCTAGAAGAGATACGACAAGATGCTTATGAGAGCTCAAGAATCTACAAAGAGAAAACCAAGGCCTTCCATGACAAGAAGATTTTGAAAAGAGACTTCAAGGCGGGGGATCAAGTGTTGCTTTTCAATTCACGACTCAAGTTGTTCCCGGGAAAGCTAAGGTCTAAGTGGTCCGAGCCATTTTATATAGAGGAAGTTCTTCCATATGGTGCTCTTGTGTTGTTGAACAAGACCGGGGGAGAATTCACCGTGAATGGGCAAAGATGCAAGACCTATCTCGCGGATGTCCCGATTGAGGAAACAACCAATTTCCTCTTTCGAATTGTAACGACCGCGAACCAATTATGTATTTTTGGTTCGGGTGTCGATCGATACCAGCTCGATTTGAACTAGCGGATTAAGTTTTTAATCGCTCGGTTAGGCGGGTTTTGATTGGAAACCCGAGTTGTTATTTTATTTTTTTTATAAAAGTCAAAAGCCTTGTTTTGAGAAACCCATGTTTTGGGGAGCCTTGTTTTGTGGAAGTGGCTGAAGTATTAATGAGAGGAATCAGTTTTGAGGAAAAGA
Source organism: Arabis hirsuta (assembly GCA_964056655.1). Taxonomy (NCBI): domain Eukaryota; kingdom Viridiplantae; phylum Streptophyta; class Magnoliopsida; order Brassicales; family Brassicaceae; genus Arabis; species Arabis hirsuta. The sequence goes on along the minus strand of OZ053306.1, from coordinate 21,374,020 downwards.
GGTAGAGAGAATTAGTGAGTAAACAGAGGAGGGGAGAGAGAGAGGTGGAAGAATCCGCCGGTTTTGGAGGAGACAAACGGTGGTGAAGATCAAGTTGGATCGGAGTGAAAATTTCAGGGTAAGTTCTCCACTCCCTTATCTTGATTTAGGAAGAAACCTCTTGTCATTTGGTTGAGTATTCTAGGAGTTATGGTCGTTTTACTGAGAGATGTTTCTGCAGCATCGCTTCTGCGATCGGTCCACTTCAAAGGACGATTTTCGTCGTTCTGTAAGGACCCAGCAGACGAGTTAGATATCATTGGACATTTCTGAGTCTTAGCTTTCCATAGACACCGATTTCGATTTATTCAGAGGTGACCTCCGTTCTCTGTGTGCTTTTGAAGTTAGTGTGTCGTTTCTGAAATATTTGTTCTTAGTTCTGATCATCGAGTTTGCGAGCTAATTTTCCCGTCGAACAGCTTAGAGTTATTACGTTCTATACACCTATGTAAAGCTCTAGATGTCTAGTTTCTAGAACAGGTTTTATACCTTGATTTGGTTAATAATTCGCTGAGTTATGGTCCTTTGAACTTGGGTAGTTCGTGCAGTTTTTCTGCAATTTCCTGCGGTTTCGTCCGGAGTTGCTGTTTTCGGGGATGATTTCCCGGCGAAACGTTTGGAGTTAGGAGTCTTGCGATACGGTTTTGGAAAGCTGTTGGTGTCTAGTTTCCAGAGAAGTTTTCCGATCGTGATTTGGTGTAGTAAGTCGCGAGTTATTCTCTTCCGAAACAAGGTGAGTGCGTGACCATGGTTTTGCGGGTATTGGTGTGTTTGATTGCGAATTGAGTTGATTTGTTGTTCGATCAATGCTTGTTTGGGGCGTTTTTAGTGTTTAGATCAACGTAAGTATCGTGGTTTGTGGTTGACTTTACGTTGACTTTTCTGGGTTGACTTTTCGGGGTTGACTTTTCGGGTTGACTTTTTGCTTAATTGTGTTGTGTGGTGTTTTGATTGTTCCCTATACCCGTGCATCTAGCCAAGTAGATGGGATGACCGCTCCACTGGGTATTTATGATAATACTCACGCATCTCTTATAACCATGTGATGCAGGTAAAGAGAAAATGTGATCGTGGAATCAGGGCGAGGAAGAGAAGATGATCTAGTGTCTCGTTTGTATTTATATCTATTCCACTTTTGTTATTGTGTTGAATTATTGTGTGGTTTAATATTTATGGGAATATAATTTCGGGGGTTAAAAAAAAAAATAAAAAAAATAAAAAAAATTATGGTTTTTTCACGAATCCTTCAAGTGCCTAATCTCTATCAACGTCAAGCTAGCGACGTAAAACAAGCACGCTTGGGAGGCAATCCCAAAGGTATCCCTTGTACATATTTTTATTTTTGTTATCTTCTTATGTGGTTTTGTTTTTGTGTATTTGAGTTGTAGAAACTCCGTCAAGGTAGCGACGTTAAACACGCCTCTTGGGACCTCCCAAGTACTCTCTCTTTACACCATCTTTACTCTCTCTCTCTCTCTCCAAGGTACCATCATTTTTACTTTGTACATACTATTTTTATTCCCTTATTTTTCATTCTCTTGAGTAATGACTTTCTCTTTGATTTTACTTTCTCAGCGAGACGGTGAGAAGTAAGTCCGGGGGAGGGACATTATTTGCTAATGAATCTTTTAATTGTTTTGTTTTTCTTTTTCATCTTTGAGTCTTTTTTTCATCTTTGAGTCTCATGCATTGCATTGTACATGATAAAACCTTCAAAAATCATAAAAATTTGAAAAATTTCGAAAAATACAAAAAGATTTTCCTTTTCATTTAGTTGCATTTCATACACTTGTATTATCTTTTAGGTTGCATCATTCATATGGAGAACAATGATTTAAATGCTTTGTAGAGATTTTTAGTACATAGATTTCTTTGAGAATGTCTTGATAATGCTCTATTAGGCTTCATAAACCGCGAAAAGCATGTTTCTCCATATCTTTGATCTCTTCGCTCTAGATTCTCTAAGTCTTGTTGATTACTTGTTTGAATTGAAACCAACTCCACCTTATTAGACCATAATTTGAATTTAAATTCTCTTGCTTATGAGTCTTTGACCTTAACCATGGTTCACTTATACACATTCAACCATTTTCATTCCTTATACCACTCTCTAATGGTTTGAATGGCCATCCCGATTCAAGTTCATCATTTGAATGAGGATGGTACCACACCTTGATTAAGCCTAGCCTTTATTTGAAACAACCATTTATTTATTGAGTGAGGCCTTTTCCATTTGCACCTCATGCATAAAATCTTTAGAGATGGAAACGACGAGTTCTTTTCTTCCATTATGAGTAGTCTTATTGGCTAGTCTAGGTGGGTTAAGAGAATTTCGGAGTCTCGTTGGTCTGAATTACGTTTGAGAATTGGTAAGGGTGAGTAAGAGTGTGAGCTAGGTAAAGAACGAAAAAGGGTGTCTAGGGAGGGAAAATCGAAAAGAAAAGAAAATACTACTCTTAAGCTAAGTGTTTAAAAAAAATAAACTTCTAGAGAGGAAAAGAAAAAGAAAGAATCAATTGGAGTTTGATTAAGAAAGCAAGAGTAGTTGTCAAAGTATAAGAAAGATCTCCCTAGGTTCTATCCTTGAAATAAAAGAAAGAAAAATGAAGTAATTGGTGTGGAGAACAAGAGTAACTTTGAGTGAAACAAAAAGAGTATGGGGTGGGTAGAATGGAAGAAAAAATCTTGTATGCATCAACTGTTTCCCTTCTCCATTGCTTTTGTGTGTTGACTTGTGCCATATGTTGAGAGAAGTCACTAAAATGTTTTAAAACACCACTTCACTTCACATTGAACTTATTCTCTTACCAAGCCGATTGGATTAGGTCAAATTCTCATTTGCAAGACTACACGGTTTTGAATTTTAATGAATTGAAGGAGTTGGTAGATAAGATACATTTGGTCACTTGACATTGGATTTAGAGGCAAAACATTGGAGTTGCGATGAGAATGAGAAGTTTGATTGAGTAGATGGTTTATCTTTAGCATTGAGATGTATTATCTTGCATTGACAATTTGATCTTTGGAAAACAATCTCTTGGCTATGAGTTCTCCATTTCAAACCTCTTCACCGGTTTGTTCTCTTTGTTTGCTCGAGGGCGAGCAAAAGGCAAGTCCGGGGGAGTTGATGCATTCATATTTTAGCATATTTAGCATGTATTTTCTTTAGCTTTTATAGTCATTAGACTTTCATTTTGCATATTTTTCATCATTTTTAGTCTCATTTCATACTTAGGATCATTTTAGAGTGTAGGATACATTTCTTTGCATTTTGTGCATTTTTGGTTCCTTTTTAGGTACTTGGGAGACATTGGAGTAAGTTGGAGACAAAGAGGTTAGAAGAATTCATCAAATGGGCAAAACACATGCAGAAGAAGTCTAAATCGACTCAAAGATCATCTCTTTTGAAGGTCTTACCTTGATCGGCTTAATCTGATATTATGAGAGCTGAAGTAAAATTGAGTTAGCTTTCCAATGGAGGTGGTTTCAACTCATTTGGAGCTGTATTGCGAAAGTTATGGAAGATTTAGTGAAGACATGTCCGTCTGGCGAGCAAATGAAGCAAGTGCAGAACATAGAATTTGATCGATCGATCCACTTGTGGATCGATCGATCCGATTTTATTAAAATCATCGGGAGACCTGCGGATCAACCTGTTTGAAGTTTAATAAGTGGATCGATCGATCCTTGCCCTAAAACTGCCCAAAAATCACTTTATCTAACTTTGTTTTATTTATCAAAAACGTGTTTGAGTACTCCAAAAACGTGTTTGAGACCAATATAACTGAGTTTTCACTCAGTTTTGTAGGGGGGACAAGAATTATTGATAGAAGACTTTTATTTTTCATTGGAGACTTTTATTTTATTTTTGGAGAAGTGTTCTCCCCCTAGAGTTGGATTTAGATCCAAACTCTCTTTGATGTTATGGATTGATCTTCATCTCCTCATGCCACTCTAGAGAAGAATTCTTCACCTTTATCTTTTATTCTTATGTTTATATCTTTTGTTTCATATCATGTTTAGCATGTAATCTCTTTTATTGGATCATGAATTATGCTAGTTTATGATGTTTTGATAGTTAGATGATGATAATTATGGTTGATCTTTGTTAGATCCTTCACTTAAGTTGACTTAAGTTGTTCTTAATGCTAGTTTTGACTTGATCACTCGAAATCTAGATCTCTAGACATTTTCATACCCGGAAGGTGTTTGTGGAAATGTTTGAACTAAACTTGTTGTGAGCTTGGGTCACATAGCTACTTGACCGTGGTTCTATGAACTCTTGTGACGAAAATGGTAGAATATTAATGTTTGTCTAATCATTGAGATGGAATGCTTGACCGCGGATCTTGAATGTGATTAGGGAAAGAGGTTTTACCATTGGCGTGGACTAACCGTATAAAAATGAATATTCCATTGTCTAGGATAGTGTTTGATTCAACCTTGACATCATTGTTTGATTGTTAGTCCATTCTTATGATAGTTAACTTCATGGTCCAATGTTTTTATCTTGTTTATCTTCTTGTATTTTAGTTTTTCTTGCATTTCTTATATTTTAAACCAAACAAAAACACCGAAAATATTTGCTATAGCTTAGTTTGTTTCTCGGATCTCTAGTGTGCAATTTTTAGTCCTCGTGGGATCGATCCTTAAGTACTCCTCGGTATTCCATGCACTTGTGGACTATTTGAGGCTTTATAAATGTAAAGTTTCGATCGCCTATTGGATCTTTGGTATTTAGCAAAGGTAAAATAGCTCGCATCAGACTCCCAACAAATCTCGACCAAAACCTGTTCTTATCACCAAACTCAACAAATAATTAGTATAATAACGAAAAATTAAAGAATTAAGATTGTAGGAAGACAAATTATACGATACAGCAAAACTGAATATTTCTTAGTTTAATAATTAAAAACCAGATACAAAATAGGTTTGATCGATAACAAAATCACGATGAACGATGAATGGTTTGTGTGGAGGCGAGACACTATTTCTTTAATTTTTTTAATTGCCTGTAATGTACCGGTTTTGATGCAATCAGAATTCCACGATACAACTACACGATCGACTATCCCACAACATTCGAGAATATAAGTTAAGGAACCAAATGTTGACCAAAAAAAAAGTTAAGGAACCAAAAACCTATGTGTACTATGAGACTAAAAAAACAAATAAAATAAAATATGAGGATGATTGCTTTATGTTGTGTGTCTGTGTCATCATGAGAGGGACGATGGCTTCTTATATAGCCCAAGCTCAACGTAAGAATATTACGGAGGAGACAAAGAGAATTATTCTCTCATAAACACAATTGATTGCATAGTTTGACGTTTTTCAAAAATCAATAACGTTACAAGCAAATCAATTAAAGGAGATATTTTGTTGATCTAATCAACTCCATAATTCAAAAAGAATTTGTACTAAAAAGAATTAATTTTTTAGACCATTGGCTCATTTAGCCAAATCTAAAAACCCAAAACAGAATCCTAATCCGGATATCTCATTTCTCCAATACACCAAAATGTAACAAGTTTTTAATTCTTGTTATAGTGCTGGGATTTATAACCGAACCGAACAAACCGATCGGAACAGAACCAAAATTTTTGGTTTTCGGTTAGGGTTGGGTTAACTCACCTTAACCGATCGGCAACTAATAAAAATTGATTCGTTTTTCGGTTAATTCGGTTCGGTTTTTGGTTAACCGATTGGTTTTTCTATTTTTTTTTTTTAAATCAATTTTTTCCCCAAAAAAACCAAAAATCAATTTTTTTTTTTGAAAAAATATGAACCGAACTATCCGAATGTATCCGAACTATCCAAAATTATTCGATTTTACCCGGCTTTGAATAAAATTTGCAAACTTTCGGGTAGTTTCAGTTATAAAACAAAATATTTGAACTAACCGATATATGAACCAAACCAAACCGAAAATTTCTTCGGTTATTTTCGGTAGAATTATTACTATCCGAACTACCCAATTATCTGAATTATCCGAAGTTGCAGGCCTACCTTGCTATAATTTCTCCTCTTTATATATAGAGATTCTATCTCCAAATTCCAATGTAGAACATTTAGTAGTTTTACAGTTAGCTAAATTTTAGAAGTTTCACAAACATTCTAACTCATCCACATTAGATCTCCATTTCTCACTCAAACTAACTACGATTTTGACAAGCATATACCCTATCTTTTAGTGCTTATGGCGACGATACCATCGTATTCAAAATCCAGTCATTCCGATGAACGTCTCTACCAAAAAATCTACTAACAAATGGTATAAAACCATTTCGTCAAAAACGAGTTCCAACATGACTTTCTGACATTTCTTTGCTTATATGCTACAAAAACGAATACGGAATTCAGATGAAATTAAGAATCTCCTTCGATATCAAGTAGATCTTTGTGCAACTGAAACATTACTAATCAATAAAGTACTCAAAAATGGCATCACGGTGCCCCAAAACTTGCAAACATGTTAAAGCGTGTGGTCAGACATATCTTTTTTTTTTTGAATAGTGGTTAAATTTATTCAAAGTAAATATCTGTTGTTACATCGAAACAAATTTCAAGCATAATTTATAAGAAGTTAAAACTTTACATTGAAAAGAAGAATTTTTGTTTATCGAGTCGCAAACCATATCTCCAAACCGTCTTCAAAGTTGTTTGTATTCATTCCTCGGATTGATGATAAACGATTTCTCACTTGTTTATCGACAAATTGGACGACTTGAGATGATGTGAGAGGCTTTTCTCCGTGTATACGATTGTTTCGTTCCCTCCAAATGGTGTGCATCGTAGTTTGGAAAGCATACCGCGTTAAGAATTGGATAGTTTTGTCTTGTGAGTCGAGTGTCAAGATGTCCACTAACCGCTCCAAGGAAGTTGTGTATTTGTCGAGTAGTAAGTTTCGAACCAAGCTGCTCCATATCTGTCCGGTATAGCTACATTCGAAATAGAGATGATTACGAGTTTCGGTATGAATTTGACAGAAAATGCAATCACCACTTGCTCCAATATTCCATTTAAGCATACGATCACCCGTTGATAAGCGATCATGAAGAGTTAGCCACGCGTGGAAGGCGTATTTCGGAGTTGCATGCTTAAACCATATACCCTTCGACCATATGACTGTAGGATGCTCCACCCGAATCTGATGCCATGTATCTTTTGAAGAGAATGTCTCTTTATACGTATTATGTTTCCTTCTCCACAAGACTACATCCTCCCCTTGATGTAAATAAACTTCAATTTATCTTCTCTAATCGTTAAAACATATATATTTACCACGTTACAAAAAACTTCGATGATCTAAAATCAGATTTATAAATTATTGCTTTACCATAGCTTATCTGTTTCGTATTTTTACAAATGATATAATGTGAAAGAAGAAAAAAACATTAAAAAATGTGGGTTCTCAAAGTGTAATTATCACCTAACGTGTTTTATGGAAGGAATTAGGCCCGTGTAATTATGATTACACATTCCCATCTTGTTATCTATACTTATTTTATTATTTCTACTACATTTTCAACCCAACCTTGTGATAATTCGTATCCAATCCCCACTAACTCCATATTTTTCCTCGACATCAGACCATACTTTCTTTTCTGGATGTCTTTAAATAAAAAAATATTAAAAACACACTCTCTCTTCTTTTTACTCAATTTTATATCTTTTCTTTCATCCTTTTATTCAACTTTTATTAATTTTATATTTAAACACACCCATATTCTCTCTCCAAAAATGTCTTCTTATGTCTTCTGAATACACTATTTCTCCAAAAATATCCACTATCTCCTCTCTTTACTCAAATTTTATTAATTTTCTATTTTAATACATCCCATTATTTCAACCAAAAACACTCTCTTTCTTCTTTTTACTCAAATTTTAATAATTTTATATTTAAAAACACCTACAAAATTTTACCATGCTCTTATGATCATTTAAAATAAACAATATTTTAATCTAAATTATGTTAGTTTTTCAAATGTTTTCTTCGCGTCGTGCAAGTCAAGTCTCATATACCAAATGATTATTGTTTTAAATAATTCAAACGTGAGTGGAAAATACATTTCTTGTTCTAACAATGATTATCATACAAATGAAAATCAGAAAAACTAAAAATTACACAAGAAAAAAAAAAGAAGAATTTATCTACAAGTTAGATTCCTCAAACGTGGATCAGAAATCAATAAACATATCATTTTTATTGCACACGTGCGAACGTGCGATGGAGACCATAACGGTGACGGAGGAGCTGATGATGTCGTCGTTCTCAGTTTCTCAAAATGTTACCTTATATCAAACCCACCTACCGTTAACTCTCTGTCGTCCTTCAACGGAATAAACGTAATTCTCACCTGAGAACAATTACAATAGGACTGTTCAATTTACCCCTTATCATTTGTAGAACACACCCACCATCAATCAAATTATATAATAAATAAACAACATGATCAGAAACTACATACTACCTTTGTTGCCTTCAATCTTGTGTAGAGACTGTTCGTAGAACCACGAAGAATGAGAAACATGCGTTAAAAAAAAAAATATACATTAAAAAAATGCAAAGAAAAGAGGAACATACAGTTTTTTGGTAATGATCTACCGGCAACGTTTTCTTCTTCTCTCTGCGGAGTGCCTGTTGAATTGCGTCCATCTTTCTACTCTCTTCATGAGATTTTGGGATTCGCATTGGGTCCCTAAATAATGAAAAACACAGAATAAGAAACAAATACACAAATCCCTAATTGGAATTTCAAGAGTAATTGGAAAGTCAAATCCCTAATTTATCGAATCCTTAACTCTCAGACCAAATTTGATGATCGATGCAAAAGAAATAGAAAATTGCTGAAGAAGGAGTTAATAACAATCCATTTTAGTTCTCGTCGGTGACCTAAGAGCAAGAACGAGTGTAGATTTCGGCTAGCTTTTTGTCCATCTAATTGCAGAAGAAGGAGATGAGATAAAGAACAGTACATTGCAACCATTGATGAAAAGAATGATATACACAATGATTCCTTAAGGAATATATCATTCTTTCCTTAAGGAATGCTACACACAACTTGCAAGTCTCCTGGTTTCTGTTTCTGTTTCGCATGAACTAGGCCATTATGACATTCAATATTCTGTTTTTGGTTCGGAATCATTGTGTGTAGCAATATGATTTATGAATCATTCTGAATTTAGTTTGTTAGTAGTGAATCATTCTGAATTTAGTTGTTTGTTAATGAAATATATACTTGTTTGTTAGTAGTGAATCATTCTGAATTTAGTTCTGTGGTTGTAATATGTTTTGTTCATGGCATTCAATATTTTGTTTGTCGTTGCAGTGTACTCAACTCGATCAGAAGGGGAACCCTTTTGGAATGGGTCAAATGTCTGAGATGGTCAGCAAAGGGAAAAGGAAAGAAAGCTATGCAAGCTCTTCTACGACAGCACTGCTAAAGATCCAGGAAAAGCTTAAATCAGCTTGTCTTAAGATAGCTGAACAAGACGCGGATAATGCTCGTCGTGATGAGGAGCATCGGCAAAATCATTCTCGGATCTCTGAAATGGAGAAGCTGATCGCGTTTATGAAGAACATCGATCCCCGTCTCGCAGCTTTCATGAGCCAATCCCTTGTCTTGGATTCTTCACCAGGGATCGCACCAATCACTGCACCAGCGACCATACAACCTTCTGCACCAGGCAACACCCTGCCACCTAACCCAGTACTTTCACTATTTTATTTTTTGCTTCTCAAACTTTCTATCTTTTTGTTTCAACAAACTTGTTTATGATCTTTTGTGTATGTTTAACTCCTTTTGTCAAGCTAAATGGTTTAAGACTAAGTTTCTTTTTTATTTTTAACATTCATTTCTTGTTTTACTTAAAACAAACACACACACACATATATATATATATATATATATATATATATATATATATATTTATTTAAAAACAACTAAAATTTATCTAATAATTATTTTTTTTTTTGGGTATAGGAAGTAGCAAAAATGTTGCAAATTTGTAACTAATTACCGACATAAGCATTAATGAAACAAACAAAGGCGTCACATTTTAGTCGTTCATAAGTGAGGCTTTACAGACTAATTTGCGACTACTCACGCTCATTAGCTACTACCAGATTAGTTTAAAAAACGTTGCATATATACGACTACACATGTTGTCACCAATGCGTCTCAATACAACGACTGGAAAACTCGGTCATTACGTAGAGGCGAGAAAGGAGATGCAAGGTTAGGTGGAAAACGAGACGCAAGGTCAGCAGCCGTAACATGCTCATTAACTGATAAACTCTACTTAAACACTTTAAAATCTCTCAAAATCTTTGATTAAAATATTTCTAATGAGAGTGGATTTGAAAATATATTTTCAAATTACTAGTTCAATAGCATTGGATTTTAATTTATATTTGAATAACATAGAATTTATCAATTTAATACAAATTATTTCAAATTCTAGATTCAATATACCTTCCTTAAATTATGAATTAATTCATATATTCGAAATGATAAGGTATGACAAAGATAGTTAGAGAAAAAGGTATTTGTAGAGAAAAAATGGTTGATCCAACGATTGTGATAGTAATTTCAGTTATAGTTTTAGGGGGTGTATTCAAAGTTGTATTTAAAAGGATTTGAGTTTTAATGAGATTTTAGATGATTTTAGTGATTTTGTGTGATTTTAGAAAATTTAATATAAAACTATCTAGAATCCCACCTAAAACCATATGATTTGACTCTTTGTATTTTTAACAAAGAAATCCTCTCAAATCCCATGAAGTCATTAAAAACCAAATATTTCATATGTTTCCAATAACAGTGGGTTTTAAAGGTATTTTTCCAAATTACTAGTTCAATAACACTATATTTTAATAGAGTTTTTTAAATCAATGATCCAATAACATAGAATTTGACAAATCATAACAAATCACTTGAAATGCTAGATTGAATACACCCCCTTATAGTTAATTTGAACGGTAAAGAGTTCTTATTGAAAGTGAATTCCGAATCAATGTAAAGTCACTTTAAACTAGGAAAAATACGTTTGTTTAACAACGGAGTTACTTTTGAATAATCATGAAAAAAATGCTAACGACTCTTCTCAAAAGAAATTCCATCGTGTGTTTCTTTGCTTCTTTGCTTAATCTATAGGGAAACACACAATATTACTGAAATTCCATTGCTTAAGAAAATTCCATTGCTTAGTGATGATTTTGCGATTTCTTATGAGTGTTTAGTTATTGTGAAATTGGACTATTTCGGTGAAATGAGTGTGATTCATCACACTTCTTATGTAGGATTTTTAACTATAACTTGGTCTGCTAATTACATAGAACCAAGTTTTCGATACATCGAGAGGATCTTGAACCACTATTTCATATATTTAGTTTTTATCTGTGATCGTTTCAAATGAGACTATCTGCAATGAAATGATGTCTACAAACTTTTTGTTCCTAAAAATGAGTAAGGACATTAATTATAACTAGTTAAAAAATATATTACAATATATATTAAGAATCCATGTTTGAGTATATATCCCGCTACATTCGGAAAATGATTGTTAATATATGTGACTATATCAATTGTATTATGTGATTATAGGTAGTACCGAAGTTTCGTCTGAGGTTCGTTTGCCGTTTTGTAATCGGAAATTTTTTAAAATTTTCGGAAGTTCGATTCCATGTCGTTTTCGAAAATCTCCTTCTAAAAAATATGTTGGAAGCTTACCATTCTATTTTGGTATTGTTATTGTTTTCTACTACATTTTCAACCCAACATCTTGTGATAATTCGTATCCAATCCAATACCCACTCACTCTATCTTTTTCCTCGACATTCTAACCTAATGATTCTTTAGGTTGATCCTTTAGATCACCTATATAATATTCTAAATTATGTTAGCTTTTTCAAATGTTTTCTTCGGATTGTGCAAGCAAAGTCTTCTATACCAAAGGATTATTGTTTTAAATAATTCTCACGTAAGTGGAAATACATTTCTTGTTACCAGTTTCTTGTTCTAACAATGATTTTCATACAAATGAAAATCAGAAAAACTAAAAATTACACAAAAAAGAAGAAGAAGAATTTATCTACAAGTTAGATTCCCCACACGTGGATCAGAAATCAATAAACGGATCATTCTTATGGCACACGTGCGTCGGAGTTCGTAACGGTGACGGAGGAGCTGATGATGACGTCGTTCTCTGTTCCTCAAAATGTTCCGTTATATCAAACCCACCTACCGTTAACTCCCCGTCATCCTTTAACGGAATAAACGGAGGTCGTAACACCTCCGTTAAAAAATCCCATCTCACACCCGCGAAAAAAGCATGCTCCTTTATCTCCGCCCCGCCACGGTTGCTACCTAACCGCTTGTTCGGATCCTTAACCAGCAACCGCCGGATAAAATCGGTTAAGTCGTTGGGTTTTCCAGCGAACTCGGGTTCCTTAACCAACACGTTTCGAAAAGTCTCCTTCTTGCTCTTCCCTTTGAACGGAGTCTCTCCGTACATCATCTCATATGTCAAAACGCCGAGAGCCCACCAATCGACGGAGAAATCGTGACCATCGCCGCGAATCACCTCCGGCGAGACGTACTCGTCGGTTCCGACAAAGGAATTAGAACGTTCGCCGGAGGAAAAACTCGTTTTCCGACGAGTAATCGGGTTAACCCGAGCGGATCTCGTTTTCTTAAGCCCTGTTTTGTTCCTCTCTGTAACCGCCGGCGAGATCCACCGAGAGAAGCTCCGATTTTTATTACGACCCGTGCTCAATTCCGGGTCGGGTTGATAGAATTGCGGCCGGGTGGGTTTTTTGAGGCTCCGAGAAAGGTCGAAATCGGTGAGTGTAACGTGACCGGATTGTTGAATCAGAATGTTTTCAGGTTTCAAGTCTCTGTAAGCGATCCCCATGGAATGAAGATGGTCAAGCGCACATACGATCTCAGCCACGTAGAATCTAATAACAGAGGAGCTAAAAACGCCGTCGTTTTGACGGCGGAGGAGGACATTGAGATCGCCGCCGGAGCAATAAGGTACGGACCAGGCGAAGAATTCCGGTGACTCGAAGGAAGATAAGAGACGAGGGAGAAAAGGGTTTTGATTGGAGTCGACGGAGAGACGACGGAGGACCTCGATTTCCCACAGTGCACGGCGGAGAGAGGAGGCAGAGGATTTGTGGACGAGCTTGACGGCGAAGGAAGAAGAAGAGAGTGAAGCGACGTCGTGAGCGAGGAAGACGGTTCCAGTGGCGCCTTTACCGAGGATTTTGAGAGCTCTGATTGAATCGAGGTGGAGAATCACCGGGGATGGAGGTGGGGACGACGGTGATGTGTCCATTGAGTGTGTGAGTGGAGGAGAGAGACGAGTGGGTCTGAGTTTTGCCTTATGGTCTCCTCTGTTCTCTGTTTATAGCTCTATCGTTATCGTTGCCTTCAAATTTCTTTATTATTTGTCTCTTTTAGTTTTTTCTTTTGCTTTGATGCAGAAATGTATTTTAAATTGCTAATAATTTCCCCTATATTATGGCGATCGATGGCTGTTTAATTAAAAAAAAGGTTGCGGAAGATATATGCGCACGTATATAATCTAGAATTTTTAATTTATATGATAGGATATAGACACACACCATATATGAGTAAGTAATAAATATAGACAATACATACGACATTAAATTAGTTTAAATACTCTCTCTTTGTTAATTTTTTATGAGATGGTTTAACCAAAAGTACAAAAATTAGTGACCTATATAAAAATATTTGTGTTTCTTAATTAAAATCATTTCAACCAATAATAAAAGTAATACTACATAATACAAATGGTCATAAGTATATGTTAAATGATGAATGGACAATATCCATTAAAAATATGTAACAACGGAAAATATAATTATCCTAAATCGTAGAAAATATTTTTTTTAAAAGGAACAATATGTACCTTTTGTAAATAAATCATATCTGGACACGTCAAAAAAAAAAAAAAAATCAAATCTAGACTTCCACGAATCAAAAAGTAGAAATGGTTTCTTCGTCAAAAGAATGGTGGACCGGTTATTGAAGAGTCATCTTCAACTATTCCAATCCTAAATATTTTGGAATCAAAGGCAGTATTTGAAGTAAGGAAATGTAAAAACACTAATTTTACTTTTACGGAACTCCAAAACCATCTTTAGTCACCTTCAAAACCGTGCAACCGATCAAGATCAAGACACTTGAAACCACTTTTACGTTTCAAAGATCATCAAAAACATTCTAATGCGAGCTAATTAAGAATGTTATACTTCACTCCTCTAGATATGTAATGTCATGGGTTTGTATTATATTCTCTCCGTTTTAAAATATAAGTTATTTTGTAGGTTTTTTTTGTTTCAAAATATAAGTTGTTTTGACAATTCTAGATATTTTTTAATTTTATTGAATATTGTGTGACCACTAATACTTTACAGTATTTTGTATGATTGGTCAAATTATTTTTATTAAATATATTAAATGATACTTTTTAGTAGAAAAATAGTTTCTAAATATTCGCGTTTTTAGCTAAAACAACTTACATTTTGTAAGATTAATTTTCTATTAATGCAAAATCCAGGTTGTCGACAAAATTAAAAAAAGTTATTATATGTAATATACTGATCATGTGTATAATGATAATAATGTCATCTTCTTTTGTTTTCCTTTTCCCCTTCACGACAAGGAAAAATATAAAACTGAAGGCAAATAATGAAGGAGTAGAAATAATGGAACACGTGCGGTAACATAATGCAGTAGAGCCAATGTGTCGACAAGCCAAACTGGAGCCTTGCAACCACCACATTTAAATCTAAAGCTAAATCTTTGTTTAGTGCTAATCGCTTAGCACGCCCGTACAATTATTAAACCTACTTTCATCTATCCGATTAATTATTTCTTATTGTATACTTCGTATACTAAGCAAATGCCTAACTCACCATAAACGTAGCGACTAGTTTTATTTTATTAGTTTATAATATAATTCTTTTCTTTATATGATAGATTATTGCGTATAATGGAGTGGACATTTCTGTATATGCAATTGAGACGTTGGAATAATGATGATTCAATTTTTTTTAAACTTAATTTGAACATCTAAAATTAGAATAACCTTTTATTAAATGCGAAGATTTTAACTTGTTTTTCAACGTAGTGAATATTTTTGTCTACTAATTCTGAACTTGAATCTCAATTTTGTATCACATATCCGTCTGGATTTATTGGTATATTAATACCATATGAAAACTCATAAACTCCTATGTTAAAAAAACAATTAGAAATAGTATGATCAAGGTTTGTGTCTCTGTAGATATACTAGATTCTTTTATCCTTAAAACTCAGTTATATATACTAGATATGATGATGACCAAAATCCTAGCGTACTAGTTATTAAGAATTAAAAAAAACTCCTAACATATCTAATTTTATATAAAACATTTGTTTCATTGTATATTTTTTTGACAAAAAGAAAAAAATGTTCCAATTCATAAACGATCATTTATTGTGATATTCAAGATATCTGGTTATGAAAATTTTATTTAATATTCTTAGATATATATAATACTAATAAACACCAGTAGGATGAAAAAACAAAGAACACGATTTTTGTTTTTCATTAAAAAAGCTTTTTTCATCTACTTTATCAAATTTTAATATCTTCCCCATATGCCAAATTTCATTGTATTTTAGTTTTTTCATGCCAAAAATGTTTTCTAGATTCTCTAATCTTATTTTAATAATTTTTATATCAAAATCCTATATGACATGAAAACTCAAAAATAGGCCTTATATTCTCCGATTTTTTTATTGTCTTTTATGTTTCTATCCCGTTATGATTGTGTTCTTCCATCGTAGAAGTTTGTTGTATGTTTTTTTTTCTTTGATTACAATTAACACAGTTATGCAGAATTTTAGCAATGGTAGAGTTTTTTCTCTAAATCTAAATCAATTCTTTCTAATAGAATAATTTTGTTTGAACCTGTCAGAGGTAGACATAAATCGATGATAAGTGTTATTGTAGTGCAACACTTATCAACTGGAAGTTTCAAAAAAAAAAAAAACACTTATCAACTGGAAGAACGTTTTCAGTTTGAAAGAATATGGTTATCGAAATCGAATTTTTACTACTCTTGTAAGATTTTTGTAAGGTACATGAAATTTAACCTCAGAAAGAAGAAAATGTGTGACATAATCTTTTGTTAGAGATATGATCAGCAGTGAAACAAGCATTGTCATCATTCCCATCTCCAATGAACAAACTCTAACGGTATTTTATTTTCTGTTTGCTTTGTTTTCCGTAAAACGATTATCTATTTTCACTGATTTCAAGATTATAAAAAAAAAACGAGACGAGAATAATAATATAAATGATATCACATTCTCTAGAAGAGATGCAATTGCCAAATTCATTGCTGCTTGTACTTGAGAGATAAGTAATTTTCTATGTTTAAAAATACACTTCATCATCATTATATTTTAGTGTAAAACTAGAAATCTAGTAAGATAATTACTTTATGAAAACTTTCATAATCACCAAGCAACAAATTCGACTTTTTCTGCAAAATTATTGTTTAATAATAGTATATTTAGTTTTGTTACGATGGTTATGTGTTTTATCTCAATTTTTACCTCTAAAATTTTGTGTTTGTCGTTTGTTTGTTTGTTGTTAAAAAAAAAAACAAGATAGAATAAAAGTAAAAAAGCAAATCACAATTTTTTTCACCGTGTTCAACCTTTCGATGTGATAGAGTCTACGTCTGGGACATAATTCAATCATGGCGCTTTATAGATTAGAGATGAAGTGCTCAAACAGAGTTACAAGAGGTTATACAAAGATATGTATTTCTTTCTCTTTGTCAAAAACCACGCAATCTGCTGGAAGCAGAAGAGATATGCATTAATACACATAAAGCTAATATTCTGTCGCGATCAGAGTTTTTTGCTTCCTTATCTCTTCAGGTTTTGAAACGCAGCATTTCCATTAGAATTAAACCAGAAAAAACACTTGAGATAACCAATTTTTCAATATCGGTTTAGACATTAAACCAACATCCAATCTGAAATTAGAATCATACAGCTATTCCATTACCAAATTTTTTGAAAAAAAATTCATAAAGATTTAGTTTCATGGTTTAATTTACTAAATCCTTCTTATACGTACACATAAAACAAGAAAAGACCTGCTGGATCACAAAACAATGAACCATGATGACAATTACATATTTAGTGGTTGATTGTAACAACTCTAAGAAGAATTTGACAAAACTGATTCCATATGGTCCTACTACTTATGTATTTTTATGAATTAAATAGTCTAATTAATTCACAAGGTGCTTGAGAGAAAAAAAAATATATATATATATATATATATATATTTTTTGTAAGACAGATAAAAGATATATTAAATGAAGAAAAGCGTATGGTATTAAAATTTCGAAGTATACTTTTCTTTGTTAGACATTTCACATCAAAAATAAAAGAATTATAGTTTAGAGTATAAGGGATATGTAGATCACTCTATTTAAAATTGATATGATATACAAATTCCCAAACGTTGCATTACCCATTGTAAAATTTACACATTTTTGACATTTATTTGATTATCAATAAACAAAAGTTAGATCCGATCGGTGATCTAAAATGATATGACTTTTAGCATTAGAGCGAACAGTATACGGTTATAGAATACTTAAATATTGTAAAAGTTGTGATAAAATATTATAAAATTTTGAGTTTAATGTTTTAAGTTACGTTTTTGATATTGTTTTTAAGATTGAGAACTAGAAAACTGATATATTTTGTACTGAAACGGTTTAAAATTACTAGTTATGAGAAATATATGAAATGGGGAAGTGAGGTACGTCACGTGGGATGCATAATCGGAAAAAAAAGAAGAGAATACAACAGTGTGCTTTTTTAATGATTTCGGAAACGAGAGAGAGAGAGATTTTTTTTGTTTTTTGGATCAAAGGAGTGAGAGATTTTAAGAAGAGAATTTTAAAAGAGAAAGAGTCACAACTTTATGGCACAATATGTATATTTCACACTGTACTCTTATCTTACTTTTTTTTTCTTTCAGCCTCTTTACCAAATTATGAACATAATTACCCCCACTCCATATCTTTATTACCCGTTGTTTTGATATGTAATTAGTCAATGACACGAATACATTAATTTATAACTTTACATTATGTATAAAATAACCTTCATTGCAAAGAAAGTCATGAAATTTACTTGGATGCCTCGGCGAACTTTTGCTACCTGACTTGATCTTATTGTTTGGCTGTCTGTTTCAGTCGGTCCTTCTACTCTCACTCTTAAGAAACTTGTTGCTTAAACTGTGATCTTTCACATATGGAAGGAGAGAATTAACAGACTCTCCACAACTCTAGCTCACCTCCTGATACGGTCATTTTCAAGCATGTGGATCACAACATCAGGGACTCTATTCTTGCTCGGATTCACCGTAAATCTTTTTGAAACCTGCAGCTGCTCTCTCTGGTTCACATATGAGTAGTTGCATAATTAGTTCGGATGCCTAATCATCCACCCGGTTTCACTTAGGTTTTTTATCTTTTTTTTTTGGTTTTTTTAAACTTATTGATTTGTCGAGCAGATTGTAAAAATATTTTTCACTTTTTCGTGTATAAAATTCACATTTTATTAAAAAAAGTCATGAAATTTGGGAGTCTGATGCCATGATTACATATTATTTAGTTTTTTTTTTCATTCCCTGTCATTATATAAAATAAAATAAAATCTATAACGTTTGTTATACTTATTTGTGACCTGGCAGTCACGAGTTTGCACAATAAAAAAAATTGGAAACAGTTTGTTGAGTCTTACCAATTTTAGTAAAGAAATTTTGAAAAATGTCATTTTTCAAAAATATCATATTTTTAAAATATTTAAAAAATGTCACTTTTTCAAAACTATTTATTCATTATATTATTTATGTTTGTGTTAAGTGGTTAAATATGTTGTATTAGGTTTTAGTTTAAGGATTTAGGGTTTGTTAGAGATCAAAACATTTTTTAGAGTTTAGAATTTTAAGATTTAAGTTTTAAAAATCCATAACTAGTGATATTTTTACAAATGGACAACTAATTATGATATTTTTGAAAAATGGCATACCGAAAATAATATTTTTGCAATTATCCTATTTTAGTATTGGTAGGTCGTGAAACCAAAAATTCTCATAGCTATTGATCCAATATTATATTATTAAGTTTCTTGTTATGTATTTGCAATCTAATTTGATACTATATGTCTATTACAAAAAAATCTTTGTGATAGTGTTTATACCATTGCAACAAAAGTATTTCACTAATATTTCATGGAATTTTTTGTTTATCTATTAATACAATTCGTATTTTTCCTAAGAAAAAAATAGAGTTTTTTGTAACGCTGTAGTTTTATTATTATTCTATTACAAATTATAAGAATTGTTAAATCGACGATTCTACAACGAACAAGTCTTTCATCTTGATCCACGTTAGACGATTATACTTTGCTCCACGCTGATCTCCTGTAAGGTAGCCTCCAATAATGTACATAAATATTAATAATTCGCATTTCCTGGAATTCGAACCTTAGACCTCCTCGTGTAAAATCCTTAATGAAGCATTGATCCATTAGTATTATCAACATATAAAATTAAGTACATAAATTTAGAATTGTTTTCACTATTTGATTAACTAGCTCGATCTGATCCGCTACAAATTTTTATAAATATTAGTTAATAGAATTTTATTATCCACATAATGCTACAATATTATTAATTCATATAATATATAATTTTAAAATTACCAAAACCAAAGTCAATACTTCAACTTAATTCATTAACCTAATCCTTCAAATTTTTGAATTCTTTTTAATGAAAAACTGTAATCATGTGTTTGATAACTTTTGTTTTTGTATATCTAGTTTAACGTTTCGAAAACTGATTTTTAGGTATTCAGATTAGTTGGAAATTCAAATGTACGTAGATTCACTTGTATAAAAAAGATGGAATGGAGTGGAGAATCGTTTTTAAGACTTTGATTTGGTAAATAGCATCTTTCTTTTTTTGTGGAGAAAACTGTCTTCAGCTCTCGTTTCTCTCTAGTAGTTTAGCATTCTCAACTAGTCACACGACTCGCACCCTGCCACCCTATTATATTTATAACTCATATATATTCTTCTTCTTTCTTCCATTCACGTTGTCAAACTTAGAAAATAATCATAAATCTAATTTATATTTTACTCGAATGGGAAAAAGACATAGTAGACTTATGATGACTCTTGTCGGCCATTATTTCGTGGCCAACGATTTTTCAGAAGATACTTAAATCAAAAGTGTATTGCACAAACGAATATATTATATTGTTCTTGGCACGATTAAAGGGAGACACGAAATCGAAGAACAGAGTAAACCATTAAGGTTGCACTTGAAAAGTAAAGGCTATGCATAAATCATAATCCACCTCCCACATTTATGCTTAAATTTTTATTATTGATGGATTCGCTTTCTAATATTTATGTCATTTTAAAAAATTTCTTACATTTTTCCCACTACTAGCTACTATATATGAAATATTGTGTACGAAGATAATATATGTGGACGGCGAATCCTACACAGTTGAATTTGTCAAGTGTTGAAAGGAGAACTGAGTATTTTGAGTATGAATCACAAAGCAAAAGTCGAAGATATGTTTTATTGATGTTTCTGCAAATCTCTGGTTACAAAATAAATCGATCTTTTTTTTGGGAGATGATAATGAACTATATATAGTATTTCTAAGTAAAATGGACCAGCTAATAAATAGGTCTGACCCATTAAGCAATATATAACATTTAGGTCCATTAATCTATTAAACTCATTTTGTTAATGGGTTTAATGTCACTTTGGACCTAGATTCAGACTGGGTCCTTGCAGATTCGATCCGATTTCGTCAGGACACCGCAGATTTGATCTCCTCGTTATATCGATCTCATATGGGGGAAATCCGATCCCTATAATATACGATTAATCACGAAATGCGCAACCCTATCTTTCTTGTTAATTATTCATGTAATCACTTTCTAATTGTTATTTCTTTTAATATAAATTATTTAGCTCTTCCACTATACGTACTAATACATGAAATATTTAAATATGAAAATAGTATGCGATTCCATCACTAAATGTTGTGTAGTTTTGAGACTGAAAAGTTTGCAACCCCTCCACTACTTCGATAGACCACTTCCCCCACGCGGTCTCCAAATATCATTCGCCTCTTCGTATATGTGTACACGTACAAATTAATGAATAATACAGTATAAAATAGTTTTAGTGGGAATGAATACAACTTTAAATATGTTAGATTTGGTATATATAAAAAACCTATATATCGACCAAAAAAATAAAAATAAAAAACCTATATATATTGAACACAGGTACTTGTAGGTTTCTTGGTGGGAGGGGAACTATCGGTAGGAATTTAATTAGACCAGGGTTTGTGGGAGCATTAATTTAATCTTCTTTAATTAAACTATTGGAATAGTTGGGCTTCCATCCTCTATAATTTTTTCAGAGCACATATTTTAGTTACACTTTGGTTCGTCGATTTATTGAAAAGGAAATAAAGAAAATCAAAGGGCCGATCCAAGTCTATAAGTTAAACTGGAATGGGCTTAAGGGAGGGGCAGGTTCAAGAAAAAGCGAGTGCTCGATTCATTGAATCAATTACACATTTAGCGCGCGGAAGTAATTGATTTGACTTTTTAGCTCCAAACGGTGACGTTTGCGTCTCATCCCGCAAAAATCTATATATATGTATTTAACTTACAAAATATATATTTTACATATGTGTATATATTTTTGTTATTATTCGGACTCTTTTACACCTATCTCGTCATGTATTCCACTGTTATTATCTGGAATCTTTATCTTTTTGTCGTTTGCCGATTTCATTCTAACTTTATCGAAAGTAAAATTAGTGAATATCTTTTTCTAATTTGTTTTGATTAAATTTATTTTTGTCAAACGTGTGTTTTTTTTTTAAACATAGCTCTGACTTATTCAAATAAAAAAAATTGCCTGAAATAACCTAAAAAAAATTATATTTTACTAACTAACTAAATCATCCTAATCTAATGGTTCATATTTTTCCACATTATACTATTTTTATTAGATTGCAAATATATTTTTTTTTTGTTATTGTTGCAAATCATCTTTCAAATAATCTATAAATACTTTGCATAAAGGTAAAAATCAACAAAAAGTATTTTGCTTTTTATTTTGGCATAGATTGAAAGGAGAAGAGGATGAAAGGAGATGAAAATATGAATGGATAGAGGATATTTTAGTCAATTATTATACATGACATATCATTTTGATGGTTATATACAAAATTATATATATATATATATATATATATATGGGTTACTTTTGCTAATTTCTCTAATGTTAAAAGGATATTTTTTTTTATATAATATGGCATATTTGTTAATAGATGACATTTTTCTTAAATCTCTTATACATTATTTAGGAAGTGATTTGTGAAAAAATATTTAGGTGTCATCTTCACAATCAATCTCACAAGTTTTATACTTTTATTATAACATGACAAAATTTTTAAACTTGATAGAACATGTACCTGATAGGATCTGATCGGGTATGAATCAGATCCTATCAGGTACATGTTCTATCAAGTTTAAAAAATTTATACCCATACAGATACCTGTAAAGTTTCAGATCGGGTACAGGTTCGGATCGGGTCACAATTAATTATATTAAAAAAAATTGGGTACAGGTTCGGGTACAGATTTTTTTAGGTTTAATTGTACTTAAAATTGTTTTTTCTCTAAAATCTACAAAAAATAACCTATAAAATGAAAAATATTTGAAGCAAAAACATTACAAAATATTTGAAATACCAAATCTAAAATTAAAATTAGTTAAAAATGTGACAGAAGGTACCTAGACCTGGGTATATGGGTATTCGGGTCGGGTACAAGTTTGGATCCTATCGAGTACAGATTCTATCGGATCTAGAAATTTTATACCCATACAGGTACTTGTAAATTTTTGGATCGGGTACAGGTTTGGGTTTTTTTGGTCGGGTACATGTTCGGATATTCGGGTTTTGTTTTTATGCTCAGGCCTACATTTAACTTATTCACAAAATTCCATAAAATTACTTTCCAATTCCATTTAAAATTCATAATCAAATTAAATAAAGATATATTTGAATTAACATTAATATACTTAAAATAAACAAATGTCTATGATACATCATGGTTTTTATCCGTTTTTGACCATGATATAAGTCATTTTCATAGAGTATTTTTGGCATTTTTCGAGTCTTTTGGAGTTTTTATAGGTTGATGGACGATTGGAGCTTAATGGGAGCTTTTGGAGCATTTTGGAGCATCAAGGAAAGAAATGCCGAAGTGATCAAGTCGGAGTCAAGATTTGGAGCTTGCGTCGATCGACACAAGTTATGTGTGTCGACCGACACACACATGTCCTTCGCGAAGAGAAGTTAAGCTTTGACGCTTTGACGCTTGCGTCGATCAACGCAGAAGCTGTGTGTCGATCGACGCAGGTTTCAACAATCGGGTTCCAAGTTTCAAAAATAGGTGCGTCGATCGACACACCTGCTTGCGTCGATCGACACACCTGCATGGTCGATCGACACACCTGCTTGCATCGATCGACGCAATTCTGAGCCTATCAACGCTGTTTTTGGATCCGATCGACCTTGGTATACTGACATTGCCAATTACCTAGCTGCAGAGGATGTGCCTACTGATCTTAAGGGGTATGAGAAGAAGAAGTTCATGAGAGAACTTAGGAGGTACTATTGGGATGAGCCTTATCTCTACAAGCATTGTTCAAACGGTCTCTACAGGAGATGTATTGCAGAGAGTAAGTTCGAGATGTGCTCTTTCACTGTCATGGTTCAGAGTATGCTGGGCATTTTGCTACGTTCAAGATGGTCTCCAAGGTTCTTCAAACAGGGTTCTGGTTGCCTACGATGTTTAAGGATGCTAATACCTTTGTTGCGCAGTGTGATGCTTGTCAGAAAAGAGGGAAGATTAGCAAGTGACATGGGATGCCACAAAATTTCATCCTTGAGGTTGACGTTTTTGATTGCTGGGGCATTGATTTCATGGGTCCATTCCCATCATCTTATGGGAATGAGTACATTATAGTCGCAGTGGATTATGTCTCCAAGTGGGTGGAAGCAATTGCTAGTCCAAAGAACAATGCTGTGGTGGTTGTTAAGCTGTTTAAGACCATCATCTTCCCTATATTTGGAGTCCCCAGAGTTATCATCAGTGATGGTGGAACACACTTCATCAATAAGGTTTTCTCTAAGCTATTGGAGAAGTATGGGGTTCATCATCGCTAGCTAGTCCTTATCACCCTCAGACGAGTGGGCAAGTGGAGGTTTCGAACAGGCAGATCAAAGAAATCCTAGAGAAGACAGTGAATTCGACAAGGAAGGATTGGTCTACTAAGCTCGATGACACGCTCTGGGTTTACAAAACTGCTTACAAAACGCAGGGAACCACTCCATTCCATCTGCTTTATGGGAAAGCATGCCATCTTCCAGTGGAGCTTGAGCACAAAGCAGCATTGGCAGTGAAGCTCTTCAACTTCGACATCAAGCCTGCTGCAGAGAGACGGTTGATACAACTGAATGAACTGGATGAAATCAGACATCATGCATATGAAAACTCCAAGTTATACAAGGAGAGGACTAAAGCATATCATGATAAGAGGATCATCTCCAGGAAATTTGAATCCAATGACCAGGTACTTCTTTACAACTCTCGTTTACAACTTTTTCCTAGTAAATTGTGTTATCCTTGTTAGCAAGGAAGGGAAGGAGTTCACAGTGAATGGACAAAGTGTGAAACACTATTGGGCAGAGGCCGAGATTCCAGAAGGATACATTGTGTCTCTGGATGATGCACCCATTGCCTGAGCTCCGACATAGTCAAACTAATGACTGAAAACAAGCGCTTAGTGAGAGGCAACCCACTTGTAAGTGTACATTTGTTCAATTTTTGGTTTTGTTTTACTAACTTTTTATTTTTAGTTTAAGCGTTTTAGGTTTTAAAAAAAAAAAATTGATCGATGCACCCAGCGGACTACACGAGGTAAGTTTTTTAACTCACTCGACAGTTTCTTATTTCCTCTTCCTCACTTTCTCTTTCGCGAAACAGAAATAGATTTTGAATCCCCCATAACTTTTTTGTTTGTTCACCCAATTATGCGATTTTTGAGCCTAACTTGAGTAGATTTTCATCCTCTTTTCGTTTCTATCACTCACTTGTTCGATCTGCAAAGGTATGTGCTCGAAATTCCTCTTTTCTGTTTCGATTTAAAGGTTTGAGTTTTGAAATTCATCACTTTTCACTCTTATACATTGATAAATCCGCCCTATTTCCATGTGCTTAATTCAGTTTATTTGGCAAGTTTTAGGGATTTGTTAGAGTCTATGGATTTTGAGATAAAACTTGTTAAAAATTGGAATGTGGAACGATTAGGGTAGAAATTGGGAATGGATTGTTGTTGCCGCGAGTGTTGTGGTTAATTGTTTGAGGATTCGATGCTTTGAATTGCAGATTTTCGGAATCAGCTTATGCTGCGTCGACCGACGCAGAATGCTTGCATCGATCGACGCAAATGCCCTAAAAATTCTGTCTTGTGCTAATTTCGGATTTGGGTTTTTTCCTTGTTCGAGAAACCAGGAGGTATCGAGCTCTCAACCCGCTGTTCAACCCAATCCTCAACATCCTTGGCCTAGATCAGAGGCAACCGAATTCATAATCGAAAGGGTGTTTGATGACGTGCCCAAGAAGGTCTTACAAAGTTCAGAGGTTACCAAGAGGGTGGTTAACAATGTGTAGGATGATTTTGACTCGTTGCTTTATAACGAGTGGTTGAAGGTGACAATCACGCCTACACATTATGCTCATCCACGGATGATGAGTGGGTTGAGAATCAAGGATGGGGTTTATCATTTGTTGGACAAGGCTGGTTTGAAGACGATATCAACGAGGAAAAATGATTTGTACCCCGATTTGGTGAGGCAATTCTTTGCATCGGTAAGGGTGTATTGTGGGGCTATTGATCCGGAGGATTGGAGTTATCCGAAGTATTGGTTTTTAAGCTTCATGGCTAGTGGGATTCGATATAGGATCTCTGCCTAGGATATCTGCGGAATCTACGATTTTGCCACGGATCGTCTTGCTCAGGAGCTTCCTCAGTCTTATCATTGAGGAGCAGGATTTCTAGAGACATATTGGGGTAGGGATGTGCGGTGCACATAGTGGTTCTACACACACTGATGTGCGCCATCCGATTCTGCGCTACTTGGTTCGCTCGTTTGCCACTACTATTATGTACAAGGTGGAGCCTGGGAAGATGAGGAAATCTGAGTTGGTGTGGCTTTCTTATGTTCTTCGAGATATGATCACTAACCCAGTTTGGGATGAGATTGCACCCAACATGGGGATGGTGTTTGCTCGACATTTGTATTCTTTAAGGACCACACCGATCACTTCTTCGAGCAACAGCGGGAAGACTTTCGCAGTGGGTAACCTTTTCACACCCATCTTTCAGTTTTGTGGGATTGATCTTTCAGGATACACTGTCGACAGCACGAAGCTGCACATAGACATAGATTATCTGCAGAGAGCCACATGGCTCAAGCCTGATTTGCAGTGGGTTTTCCCCATCGCTCCGGGACAGCAGAGGATGGTGAAACCATCCTCTTCCTGGCTTGATGAAGATAGCCAAGGACCCATCTCTTTTGACTTATTGAACCCGAGGAAGTGCTGCTTCGACCAGTTAGTTCAGGGCGCAGGCAGCCTAAACGTGGTACTTCAGGAGCTGGTACATCAGGGGCTAGTACTTCTCACGCTCCACAGCAGTTAGATGATTTCCAGACTTGGGTAACTCATAGTCTCCAGGCACTCTGGAAAGCAGTTTCTATCATACCTCGTTGTGGCTGTGTTCGTCCTCGCCCACCATCTCTTCAGCGATCATCATCTGAGGAGGAGGACTAGTTCCTCACCATCTATCCTTTTTCTGGTTTTATTTTTCTTATTTTGAGTCATTTTTATGTTTTCTTTGAGTCAGTTTGTTATTTGCTTCTTTAGGATTCTTGAACTTGTGAGACTAATGGATTTGCTGCATGTTTTCCTCTTGATCGTGTTTATTGAGTTGCTTGCAGATTTCAGCTTTAAAACTTGTTTTCAACCTTGGAAACTGATGAGAAAATGGCTGAACTCATGATCGAATTCACAGACCCTGCATCGACCGACGCAGCACATGTGTGTCGATCAACGCAAGCCTAACATTGGTAAAATCTCGTTTTTCTTTACAAGTTCATGGTCTTTTTTATTTCTTTTCACCAACTTCAGGCTTGATAACAGTGGGGACAGTGTTGTTTAAGTCTGGGGGAGGTAGTTGCTAACTTTGTGTTTGTTTTTGAGAGTCAGCCTAAAACGTTTTATTTAGTCAAAATAGTCAGTTGGAAACTATGACCCTTCTCTTGGTTTAGTAGATTGTCTCTTTCAGTTGTGTGGCCATTCTTCCAGGATCGATTTCAGAGTCAGAATAATGGAAAATCCTAGGGCTGACCAGTTAACTGGAGACGTCTGTTACTTTCACTATAATCCGCTAAGTTAGAGCTACTACACGGTCATCTTTGTGATTGATGTTCATAGGGCTTGACTCCTCATTCATACCTGACAAATGCAACCGGTGAAGAAAGTGATGGTACTCCTCTCTCTTGATTTTTTTTTTAGAAAAAAAAAGGTTAGCGAAGGTGATATGATTCTCTTTGGGTAGAAATGCAACGAGTTATTACTCAAGAGATGATCACCCAGAGCTCAAAAACAGCAGTCTGAGTCCCGTAGAACGGATGTAGAGGACGAGCTGTCTAAAAGTGAAAAGCACTACTTTTGAGTCTCTAGAAAAAAAAAAAGAAGTAGAGAATCAAATAAGTCTGGAAGAGAAAGAGTATCAAGTGTTGTCTGGTTGATTGTCATGGTATAGTATGGAAATGAGTCTAGAAGGTCCTTAGCATTGAGATCATTGAGACCCAGCACTGAAGACTAGTGAATTATGCTGCGAAGCTGTGGATGAATTTGGGAGGCTGCGAAAGTCTGTGAAGAAGTACATGGTGGTCTGACTTTGGGGTTGGTTTTGCATTATATGGAGTTCTGGTTGAAAGAGTCGATTCGGTGCTCCAAGGGAAGGTAAGTTTCTGCGTTTTCAAACCTCTTTCACATTCTTGATTTATGTTTTGCTTGAGGGCAAGTAAAGACTAAGTCTGGAGGAGTTGATATATCATGGTTTTTACCCGTTTTTGACCATGATATAAGTTCTTTTCATAGAGTCTTTTTGGTATTTTTCGAGTCTTTTGGAGTCTTTATAGGTTGATGGACGATTGGAGTTTAATGGGAGCTTTTGGAGCATTTTAGAGCATCAAGGAAAGAAATACCGAAGTGATCAAGTCGGAGTCAAGATTTGGAGCTTGCGTCGATCGACACAAGTTATGTGTGTCGACCGACGCACACATGTCCTTCGCGAAGAGAAGTCAAGCTTTGAAGCTTGCGTTAATCGACGCAGAACATATGTGTCGATCGACCCACATGAATCTGACGAGAAGAAGGATTTTTGAAGAATTTACTCTTTTGCCCGAAAAGCCCAAAAGTTTACACACAAGGTCCGATCCGTTTTTGACACATTATATGTAGTTTTCTCTTAGGTTTTCATGTTGATCATCTTGTTTTTTTATTAAGACTTGGAGAGAGATTGGATTTGGAGAGTTTTTGGGAGAGATTTATAGCCTTCACAGACTTTCAGATCCCTCTGTATTTCTTACTCTATTTTTTTAATGCAATTTTATTCATTCATCATGATTTCATCATCTATGTCTGACTAGTTTGTTTGTTAGGTTTTGAGAATTCTAGGGTTTGATGAGAAATTGTTAGGATTGAAATTCTGTTAGGATTTATCTTTTTGTTCTTCATCTATATTGTTTTAACTCTGATTTTAAGATTGATCAACTGAAATTGGAAACCTTAGGTTGCTTTAATAGATGTGAAAGTATTATTAACAACTTGACCTAATCTTAGATGAGCAAAATTATCTATTCGCAAAGAAATTTGGCTTAGTAATTTTGTGAACAATCAAACTTGAACTTTAATGCTTGTCTTTAATCACTAAGTTTGCAAAGAAATTTGGAATTTAGGGATTTAGTCATAGATAATCTCTGCAACAAAAGTTGATTGGTTTTACACTTGTATTTGAGTTCTAGAACTACGCTTAAAAAAATCTTGACAATCTTTTATCCTTGATTTCGATTCATTCCTGAAAATTACCCATAACCTAACTCCTTTGTCTTATTGATTATTAGAATTTGAATCATAATCTGCTTGCTTTACTTTGTTATTTTTACTTCATTCATACATATCTACTTAGCATAATTTGAACTCATTAGTCTTTTGTGTGAACCGATTCTCTTTGGATTTGACCCCTAAGTACTACGACGATCTCTTAATTTGAGAGAGTAGCTTAGGGAAATTTGAGCATATCAATCTATAAAAAAATTGTTTTGATATTGCAATTTCATATTAAAGAAAGATTTAATTACGTTTTCAAATCTAATTAACATAAAGATAAATGTTTACAAAATACAAGACCATATATGGACCATAAATATAGAAAAAGATTAAACATACTATCATTGTATATATATTTTTAAATTTAATACACATATTTCAATATTATTCTTTCAAAAATGTAACTTTCAAAAATAAATGTATAATTGTTATTGTATATATAGTGTACAAATATGTATTAGAAATAGTCAAGAAAATTAAAATTGTAACAAAATAACAAAAATAACCACAATCCCTATATATGTTTTATTCTAGATACTATTGTTCACAACAAAAAATTAAAAATCGAACAAAAGACCTGAAGACGAAAAGGGAACCAAAAAACATAAATTTAACATTATTAGTAATTATTAACTGTAAAATAATATTTTATAATTTATGTAGTTATAGAAAAAAATTAATCTGTTTATAACGCGGGGAGTCCTATAGTAAATTGTATTTGATTAGTGATACAAATCGGATGATTTAATTAGTGATAAGATAGTGATAAGATATAGTGAGATAGTAAGCAATCCCTAGTTTTATTGGATCTTCAAGAGAATGAGTTCTTTTATCAAACAAAAAGAATTAGTTTGCTCTTCTTTTATTTTATCATCGGACTATTTGGTATATGGGTAGCGTAGGCTGTGTGTGGTCTGTGCGTACTTATTACTAAATAAATTGATGTCTACGTCGATTATAGCTAGAGCTGGGAAACAAGACGTGTTTTTTAAGACAACAAAATCTTTAATAATTTAATTATTTACCCCCGAAAATGAAAAATCTTTCATGTGATTCCTTCGTTTTCTACGTTCACGAAGATCTATATCCTCCTTTGTCGTACTTGATTTACAATTCAATAATACAACTATAGCAGATTAATTAATGGCAATTGAAATGGAATAACATCCGTTGCTGTTTAGTCACGAACCACTCAATAAACCTAAAAATAAAGATTAGAATACATGGGGATGTACTAGTACTCCATATCTTTTTTAGTAATTGAGTCTGTAGATAGGATTTTTGCTGATCCAAGTACTGTAATCTTTATGAAATATATTTGACTACTTATCTTATAGAAAAATTTGTTGTTAAACTATAACATGTGGAAAACAATCGTATGTTTACGCCTGATGCAGTGACTTTAACTAATTTTAAGATTGTCAATGCGGGTGGTATGAGTACCTAGTGTAGAAATTAGTTGTGTTAGCACACGAAATATCAATAGTTAATCCCTATTTTTTTTCGTTAACGCATGCACTATCGTTAGTTAATCCCATGAACCAAAATCCAGAACTTCTATTGGGATATATAAAACCAATTCCATTTCACAGAAGAATATCTATATATGGTCTACATCGTTACTATGTTAGACGAATATATTTCCTTGTGACTAAGAAAAAACTACAAATTAACCAAGACGACCAGTCAGTTAATTGGACGACCACCTACAGGCCAATATAATTAACATTCGAATCATATAACATTCCAAATATTAACTACTGAAACCACTTAACAACAAACACAAACGCCACATACTTCATTGTATGTAGTCATTAGCTAGCCTATAGGGTCCTTTCTTGGGATCATTAAATATACTACTATGCACATATATATTTATCAGTGAGTTCGACAATGACACCACTGATAATATTATGCGGCCTCGTGTTCTTACAAAGACAAAACCCTATGTAGAACCCTATAACTTTAAAAAAAAAAAGAATACGCATATATATATATATATGGTAAGCTAGTACCCGCGCTTTGCGCGGGATAGTAATATTAAAACAAATTTTTAAATATTACACTTAATAATTAGTTAAGGTATATAAAAAATACAATATATCTTTATAAATTATTAAACTAAAAAAATCTAAAGGTATTACAACAAACCAATATCAATAAAGCAACTAAACACCAAAATAATTAATAAGAAATATATATTCATAAGTCAAAGAAAAAAACATATTTCAAACCACGACATACCAGAACACGACGTATGGCAGCAATAATCTTCTTACATTCACCCCGACCGACAATATTTGAAAGAATGGATACAAAATCATTCATCACACTTTAGAATACCATCCGAGAATTAACATTAATTATATGAACATACCCATCATCCTCATTGAGCAAACCAAACGCAGAACGTGAATCTATAAACCAAGATATACTACTCCATGGACGGTTCAATATCTTTGAAACAGGTTGGATCTCTAACAAACCCAAGTAATAACCAAATATAATAAGCATTACTCACATGAATAATAAAAAATTATTATGAAATTATAAGTTAATCATTTAAATCAAAAAAATCAATTACATATTTCTATTAACGAACACGGTCGGTATCCCAACCCATGTGCCTTATCTCGTACCCGCTTCCTATCACAGTCCTTACTCGTCCCGTCCTAGCCCTTATCCGCATTTCGTCCCAATCCTTACTTGTTCTGTCCCAACCTTTACTCGCGTTCTGTCCCAATTGTTACCCGTCCCACCCCAATCCTTACATGTTTTTCGTCTCAGCTCTTACCCATCATGACCAAGTCTTATCCGAGGCGAGGGTTAAGGCTCCCCCATTTAGGGTTTAACTCCTTATAATTTGCTAAAATTTTATTTGTTTAAAATGTTTGAACAATTTATGTTTGTTTATATCCAAAAATTAAAGACAGAATAAAATAATAAGTTATTAGTATAAAACGAGTATTCGATCATAACATTTTATCTTATTGTTGTACTAATCATACCATGATTGTTATAATAATTTTCACTTAAAACCAAATCGAATTAAAACTTTATTTCTTTCTGCAATGTTACATACAGACCAAATTGTTTTCTACAGTCAAACTGTATCGAACCGTAGTTTTATTCAGTGTATGAGGATTAAGACTTCCTTAGGGTTAAAACTTCCTTTCTTGGGTTTAGTTCCTCTTAATTTGCTAAAAATTTAATTATTTAAAATGTTTATAATCTTTTAATTTGCTAAAAGTAATATTAAAACAAAGTTTTAAATATTACACTTAATAATTAGTTAAGGTATATAAAAAATACAATATATCTTTATAAATTATTAAACTAAAAAAATCTAAAGGTATTACAACAAACCAATATAACAATAAAGCAACTAAACACCAAAATAATTAATAAAAAATATATATTTATAAGGCATAGAAAAAAACATATTCCAAACCACGACATGCCAAAATACGACGTATAGCAGCAATAATCCTCTTACATTCACCCCGACCGACAATATTTGAAAGAATAGATACAAAATCAATCATCACACTTTAGAATACCATCCGAGAATTAACATTAATTACATGAACATACCCATCATCATCATCGAGCAAACCAAACGCATAACATGAATCTATAAACCAAGATATACTACTCAATGGACGGTTCGATATCTTCGAAACAGGTTGGACCTCTAACAAACCCAAGTAATAACCAAATACAATAAGCATTCCTTCACATGAATAATAAAAAATTATTATGAAATTATAAGTTAATCATTTAAATCACAAAAATCAATTATATATTTCTATTAACGAACACGGTCGGTATACCAACTCATGTATCTTGTCTCGTATCCGCTTTCCATCACAGTCCTTACCCGTCCCGTCCTAGCCCTTATCCGCATTCCGTCCCAATCCTTACTTGTTCTGTCCCAACCTTTACTCGCGTTCTGTCCCAATCGTTACCCGTCACACCCCAATCCTTACATGTCTTTTTGTCTCAGCTCTTACCTATCATGACCAAGTCTTATCCGAGGTACATTTTTTCTTTTATTTGGTGTGATGGTTGACTTATATTTTCTCTTTGAGAATATACCTGTTAGACCAAAATAACATATAAAAAACCGCAATGTTAAAATCATGAGGTAACCGTATGTTTCGTCTTACTTAGATGGTTCTAACCATTAATATGTGAGGCTTAACCCTCACAAATGTACGCAAAACGTTTTTTTAACTAAATTCTAAGAAGGGAACCTTAACCCTAACACATCCATTACTTAAGTACGAATTAAAGGTAATACTTTCTTTTAAGAAGAAAAACTCAACATAAATTTATATATATATATGAATTAAATTATATATAAATTTTATCTGATATAATTAATTATTTAGAACATACGATAAGAGATATACTCAAAAAACTTGATATGATTATATCATTTGATAAATAGAAAGAACTTACTCCACCAACATTAACATTTTTATTATATACCAAATTCCATAGATGTAGATTCTATAAATTAAGAAAGAATACTCAACGTCTAAACCTAAACCTTACAAATGAATTTTTAAACGTGTAAGAAGAAATCTCCAAACAATTATCGATGCCAATCCATATATCATGCATACTAACTGATCGGAAAATAATACAAAATTTACATTGTTTAAAAAAAAAAATTGGGTTTATTTAGAAGAAAAAGGGTTCTAGAACAAAAGAGACTCTTGCTTGATTCGATTTCAAATTGAACAAATAAAATATACAAAACCAAAAACAATAGCTAAATAAACTGATATTAAGCAAATTTTGTACCTATGAACAAAAACTCGATTAATCTCAATTCGAATCCAACAAACTAAAAAAAAGAAACAAAAGAAAAAGCATAAAAAACCCATACCATTTTTTTTACGATAGAATCTTATTCTTCTTTTCATTGAAATAAACTGTGTAAACCAAAATAAACAACAGAAGACTAAAACAAAGAAATAACATAAAAACAAACAAAAAGACACGAAGAAGAAAGAAACAACACTCTAAACAACTGAAAGAATTCTTATTAAAAAAAAAGAGTTACGAATTTTTCTCAAGAATCTCGATGTGGTCATGTCGAATGAAAAAAGGAACAAACCAAAAGAAAATCAATCAATGAAACAAAAGTAAATCGATCGATCTCCTTATTAAGGAAAAGGAAAATCACCTTCTCATTGTGTTGTTGATGTTCTTCGTGGGCTATCTTCTTCATTTAGATTTTTTTCATTAGATTGTGTAATCTATGCTGGTTTTAAATCAGCATGGTGTACTATATCATTAATGCATAAATACTGTACAATAAGATCGCCAATAAAATTGTAAGGACAGAAAACAAGACATATCAAACAAAACTTGTGAGGATAAGTAAAGAGAGTTAGGCTTAGGGTTATAGTTAAAGTCTTAAAGATTTTGATATCTAATCTTGAAAAGCAAGCCGCGGTCACCAGCACAACCGTGAGAGTTAGGGTTAGGATAAGAGTCTAAAAATTCTAAGATCAAACTTTGAAAAGCATGATGATAGACGCCGACAGAACCGTTGATCTTATTATCTCCACCATTTAGTTTCTTAATCTCTCTTTCATTATGTTCTGTTCATAAACAAAAGAAAATAAACGACAAAAAGAAAGAAGGAGAAGACCACGAAAATGAGAAAAACATATGGATTGAAATTCATTAACCAAGATTAAAGAATATAAGTTATGTAAACACAAAAAATATATATATCAGAAACCATGAAAATTTACCAAAAGAAAAAAAAAATATGATAAGTATGATATTTACACGAAGTTAATAGTCTTATAGATATATTGTATAGGGTTTTTTGTGACCAATACAAACAAAAAAGACCAATTTTATAAACAGAGATGTTTTAGTCAAGAGAATTTTTGCTTCTCATCACTTATCTCCTTCTGTTTCAAGACTTTTATTTCGTAACCTATAAAACACAGTCACAAAGTTAGGTTTTAAACTACAACTTGTTAAACATTCATCATAAATAGTACATATAAAAAAATAAAATAAACAAATAAGAAGAAAGAAATTAAAACTGTTAAAACACAATAATCACCATTCATGAATGGCTTAGACATGAGAAAGTTATATGAAATTAGTAATATAAGAAAATAAGGTACAATCGATCATACGAATATAAAAACAATCACGAACCAAATAGAAAGAAATATATCTTATACACATTAAGAGAGAAACCATACCTTATGGATCGAAGTTCTAATTCTAAAAACCTGCAAAATAGTAAAAACAAATTATTACCTACGATATAAAAAAACAGAACATCAAAAGCAATATAACAAAAGAGAAGATTATAAAAACTAAAGTACATACAAATAAGAAAAAATATAAAACTTTAAAATATAGAAAAAAGGAGAACCCCGAAGAACTAAAAAACATATAAGATGACAAAGATCGATATATATATATAGATTTTGGTAGATGCTAGGGTTTTTTTTCTAGCTAATGGGCCAAGTTTTGGTACTCCTTCTGTCCCAAAATATAAGATGTTTTAAATCTTTTTATTTGTTCCAATATATAATATGTTTTATTAGTTTATATGCAGATTTAAATGCTATTTGATAATTTTGACATTTTTGAACTATATGGTTTTTTATGTGATTGGTTGAATTATATTTTGTTAAAAAAGATTTTCTTCTTAATTATCGCTCGGAAGTATATTTCCAAAACATCTTATATAATGGGGCGGAGGAAGTATATATCTAGGACCTAGCATTTTGGTAGACGTAGGGATTTTTTATACCTAATGGGCCAAGTAAAATATTTGTAGCCGATTTTTGTAGTCTGAATTGATTAAAGTAATTAAAAAAAAAAAAAAAAGATGGCAATAGATGTAAATAAGTCGACTCATTAAGGGCTAAGCTGCATGGAAACGAAAACGGAAACGTGGAAGCGAAACGTTAGAAAACGCGGAAACGATTTTTTTTTTTTAAAAAAAAGAGGAAACGAAAACGTTTTGGAAACGTGTATATATTTATATATATATATATATATATATATATATATATATATATATATATATCATGAAACCAAAATTATCAATAGTTTTAAAATATTTGAGACAACACAAATCTAATCCGACTCGAACAAAAAAACACTTCGTTTTTGTATACGACTTCACAATTTCAATAATCAATAACAAATTTACTGTGATTGAAAAAAATATCTTGTTTATCTCTTCGACTCTTCTACGTTTTTAGGTTACAGTGACGATTAGAGAAAAATAATGTATTAGTGTTTAACAATTAGGTTTTAAAACTTATTAAAAATATCAAACAAATCCCTATATTTTCAAAATATTTATTTAATTTGTTTCCAAAACCAAAATTAATTTAAAAAAAAAATTCGCGTTTCCAATTTTGAAAACACGTTTCCGGCTGCGTTTCCAAATCGGGATATTTAGGAAACGTGTTTCCATCGCGTTTCCGTTCGGAAACGCCATTTTTTTCACGTTTCCATGCAACGTAAATTAAGGGTAATATATGCAAACCAAATCTTAAACTCACTCTGAATATGACACGTAGAATTTTCAACCTCAAAATTATAAATATAAATATAGAAAGATTTGAACAAAGGTAATATATGTAAGATATGTCTATATATTACCTTTGTTTTTTCCTTTTTGAACTTCGCTTATATATATGTATGTCTTTCGATATAATGTATAAAAATACCCCTATCGTATAAACCCTACTTAGTTTTTTTATTTTGAAAAATACCGCTACTTAGTTAAAATCCATTGAAAGCATATCAAATCCCCAAAAAGGATAAAATTCAATGGATACTATATAATAGTAAAATTAAAAGAATAAATAAATGGAAAAGAGGGGACCCATCTCGAGGCGACACGAGCACTTTACCGGCTATTCCTCCCACCACACACCACATCACACCACACCACATTTCTCCATGGAAACTCTACAAAGCCTCTCTCTCTCTCTCTCTCTCTCTCTCTCTCTCTCATTTTTTACCTTCAAGAAATTGCCACCGATTTACATATGTATATGTTTCACTTTTTTATATTCATATGTAACTATAAGTATATTAAACTTCAGGCCCATGCTTTTACACCAATCTAACTAACTAAAATGAAATCGCAAGCTTCAAACAACTAATTGGCACTTAATGACGTTTTTATGCATACACATTTATGTGTAAACGCAAAAATAATTTGATCGGTGTGATTATTAACTAGATAAAACCAAAGCATCATATATGAGAAGTTCGAGCGGCTCTCTTTCCCATCCGCTCATATAAGTAAACGTTTGCATATTTAGGATTTCGCATACGCTTCTTAATGGTGGCTAAATAATATTTGCACAATATTTCATGCATAAAATTCAACAAAGACATAAGGTATAGTATGCTTAGAAACACGAATTATTGGAATCTCTATGTGTTTGTTATACTAGTATTAATCAATTATCCTATTTCATAACCTTTTTTGTTTATTGTGTCCCTCCGTTTCCAAATAGTTGATGTTTTGGAAAAAAATTTGTTTTTTAAAGATTGATGTTTTACAATTTCTATGCAGTTTTTATTAAGTAATGACGGTGAATTATGAATTTCAAAACATATTAATTGATTTTGTTGATTTACTATTGGTTAAAAGTTATTGAAAATTGTTTAACACAAAAAATAATTTATTAATTGTTAAGAATCAATATGTTTTCTTAATATGTGTGAAAACTCTAGAAAATCAGCTATTTGAAAACGGAGAGAGTATTTGATAGATTAGTGAGAAGATATGAATTCATAAATTTAAAAACAGCATTAACTACAGATTTTATACTTCAAGATGATACGACTATATAAGTTTGGTAAAATCTGGATATATGGTGTTTTTTTTTTTTTCTGAAATGAAGATTATATATATATGGTGTTAAACTAAAAAATTAAAGAAGGAAATGATGATATATATTATATATAGGATATAGGTATCCTATATATATTAATTGAGGAGATACTAACTGAAAATTTTTTGTTTCATTCAATGAGAATTTTAAGTGACACATCCCTCTATTAAATTAACCAATCAAAACATTCTAATGAATTTAATACGACATGCTATAAATCTCAAAATGTTTTCATTAATTTTTTAACATGAACTCAAAAATACATATATTACTAATTTAAATTCAACTAAAATTTAACATTTTAATATTTTAAAACCCATAATCTCTTCAATTTACATGAAAAACGTTTATATTCAATCTAAGTATCATGGAGATTACATTTTGTAAGATAAAATATATTTACCTATATAGAAGATATACCATTTGATCTTTGTTTTTCTCTCGTATATTATAAAATACTAGATTTATACCTCGCGTGATGCGCGAGATTTTAGTTTTAAACAATTAATTATACAAATTATTGGATGTAGATATAATCATTTTTTTATCAAGCATTAACAAAAATAGTGTCGAGAATATTTTTTTATTTGAAAAGAAATGAAACACTAAGTGTCACGTGGTAACCAAAGTAAATTATGAACTTTGTGGGAAGAGGAAACGGCCTTGGTGACCATTCTATGATCCCTTATCACGGAGAACTTTTTTTTTCATATTGAATTATTATAAAGACATCTCCCAATAAATTTTAATGTTGATTATTGACTCAATAATAAAATTTATTTTAAGCGTATGCGAACATAATGAAATCCCACATTAAATGCAAATATGTCAAGTATAAACTATCGTTCTTTCAAATGCATGAACGAAATACTTATGATGTTACAATGAGTTTGGGGATAACGCTTTATCCATCAAAACAAGTGAAGAGTCTGATAAGATAATATTTGATTCAGTCATGAATACCCTTATCCTATTTCACATATAATGTTTACATGGTAAAATGACTTAGCTCGACTTTAAACATGATAATCCGGTCCAATAATCCATATCATGTATTTTCTGAAAAAATAACTTATTTCAAACAGTAACTTTCTGAAATATTATATGTTGGTCTTGTGCATATCTTTTTGAAATATAGTCAAATTCTTTTCGAACACGTTTTCATTGAACA
This sequence comes from Arabis hirsuta, assembly GCA_964056655.1. Taxonomy (NCBI): domain Eukaryota; kingdom Viridiplantae; phylum Streptophyta; class Magnoliopsida; order Brassicales; family Brassicaceae; genus Arabis; species Arabis hirsuta. The sequence continues at coordinate 21,334,490 of OZ053306.1, read as the reverse complement.
TTGATTTCGTCATCTTGTGATACACATTCGTGTCTCCTTACATCTATTTTTGTTTCACCTTCCTATATTATTGTCATCAAGAAAATATTTCATAATTTTGTATTTATTTACTTACTTTTTCGTTTTTAGTTTTGATTTTAATTTTTGCCAATTATAAATAACAATAATTAAGTATAGAAACATGAATTAAAATGAATATTTACTGCAATTTTTAATGTAACAAAATTTGTTTTAGTGATGTGGATATACTCTAGATGGAGAGAAAACTCTCTAATTATGTAATAGTTTTTTTTTTGTTTTTTGGTCAAAATTTTATGTAATAGATTATGATTCTCTATTTTCAAATATTTTAATCCGATTACATGAAGATTACATGTTTATAACTACAAATGATCCCTCCCCTCCCCTTCCTTTTTTTTCCCTTTTTTTTCCCATTACATGAAGATTACATGATGTATATATGTATATATCTCAAAATCTAACCAAAATCCCTAGATTTAATGGTTAAAATGTTGCCACATGGAGATTTTTTTTGTTAGATATTGAGATATAGCTTTTTGTATGGTTATAAAACATATGGCAAAAAAAACAAGAATAACACTAGAGAGAACAAATTCTACATTCAAAGTAAACAAAAAGTATATAAATAAATAATGGTATAGTGGTAAAACATTGGGACATGATGTTCATTAATTTGTTATTTTCAGACTTGATTTTTATCAAAAAAATATGTTATTTTGGTTAACCATGCTTAGTGGGGTCTGTTTTTGTTGAATAACTAAAAAAACAATTAAAAAGTTAGGAAAAATGGGGTACATGGCAAAATGTAGACCATTAGATTTGAATTTTTTTGTTAGTTTTTAAATTATAATTTTTTGTTGTTATATTTTTAGCAAATTATCCCTTCTTAGTGATATTGCATTGTATGCACATTAAAAATCCAATGGTAACATTCATTTAATAATTAATCGAGTTTCGGTTCAGATTACCTCTATTATATAAAAAAAACAAATTTACGTGAATTATGGTTTAATCGATAATTTTTTTTTAAATTTTCATTAATAAACCTGGAACAAAACAATAATCTCCTAGGGTTATGGCTCTGAATTCATCAGATCGGACAACACGATCTGCATACCAAAAAATAAAGCATTAGCTAAACAGCTAAACATGCTATGATCCTAAAAGTTAAAGAGAGAGAACCAAGTAGTTAGTAACGTAGTTAAAACTCGATTGTTATGTTGAACACGTGTAAGAGGGTCCAATCTACAACAAATCATTTGTTGATGTCTTTGATAATGACTGAGGCCGGAGTCAATGTCGAGGAGTGAAGTCTAGCATTTCTTTCTCTCCAAAGCCCGTATAAGGAGGCTTGAAAACCTAGTCTTATGATGAGAGTGATGTTTGCATCATGTGATGGAGAAAGTAACCATAGAAGACATTGATCAAACCATGTTAGAGGTGATAAATGCATTGAATTGAAGAAAGCGTGCCAGATTTCATGGCTGTACGGAAAATCGAAGAAAATGTGTTGGAGAGTCTCATCATCCACATCACATATAAGGCACCGCGGAGACACATTAAGACCCTAACTCCTGAGTCTATCACGGATGTACATTCTATTTCGAGCAGCGAGCCAACATATATACCTAACTGTCAAAGTTGAGGGTTTCATAGCAAAGTGATAACATTTTACATGATGATGGTCTTATGGGTTCTGAAGTTCGATTCTCTCTTTTAGTAAAATGTAAGAAAATAGCCAATAGTTAAAAAAAAAACATGTTGAAAGGAAAAGAAAATAAAAACCGAACCACTTAACCCTAATTAGTATAGTAATTTACCTTTTTGACCGAACCACTCAACAGAGCGGCAGCTACCGAACCACCCAACGGAGCGGCAGCTACAGTAACCCTACGACGTTTTGCTTGATTTGGTCCGGCAGTCGGCGGCTTCTTTAGCGCTGAAGCTGGATCCAGTCGTTTTTAGTCTTTATGCTTTAGTTTCTCGGTAGATTTTGGTTCTAGATCCGGTATGAGAACTTGCTCGTGGTGGAGTTTCAGATTTCGGTTCGGTGAGGGTTTGTTTGTGGTCAAGATCTGTCTAGGTCGCTGGTGGGGTTGGTGGTTGAATCGTTCCTTCTCGTCGGGGAAGTGTGCTCGGCTCGATTAGGCAGGGTTCGGGTCTTCCTCCGCTTGCAAAGTCCTAGGTTTTTGCTTGACTTCGATTGCCTTGGATTCATATAGTTGTATCCTCCCGATTCAACGCCAATTTTGGCCGGAGCTTGCCATGGGCGGTGGGGTAAGTTCTTTCTCTGAATAGGTGTAGTCTTCGCCTGTAATGGTTCTTATGTTTGGGACTAGGATCTCTCTGTTTAGGGACTGGATTTAGCTTTATTTGATATTAGCTTGCTTGGAGATGGCCGCTTTTAATCTTTTGTCCCTGAATTTGGCCTAATCTCTATCTCATCCCCGGAGGTTCAATGAGTCTATGCCTTCGGTTATAACCTGCCCTGCTTGGGTGGTGTTTGCTGTTTGTTTAAGGGTGACTCCTCTTTGCTGAAGAAGATGCTTCTCGAGGATGTTCTTTCCTCTCCTTGCTGCGTAGATTCCTTTCTTCCTGTTGTGAATATGTTCTTCTATTGGCGTTATGCATAACATTTCCTTGCATTAGTGTTTTTGATTGTTATCAATATGAAGAATCTTGGGTTAGGTTTGGGTTCTACTTTAACTCGTGGAGAAGATCTTCTTCATGGTTTAACATTGGCGATCGTTACTCTTAGCTGGTTTTAGTTTGGACTCGGGATTTGGTGTTCTTGTCTCGTGTGTACGTGCAGCTCATTCTCACCTTTATCAACATTGTGATGCGAAGCAGTGGTTCTAAATTGATGAGGTTTCTTTGGAAGGAAGACTCTTGGCTCTTTGGGATCGAGTTAGTTAGTTTGGATCTTGGTCGGGACTTTAGGTTGTTGTCTCCCGAGCTATACTTTGGCTTTATGGGTCTAAAATTAGTTTTTCGTCTGAGGATCTCGGTATAGATTCTCCTATGTATTTCATCTCTGTATTCTATCCGTGTATTTCAAAAACGTATTCCATCTCCGTTTTCTACTGTGTTTATGTTAATATTCAGATGAAAAAAAAAAAAATAGATAGGAGTTGTAACAAAGATTATTGCCGGTGACTTTATTAGTCTGCAAATTGCACATTCTCCTCACCCTTCCCAACCCCTTAGATTCTTTTCTCCCCCAAATTTTCCCATTTTCTGTAACTTCTTTTTCCTTTTTAAAACCTTTTTTAATTCCCGTAAATAGCTTTCTTTATTCTATGTATAATTTTTTTTTTTCTGGGACGTGGCCACCGTAGAAGCTTTGATCACTAGCATCACTGCAATTTCTAGGGCTTACTGTTTTACTTGATTATGCGTGAAGTTCTTTATTTTAAATCTCTTCTTTTTCTAATTTATTTTCGGTATTTTCATCGTTTTTTGTCTCTCATGTGTACTTTTGTCTTTATCTTTTTGAATTTGAATATATTCTTAAAACCTGACCTGACCCAAAATAAAAAGACACCCCAACTTTTCAGCAAAGCTATTCTAGTGATCACATACTTTAAAGCTAACTATTTTATTTTCAGATGTTTTTGTTACATGTCCATGGAAAATTTGAACTGGATTTTGTTGGAATAACCAAGTCAAAGCAAGGTGACAAAATAATTACTTCAAATTAATATATTTCAAAAGAAAATTTGGCTGAGAAAGAACCAAATTGTCTTTGTGAAGTAATTTGGTAGAACTTGATATTATTTCGCAGTCAAACTCTAGTACTTTACAATTTGTTTTTGTTTTATTTAAACCTTGATATAGGAAAAAAAGACACCAATTCGGCGGAAAATTGTCACATAAAAGGTAACAGAACATTATTTCTGAACTCTATTTATTTATCTTACTTAGAAAAGTAGTGTATAATATGTCATTTGATTATTCTTCTGGGTTTAAATTGTACGTGTAGCTGACTGAAACTCTGAGTCGTTCAGTCTGGAACAAAGCTATAAAAGGAAACTTTCTTTTATGATTTTCTATTTTTCCGTTTTCTCACTCGTAGAAATATATTCACAGATAAAAATTCCGTTATATTTAAACAAATGACAAAAGTGAGAGAATGATATGGCAAAATCTAAAAAGTGGAATAAGAACTTTCCTTGTAGCAGACCTACCCCTGCTGGATATTGGTAGATATGTAGTGTTTATTATTTTAATTGTGTATATTTGAATTGCTAAATTCATTTGTTGTTTTAGTATCATGTGATGTGACATGCGTGTGTTAATATTAAATATATCTCTGTGTAAGATTTTTGTTTATATACTCTCTATGTTTTAGAAAAAGTGTTATTTTAACCATATTCACGTAAATTAAAAAAAAGTTTTACTTTACCCTATATTAATATATTAAAAAAATTATTTCTTTAATTAATACATCAAAACGGTAAGGACAAAACTCTAATTTTATTTAGAAGTTTACATCGAAAATACAAAGTGACTCTTTATAAAACAAAAATAAAGTGGTAGAATGACACATTTTAAAATGAAACGAAAAGAGTATAAAAGAAGTAATAAAAACATTTTCATTCCAATTTCCATGTATATAGTTATGTCATTTTTTAAAAATGTTTCAGTATCACTTGCTCTTTTTCTGAAATTATTTAAGAAAATTACATTAATTTCAATTAATAGCATAGTAGAGTGCAATGAAGTCAAGATCAGTTTTGGTTATATTGCGACAGCATAAAACAGATATGATTTTACATGCCTACTATTTTGTAAACATGGTTTTTAGTACTAGTGAATACTGAAGTTTGGTGCACATATGTATACATTTATAATACATTTATACATGTATACAAAAGTATTATAAAATGAATGATATTAGTGGATGACACAAGGCATGCGATTAAACAAGAGGGCTGGCTCCTAGCACAATACAATCTCTTAGTGTGCAAAGGACATAATTAGTAATAACTTTTAATCTTAAATATGCTGTTTAATTTAATTAAAAATCTTTCTTTTGACGGGTGCGAAAACCGATTAGGCGGTCAACAGATTTTTACTTGGGGAGACAAAAACAAATTCCCCTACCAATTTTACTATTTTTTTTTCCTTTTTTTAATCTTCTTTTCCCCATGAGTAAACTTTAAACTAACAATTAAAAGAAGATACTTTTCTCTTGAAAATCTCTTATGCAAGTTTTATTTTTTAACGAAGTGTTACTTTACTGAAGCTCTTATTATATTGCTTGAACGTACACATGCAGAAGAGAGAGAATTCGGGGCTCTACAATAAATCAATATTTAATCGCTTCTTTAGAGTAACCAACCCATTTGCTGTATTCTGTAAATGATCTTTAGTTCATACAATATGTATATGTACATACATACGTAGACGTACGCTTAAACATGCATAAATGGATCCATACGCAAGTACATGGTGTAAGGAGAGACGGAGAGACGGAGAGAGATTTTACTTAGAATGGTCAAATGGTAATTAAAGCTAAGAGGTGATTTGAAGAGTGTGGGAATGCTGGGCTTTGAGGAGTCATGAATCGCATTAAACGAGGACGAGAGTTCCCATAATCCTAGTGGGGTTTAGAGAGAGAAGCTAGTGGGGTTTAGAGAGAGAGTTATTAAATTGTGAGTGGAAATTATTTTGCCTAAAGGGTTGGATTTTTCCGCTTGGAATCTTAGGTTTTGTCTTACTACAAGGAGGGGAGACCGCTTATTATATTTTTAGAAGATGTTTTAGACTTTTTTTCAAGTTTTTATACAAATTTAAATTTGTTTTGTTTGATCTTTTAATTAGATTCCGAATGGAAACGCCGAGATTGCGAGAAAGATGTAGTGAGAGACAAATAATAACATATATATACATGTGTAAGTATAAATTTTTATTAAATACACATATATAAGTATAGATACTTGAAACTATTTAGTGCGGAACGAGACAGTGTGAGACGTCACTATTCGGAGCTTTAGTTTATCATGAAGTATTTTTTTATTGCTTGATTTTATTTTAGTTAGATATTAAATGATTTGTCTAAAAAAGTTAAAAATTAGTAATACTAGGTGAACAACCGCGTGTACATGTGAGAATTTTTTTTTTTATGATTTTTATTTATGTTACTTTTAAGATAGTTTTTTCAGAATATTAAAATCTGGAAAAGGTTTAATAGTTTGGTTAAAGTAAATCGGAATAGTCATTTGGTTATATATGTTTTTGTAACCGAAAAGAAAGCTTAGAATTTATCATATGATTTGATTATGAATTGAATTATCATAATAAAGAGACATATTCTTTAAAGATTATACATGCGATTTATTTTTAACAAATATATTTTTTTAAAGATTTAATGTGTAAATTTATTATATTGTCCATTGATGTAAACTAAGTTTCTTCCTAATTCGAAATCACTTGTTTCGAATCATATGAATCCTTTTATCTAAAGAAACTTATTTTACTTACGACCTTCTTCGTTGGAATTTGGAAATGAGAACAAAAACAGGGTCAATATTTACGACTATCGAAAATATATTTGGAGTAATAAATATATTTTTGTTAACCTTAATTTATTTAAAATTTTGGAAATATGAGATGTGCTATGCAGCCTATGCATGGTGGTTTCATAGGAGTATATTTTTTACTGACCATGGACAAAATTCCAAATCTCATTTGGACATGATTAATGAATCATTTTGGGGTTTTCTTGAGAAATTAGTCATGTAACAACAACAAAAACCTCTGGTTTAGAGTAAACAAAAAGAAAAACAACAATAACCACAACAGCAAACCCATAGAATCCACCTAAATAAGATTGTTTGTTTGATTACGTTCTAAAAATATAATACTAAAAAAATTATGTTACATTCAAATCCAACTACAGCTTCGAATTACATTGTGCAAGATCTAGTCTAGGAAAACTGAATTTTACATCCTAACTCCGGATCCATTCTTCAAGATATGCATCAAGTCTCCAACATATAGTGTTGTGATGTTCTTAAACTCATGTTGTTATTGTCTATAAAGGTTCATTCTTAGAAGTTATTCTTGATGTTCTGGAGGCTAAAAAAATTATCAAGTTATGTTGCTTGACTATCTACAATTCATACACTCAAATGACAAAATTCAGAAAGTTTTATGTTTTATATATTAATTTTATTTTGTCTTACAAAAAACCCAATACACATAAATCTTGAAACTAATACATGAATCTGGATTTACAAAAATTATGGAGATATCATAGTGAAACTTACATGCGACGTAGTGATATCATATGAAACGACATGATATGTGAGACAAAGCTCGTGCGAGAAAGAGAATTTGAGTTGGTTGGCTACAAAAGTTTAGAAAGCGAAACAAAGAATGAAGCAAATATAAATTTACAATTTAGTTCAAGACTGAAGCAAGAAATAAATACTGAAATGAAATTCTATGAGAATACTAAGATAGAGGAAGACGTCTTCTCGGAAAGAAAGAGGAACTGAATTTGAATGTTAATCGATCAAAAGAGAGAGAGTGAATTACAATCTTAAAAGAGGCGTACTAAATGTATAATTAAAGTTGGAAATGTGGAATTTAATGGTTTTGTTGATCAAGAATTTTGAGATGGAAGTGTCATTTTTTATTTAAATACTGGATATTAACATAATTTTTGAAAGCTGATGTGTCAAGGAAGGAGGAGCTGAGTTGGCATTCTCTTATGAGGAAAAGTTAATTATTACTATATATTTTATTTTTGGGCTTTTAATAAAATATAATATTAAAAATGGAGGAAGTATAATATTATATTGTACATTGACTATGTTGATTTATTTATTTATTTTGCATATATTTTTGAATTTAAATTGTGAAAGAAAATATCTAACTTCAAGTATACCTAGAAAATATTGTATAGTAGATCTTAACAACATAGTATTTCTTTTGTGACATTCTAACAACTTTAGTTAATAAAAAATTGTTATAAAACTTTTCTAGGTACAGTCTTATTTCAACTGACAAATTAGACATTCATTATGGTAATTTAGATAATTTTTACAGAATAGGAGAAATTTCTTTTTATGTGTATACCAAATGTTAACTATTATATGCATATATAAAAATATACGTGTGATACAAATTAATTATATGCATGTATAAAAATATATTTATGCATTTATAAAATATTTCAAATAGTCATGTACTATATACTAAAACCGCATGTGACAGACCTCGCTGCATATAAAATTATAAATCATTTACGTCAATCGTGCACCTTTGCTTATTTCAGTCATACTGTGTATTCGATTAATAAACAAAAGCGGTACAAAAATTTCAGCCGTAAACAAAAGCGGTACAAAGCTGTTAACATAGTGCAAAGTTGTAAAAAATAGCTCTAAGCTGTAAGTTGTAAAATAAAGGTGAGTGTAACATTTTTGGTAAAACTTTTGTAATTGGTACAATCTAAAACGTTATAAATTATAAAGTGGACTTAATAAACTAGTTACCAATCAAAACAACTACTATTTAGATAACGTTGTCTTAATCAAAATTACTCTATCGATCGATGATCTTCTATTTTTTATTAGTGTTGTCCGTCGTCGTATATGACCGATCGATATTTAAAACCGATAGAATAAGTTGGTAAATTGTTAGAAAAAGATTATATGCAGAATCTTATTTAATTGAATTCTTTCATATAATAAGCAATAACTATAAACAATACCAAAAATATGGTGACGTAGTGGTAACACAACGAAATTGGTTTTTTTGTACTCCGGATTCAAATTTCTTTTGAGAATAAGGGTTATTTTTTAAATCGGAATATCTAAAGACGGATTTCGGGTACCGAAAAAATTATAAACCAAAAATTCAGAACTTCCACGGTTTATCGAAAAAATAAAATAACTATAAACAATAGTCATATACATTGCATATATAATTACTGATACCAACATCTCTATAAACTTATATTCTAATGAGCTTAAGTCCATATTATTATTATTAAAGGGGTCACTTTAAACCAAAAACTTCTCTAGTCTTCCTCAAATTTTATCTCTCACAAATATCTTCTCCTTTTTTAAAACCCTAAAATTAGGATAGAGTTGCTAGCTTCTTAGTGAGAGAGAGAGATAAATCTGAAGAAGACCTCTACCTATATATATATATATATACATATTCTCCAATCTTGGAAAAGTAGTCTTGATCATTAATTTCTCTTTCCCCAATCCTTGGTTATTGAATCTTCCTTTCTTCTTTGATTGGCTTAGAGCTTGGTATATTGATCATACCAACGTGACTAGGAGCAATAAACTGATTGATTAACCCAAACACATAACGAAAACAGATTTGATTAAAAAAGAAGAAGATGAATTCGAACAACTGGCTTGGATTTCCTCTTTCACCAAACCACTCTTCTTTGCCTCCTCATGAATACAACCTTGGCTTGGTCAGTGACCATATGGACAACCCATTTCAAACACAAGGTAATATCTTTATATCTATACATATCTCTATGCTTCTCTCTGTGTATATATAATATATTCTAAAAAAAACAATCATATGTTTGTAGAGTGGAATATGATCAATCCACACGGTGGAGGAGGAGAGGTTCCAAAGGTGGCCGATTTTCTCGGTGTGTGTAAACCGGACGAAAACCAATCCGACAACCTAGTAGCTTACAATGACTCAGATTACTACTTCCATACCAATAGCTTGATGCCTACCGTTCAATCAAACGACGTCGTCGTAGCTTGTGACTCCAACACTCCTAAAAATAGCTATGAGCTTCAAGAGAGTGCTCACAATCTACAGTCACTCACTTTGTCCATGGGGACCACAGTTGGTAATAACGGAGCAGCCAAAGATTCGCCGTCCGAGACCACTGGCGATAACACTAGCGGTGGAGCACTAGTCGTTGTTGAGACGGCCACTCCGAGACGGGCTTTGGACACTTTCGGACAACGAACCTCGATCTATCGTGGGGTCACAAGGTATACATATCTGAATCATTACTCACTTCGTTGATTCCTTAAAGATTTTTTTTGGTTTTTAATCTTAATTTGAGTGTAATATTGATGAAATGGGCATATATATATATATGATATGTATGGTTTTGGTTTAAATATATTTAGGCATCGATGGACCGGTCGATATGAAGCTCATCTTTGGGATAATAGTTGTAGAAGGGAAGGCCAGTCTAGGAAAGGAAGACAAGGTAAGTAATTTACTTTTTTTTAATTAGGTTTTTTCTATTAAATTAGTTTTGGCTTACACTAACTATGTTTAATTACTCTCTTCATTATTTGTTGCTGATGCTGCGTAAAATCTTGGGGATTCAACAAACAATTTCCAGTTTACTTGGGTGAGTACATAGGATTGGATTCTCTTTATCACCCTCGTGGATTAATTATAATCTTTCATTATATGAAACTAAAAAAAAAATCACGTTTTGGTATAGGTGGGTATGACAAAGAAGATAAAGCAGCAAGATCATATGATCTAGCTGCACTTAAGTACTGGGGTCCTTCAACTACTACTAATTTCCCGGTATGTTAACTCATATTTTCTTGAATAATCTCTTGATTGCTAACTATGTATGTTTCTAATCTTTGATTCATTAATATATATCAGATTACTAACTACGAGAAAGAAGTAGAGGAAATGAAGCACATGACGAGACAAGAGTTCGTGGCTGCTATTAGAAGGTGTTTTATTTGCGTTTTCCCATGGGACCTTTTTCATATAAATCGAAATTTCTCTAATAACTTCATATATGCGTTAATCACAGAAAAAGTAGCGGATTCTCACGCGGCGCTTCGATGTATCGAGGAGTGACAAGGTTTCAATATATCGATATATTCACACACACACACATATATACACTATAGTAATAAACATATACTAAACATGTTTATTTGTCATATATATAGGCATCACCAACATGGAAGATGGCAAGCAAGGATCGGCCGAGTCGCCGGAAACAAAGACCTCTACTTGGGGACCTTTAGTAAGCACTTAGTGATTAGATCTTGAATTCTTGATTGCGTTTGGTTCGCAAACCACATAAAAGTTATTTCAAAATCTCTAGAACATACAAAATAACCCTAGCTAATTCATCATTAACCATATGGTATGTTCTATTAAGGCACTGAGGAAGAAGCAGCAGAAGCTTACGATATAGCCGCGATTAAGTTTAGAGGACTCAACGCCGTGACCAACTTTGAGATTAACCGGTACGATGTGAAAGCCATCCTAGAGAGCAGCACTCTTCCCATAGGAGGAGGCGCCGCTAAGAGGCTCAAAGAAGCTCAAGCTCTTGAATCTTCAAGAAAACGTGAGGCCGAGATGATAGCTCTTGGTTCAAGTTTCCAGTATGGTGGTGGCTCGAGCTCAGGCTCTGGCTCAAGCTCATCAAGGCTTCAGCTTCAACCTTACCCTCTAAACATTCAGCAACCATTAGAGCCTTTTCTATCTCTCCAGAACAATGACATCTCCCATTACAACAATAACAGTGCTCATGATTCCTCCTCTTTTAATCACAATAGCTATATCCAGACGCAGCTTCATCTTCACCAACAAACCAACAATTACTTGCAGCAGCAATCGAGCCAGAACTCGCAGCAGCTCTACAATGCGTATCTCCATAGCAATCCGGCTCTGTTTCATGGCCTTGTTTCCACCTCTATCGTTGACAACAGTAATAACAATGGAGGCTCTAGTGGGAGCTACAACACTGCAGCGTTTCTTGGCAACCACGGCATGGGTATTGGGTCAAGCTCGACTGTTGGATCGACTGAGGAGTTTCCTACCGTTAAAACCGATTACGATATGCCTTCGAGTGATGGCGCCGGAGGGTATGGTGGCTGGACAGGTGAGCCTGCTCAGGGATCGAATCCTGGTAGTGTTTTCACTATGTGGAATGAGTGAAAAGGGATCTGTTTCTTGCAACGCAAGGAAAGAGGTCTGAATAGTAACTATATTAATCATATTCTGTTTTTTTGTTTGTTTCTGTGTTGGAAGTGATAGGATCAATTTAGAAGGAACTTTTGGTAGTAGAATTTAGGTAACGCAACGGGTTCTTTCAAAAATGACGGCGAAGGTGATGATTCTCAGACGGTAGTCAAATGGTTCTTGAGGGTTAGGGTTTTATGGGTAATCAAGTTAAAGAGTACCCAAGTTTTGTTTAAAGCTAACCCTTTTTTGACTAATTCCCAAACTTGTAATACGTTTATAAAAATATCTATAATTTTCCTTTAATTCTTATTATATCTTTACAAAATGGAGCCGACAACAAAAGTCAATAATTAGTGAAAATATACTCTCTTAAATTTGTTTAGAAAGCATTAAACAAAACAACCTTTTGCTTGATATTTTAATGCCACTACTTTAGAAAGCTTACTTGACAGGGATGCCTCGACAAGCAAAGAAGAGCAATTCGAAATTTCACCCCCAAAAAAAGAGAGAAGCAAAGCCGGCCCAATATATAATTCAGAACTACAATCGCTGAAAAAAATCTTAAAAAGTTAGTGGGAACCCTCTATTTAAGAGAGCTACCAATGGATTATACAGTACATATATATAAACATAGTTGTGTCTTATTAGTATTTAACATTAACATTTAGTACAAAGAACACAACGATTAATTGAAAATGGTGCCTCAAGGTCTTTCCTTGACCCTAGTTTTTCTCTTGGCAACCCTAATCGCATTTGGTGAAGCCAATAACAGCCGAAAGCTCCTGCAAACACCCACTAACTACCAACCAGTACATTCTCCTCTTCCATCTCCGGCCTATTCTCCTCCGGCTGATCTTCCTCCTCCACCGACTCCGGTCTATTCTCCTCCGGCTGATCTTCCTCCTCCACCGACTCCGGTCTATTCTCCTCCGGCTGATCTTCCTCCTCCTCCAAGTCCGGTCTATTCGCCTCCAGCTGATCTTCCTCCTCCACCTACTCCCGTCTATACGCCTCCGGCTGATCTTCCTCCTCCTCCTACTCCGGTTGCTCTTCCTCCTCCTCAAGCTTACAAAGCCTTTTATTATAGGAAATCTCCACCACCACCACCTTCCCGCAAACCATGGTGGTGGTTGTTGTGAAGCTTTAAGACATAAGTGCATTGACTATGTAATTTCTTTGATGTCTCTTAATTACGCCGAGGTTTCTTCGATATATTTCAAATTTTCAATCACGGTTTTTTTTTAAAATTTTTTTTGCTCTTTCGTAGAGTGAGTGACGTTTGATCCATGCACTAACGGTTTGTTTATCCTTTTGTCGTATTGTATGATTCGTTTCAATTTGTGATATTTTCAAATCTTTTCGACTAAAGATAATTCCACATGTCTTCGTTGATACCTAGACTTGGTTGTTGCTATTATTTTAAGAATCACAAACTTTTAACTCAAAATTAATTAGCAATAAATAGATTGATCGATGTTTTTATATATATTACATGATTCACATCCATATTCTGTAAGGGATCATAGAAGGAGATACATGGACCATCTTTGCTTTACACCAAATCAAAACAAAAAGAAACAAAATGTGTTGCTTATATACCACCAAACTCGACATGATGAAAAATCAAAGCCCGACCAAACTAATGAATGTTTCACAATAACTGTCTTTTTACAGTTTTTTTTTTTGTATATAAGAAATGTTTGTTTAAGATTTTAATGTAAGTTTTCACTAAAAATAAATTAAAAAAAAAACTAGAAATATATAATTTTGGAAACCCTCTCAGTCCACTAATTTGGCAGAGGGTTAATTAATACTTGTGCACCTACATCTTACAGGTTTGAACTTCGACTTCCGGAGAATACAAATTCTAATAGAGGCAAAATTTACATGAGATTTTCAGCGTGGTGCAAGGAGAGTTGTCTGAAATAATCCTGTGTGTCAATACTAAAATTGTCCGTTGTGTAATCGTCCGTGTAGTTGTTCTCATAACTTGTAATAATTCATAAATCTAGATGATTAGAAAAATATATATATATATGAACTATATATATATATATGTCCATTTTTAAAATAGCATAAATTTTGCATAGTAGAATTCTCGTTTTGGGTTTCTGTCGTTTTTGGTTCTTTTGGGTACACCCCAAACTCGAACCTCTCCACATTTGACTTAAGCAGATATGTTCAACAACAAGACACAGCTTAGTTTATCAGATCTATTTTCAAGTCTTACAAGGTTTCCAGGATCTAGCCAATCTCTTAATAATAACTTCCCAAGTTACATAACTTTATCGAGTTTCTTATTCTTGATTTAACACAAAAAACCTTTCTCATATATGCGGCGTACATTTTCTTATTATAAGGATTGAATCACTCTTTTTTTTTTTTAATACACACGTGAATTCCATCTTTACAGATACTAAATCCGAATAAATCTCTACTCAAATCCTAGAAATACTCTCTATCTTTAAACGCTATTAAAGCATGTTCTTGTGTCCATCTCAGCTTGTTCAATCATTAAAGACTTCATTTTCTTTCGATTTACCCTTTTCTTACATAGCAGCAACAACACTTTTCTTGAGACCGCATTGGTATATGGTCGAACTCTACCATTGTAACAGATTATGATATAGTGGTTGGCTCCAAACAGAGCTGTGCCAACATATACGAATGCCCGAAACGATTAGAAAATATGATTTCTCAATTCATAAAAATAAATTATTCATAATAATAAATATCATCGTCATATAGAAAGAAAAAAAAACAAAAAACTTGCAAACAAAATATTAATTATAAACCTAATTTCTTTCTTTTTTGTTCAACAAAATTGTTAATTAAATTTTCAAAATCAAAACTTTCAACTAACTTTTTTGATGGATAAAGTAATTATTTTTTTATGTACTGTACTTGAACAAAAATAAAATAGTCAAATCATTGATTCACTCTGTTATGTAACAATCTAATTCTATGTTTACTTTACTTTACTTTAACATTTAAAAATTGTTTCTATAAATTTTAGTTACTTGACCATTGGAAGTCCGTAATTTTTATCATGTAGACAGTAGATCCATGTTTTGTTTATTTTAATTTGTTTCTATAATTTTATTATTTGATAGTTTAACTAAATGAAACAATAAAAATATGCCCTTTAATTTTCGTAGTGAAAAAATACCCTAAGCCAAAGTTTCTTATTTTTACATTATGGCATGGCTGTGGCTCCAAACCTGCTCTAGATATTTGGGCATATGTTGACCCATTTTTCATAGATATTCGACATATATCCGTCCGAAATTTTTCTAAATTAACGGCAAAAGTGGTGATCATCAGACAGTGATTAAATGGTCCTTGATACTTGGGGTTAGGATTTTTATGGGTTCTCAATTAAGCTTAGTGGTACCCAAGTTTTGTTTAAATCAACCCCTTTTTACCTCAAGTTCCTCAAGTTCCTCAAATTGTAATTCGTTGATGAACGTCAATAATAAAAATACTTATTATCTTCCAAAGAGCTAGAGCCGACTCAAGAAAAAAGTCAATAATTAGTGAAAGAACTCTGTAAATTTGTTAGAAAGCATTAATGAAACCTTTTTCTATTCGCTCATTACTCAAAAAGTTTACTGTTTAGACTTTAGAGGAAGGCCTCAATCGCAAAGAAGAGAATTTCAAAGCAAACAAGAATCAAAGCCGGCCCAATAATATATACTTGAATTAGAATCCAAAAAGATAAATTAAAAGCTAGTGTTAACCCTCCACAATTTAGAGAGATTCTGTGATACCTATATATTCCGATTAGCTCAGAATAAGCTCAATCTCAACTTGATTGAGCTCAACGATTCACTCTGAACCAAACCAAATCGAGAGTAGTTCTTGTTGAAATTAAAAGACACAAGCACTCAAGTCCGGGGTTTAGTGCCGACCCCAAAGCTCGCCGGTGATAAACTCACCGGAATCCACTAGTCAACGACGGAAACTCGCCGTTACAAACTCGTGTTCTCTCTATTTCTCTCTCTCTAACAACTTCTCTCTCACTTTCTCTCACAACGGATTAAAGAAGAAAAGATGCAGAGATGAGGCTTATATACACTGCCTTGTACACGTGTAAACATCTTAAAGAGACACTGATTCAACTAGTGGATCTTGCTTAGAGAAACCATCTCAATGCAAGAGAGTCTCTCCCACACTTGGCCTTTTCTCCAATTGTTTAGCTTGTGTGTTAACTTCCTTGAAGCCTACATCAACTTGAGCTTCTCCAATTTTCAAGCTAACTTCTTCTAGCTTGATGATATGTTGCGTTTTTAACGCATTCTAACCATTGATTTCTGAGTTTTATCGAGTCTTTTCAGGTTAAAACACGTTTAAATGAAGGTTAATGCAAAGGATCAAAAGTTATGGAAACTTTAGTGAAGACAGGTCCGTTTGGCGAGCAAAAGAAGCAAATAAAGATTTTTAGCAACTGGATCGATCGATCCACCCTCGGATCGATCGATCCGTTTGCTAAAATTCTTCAAAATGATCGCGGGATCTGCAGCTCGATCCAGCACGAAGAGGATCGATCGATCGGTATCTTTAGTAACTGGATCGATCGATCCACCATCGGATCGATCGATCCATGTTTTCTTCAAAAACTCCGCGGGATCTGCAGCTCGATCAAGCACAAAGGAAATTGGATCGATCGATATCTTTAGTAACTGGATCGATCGATCCACTTACTAAAACTGCCCAAAGACAAAAAAATCAGTCACCTAATCTTGCATTATTTTAACCAAAACGTGTTTTCCTTGGCTAAAAACGTGTTTTGGCCATATTTATATGATTTTAGACTCAATTATTGAGAACACTTCACTTCACTTTGGATCATTTTTCTTTGGTTTTTCTCTTCTTGATTTTCTCTCTTTTCTTGCTTTCTTGTTCTTGATCATCTTTTCTTGTTTTTGGATTTTTGTAAGAAGATTTGGGAGATTGTTCTTCATCCTTGTACTCTAATAAGATTTCTCAACTCTATCATCTTTTTACCTTGATTTAATCATGTTTACTTTATCATTTTCTTGTGATTTCTCTTTAATTATGGTTGAGTAGATCATTAGTTAGGTTTTAGGGATTTAAGGGATTTCATGGATCATTGAATTAGACATAGAAAGGGATTTGTATTTATCTTCATCTATTGTTGTTCTTAATGCTTGAATTAGCTTGATCACCTTGTTCTTGATGTTAGGATGTTTAGCACACCAAAAGTGTTGGATTAAACGCCCGAAAGAACGTAGATGAGCAAATTGTCCTTAGCCAACGAAAGCTGATGTTAAGGCGATTTGTGAACATATCAAACCAGTTCGTTAATGCTTGTGTACAATTCTAGGTTCAAACGACAGTTTAGAATTCTAGATTGTTAGATAAAGTCTCTGATGCCACGACAGTGGATTGGTTATACAATTATGTTTGAGTTTAAGATCGCGCTGAATTGTTCTCTGAATAAATGTCTGATTTATAATCTATGATTTCCCGAGAATATCCCTTAAGCCTAACGCTTTTAATTCCATAAGTTTACACGTTTATAATTGCTATTTCCGTTTCAATATTGCAACTAATCACATTTTACCATCTTAGCTTAATTTCAATCTCATATTTTCGTAGTGTAACACTTGGTCTCTGTGGATTCGATCCCTAAAATACTACAACAGTTGCTGTGCACTTGCAGTAGTTTGATAGGGTTAAAACCTGAGCATATCAAGTTTTTGGCGCCGTTGCCGGGGACCAATATCGTTACCTTCGAAATTCAGTTTGAAATTTAGTCTAAGAAGTTACTAACGAATTTTGTTTTGTTCTTTTGTGTGTTTCAGGTTTTATGCAAAGAAGAAGTCAAGGCTCTGACAACCTTCTCTTTTTCGAAAACCAGGCACTTGGAAGAATAGAACGAATTAACAGAGCAAGAACGACATCGAACCAAGTCAACATGGAAGAAGGAAACAATGCTCCTGTGACTGATACTGCAGAGGTTACAAGGGCTGAATTTGAAAGGATACAAGAACAACTGCAGCGGTTGCAACAGGTTCAGCCTGGTATTGGTGATGCAAACACGCCACACACATTCTATCAGAACCGATCTGCGATTAGTCTGCCTGCTCTCAACAGGCAGGACTATCAACTACATCCCCAACTGATAGGATTGGTGAAGAATTACACTTTCCATGGGTTACCTGCTGAGAACCCAATGGAACACATAGAGAACTTTGAGGAGATTTGCAGCACTACCAGAGTAAATGGAGTCCCTGAGGACTGGATCAAGTGCAAGTTGTTCCCTTTTTCTCTAGCAGACAAAGCTTCAAGATGGCTTAAGTCTCTACCGTCTGGATCACTCACAACATGGGATCAATGCAGAGCTGCATTCTTGGATCATTTCTACACCAAATCCAAGACAAATTCTCTGAGGAACAAGGTTGCTTCTTTCCAGCAGTTTTTAGGAGAGTCATTCGGTGAGGCTTATTAGAGGTTCAAGGATTATCGGAGAGAGTGTCCTCACCATGGATACTCAGAGGGACAACTTATTAGCATCTTCTATGATGGAGTTGACAGAGAGTCCAAGAACCAACTGAATGCTGCAAGCAATGGAAACTTCATGACCAGAAGTGAGCAAGGAGCATCTGAGCTGATTGAGAATATGGCTGCAAGTTCTATCGCTAGCTCTTCTGAGTATGACAGGTCTAAGCGAGTCAGTGGCGTTGAATCTCAGAAGTACGATGAGTTGAATGAGAAATACAATCAGCTGCTTAAGCAAAATCAGAGGAATGTACAGTTTTGTGAAGATGGAACAGAGGCAATTGTCTACCAAGATTACACTGAGGGAGAGACTAATGAGCAGCAGGAGGTTAATTATATGAATGGGCAAGGATTCATGCAAAACAGGGGTTTCAACCAGAACTATAGAAATCATCCGAATTTGTCCTACAGGAGCACAAATGTTGAGAATCCTCAGGACCAGGTTTATCCACAACAGGTGGTCAATCAGGGGAAGGAGAAAATGTATGTGCCAAACGCAGGAATATCTGGCTCTCAAGGGTTTGCAGGACAAAACAGTGGGCAGAATGTGGGATTTCAGAAGAACTTTTCACAAGGTTTTCAGAAACCGTTTGTGCAAAACCCAGGTCAGAGCGGATTTCAGGGTGGATTTCAGCCGAAACAACCATTCAACAACTTCAGGCCAGCAGCTCAAGTTCCTTTCCAAACCCCAGTGAATTCTGTTCCAGCGCCACAGGAAAGCAAGCTCGAGCAACTTATGCAGCAGCTTCTAATGAATCAACAAAAGGCTTCTAACGAGATCAATGTCAAGGTGGATAGTATGTACAGTGATCTCAATGGTAAATTTGAAGCTCTCTCATCTCATGTGAAGAAGTTAGACATTCAGGTAGCTCAGACTGCTGAGGCAATCAAGAGACCACAGGGAGTTCTACCTGGAAAAGGAGAGCAAAATCCTAGGCTTGAAAATGTCAGTGCCATCACAACCAGGAGTGGGAAAGTGTTGATTCCTACTGCATTGCAAGGTAAAAGTTCTGAGGTAGCCACTGATGAGAAAGAGACTGATGATGCAAAACCTGAGAAGGTGAACCCGACTGCAAATGAGGATCCTGCAAGGGAATAATTGCCTCCTCGTATTTATGCTCCGAAGGTTCCATACCCTACTCGCCCTAAAAAGTCAAGAAAGGATTTAGAAGATGCGAAATGCAAGGAGATGATGGATGACCTCACAGTGAAACTCAGTCTCATTGATGCAATCCAGATGATTCCCTCGATGAAGAGATATATGAAAGGCTTGGTGACAAGTAAAATCTCTGCAGAAGAAGATTTCGTTAAAGTCTCAAAGGATTGCAGCGCAGTCCTACATAACAAGATGCCCAGGAAATTGGGAGATCCAGGGAGGTTTGTTTTATTTGTGCAGATTGGGTCAATGACGTTTGCTTGTTCTTTGTGTGATTTAGGTTCAAGCGTCAATTTGATGCCATACTCAGTAGCCAAGCGCCTTGGATTCACCAAGTTCAAACCCACTAGAATCTCCTTGGTTTTTGCTGATCGCTCTGTGAAGTTACCGGTTGGAGTTCTTGAGGATCTACATGTGCAGATTGGTAATGTGTTGGTTCCGGTAGATTTTGTAGTCCTCGAGCTCGATGAAGAACCAAAGGATCCTCTCATTTTGGGTTGGGCTTTCTTACGTACTGCTGGAGCTGTGATAGATGTGAAAAATGGGCGAATAGATCTCCAGCTGGGAGATATTATCATGAAGTTCGAGATGGAAAAGTTGCTGAAGAAGCCTATGCTGGATGGGCAGACATTTGTGGTTGACGATTCACTAGAAATCTCGGACAATGATGCAGAAGAGATTCTAGTTGATGATCCTTTAGAGATTGCTTTGACAAGGTCTGCGAGTGAGGATGGTTTTCTGAGTGAGGATGCAACAGGGTATGTTAAGATGATGGATTCGAGCCAGTCAATGGGAAAGATGGTTGCTTACACGAGTTTGGATGAATCTGTAGAGCGATCTCCAGCAACACCCCTTCCTATGCCATCTACAAATCCATGGAGCGAGCTGAAAGCTCCTAAGGTTGAGCTCAAACCACTTCCATCTGGGCTAAGGTATGTGTTTCTAGGCCCTAAGTCTACTTACCCTGTCATCATCAATTCTGAACTGAACAATGCTGAAACTGCTTTGCTTTTGTGTGAGCTTAGAAAGTATCGCAGGGCCTTAGGCTACTCTCTAGATGATATCACAGGAATTTCACCTGACCTTTGCATGCACATGATCTTTCTAGAAGATGAGGCAACCACTTCTATAGAACATCAGAGACGGTTAAACCCGAATCTGAAAGATGTTGTTAAGAAAGAAATTATGAAACTGCTAGAGGCTGGTATTATATACGCCATCTCTGATAGCAAGTGGGTTAGCCCTGTCCATGTTGTACCAAAGAAAGGTGGAGTAACTGTGGTTAGGACTGATAAGGATGAATTACTTCCGACTAGAGCTGTCACTGGCCATAGGATGTGCATAGATTATAGAAAGTTGAATTCTGCTACTCGTAAAGATCATTTTCCTTTACCATTTATTGATCAGATGCTTGAGAGATTGGCTAGCCATGCTTACTACTGTTTTCTAGATGGTTATTCTGGTTTCTTTCAGATTCCCATTCATCCAGAAGATCAGGAGAAGACAACATTCACCTGTCCTTATGGCACTTATGCTTATCGCAGAATGCCATTTGGCTTGTGTAATGCACCGGCCACATTCCAAAGATGCATGATGTCAATTTTTACTGACATGATTGAGGACATAATGGAAGTTTTTATGGATGATTTTTCTGTCCATGGATCTTCCTTTTCTGTTTGTCTTTCTCATTTGTGCAGGGTTTTAAAACGTTGTGAGGAGAAACATCTAGTGCTGAATTGGGAGAAGTGTCATTTTATGGTCAGGGATGGGATTGTCTTGGGACACAGAATTTCAGAAAGCGGTATTGAGGTAGACAAGGCGAAGATTGATGTGATGATAAACCTCCAGCCACCTAATTCTGTCAAAGGAGTTCGGAGTTTTCTGGGACATGCTGGGTTCTACAGAAGATTCATCAAGGATTTCTCCAAGATTGTTAGACCAATGACACAACTTTTGTGTAAAAATGTGAAGTTTGACTTCGACAGTAATTGTCTGGAGGCCTTTCATACGATCAAGGGAGCACTTGTCAGCGCACCAATTGTCCAACCGCCAGACTGGGAGTTGCCTTTCGAAGTTATGACAGATGCTAGTGACTATGCAGTTGGAGCAGTATTGGGACAGCGAAAGGAAAAGAAGCTCCATGTCATTTATTATGCTAGCAGGACTCTTGATGAGGCGCAGTGTAAGTATGCTACCACCGAGAAAGAACTTCTGGCTATTGTGTTTGCTTTTGAGAAGTTCAGGTCTTATCTGGTGGGTTCTAAAGTTTTGTTCACACTGATCAAGCTGCTTTGAGGTATCTTCTGAAAAAGAAGGATGCAAAACCTAGACTGTTGCGATGGATACTTATACTGCAGGAGTTCGACTTGGAGATCAAGGATAAGAAAGGAATTGAGAACGGTGTTGCAGACCATCTCTCTAGAATGCGTATAAATGAAGATGTCCCTTTGGACGATAGCCTACCTGAGGAGCACGTATATGCCATTAGCATTGGCAATATTGTGCATTCCACTCCACCGCCAGAAACCAAGTTTCCTGAGATGCCTTGGTTTGGTGAATTTGCGAACTACTTGGCTGCAGAAAGGGAACCTGATAATTTTGTTGGGTACAGGAAGAAGAAGTTCTTGAAGAGACATCAGACACTACTTCTGGGATGAACCTTATTTGTACAAGCAGTGTTCTGATGGAATTTTCAGAAGATGCGTACCAGAAGAAGAGGTTCCAGGTATCTTGTTCCACTGTTATGGTTCATCATATGCAGGACACTTTGCTACCTTTAAGACAGTGTCTAAGGCTTTAAAAGCTGGTTTCTGGTGGCCAACTATGTTTAGAGATGCTCATGCTTTCGTCTCCAAGTGTGATCCATGTCAGCGGCAAGGCAACATAAGCAAGAGAAACGAGATGCCTCAGAATTTCATCTTGGAGGTTGAGCTGTTTGATGTCTGGGGTATTGACTTCATGGGTCCTTTCCCATCTTCATATGGAAATCAATACATTCTCGTTGCAGTAGACTATGTGTCTAAATGGGTTGAAGCGCTGGCTAGCCCGACTAATGATGCTCGAGTGGTTGTGAAGATGTTCAAATCGGTGATCTTCCCAAGGTTTGGTGTACCTCGAGTGGTAATCAGTGATGGTGGTTCTCACTTCATCAATAAGGTCTTTGATGGTCTTTTGAAGAAGCATGGTGTCAAGCACAAGGTCGCAACTCCTGACCATCCTCAGACGAGTGGACAGGTTGAGATTTCCAACAGGGAGATCAAGAGCATTCTGCAGAAAGTTGTAGGCACTAGGAGGAAAGATTGGGCTATCAAGCTTGATGACGCTCTTTGGGCATATAGGACTGCCTACAAGACACCTCTAGGCACGACACCATTTCATCTTGTCTATGGAAAGTCATGTCATCTTCCAGTGGAGTTAGAGTATAAAGCAGGCTGGGCGGTTAAGTTGCTCAACTTTGACATCAAGTCTGCTTCTGAAAGGAGATTAGTACAATTGAATGAGCTGGATGAGATTCGTCATATGGCCTATGAGAATTCGAGAATCTACAAGGAAAGGACAAAGGCTTACCATGATAAGAAGATCATCTCGAGGAACTTTGCTGCAAATGATCAGGTTTTGCTCTTTAATTCTCGCTTGAAACTCTTTCCTGGTAAGTTGAGATCGAGATGGTCTGGTCCTTTCACCATCAAAGAAGTGAGACCATATGGAGCTGTAGTGTTACTGGACGCTGCAGGAGGTAGATTTGTGGTTAATGGTCAGCGCCTAAAGCCATATCTCGCTGACATTGAAATCGCTAGGGGAGATACCGTTCCTCTCGGTGATCCACCTCAAGCCTAAACGGCATCCGAGTCAAGCTCGTGACTTAAAACAAGCGCTTAGTGGGAGGCAACCCACTGGTATGTGTACATAACTCAATTTTTAATTTTCGTTAATTTGGTTTGATTTTCGGTGTGTTTTTGAAAAAAAAAAAAAAAAAAAAAAAAAAACAGGGGAGAATGGATCGATCGATCCAATCAGCAACCAAAATGCCGCGGGATCTGTGGATCGACCGGACGTAAAACGGATCGATCGATCCGATCAGCAACCAAAATGCCGCGGGATCTGTGGATCGACCAGACGCAAAACGGATCGGCCGGACGCAAAACGGATCGACCAAGACGAAAATCGGATCGCGATTTTAACAAGTGGATCGATCGATCCACTCTCCAGGTCAGTTTTCTGATTCGATTTTTTGGGTTCAAACCGGTTTAATTCACTTAAACCAGACCGAAAACACACATTTATTAACCCAGAAACTGATTTATCGATCCACAATCACCCTCTTCTCCTCTCCCATCGCGTTTTTCTTTGTTCTTGAGCAAAAATTTCACCAAACCCTAACTCTCTCAATCCTCAACGGATTTAAGTGATTCTTGGGTGCTTTCCACTCGGATTTTCCTCCTCTTTCTGTTTCTAGCACTCGCTTGGTCGATCTACAAAGGTATGTGTCTCTAAACACAAAATTCGAGTTCGATGTTCTTGAGGAAAAAGGCCATTTTCGTGTTTGATTTGCTCCAATTGGTTAATTCCGTGAGTTTATATGTACTTCTAGAGTGATTTTCGACAAACCCCATGCGTTAATTTTGTCCATTTCAATGGTTGAAATTTTAGGTTGAGAATTTGACACATTTTGGGGGTTTTAGTAAAAACAAACGGAGTTAGCCTGCATTGGTGTTAGAATTGGTGTTAAAACGGATTAGAAGAGATGTCTATTCTTTGGGTTTTGTAAATTCAACAATTTGTTATGTTTCGAAAAATTCGATAAATATGGATTTTTGTTTGAATTTATAGGAAATGACAAGACGAGGTGTACCAAAGATTAGACCACCGCAAGCTAACACGTACAACAGCGAGACAAGCGGTGATGAAGAAATTTCGCAACCCGCTCGCCAACCTCCACCTGCTAGGACATCTCAACCCGCTCGGTTTTCGCGCATCGCAAAAGGAAAATCTGTAGCTTCCGCTTCTGCCGCTGCTGATGAGACACAGGAAGAACACACATCTCATCCATGGCCTCGCCCTGAAAAGACACCATTCCTTGATGATTCGTTGGTTGAGGAGATTCCACGAATATCGATAGCCGCTATTCAGACCATGACAGGATTTGATTCGCGTCAGCCTGGACATGCTTGGGACCGTTTCAACCGCATTTTCTACAATGGTTTGCTTCAAGTAACGATGGCACCTACCAAATTTGTGTGCGAAGCAACATTGGCGAGAATGGGAATTAGAGACGATGTCCGAGCAATGCTGACCAAGATGGGGCTTGGCACGATCGCTTACAAGTCCTATCCTCTATATCCTGAGCTGGTCCGCCAATTCCTTGCATCGGTTGAAGTCCGGTACAAGGATATCGCTATCCATACAGCTTCGGAGGGGACTCTTTCATATTTATGCAGGGGTGTTCACTACGAGTTACCCATACAAACCCTGTGTGAGATATATGGATTTGAGAGGTCATGGGAGCTATGCAGGTTCCCTTATTTTGGAGAGGCTGATGTTCTGTGGAATTTGATTGCAACAGGACCATTTACTACGGCTCAATCTCGTGACGCTAAGCTTAGCCTGATCCGGAATCCTGTGATTCGGGTTGTCGCGAAGATCATTGGTCAGTCATTTTCTGGGAAGGAAGAGACAGGTGCTCTAAGGGTCGACGAGTTGTCTTTGATAGACAATGGGCTTCCAGATTCCGTCAGAGCGACTTACCACCAAGAAGCTCCCTTGCGATTGCACACTAACTTAGGAGCAATGTTTGCTGAGATGCTCGTGAAAAAGAAGCAACGAGGTTTGAACACAAGCGGTAACCAGAAGATTGAGATTATTGGAAGTCTGTTAACACCGATCTTCCGATACCATAACATTGATTTGCGTGAGACAGAGTGCATCAGGGAGATTGAAACGTTCAATGCGAGGTACTTCACTAATGCTCACATCCTTAAGGGAGATTATGAGTACAGGTTCTATGACCGAGCAGGAGTTCCTCAGCGATGCAGACTACCTCTTCCGGCTTTCACACCTCCCGTGTCAAGGGAAAACTTGGAGTTCGAATTGGACCCTCAGTTCATACTTACCGGTCAACCTCGAACTTCAAGATCACGGAGAGCTGCACGGGAGCAGGTAGATCCCCCACAGCAACCATCTCACGCACATTCTGTAGATGACCCCGTAATACCGGAGTACAGTACGGACTACGATCTTCTACCGCTTGCTGAAGACGCTTCAGACACCGAACGAATCGCATGGTTGGTGGATTCGCATAGGAAGCAGCACACGATGTTACAGAAGATATTTGGAGTGCTCGGACGACTCACATGTATGCAGCCATCTTCTTCTTCTTCTCGACATCGTACTCGTGCAGCAGCGGTTGACGCGAGAGCTGGTCCCAGTGTTGCTGGACATGGGACTTCATACCAGGGAGGTCAAGCTGGAGAGACACGCCTACCTAGGCGTCGGAGGGCACCAGGGGATAGCCGGAGCGCCAGCTCCGGAGAGCATTGATTCTGTTATTTCTCCCCCTCTACTTTATCTACATCTATTTAATATATTTAGCACTTTCGCGTATGTCGTACCTTTCTTCTGATTTATTTTCCACCGAGACGGTGTGAAGTAAGTCCGGGGGAGGGTATTTGCTGGGACTAACGCCATTTTCTTTGCTTTGTTTTATGTGAACCTTTTTGGTATTTATATTTGTTTTGTGTGTTTTATGTTTTATTGAGTCAAGAGCTTCATGGTTAGGAAACTATGATGATATATATCTCTTTGTTTACTGACCATTTCATTTAAGTGACATTGATGCAGAATGAATTCCAATCCGACCAATGAAAAATTCAAAGACTTACCGGTTAACTAGAGACTACTCTCGTTTCCAACAAGTTCCACCAAGTCTGAGCTAATTGCACCCTTAATGGAATGACTGGTGTCCATAGAGCTTGATTCCTCGTTCATACTTGATATATTCACCCCGTAAAAAAAAAAAAAAAAAAAAAATAATTAATTTTGGCTCAAAGGTTTAGAATAGCACAAAAGAGTTCACGACGCTGTCTCCTCACAAGGAACAACACTAGTGAGTGCTATTCTAAAACTGTAACAGAACAAAAGAGTTCACGACGCTGTCTCCTCACAAGGAACAACACTAGTGAGTTCCGTTACGAGACCAAAGAAATTATGGGGAGAGGAAGAATAATAAATGTTGTATTGGTGATATATCATGATATAGTACGGGAATGAATCTAGAAGGTTCTTGGCACTGGGATTGACAATGAGGATTATCAAGGATGACTTGTGGAAAGTGTTGCGAAATTTGAGATGGATTGGGGATATTGGATAAGTTTGAGGAGAAGTACATAGCGACTCGGTTGGGTTCATCCTTGCAGAATGTGGATTGCAATTTTAGTGGTCATTGGACGTTTTAAAAGAGAAGTTGAGTTTCCGTATTTTCAAACCTCTTTCACTGGCTTAGTTTTCTGTTTTGCTTGAGGTCAAGCAAAAGACTAAGTCCGGGGGAGTTGATATGTTGCGTTTTTAATGCATTCTAACCATTGATTTCTGAGTTTTATCGAGTCTTTTCTATACTTTTAGAGTCTTTTCAGGTTAAAACACGTTTAAATGAAGGTTAATGCAAAGGATCAAAAGTTATGGAAAGTTTAGTGAAGACAGGTCCGGTTGGCGAGCAAAAGAAGCAAATAAAGATTTTTAGCAACTGGATCGATCGATCCACCCTCGGATCGATCGATCCGTTTGCTAAAATTCTTCAAAATGATCGCGGGATCTGCAGCTCGATCCAGCACAAAGAGGATCGATCGATCGGTATCTTTAGTAACTGGATCGATCGATCCACCATCGGATCGATCGATCCATGTTTTCTTCAAAAACTCCGCGGGATCTGCAGCTCGATCAAGCACAAAGGAAATTGGATCGATCGATATCTTTAGTAACTGGATCGATCGATCCACATATGGATCGATCGATCCACTTACTAAAACTGCCCAAAGACAAAAAAACCAGTCACCTAATCTTGCATTATTTTAATCAAAACGTGTTTTCCTTGGCTAAAAACGTGTTTTGGCCATATTTATATGATTTTAGACTCAATTATTGAGAACACTTCACTTCACTTTGGATCATTTTTCTTTGGTTTTTCTCTTCTTGATTTTCTCTCTTTTCTTGCTTTCTTGTTCTTGATCATCTTTTCTTGTTTTTGGATTTTT
This sequence comes from Arabis hirsuta, assembly GCA_964056655.1. NCBI lineage: Eukaryota > Viridiplantae > Streptophyta > Magnoliopsida > Brassicales > Brassicaceae > Arabis > Arabis hirsuta. The sequence goes on along the minus strand of OZ053306.1, from coordinate 21,306,590 downwards.
GTAAGAAGATTTGGGAGATTGTTCTTCATCCTTGTACTCTAATAAGATTTCTCAACTCTATCATCTTTTTACCTTGATTTAATCATGTTTACTTTATCATTTTCTTGTGATTTCTCTTTAATTATGGTTGAGTAGATCATTAGTTAGGTTTTAGGGATTTAAGAGATTTCATGGATCATTGAATTAGACATAGAAAGGGATTTGTATTTATCTTCATCTATTGTTGTTCTTAATGCTTGAATTAGCTTGATCACCTTGTTCTTGATGTTAGGATGTTTAGCACACCAAAAGTGTTGGATTAAACGCCCGAAAGAACGTAGATGAGCAAATTGTCCTTAGCCAACGAAAGCTGACGTTAAGGCGATTTGTGAACATATCAAACCAGTTCGTTAATGCTTGTGTACAATTCTAGGTTCAAACGACAGTTTAGAATTCTAGATTGTTAGATAAAGTCTCTGATGCCACGACAGTGGATTGGTTATACAATTATGTTTGAGTTTAAGATCGCGCTGAATTGTTCTCTGAATAAATGTCTGATTCATAATCTATGATTTCCCGAGAATATCCTTTAAGCCTAACGCTTTTAATTCCATAAGTTTACACGTTTATAATTGCTATTTCCGTTTCAATATTGCAACTAATCACATTTTACCATCTTAGATAAATTTCAATCTCATATTTTCGTAGTGTAACACTTGGTCTCTGTGGATTCGATCCCTAAAATACTACAACAGTTGCTGTGCACTTGCAATAGTTTGATAGTGTTAAAACCTGAGCATATCACTTGATTCACTTGATCTTTGTCTATATTCTTCAGATTCCAATGCATATCTTATTATATACGAAACTAACCAAATATATGAAAAGAAGAAAATGTTCTTATTGTTCAAATTATAAAGTAACTAACCAAATATAAAGAAAATTTGATTGGTTCAAATTAATTATGAGAAATATATGAAGAACAATTAATTATGATTGGTTAGTTTGATTAATTATTCATATATTTGGTTACTTTGATTAGTTCTCATGATTGGTTCTTTTCATAAATTATGAGAAATTTTCTTATTGAAGCTTCGGCATTGCTAATCCCAAAAAGCCTTGATACGTTCTTCTGCATGTAAATGGAGAAACCAAATTAAACATCTCTTGTCAATGATGCAGCAAAGAGCAATTTGAGACCACATTGATGTAGGCCATAAGCGCAGAAGCGAGTTTTGATTTGAGCTGAATAGCTTAAAATATATGAAGAACTAATCAAACTAACCAAATATATGAAAAGAAGAAAAAAAATTTATTGTTCAAATTAATTATGAGAAAAAAAAAATTTATAGTCCACACTAGCTAGATTAAAAAAAATCTAATAGTTTAAACTAATTATTAAATTCAATTAAGCAATAAAATAGAGAGTATAAACCCTAAAAAATTAGAGAGAAAGAAATCAAATAATTCGACGAGAGTTTGACACTTAAGCAAAAATTATAATTCACCGGATCATAACATGGGTCCAATATTGAATAGATGTGACATGAGTTAAAACTTAAAATTAATTAAAAACAAGTAAAATTAAAAATGGAAAACGAACAAAATAATTATCAAAACAACTAACCAAATAGTAAAAAAAAATTTTTTAATAATCTCCTCAAGAGAAATTTCAAAAAATGCCACTTTTCAAGTGTCACTTTACATAAATGCCACACTTTTGAAATCTTTACAAAAATACCACTTTTTGAAAAAAAAATTAATATTCTTTATGTTAGGGTTAATATGTTATATTAGGGATTAGTTACGAGGGTTTAGGAGGGATTAGGGGTTAAAACATTTTTTAGTGTTTAAAAATTTAAGATATAGGGTTTAAAAATCTATAATTAGTGATATTTTTGTAAATTAACACCCCTAAATTGTATTTTTACAAATGTGCACATAAAAAGTGGCATTTTTGTAATTCCCTAATCCTAAATAGGTAGGAAAAAATAATTAAAATAGTTTTAAAAAATTATACAAATAAATTAGGAAAGAAAATAGAGAGACTATAAACAATAAAAAAAATAGAGAGAAAATAGAAATTTAAATTAAGCAACAAATATGAATTATAAAACAACATAATTTTTATAAATTGAAAAACAAAAAATTAAAAAGAGTATGGAATTCTCAATGTTAAAGTTTATATGCACAAATATACCAAAGAAGAAGAAAAATCTATAAACATATTTACTATAAATCTTTTACCTATACTTTTCAATGTTAAAAAAGGTAATTATATAAATGAAAAATTTATACATGTTATAAAATAGTAATAATATATTTATTATTAAGATCCAAAAGTGTAAGATTTGACGAGTATAGATCTCTATGAAAAAATAAACCGATGACATCAATGACATTTATATAGATTTATATATAATTTTGATAAAAATATTATAAAATATTTTAATAGTTTTTTATGAGATTATTCGCATAAATTTTATTGTTTTATAATTTACCTCTATAATACTTTAATTGTTATAAGATTTTATCATATAGTTAATATAAACTCATAATGTGTAAGAATATTTTGTTTTTGTTATTAAGAATATGATTTGAATTCTATTTATGTATATATATTTTCTGCCTACAAAATATGAATTATGGCATGAGAGTTAAGATATAAATTAAACTTTAATGGTCTGAGATCCATGTTTAAATATTTCAAAATATTTTTGTAATTAAACGGATTATTAATTAAAACTTAAATTTTGATATTAATATTTTTTAATGTGTTTACCTGCGAATTAACGCGGATGTGATAGATAAAGTCTAATTAGGATCTTAGCGTTAACATTGATCAGTAGAAATTAGAAATGGTGTCCCAAGGTGTTTCATTGACCCTACTTTTTCTCTTGGCAACCCTATTCGCACTTGGTGAAGCCAATAACAACCGTAAGCCTTTGGAATCTCACACTAACTACCAACCGCTACATTCTCCTCTTCCATCTCCAATCCATTCACCTAATCAGCTTGATCCTCCTCGTCCTCAAGGTTACAAAACCTTCTTTTATAGGAAAGCTCCATCACCACCGTCCCGCAAACCATGGTGGTGGTTGTTATGAAGCCTTAAGACATTTTCAAAAACTTTGTCAAATATTAACAAATATTTCTCCTTTAAATATTGGCTACATTGTCTCCTTTCAAATATTTATTTTCTATTTATATATATTCTTTTGTTTATCAATCGTTTTCTTTAAATTGTATTTTCATTATGTATGTATTTTTTTGTTAACTTATATCCACTCCATATACCTACACTATTAGAAATTTTCTTTTTTACTTACTTGATAATTATGTTGTTAGGTTTTCACTTTTAATTTTATTTTTTAATTAATTTTCAATGTTAACACATATCATCATATGATCAATATTAGACACGTGTCACGATCTAATAAGTTATAATCTTGCTTACGTGTCATATAGATAGTAAGATGCGTTGATGACCAAATTACATATCTTTTTTACTATGTAACTAATTTTGTGGAAGGAAAAATGACACGTCAAATGTTAGTATCAATAACAACATATGGCCAATTTGCTACAACAAACTGCTTGATGAAGTGTGAAAAGTTTTACCACGTGGTAAGGAAAATTGCATTCAATAACAAAAAAAAAAAAAACTATAATAAAAACTTTAACCATTTAACATATGGAAAATTATCCACACTACCACTTATTTCAAAATTTCTTTTCCAATCTACCACAATCCAATTCACATTTCATCATATACCACAACCTCAACATAAAAAAACTATTTTGTCCCCTCTTTCTCTGTGTGTGTGTGATGTAGATGGTGACGGTGGTGGAGCAAAGACGGTGGTGAAACAGAGACGGTGGACAAATGTGGAGGTTGTTGACATGGACAGAAACAGTAGTGGATGGTGGATAAGAAAATAGAGATGATGGCTGTAGACAGAAATAGTGGTTGTTGAGATGCACGAAAATGGTGGACAGAAAAACAGAGACGGTGGTTGTGCACAGAGATGGTGGTGATGGTGAACAGAGAAGACGGTAGTGACTGTGGACAAAGATGATAGTTGACAAAACGGAGATGGTGGTGGACGAAATAGAGACAGTGGTGGACAATGACATGGTTTTGATAAATCAGAGACAAGGGCATAAATGTCTTTTTATCTTCTGTGTACAGTGTTTTATGGTAGATTTTGAAAGGATTTTTCAATTGTGGTAGATTGCAAAAAATTTTTTTGAAAAAGTGGTAGATTAGATAATTTTTTCTTTAACCTATATCTAATGGTTTATATTTTGCCACATATACTAATTTTTGTTACTTACTTAGTTATTAGTTTTTTTAGCTATTTAGCAAATTAACTTTTGTGGATTGTGACAAAGTTGCTACACAACATATTTTCGGCCAAACATGGCGTCTTTTTCCGGTAAAGCTATCGTGGTAAATGTCTTTTTCCGGCCAAATTTACCACAACACTGCAACCACTTTTTTTTGTGGCACTATGTAACAAATGACTATATTTTTTTTTGGAAAAAGGCCAACCAAATGACTATATTGCAACAGATTTTGGGCATTTGACATGAAAAGTTCTGCGGCAATACTCATTAATTCTTGTAGTGGTCTAATCTTCTAAACCCCTTACATATCCAAATATATAGTCAAAATGTATTTATTATGAAAGATTCACTTCATTATATAACATGTTATAATTTGGTTGTTATAACTTCTAACCAAAAAAATTAAGATATGGTCCAACCAAAACACTAAGAGGAGATCTTGAGAGTTGAGACTGTACAGCTTTTCTTTGGTTGGTAAAATAGTGTAACAAGAGTCATGAATTTCACATTTGGGTCAAATAAATAAATAATACCCAATTTTCTTTTAAGAAAAAGGTACCTAACGACCCAAAGGATGATAATAAAACAAAATAAACTCAGAGAATGTTTTTTTGTCTAAAAGTATAAAAGTATGAAAGAGACTTATCAACAATAAAATTTAAAAAATCACTAAAATGTAATAATAACAACAAACATGTCAACCACAACAGTCTGAAATCTCAAGCAAAATTGCTTTGGTCGTCTTACCTGTCCATTGAATCTTCTTCAATTCCTCTCTTTTTGATTTTTTTTTTCATTTAAATAATTTTCCCTCACTTTCTCTGACCTTTTCTTTGCTTCATCTTCAAATCTTCCCTCCCCATCTTGTTCAAAAGAAGAAAAAGAGAAAAGAAAATTAAGAAACTTTCTTCATCACGATATTTCAAAATCAAAATTTGGTTTAAAGGGTCCCATTTTTTTTTTTACGTGTTCTTGCCTGATCCTTTAATTCTTGATTCTCATACAAACATTTAATGCTCATGGCTTTTATATGAATCTTATAGGCTCCATTGAACAGTTAAATCTTGTGAAAGTTTGATCCTTTTAAAACCAGACAGAGAAAGAGATCTCAAAGATGTCAAACAAAGTAAGTGAAACCGCTTCGAAGATGGATGATTATGAAGTCGTGGAACAGATCGGAAGAGGCGCTTTTGGTTCTGCTTTTCTTGTAGTTCACAAATCCGAGAGACGAAGGTGAGTTAAAGAAGAAGAAAAAGATCTCAATATTTGAGTTTGTAGTTTGTCTATTTCTTGTTCTGATCTGGTTTGAGATCAAATCTATGGGATTCTTCTTTGTAGGTATGTAGTGAAGAAGATTCGTTTGGCTAAACAAACTGAGAGATGCAAGCTTGCTGCGATACAAGAGGTCAAGCTTTTTACTTGTGATCTTGATTATTAACTATGGTTTCTTGAAATATCAAAATGTGTTTTTTGGTCTTTCTGATGGATGCAGATGGGTTTGATATCAAAGCTTAAGAGTCCATATATTGTGGAGTACAAAGATTCATGGGTTGAGAAGGTGATATATTCTTGTTCAAAGCTCGTAATCAAGCGCAAAATCCGCAGGAGATTCTTAACTATTTGGGGGGTTTTCTATTGGTTTCAGGATTGTGTATGCATTGTGACTAGTTATTGTGAGGGTGGAGACATGTAAGGCAATCATTTCAGACTCCAATTCTATGGTTCTTGATTACTATTCTCTAGTGGTTTATCTAATAACTGGTTTTGGTAAATGCAGGACTCAAATGATAAAGAAAGCTAGAGGAACATTCGCGTCCGAAGAAGTAAGGAATCTGTTTAGTCTAAAAGAGTGATGAATTGGTATTGAATCTAACTAAGAATGATCTTTTGTCTTCTCTGTAGAAACTCTGCAGATGGATGGTACAGCTACTGTTGGCTATAGATTACCTCCATAACAATCGAGTACTTCACCGTGACCTTAAGGTAATTCAACTTCTATTACTCTCAATGCTTCTTTTGCTTCAATGGAACAGAGTATTCATTAACATTGCAAATCAAATTCTCCAGTGCTCCAACATATTCCTCACCAAAGAAAACGAGATTCGACTCGGTAAAGAATTCAGTGCTCTCTTTGTTTCCTCTTAGGAAGCTGTTTTAGATCATCTTTCATGAAAATGTCTCTTTCTTTCAGGTGATTTTGGCCTTGCAAAACTTCTAGGCAAAGAAGATCTTGCTTCCTCGGTAATGCTCATATTCAATTGAGATTTATACTTTTTTCGCCGAAGTTTTTCTGAATCATTCTTTCGGTTTTTGTAGATTGTGGGAACACCAAACTACATGTGCCCTGAACTTCTTGCAGATATACCTTATGGCTACAAATCTGATATTTGGTCTTTAGGTTCATACTCTTCCTTAACTTACAAAACTTCGGGTTTCTTTGATTATATTGTTCTTGGTTTCTCACAAAGATTTTGGTTTTACAGGTTGTTGTATGTTTGAAGTAGCTGCACATCAACCAGCCTTCAAGGCTCCTGTATGAATATTTCTCAGTTTCGTCGTGTTAAATCTGAAATTCTTTTCAAGCTTCTGAAAATTTTCTTGTTTGCAAACAGGACATGGCTGGACTCATCAACAAGATTAACCGCTCTTCGCTTTCTCCTCTCCCGGTCATGTATTCCTCTTCATTGTAAGTATACACATACATTTAGTTTAGTACTACTGTAAACAAGCTCTGAGGGTTAATGTTATGAATTTCAAATATGTTTTGCAGAAAAAGACTGATTAAAAGTATGTTGCGCAAGAACCCTGAACATAGACCAACTGTGAGTTGATGAGTTCCACATTAGTTTCTTCTTTTGCGGCTTTTCTTGCGCTGTTTCTACTAACTGTAAAATGTTCTTTCCAGGCTGCAGAATTGTTAAGACATCCTCATTTACAGCCATATCTTGCACAATGCCAAAATCTGTCTCCGGTTTTCAAACCGGTTGTGTCCAAATCAGAACACAACACCTACGAAAACAGAACAGGCGAGACCCGTCTCCCGCCAAGGACGGGCACTGCTAAATCGGCGAAAACACCGGTTAAACTTAATCAAGTAGTAGCAGAAGAAGCAGAGGAAAAAGAGAAGGAAAACAAGAATACAAGTTCTAGTTCAAAAGAGAAAGAGCGGCCAGCAAAGACCCAAGAGATGACATTGATTAGCACATTAACGCTGTTACGCGAATATCAAAAGAAGAGCCCGAGAAGCGAAGAGAGAGCAGAGGCATTGGAATCTTTATTGGAGCTTTGTGCAGGTTTACTTAGGCAAGAGAAGTTCGATGAGCTTGAAGGAGTCTTGAAACCTTTTGGAGATGAAACAGTTTCATCAAGAGAAACCGCGATTTGGCTTACTAAAAGTCTCATGAATATAAAGAAAAAGCAAAACGATGATGAAACCAGTCCTTAAAAAAAGAAACACTAACCACAACTTTTTTCATGCAACCATTTTGTGTATCAAAGACATTATTAATCAAAAATCAATGAAGTTTGAACAGATTCATAAATATTTTTGATCAACGAACTAATATAGAATAATGTTATTATTATCAAATATTAGTGTAATAACTTACACAATGAGATTATACATCAAAATGGGGTCATTTGACAAAATTATTTTCCATAGATTCTAAACGAACAAATCAAGAACAAAAAAGAGTTTTGTTATATAAAATCTCTTAGAAGCCCTCCTCAATATGTTTCTTTTACTGCAAGAGAAGAGCCAAGAAGGCGGAGAGTGAGGCCGCAACGATGGAGCCAACCACCGGGAAAGCCACGGTGGCGGAAGAAGTGCCTGGTGCTGGTGCCGGAGACTCCATTGTAGCCGCCGTGACGGAGCTCACTAACACGGCCGAGATAAAGAGGGCCACAAAAAAGTTGTTGACGTTCCTCATCTGCATTATTTCTTTTTTGTTTTATTGTTTTTTTGTTGTTGTGTGTTTTTTTTTACTTGTGATGCCTTCAAGGTGAAGGTGGTGAACGTATTTATACTAAGATCAAATCTGGAAGGAGAAAATGAGAGTTTCAAGGTCTGCCATTAGCAAGACAAGAAATTTCAAAGAATTTACTAATTTTTGTTGCTAAACTTAGGAATGAATAAATGGACAAATATATTCTTGGATTGTTTGAATGAGTCTTGAATGAAGAAAAAACTTTTATTTTATTTTTTTGCAAAAGCAATTTTGGTCCACAGATTATTTACAGTGACATTAGCCACAAATTTAACAACTGTTATAGAAAGGGATGATTAAAAGAGATTTATTCCTTTGAATTAAAATTGAATACCGATTTGTTTACAGATCTCACTGTCTTTACAGATACAAAGAGACTTTACTCCGGAGACTGATTTATCTCTTTGGGGAGGCATTTATTGCACATGACATCATTAACCTTACAAGCTCATTGTCTCAGGCAAACTCAGCTCCAGAAAGTAAAGACTGCAAAAACAGAGACAAACACATCATCAGTCACAAACTGATACAGATTAGATCCATCACACAATTTTCACAAACAATTTCTTGTCTATTATTTGACACTAATGATTATGAGAAACCGTTTTCTATCTACTAGGTTGAATCTCGTTTTACGCAACATAGGATGCAAGCGCTATTTCAAAGCCTCGGTTTTCGGATTTGAGTTTTTTACCTTGCAGACATACAGGCCATGCCAACAAACACAGCCTTCACTGCTTGTTTCTGTCCAGCATAATCAAATGCCAAAGGAAGCATTTCATGCAACGTTAGGAAAGCCATGATGCCACCAACTGCATCACACATATAACAGTTTTGCGCTAATTCGTTTTGTCTAATGATTTTAATACAAAATATTGATCTGCTGCGGAGTTACTACGTACCTGCTCCCAACAAGCCTTCAAGGATTTCTGGACTTAAGCTGCTCGGGAATAGATAGGCTGCATCGTACGGAAGATAGATTAAACCAGAATTTCTGATACTCTCTCAAAACTCTTAATAGAGCAGGTATTTGTACAGAAGAAGCAACTTGAGGCTACTTACCCACGATAATTACACCTAGAGGCTCAGCTAAACCAGAGAGTGTTGCCAATTTGAATGCCTGCCATTTGCTGTTACATGCATATTATTGATTTGGGATGAATATGACCACATAATATATAATGAACTGCATACATCCTATCCCAATATACAATGTGGATAGAAGAATAAACATGAATCCATATGCAGACATGTTCTTACCTCTCTGTAGCAAAATAAATAGGAAGTGCAACCGCAACACCCTGAAAATACCACACCAGAGCAGCAAGAGACAAGTAAAATCAGTGAAAATAACAATCTAGCTGTTTACTTGTCTTTCAGATTAGGTTATAGTGGAAAACAGAGTCAAAGAGGAAACACAGCAAAAGAAAAGGAACATGTTATTGTTTATAAGGTTTTTTTAATATTTGAGCTTAAGTCAGTAGATATGACAGTCTTCAAAATGTTATAATGGTTACAGAATCTGTACCTCAGGAATGTTGTGTAAAGCGATTGCCAAAGCCAGATTAACACCAACGCGCATGCCCTGTGAAGTAGAATCCAACAAGCAAAGATTGATATTAATACGCTGGTGATGAGTATAAAGAGTTTATAACTTGTTAGAATGCATGCTCCCTGAGATTTTCTGTTCATCATGTTCCTTAATCCTCACCTTAATTGATCCGAGAAATACGGCCATCCCTTCTGGGAAATTGTGCAAGCTTATGCCTATAGTTCAAAGCGAAAAAGATAAGAAATACATTAAGAGTTTTAGACAAATATTTAAGCTATAACATCAACATTAAAATCCAGATAATTTTCAGAAGTCCAAAAAATGTGATCTTCGCGATCGAACAAACACACGGATGATTAGGTCTTACACATTATTGTGCTGTAATAGATCGACTAGTTAGCTAAATATGAGGAGTTAAAAGCTGCAATGGTTTTGACAAGTCATTGTAGAAACATCTAGCCAACAAATTACTGATCAAACTAAATGCACTCAAAACTCAGAAAACAAAAGATTAACAAATTAAAGAAATGGAAGTGAAAGTTGGTATACCAATAGCTGTAACAATTCCACTATATAAGACTTGCCGGCGATGCTTCTTCCCCATGTCCTTACCTCCATCGTCTACATTTTTCTGTTATCAACAAATATGCCAAACTTTCATGATACTATAGAACCACAACATTTCGGGCAGAAAGCCTTCACAGAACACTGTTAAAAAAAACCACTCTTGCCTTTCTTCTTTTTACGTCAGTAGAAGGACCAAGTGTTGGTTCGGGTATGAATTTGGCAATACACGCAAAGAATATCACACCACCAAAAAACTGCATCACTAGAAAACTATATTACTTTCAGTGTGAAATAAAATAAAATTATATGTATAACAAAACCACTGAGGTACAAGATGGACAGAAGCACTAACCCAGAGGTTGCCTTTTAAGAACCCGATAGAGTTTATAGCATTATGAGCCAAATCCAGGAACGATATGCTCAACATCAGACCTGCTGCAAAACCCTGTAGAAAGGACTTGAAATCATTAGATAAACAACCTACAATATGAATCAATTTTTCAAAAAGTGAAAAGCTTTGTAGAGAAGGATGTTAGTACGGGAACACAACTTCTAGTTACTGGCATCCTATAAAACATGAAGACAAGAGAATATAGCAACGATGACAAAAAGTGAGAATGAAGCAACTAATGTAACTTCACCAATGACTCTATCAAATATTGGGAACTCTGATTTACCAGAAATTGACCAATATTACAAAATTGAAGGCCTCTTGTATGCTATTAGAGAGGATATGGAATACATATTGGGAACCTTAGAATGGAAATTAGATCAAGCCTGACCTGCAGAAGTCCAAGCATCTTCATATTGGGAGTATCACTAAGAACTACGAAAAGTGCACCTACGAAATTTAACATAAAACTTAGTTAAACGGAAGAAGAAAACAATCTAACTTGGAACCTTCTCGTACTATCTAAGTAACAGGTATAAGAAACTTGAATTCAAATATCAAAATCCACAGTTCCATATGTTCAGTAAAAGACACCAAATCTTCATATCTAGGAGCTAACAACATATTGAACCCAAGACCATCCCTGCAAATTTCACATTTTTAAAGAAACAAACAATCCAGCCTTACCAAACAATTTGATGGCACAACAACTACAATCACAAAAACTTGAGAAAAAACGAAAAAAGCTTTGGACTTTTCATAAAAGTAGAGATAACTAGAGTGACCCACCTAAAGAAGTACTTAATCCACCCACAAGGGATAGTCCAAGCGCCACAAGCATCTGGGAATCCATCGATTTTATCTGACAGGAATTGAAGAAGAAAGCTAGGATTGTCGCTCCTCAGTAGAAACAAAACACAACCAAATTCCAAAGTCGACTTCAGAAATGGAGAAGACGAAGAAGAAAGTGTATTATATAGACGGAGAAGAGGAGAATATCTAAACCCGAAGGAAGAGATAGTTTTGGTTTTGGGGGTTAATCGATGGAAATCGGAAACACAAAACCCTAATCCAGAGCTTTTCTCCGTTCAAATTCTTAGCTTCTTCGTGAGTGAGAGCATATTATGCCTGACCTTGCGTCTCGTTTTCCACCTAACCTTGCATCTTCTTTCTCGCCTCTCTCTGTCCCTCCCTGGTTTATGTTGACCCGGATTTCTCTCGCGTCGATATAACCCGGTACACCATCTACAACCGGGTAAACGTAAATCAATTTTAAAATCTAATACGCCCTTAAAACCAATTAGCTAAAAAAACATTTAATAAATCATTTAATATATTTAATAAAAATAATTTGACCAATTACACAAAAAAAACTGCAAACTATTGGCACACAATATTCAATAGACTTAAAAAGTACATATGATTGTCAAAACAACTTTCATTTTGTAACAAAAAAAAAACCTCCAAAACAACTTATATTTTGAAGCGAAAAGAGTATATAGCCTGATTAAACGGCCAATATATATATATATATATGTGCGGAGAGATTTTTTTAATTTTCTCACTTTTAATAAAACATCTTCGTTTTGGTTTGATATACAAACGATAAGGAAACGACGTCGTTTTAATCAATCGAACTTTTTTTTGTAAAATGATAATGAATTGACAAAGGGGGTGTATTCAAACTTGTATTTAAAGGGATTTGAGTTTTAATGAGATTTTAGCTGATTTTAGTAATTTTGTGTGATTTTAGAGAATTTAATATAAAACTCTCTACAATCCCACCTAAAACCATGTGATTTAACTCTTTATATTTTTAACAAATAAATCCTCTCAAATCCTTTTTAAATCCCATGAAATCATTAAAAACCAAATCTTTCATATGTTTCCAATAACAATGGATTTGAAGGAATTTTTTCAAATCACTAGTTCAATAACACTATATTTTAATAGAGTTTTTAAAATTCATGATCCAATAACATATGATTTGACAAATCATAACAAATCACTTGAAATGCTAGATTGAATACAACCCCCTAAAAGAATTATAGTCAAAGTATGAAAAAGTCAAAATACTAAAGTTTGGTTATGTCTAACCTTGCATCTCGTTTTCTACCTAACCTTGCATCCGGGTTTTTGTTGACCCGGATGATAAGACCCAAAAAACTGCATGTTCCTCTTTTTTGTTGCAATTTTTAATGTAGCTTTTCTTTTTGGTAGGAATTGGCACTGGAACGCATGTTCTTGATTTTTTGTGGTTCTACAAACAGTCTCTACTCAAGAATAAAGCAAACACAAGTGTGAACAATGGAGCTGGCAAGAATAGAGGCAACACAGGTGGTGTGTACTTTCTGTTCATGTTGTTTATTATATAATTTGATTGATGTGTTCTATAAATGATAAGGGGCTTAAACAGAATAGTCCTATCTAATTGTTCTCAGGTGAGAGTTACGTAAATCCAAACAAGAAGGTGGCTACCAAACTGACATAGAAGTTTTGGGACAACTTGTAAAGTCACGACAGAGACCGTCTCTACTGCTTCAATAGCCACGGATGATAAGACCATATCTGCTTCATATGATAAGACCGTATTTGTGTTTTCCTTTTACTTATTTCTTGTTCGATGTTACTTGTTTTATAGTGTTTTTGCAGTGCTTATACTTGAGATCCATGCGGAGAGTCGACATATGCATGCGATTGAACAAGCAATGCACAAAGCGAAGAGCAAAACGTTGCCAAAATCTGGTAATGATCGAAAAACTGTATGGGTTTCCCTTTTCTTTGCATTTTATGAATTTATCTTTTATTTTCTTGTAGGAATAGGCACTGTATCGCGTGTTCGTGAGCCACTATGGTATTATGAACAATCTCTACTGATAAATAGAGCCAATGCACGTGTTAAAACTAAAGCTGATATGTAATTACTTGTTTTTTATCATGTTTATTACATAATTTTATGGGGAGGGGGGTTCTATAAATTATGGGAGTCATAAACTAAATATGGTATCTGCACAAAATGTGGTATTATGAACAGTCTTATACACACTACAAAAAAGAAGCTGATTGTATCATTTATTTTATTAGTTGACATCATTTTTTTATTGACACAACAAAAATTACATCATTTCTATGAGTAATTTTGAAAATAGTGACTCTAATATTATGTATAATAAAAAAACCGACGTAAATATTTTCATCATTTATTATAACTGATGTTAATATGTGTCGTCTGTATAAATGATATTAAATATTTGTTTCAGTTATAACAATTGATGTTAAATATTTATATCATTTATTTAGTTGATTTTATAAGTACATTAGTTATTAAAAAGTTTTTTATATTACATGTGATTAATTGATGATAAATTTAATATTAATTTTGTATTAAACATAATTTAATCAAGAAAATAAGCTAAAAGATTAATAATGTTTTATTGGAATTAAGTCTCCTTGATTATAGTTGCCCATAATCGACTATGACTTTATTTATATAAGGATTTGTTTTTTAATCATTCCACAATTGTGTCGATGTGTGATAATTTGACTTTATCAACTTGCATCAATAATATGAAATAACATCAGTTTAATCTAACCGATGTAACATGATTAAATAATTATAAACAATTATAATTATAATTTTATTAGTATCAATTTTTAGTGATGTAAAAATTGAATAATTTGTTTAGTGATGTTAACATAAATTAGCAAATGCATCAATTATTAAATTGATACAAATCTATATTTTTTAATCAATTTGTTGAAATGATGTAAACTAATAAAAAATTGTATTAATTTTATTAAATCGACGTTAAATTAATCAATAATAACATTAATTAACATAAGTGATATTAGACAACAAATTTTGTATCATTTATTAATAAGTAATTCAAAACTGAAACAACCCGACCCGTTTTTTTTTTTATTAACATTGGACCCGGATTAACATTCCCATAAATGTTAATCCTCAATATCCAATCAAACCAACTATCAAAACACCAGCGGAAGCAAAACTCAATTAGAACATTAGTTCAATTAACCAATTCATCAAACCAATTCGATAATCAATTCAACAATCCAATTCCACAATCCAATTCATCAAACCAGCAACTTAGCAATTCTAAACAATACGAAAAGCAACATAATCGAGACCCTAGATCATCCTCCTCTTCATAGCCATGATTCCACGATCACACTTTGCTTTTACCTGCATCACATGGTAAAAAGAGATGCATGAGTATTATCACAAATACTCAGTGAGACGATTATCCCATCTACTTGGCTATACACACATGCATAAAGGAAACCATAATACCATACAACTCAATCAACAATCAACATCGAACAACACGAAAACATATAAACAACCAGTAATCAATCATCAATCCATTCCAAACCTCAAACAAAATGCATCATGACAATCCAATTACCCAGATAAGCCATAGTCATGCACTCAGCTTAGCCTATCAATTGCCTCAGACCTCAACCTCTGGCAACGCTCCTCTGACTTCTGGGTCCTTGCCTGATTAACACGGCAAACCAAACCAGTCGGTTAACCCAAACCGAACTAGTCGATTAAACTAACCAACCAAACTAATCTGATTAACCAAACCGAACCAACCCAAACTGGTTAACCAAACCAATTGCAGTTTTCTCTAAACCGGATTAGGATTCCTGAAAACAGAAACAACCAGCTGACTTCGAAAACACACTGAGAACGAAGCGTACCTCGGAATCATGATCGGAAATGTGATCTGGAATAGTGAGACCAAGAGCTTTCCAAAGCTATATAGATCGCCTCCTAACTCCTTCTGGTTCGATGGGAAAACACCCACGAAGTGGACTGTCGCAGATCCAATTCTGCACGAACCACTCTCGGGAAAACAATCATAACTCTTAGAATACTAATCCAATTTACAAACTGAGTTCTCCCTAAGCTAAATAAGAGAGTGGAGAACTTACCCTAGAAGTTTCACTCCAATCCGAACTGATTAGCCTGTCCGCTCCTCAATTCTTCTAGAACGGCCAGAACTGTCTTCATCTCCTTAATAGACACGGCGGTTCATCTCCTTCTCCTTTTATTTTCTTTTCCAATTTCTCAGTCTTTTCATGTTATCTCTGCAGAAAACGGAGGCTGCTCCTTTTTAAACACAAGCCATAAGGTTCCCATAACCCAAACCAGCCAAACCAGTGATTAAATCGAACCAACCGGTTCAAATCAACCTTCCAAAATTCTCAATTTTGGTTCACGGGCATTACAAAAATAGTATCGTTCAGTTTTGTGATACTATTTAATTGATGCAATACTCATATTTTTTTGTAGTGACACGTCTATTATATAGTTGTTTTCAAGTGAGAGACAAGAGGAGACTTGCGTAAAACAAGTCCAAACAAGAAAGTTTCTTGTGGTACAGCAGTGGTGTCTTCCTTTGGATTTAGTCTACCGAGACATGTGAACGCTTCTAAACTGTTAACTAACGAGATAGTCTGGTGAGGCAATTTCCAGTCTAGAGAAAACTATTTCTGATTCTGGCAACCAATCTGTTTATAACTATATAGCTGCAGTTACAATCCAACCAATCACCCACTATATTTTGTTACAGCAACCAATTTGTATATAAATATTGTAGGTAAGGTAACACAAATCATTTATAACAAATTGTGTTATGTATTGTTTATAATATAATATATATATAAGAGGAAAGAGAAAATGAGAAAGGATAAAAAAGAATTGAAAAAAAAAGAAAAAAAAATGAAAAGGAAGGTACAAGCATTTATAATATAATATGAAAGGATATACAATTATTTATTTTTTTCTAAGGATTGTAGTTTTTAAAATTAATTTAAATACTGATTGGTAATTTTAATACTATAAAAAGAAATTGAAGCTGTAACTATTTTCTATCGCCTAACTAATCACACCTTAATACCTTATAATACACAGACTAACTAGTTTTTTTTTTCTTTTTTTCCTCTATCTCTTCCTATAATGTTTTGGTTAGATTATATAATTCTTTTTTTAGTTATTGTTACAAATCACCTTTAATAATATGAAATAAGACACGTTCTAAAAATGTTGACAAAAACCTCAAAACAATAAAGCGATATTCCCATAAATAATAATCCAAACAAATGTGTTGCTCGACATAAAAATTATACGATCACTCTTGCTATTCGATATCAGAAGCAGCCTCTTCGTCCTCGTGATCCCCGAAGCAAGCAATGCCAAAACAAGGGACATGACCGTTCCCAAAGGCCTTGACATGGTCCTTAAGCGACCTCTTGTGCTTGAAATCCGAGCCACATGAACAATACCAAAGCTTCCCACAATTCTTCTCGTGCGTCCTCCAATCTCCTTTGACCGCAAAAGCCTTCCCACACCTACGACAAGCAAAGGGCCTCACACCGTGCTTCCGCTTGTAATGTGTCTGAAGCGTACGGAAGTCCTTGAGCGGCCTTGCCCTCGGGTGGTCTATGTTGTTCTTGCAGCCCGGTGCGCAACAGTAGCAAGGCATCCTCAGCATCGCAGTTGGTTGTGTCCCTCTTAGTGACTCTGGTCCTTTTCGGTATTGTGAGCCGTGTCCCCACATGTGCATCTAATAAAATTTAATTGAAAATTAAAATCAATCACTTCATGTTATTCCCATAGCTTAATTAAACCATTTGTGTTTTTATAACCAAAAGAAAATCAGATCAAGATCCAAACTAATCTCGAAGCATATAAACAACCGTAACACCTAATTAAAATTATACAATGGCTAATGAAATCGGTGGAATAGCTTAACATTATGTCATAAGAGTTTTTATTTATGTCACTAACCTTTGGCTCTTTTCACAAATTAAAACAATTCATATCGTTTCAAGATAATTATCAGTTGATTCGTGTAAGTTTAGACAGATTATTGTAGTTTTCAATCTTGTGTAATAATACTTGCACAAAAGCTCTATGCCTCTATATATGATTGTTTAGGGTTAATAGGAATAAAATATCATAAAATGTATCGATTTTATCATGTGAAAATATATAAGAGGTGCAAAATAATCTACTAGACATTTATCTTCCTCATTTTCTTTTACTTTATAGGGTAATGAGTGTTGTGTAGTAGAACTGCGCAAAAATCGAGAGAGAGCAAAAATGAAAGAGGAAGAGTAATGGTATTTTAGGGCTCGAAAGAGTCCGTATGAAAAAAGACTGTTGGTTAAAGAAGATATTCTTGATCATAAACTCATTGATTGATTTTAGTTGATCTTATCATAGCTATCAATCAATGAATCTTTAGCTCCTGATGTCTTGTACCATCAAATGAAAAGTTATACTAGTGATAATAATTATGAAAATGTCGTAGTGTGTGCAAGGGATTTTCTCATGATGATGATTTGAGAAAAATCAAACGAACAAAAAATTAAGATTCATTTTCAAGATCAAAAAAGGTCAAATCTTGAAAATCACTCTAGGGAAAGTGGCAACTAATTGGAGTTAGCTTAATTGGATGAATATAAACTTACCTGCATGTTGTTGTATCTGTTGAAGGTCTTGAAGCAGAGAGGACAAGAGAACTGTGTAGGACCCATTAGAATCTGAGAAGGAGTAGGGATCCAATAGTGATGATGATGATGATGATGATGATCACCCTTCTGAACACCACCATGACCATGATCATCATGAGAAGCAAGTGTAACTTCTACTCCTTGATCTTGATGGTGTTCATGATGATGCTCTTGGTCCTCGATGGAATCAACGACGACGTCGCTGCTGCTGCTCCCACCACCACCGTAGGAAATACCGTCGCCACCGAGGTTTGGTAACCCTAGATGAAGATCCACGGTTACATCATGATGATGAATTTCTTGGCATTGATCAAGACCATGATCAAGAAATTTTGAATTAGAAGAAGTTTCTGTCATCTCCATGAAATAGTACTCATGATGAGGATGAACAATTGGTTCTTGATGCTTATGAATGGGGCTCAAGGTAAGGAGAGGAAGAGCTTCTCTAAGCGGAGGAGAGTCACGTAAAGCAGAATTAGGGTTTGTTGTGTTGATGATTGTATTTGTGGTATGGTGAGGGTAATAGAAGGTGCCATGAGAATTGTGGATGTGTGAGAGAGAAGTGGAAGAGTTGAAGCTATAGTCATAGTAGTCGAGAAATCCATTATTGAAGATACAAGCCGGATCAGACATTACTTTGAGGAGAAGACAGATAGAATAATAAGAAGGCAGGATAATCTAGATGATGTGGTTTGTGTTAAGAGAGCAAAGAAAGCTAGAGATGTATGTATATGTGGGTGGGTGTGTGTGTGAGTGTATTACATACTTGTGTGTATATATTTATAAGGTTTGCGATATGACAATGCGGTGGAAATATTAATAGCATATGATAATTGATAGAAAAAGGGTACGGAGAAGATGGTAGGGAGAAAAGAAACAAGGAGAAAGATTGAAGAAGGGAAAAGGAACTTCCTATCTTGGGACTCGAAGTGCACGCATGTATTTATTCAAATCAAGTCAATTACCAAATCTTAATGAAACAACCATAGATATAACCATCAGCATAAGCAATTAAGTATAAGGGACTTTCCAAAGGAAATGTACCTCAAGATCTTGATGTTCAGATTTTGATGTTAAGGAGAAGATTAATTTACATGATTTGAGTTGAAAGAATTATGAGTCAATAAAAGCCTAAAACTTCTTGGTAACTAAAAAAAATGATCGAGGTTAAATAATCTAAATACATTAATATTTAAACACCATTTGAAAATCAAATCTATATATATATATATATATATATATATATATATATATATATATATATACATGTAAGATTAGATCAAACAGATTATTCTTTTTCAGGAAATTGGTAAGTAACTTATCCCTAATATGCAATATTACTGTTTTGATCTATTGATTAAGATCATTGGTCGATTATAATTTAGAAAATGTTTTAGCTTAAATGTTGTATAATTCATATTTATTGCCATTGGTTTGATTATTAGTTTTAAGTTTTGGTACGGATAAAAGCTTGAATCCCTGAGTAAATGAAATAGTCCATTAGACAGACAGAGTATGGAAAGGATCAAATAAAATGGACAAGATCGGCAATCAAGGATAAAAGTTTGTCTCCTTTAATGTCTAAAAGTAAATTACAAAATGTATTCAGAGAGAGAGAGAGATGAAGCATATGATCAAGAGTTGATAAATATTTTGGTTTTGTGGGGAGATTGATCGCATTGGAAAAAGAGACGGTCGTGATCTAATACAGCACTTGCGTTGGTGGCCTCATCTCTATGTCTGCTCGGCTTCAGAAACATATTACTTGGGAACCACAAATCTTTATTTAACTCATTCACATAACTTCTAGTAGTAATAATCAAATGAAATTTTACAAGGAAAAAGTGATAATTGCAATGCAGTTTTCCCTTGCATTTTTAGATGTTATACACCGAGTAATAAGAAAACCATCTACTACAACCACTAGATTCATAAGATTACCTAATTGTTGAGGACTTCAGGTGTCAAGACTATACAGAAAAGGAAAAAAAAAAAGGGGTCTATATATACAGTACTTTCCTATAACAGTATTTAATATAATACGAATATCTATCAGAGTTTCTAATGCTATTACAATTTTTTTTTTTTATGTAGTACAATCGAGCTAATCTAGTGGTATGTATTGGTCGAGACTATGATCGATTTTACCATTTCAGCTCGAATATTTTATGTTCTATCTTTGCAAACAACACTTTTTAAGATAAAATTAGTATTCACAAATGTCGAATTATCGAAAAAACATTTAAAAAAAAAAAAATTCAAACATAGCCTAATATTTTTTTTATTTACATTTTCTGTTAAGCACGTAAAATTCCATATTCTAAAGTATAAGTGCGATATTTCTTCCAACGCGTTTTCGATACAATTTTATTATAAGCGTCACATATGCGAGACGAAATTTTCATATATGACCATCTTTTTTTATAAGAGTAAAATTGAGTTAATTGGATTTATGAATTTATTTTTCTTCTGATATTCAGTCATTTTTATTCGAAATGTTTTCTTATTAAGATGCTATATTGTAAGATCGAGGGGGTCAAAATTAGTGGGTTTGAACGGAAAAGGCAGTGGTGCGCAATGTGTGAACTCGAAAAGACTGGTGCCAAAAGTCTAATAACTTAGAGGACATGTTAATTTGATTTTACCAACTAGTAAATATAAACGAATCAGGAGATGTTCCCGAGCAAGCACGAGTGTTGTGTATATTTTTTTGTATTTGAGCCTTTTTGTAATTGCATAACTGCGTTCTTTCGACCTCTCTTATCTTTTATGTATCCTCTTCTCAAACATTTTTATCCGCTACAAAAAAAAGGTACATTGTATCACTTAAATTATATCACAAAATAGAATAAAACTATTTTAAATTACTTATCTATAAATGAAGCAAGTATATATGGTTTAGTATTAATTGTAATAATTGATGTTGATATTGATGGAATCACTTTAATAAAATTGATACAATTTATATTAGTTTGTATCACTTTAACAAAATTGATACTAAAATATGTTTTTACATCAATTAGATAATGGATATTTTTAATAACATAATTTATAAAACTGATACAAAAACTTACATCATTACAATTGATGCTAAAACTATATCACAAAACTAAGTGATATTATTTCAAATTACTTACTAAAAAATGATACAAATATATCTAATTTAGTATCAGTTGGTAATAATTGATGTTTTTATTATGTTGTTTGACATCGTTTTGTTAAAACTGATACAAATGTATTTTGTATCATCTAAAAAAACTAACTTATAAATATGAATTTGTATCAACTAAATGACTGATGTAATTACTAATTTGTATAGACATCACTTAAAAAGTAAAACAAAACTTGCATTAATTACAAAAAATGATACTAACTATTATTCAAATTTCGTTTTTTATTAATTTTGCACTAAAAATGTGAAATTAACTTTGTCCCACATCGACAACTTAGCAAGGGGAGGAAGAAAAAATACTATATAAATAGTTAACACTTACTTGTCATTCTAAAGTCTAAAAGTAAGATTAAGTTTAATTGTTCGGTTGATTTATTTAGAATTTGGATCTACCAGTTAAAATCTATTTTACGTTCTTAACATCAATTTGGACTAATTGTTTAAATAATATTATTGTTTCAATTATTAATTAAAATTTGCAGGATCTTCCAATTATTTATAAAAGCTAAAACGAATACTAGAATCACTTATTTATAACTGATGTAACTACAAAATCAACTAAATAAATGATATAAATATTCAACATCAACTGTTATACTGAAACAAATATTTAACATCACTTGTTATAACCGAAACAAATATTTACATCATTTATACAAAGTGATATAAAGATTAGCTTCATTTTATATAAGTGATACATATTGACATCAATTATAATAAACGATAAAAATATTTGTGTCGGTCTTTTTTATTGATACAAAATATTAGAGTCACCATTTTTAAAATCACTCACAGAAATAATGTAGTTTTAGTTGTATCAATAAAAAAATGATGTAAACTAATAAAATAAATGACACAATCCACCTTTTTTTGTAGTCATCTATATATGAACCTCATGTCAATTTCCCTTTTTAATGTCATTATATTATCTTATCTTCTAAAGTCTTGTTTACTATCAGTATATGTGTTCTTCTCTAAACTCTTTGCTTTGGGATTGACCATGATGTTGTTTGGTGAGTTTTCAACTCATATATATATACTCCCTTTAAGTAGTTCGTCCTAATTTTCTCTCTCGAGCCCGAGTCTCTAGGCGCCTCCAACAACGAAAACCACAGATCTCCATGGCCGTTCGAGCTTCCTCTTCCGTCGCTGATCGCTTCACCTGAGAAGCCATGCTTCTCACTCTCGAGACCTCACATGCAATCAATCGGAGATCCATCTCTCCGGTGAATCATCTTGGTCTCGAGATCTATAAATCGCGACCGTCGCGATGTCTTCTCCCTCCATCGTCTGAATCTGTAACGCCAGAGATTGGTCTATGGCTTAAAGCCATCGCTGCCGACCTCAGTGTGGTGACGAGGAATCTAACATCAACATCTCTTAGCCCAAAACCAGACCCGCATTTTCTAGAGCCATGCGAGCCCTCTTCACCACCGAAGTTACCATATCCACCGGATCCTCCCCCGGATCCACCAGACCCTTCTCTTGTGGAGGTGCTTCGATCTTCATCCCTGCTCACCGATATGATCCAAAAAATCACCACTCCATCGACCTTTTCCCTCACCTCCATCCTCGACGGGATTTAGGCCCACCACTCCATCCATGGCTAAGATATCAAGGCGAGACTTCTGGTTCATCCAAGTCATGTACGTTTTGGGCTCCGCCGGATATAAACCCACCACAATCTCTCTTGTGGTGGTGGTCCTCAACTACACCAACCTTTCCGATGCTCCCAGAATTAAACGTCCGATCCACCACCGTAAGTCGCTTCATCACCGGTTCTGTTATTGGGCCTGATTATAGAGGACTTGGCCCATATAAGGGTGTGTTTGTGGATTTGGAAGCTGGTTGTAGTCTAGGATCTTTAAGAAGTTTAGTTGTTTACATTGTTCTAGTGATATCTTTGTTGTTACTAGCTATGTTTAGGGCCAATTTTTGGCTTCTGGAGTTGTAAATCCAGGAATGCTTACTCCTCGATGACTCGAACTAAAATCCTAGCGGTTTTAGTCAAAGATAAAAGGAAAATCTCGTTAGAATTTGAATCCTTCCCAATGATAATTCGAGTCACTTCATTAGGCTCCAAAGTTTCCAAACACCATGGTTTAGTCTGTGGCTCTTTATATCATTCCGAAACATTTGAATTTTTCTGTTTTAGACCTGTGTTGGGTTCGTATGCCCTTGTAACTGATTCTCCAGTTTAATCTAATGAAGAAGATCTTGTTGACAAAAAAAACAAAAACAAAATACATCTACTCCTTTATTACATGTCTCTTAATTAAATACTTTTATTTTAAATGTGTGATACCATGCATGATAAGTTTTATGAAATTATTCCATAAACAATGTTGATTAAAATGAAATTGTATCATGGCATTTTACAAGAACCAACTGATACCCCGTGACAAATTAGACAAATAAAAGATGAAAAAAAGTATATACAACTTAATTCTTGTCAATGTTGCAGATTTATTTTACAAATTGCAACTCATGTATGGTTTAAGCCTAATTTAAGGTAAATATATTATTCTTTGATGGCTTAAACACCGTCTTACATCATTTTTCTGATTCAATCGCCAAAGGTAATACAAGATAAGGAGCAAAATTTTTAAAAAAAAATCGTCGTCGCCTGAGAGATTCGAACTCTCGCGGGAAAACCCCATGTACTTAGCATGGCACACGCCTTAACCACTCGGCCACTGCTTTGATATTCCCCTTTCCTATTTATATCTAAAGTAAAATATTTGCAGACGAAGTAAATCCCGTAAGATTGTCTTAAAAGGCCCATGACCAAAAGCCCAATTTAACTTTATTTTCCTTTTTCAGTTTTTTGCCCTTTAAGCTGAGATTTCTATAAGGTACGATTCCAATTCGAAGGTTCCTTCAGAAT
The DNA here is from genome assembly GCA_964056655.1 of Arabis hirsuta. NCBI lineage: Eukaryota > Viridiplantae > Streptophyta > Magnoliopsida > Brassicales > Brassicaceae > Arabis > Arabis hirsuta. The sequence continues at coordinate 21,282,161 of OZ053306.1, read as the reverse complement.
CAGAATCAGAATCAGAATCAGAAACAGAAACAGAGAACTAACTTCCTCAAAAGTTCCAATCGATTCGATCATCGAAACAGGTGACAATCGGAAATAGTTTGAGTAGGCGATAATGTTCTACAGAGGGTAAGCCTCAGAATCTCCGATTCGTTCTTCGATGATTTGATTTCATCAGTTTCCGCTATTAGGGTTTTTTCTTTTGGTTATTGGGTTCGATTCATTTTACCTCCTAGTGAACCTTTTATCTGCTCCGATTTTCCTTTACTTGTTCTGTTTTGTTGGAAATTATGAGGTTCTTGCTTTAGTTTTAAACAAAATTGGAAGAAAGTGTTTTAATTTTGTTTGTGGTGAATCATGTAGATATGGAGATGGTCCTGATGGGCGTGAGATGGGACCTAAGCGTCAAAGAATGATTGATCAAGGTCCTCCAGGAGGACCATTCTATGGACCTCATCCTGGTTCTGCTTTTATGTATAACCCTTATGGATTCGTTGCTCCTCCTCCTCCACCTCCTTTCCCTGTGGTTCGACTCCGTGGTCTACCCTTTGATTGCGCAGAGCTCGACGTAGCTGAGTTCTTCCGTGGTTTAGATGTGGTTGATGTCTTGTTTGTTCACAAGAACAATAAGCTCACTGGGGAAGCCTTTTGTGTTCTTGGTTATCCCCTTCAGGTCGACTTCGCGCTTCATAAGAACAGACAGAACATAGGAAGGAGATATGTGGAGGTTTTTAGGAGTACAAAACAAGAGTATTATAAGGCTATTGCTAATGAGGTCACGGAATCTCGTGTCCATGGTGTGGCTAGTGGTGGTTCTGGTGGTGGTGGGGGTGACGGTGGAGGAGGTGGCGGCAGCAGCGGTGGAAGAGGTGGTGGAAGTGGTGGATGTTCACCTCGTAGGAATGTGCAGAAGGGTAGATCGAGTGACGATGGGAAAGAGAACGCTGAGCATACGGGTGTCTTGAGATTGAGAGGATTGCCGTTCTCAGCAGGAAAAGATGACATACTTGACTTCTTCAAAGATTTCGATCTGTCTGAAGACTCTGTTCATGTTACTGTTAATGGTGAAGGGAGACCCACTGGGGAAGCATTTGTAGAGTTTGGGAGCACAGAAGAATCGAGAGCTGCAATGGTCAAGGACAGGAAGACGCTTGGGAGCCGTTACATAGAACTGTTTCCTTCATCGATTGAAGAGTTAGAGGAGGCGCTATCAAGAGGACGGTGATCCACAATTTCTCATGGTACTTTCATACCATTTTTAATGGGTTGTTTGTTAGAAGATTGCAATTTCAGCGCATTAATGGTTCCGGTTTTGATGTATTATCTTGATAGAGGACTAGCTATTTCTTTAGGTTTTGTTGTGTTGTGTGGGTCAGGATTTCCATGCATCTGCACCAATAGAGTAAGTTTTGAATCAAATAGGTGCTAAAATGTTCAATCGCGTTGTTAATTGTGGCTTATCATCGCTACGCATATCGTAAGAACCCTTGTTGGATTGTTACATTAGGCTTTTGCTGAAGTTGTAGAAACTTGATTGGGTTGCTCTTGTGATATTTTATGTGGTTAAAACGACACCGTCTCAAGTCATCAGAAACCTTGAAGACATAAATCATTTTGGATTCTTTGTAGCGATTATGTAACCAGACTGGAAGAAGAAATTTGTCTTCATTGATAATTTTTAGTTTGGTGAGATAACGTAAACAGTATTGAATATCTCTCTCTCTTTATAAATATTCTTGTCTTCAATATCTTTTGTGGGAGGTTTTAAATGTGATAGTTACTCTTGACAATACTTCAGGCATTTTTATCAGTAGGACCGAAACCATTGGACATATATGTAAAGTACTATGGTAGAATAGTTGTTACGTTGCTTGTGTCTTGCCCTTTTTTTGATAAAAAATCACATCTAAATTGTTAACATTCAATTATTCGATTTTGGAAATGCCACTATGCTAACAGAGTAAACTTTGTGTTTATCCAATTGAAAACTACACCTCTTGTCTTTGTCATTCTGCTTTCTTGCACATACATCTGGAAATAGTGCGAATTATTTAAATTGAACTATTTAAAGTTTTTTTTTTGGTCAAAGAACTATTTAAAGTTACAACAGTTATTGTAAATAATTGTTTCATCTATTAGAAAATGTTGTAAATAGGATGGATAAAATTTGTGTTCCATTCTCGTTCCCGAATTTTTTCATAGAGAAATGCGTTCTTATATGGACAAGTTTTTGATTTTTGTATAATGGACAAGTAAGAGATTGAAGCGGCTAAAGAGGAATCTGCAATATAATGATGGTGATAAGAGTTTCAATGGTCTTGTCGATTTAGACTATTTTGATGAAGAAGACTAGTTTCTCTTTAAATTCGTTTAACAAGTAAGGGTTTCTGAAAAAAAATTATGGTGTAATTTTTCTTTTCATCTGTATTTATTTTTGTAAACATTCAAAATGTCAATTTAATGAAAAAATCATACGTTAAAATAGCCCTGGACATTTTACCGGAATCCGAAAAACCAAACCTAAACCGAACCAAAAAAGGTAGTTTGGTCGGATTCGGATTTATATAAATTATTCCAGTGGATTTCAGCCTTCCGATCCATTGGTTTCGGTTTGAAATCGATATCTAATAGCTTAACCGAAAAATCAAAACTTTTATATACATTAATATTACCTATATATGTTAATGATGTTATATATATGTATTTATCTCTATTTTGTTTAGATTATGAAAGATTTTTAATACATATGTTAATGTGTTTTTGTTTTTTAAATGCATTTGTACGAAGAAGATGGTAAATGTTGATCAAGAAGATAGTGAATGTTACAAAGTTGGTGAATGGTGATATGTTTTTAAGTCCGTACTTTTTTCTACTCTTTCTTATCAAACTCAACTTAACTCTTTACTATTTATTACTTATCATTTCTTATTTTCAGATTTAGACTTATCTACTTAAGTATTGTCTTCTCACACTTCTCTTATGAATTTAGAACTTTTTATTTCAGATTAGTGCACTAAATATTAAGACCAAACCGAACCAAACCGAAAATTAGGTACATACCTATATGGATCCTAAATTTAATAACCAAAATAACTCATAACTGAAATAACCAAACCAAACCGAATCCATAACCCACTATGCCGAGGGCTACGTTCAAATAAACACTCTACCTCTTAAACTCTTTTGCTTGCAAAATTTGTAATATGATCTCTGATCATTGGTTATATTGCTATAATCTTTTGGTGGACATATATGGTTGTAGCTTATAATTACTCTACTCATATGATCATATGATAGTACTGAACTGATTTGTTAAATGTATACAAACTATATTAACAATACTTGTTTTTCAATACTCGTTAATGTTAGTAAAATTAATATACAAACCACCTCTTACGCATATAGTATAGACTTGTAATGATGAAACAACTGAAAACACAAAAAACAAACTAGCATTTCAAACATGCAGTCTTTAGAATATCTATGAGATATTCATACTTTTGTAACGAATATACAATGAATATTTGCTAACAAAAATTACAAACTCGTTTAGTTGTGTAGAGTAGACTTAAACATGTTTAATAATCTAAATTGCCGCTTTGCACAGTGAATCCTATGTTAGGATCCCATGACAAGAGCAAATCTCGCAGATCTATATGTACTTTTTGGGTTTTAAAAGAGTTTTTCAGTTTTGTATTCTTATTATTAAAAGCATTGTTGTTTCTACTACTAATAATACTGATACAACCATACCTCAACTAAAATCAGAAAGAGTTAGTTGGGGTGTACACAAACCCCATATACTTGTAGTTATACTTTTATATACATTGAATTTGCATGTCAGTCCACGTGATTTCCTTCGTACATCAAAGTTTGTGTTAACTTTATCTTATTGTTTTTCTTTTATTTTTTAGGGTAATCCTTATTAATATTTATCTCTTTTATACAGTCTAATTAGTCTACCGAAGGATTCTCTACAATATGCATTTGTCTATACTAAACCCGATTGTTGACAAATTATACAAAAAAAAAACAAATTAAGTAGGACGAGAGAAGAATAAACGATAACAAAAAATAACAAAACAGTTAAAAAGATAAAAGAACAACTGAAAATAAACAATTGTGTAGTTTTTTTTGTTGTGATCGATATAATCATCAAAACTGTACTTTTATCATTGTGTTAAAAATTATAAATGAAATATTTTATGTAAAATTTATGTTATGTGAGGAAAAACTCAATAGTATTGTAGAAAAAGAAATTTCTTAAGAATTAAAATATACTACAACAATTTTGATTTCTGTGTGTGAATATCTGGATATACTCAAACAATGAATGGCATGTTAGGAAATTGTTATGTGATCATTAATTAGCATTTTAGTCTCAGATTTTGTACATAACTATTTGGACGGCAAAAAAATGTAATAAACCTCATATACAAGATTGATGTTTTGTCCTTTCTAAACAAATTAAAAAATAATTAGTTGTAAGTTCTTAATATATTACTTTTTTAATATTAACTATTTTTTAATACATATTAACCAATAGTAAGTTATAATTTAAATATTTTTAATTAATATTTTTTGAAATTTATAAAAAATATTATTTAATAATTTAAAATATCAATTTTTATAAAACAAAAGAAATTCAAAACATTTTTATGGGAGTAAGTATAATTAAAATGGGGGAGGGGTGGGGGGGGGGGGGGGGGAAAAGGTCAATTTTCTCGTTTGTCGTTGTCGGGTCCAAATCCAAATAATATAACCCTTTTTGGGGTCGTCGATGTAACTCTTATCTCTCTCTTGTCCGACACCATTTATGTATTTTAATAGAAATGTTTTACTAATTCCCAAAATTTACAGTCACCATGTGAATCGTCAAAGAGTCAAGTATGTGCAGCAGCACTACTGTAAACCTGATTTTGTGACATCATGTATGTTGTTACCTTACAAAGATATTTTTTGTTTTTGTTTTTTTGCCGGCATCTTACAAAGATATATCCTTGTTTTTTATAAAAAAAGAAAAAAAAAACTCTTTTCTCGTTTTGTTTTGTTAAAACTTTTTTTCTTGTAGCTGCTCAAGAGAATTCTCCATTATCGAACAATAATCTTATATAGTTAAACAACAAAAAAAAAAGAAAAAAAGAACAACAACCTTATAAATAATCAACACAATTCTAACTTTCATAATCTCACCGAAAGCATAATCTTTCATATTATATCTCGTGATTTTGCATTATATCTTGGAACTATTGATATATAACATATTTTTGTTTAATATTTTATCCTAGTTGGTCCATAAGTTTAGACTGGTGAAAATATTAGAATAACAGGTGGAATTTGGAGAATAAACCATAATAAAGTTTAGAGGAAATTAAATAACTTTTTTATAAATTTTGAAGAGTAAAAAAGTTTCTTTGTAATTACCCATCTTTTCCACTTTATCAATCAAAACAAAGGTCGGAATAAAAAACACAAAGCTAAGTGTAAAAATTAATTTGCTGAATTTTCGTTTTCTACTTTGTATAACTAGTCAAAGCCTTATTAATTGTTTATGCTTTTAGTCTTTAAAAACGGCAAATAAAAAATATACTACCCATTTGTGGTCAGTCTTACATAGTTAATATTTTGATCCTTAAAAAAAGAGAAATCCTTTTACCTTTTCAAAGATCAATCCATCACTTTTCTTTGTTCTTCTCAGTGAAAAAAAAAATCAAAATTTAGGTAGTCAAAATTTAGAAAACTTTAAAGTGACACTCCCACTAACGTGTTGACTCGTGTCTCATTACTATATATATATGCTAACTAAGCAAGTAAACAACGACTCTCTTCTTCTTCTTCTCTCTTTCTCTCACCAAACCTCTCAAATAAAAAGAAAACACTCTTTTGATTAGTCTAAAGATGGCATCAAAAAAAGCAAGAAAACCAAACCGACCTGATCAGAAGAAACTCAGAAGAAACCATTTCAAGAAACGACTTCCACAACAACACAAGAACACCAACACAACTACTACTACTCTCGACCAAACATCTCCAGCTAGTCCTCCTGTCTCTACATGTTCTTCCTTAACGACGTCGTTTTCTCCTCAAGATACAACAAACTTGTACTCTCTTCCCTCTCCTTCTCCGGCGGTTCTGACGTCACCAGGCGACGGTGGTTGGTGTACACCGAAAGCTCAGAAGTCTAGGATACCGGATATGCTGACGTGTCCACCGGCGCCGAAGAAACAAAGGGTTACACAGAACTGCGTGTTAAGACGGAGGCAAATCGTTTTCTTTGCTCCTCCGGAGATAGAGCTCTTCTTCGTCCACGCACATGATCGATGAACAGCATTTTAGATTACTATTATTATTAGGTTTTTTCTTTTTGTTATCGATGATAGGCTCGATCGATAAAGAGAGTTAATATGAGAAGATGATCAAAATTCGTCTCTTTAATTTGTTAATACAATAACGAAGAAGAGTATATTATTAAGGTTTCGTTTGAGAGTTTTTTTATTTTCTTCTCTTATTTTGGTTTGTTTGTTTTATTATTTATTTTCTTTTGTTCATTTGGCGCTTGTTTTTTTGGGATAATTTGAATGAAGTCGGTTTGAGATTTGTGGTAGGGTAATTTTATAATCAACTAAGATTTAATTCATACCCAAACCTTTTACTATTTTATATACTTTTCTTGCTTCCTTTTTCTGAGTGCTATGTGTTAGGTTGCTACTCACTTTAATTTCTGGCCTATTAGCTTTGTCAAATTTTGTAAAATTGGTGTGGATTGAGGTTTTCTCTTTTTAGTATGTATTGTTCTTCCTCCTTAGTTTGTTCATATTGCTTGATCAGTTGTTCATTTGAATATTATCTTAGTTAGTCGCTTTTAAATAATTAGGAAGCTCTTGTTTTTAGATTCTTATATACAACTTTTCAAAATAATACAATTAACAGGTCATACAAATAGTATTTGATTGACAGAAACAGTTTCTTTCTACACTCAGTTTTGGTCCAATAAACCACACCGATATATCATCTAGTGTAGTTACAATTAGTTTACAAAGCTGAGATTTGTGACTCTAGAACTATTTATCAGCACCGCATAAAAATAAATTTTCATATCCATATGCATGCACACACTTCTTATTAGTAATATAGTTAAACAAATTTCAAGAAAAAGTAGTTTATGATATTCCTTTTTTATTGGGTAAGTAACATAATAGGCGGTTGATATCATTAATTAAATCCGATCAGGTTGATATGCTCAAATTTTTTTGTTCTATCTATATATATTATATTTCAAAGTTTAGTGTAATATTTTGTTCTCTAGTTTCTTCCCTAATTAAGTACATAATTTTATAGACTTTATTTAACTTCGTTATTAAAATAATATCCACTAATTAGAAAACACATGGATATGTTTTCTAATTAGAAAAAGCAAAGAGACGAGAAATATGTGAAGAGTTAGTGGGTATGGCCACAGTGTCGAGTGCAGAGGATAACATCTGCCAAGGGAATCCAATGTAGCGACTCGTGCGGCTTTTCTCATCATTTTCTCTCTCTCTCTCTCTCTTTTTTCCATAATCTTTCACAAAAGTTATTTTTTTTTTTTTAACAATTTGATCATCAATTCAGAAAAGATTCAGAAAAGACCACTCTTTTTCTCCGAGAACTAGAAGGATCATTCATTATTGGCAAATTACATTCTGTACAAGAATTGAAGTAATCAAAACTGTAGTTAGATAAAAGTTAGTTATAATTAGAAATGTACAAAACATAAAGATTTTAAACATAAACTCCATCAAGTAAATAAGAAATTAAAAAGCCAAGAAGCCAAAACAACATTTAAAAAAAGCTAATTAATTTACTTAAGAAAAGAGAAGAACAAATATTTGACAGAAAGAACATTAGATATGATGGCTATGATTTTAATTGATAACTCGTATAATAGTAGAATCTATATATATAATAGCAAAGTTTTTTTCCATTTAAGGTATCCATATAGGCAAAATCTATATATATAAGAA